>CM053560.1:59548303-59607785 GCA_028646485.1 Cryptoprocta ferox | reverse complement strand
TCCAACGGAAAAAAGATAGCCTCTTTAATAGGTGGTGCTGGCAGAACTGGACAGCAACATGCAGAAGAATGAAACTAGACCACTCTCTTACACCATACACAAAAAAAAAAACTCAAAATAGATGAAGGACCTGAATGTGAGACAGGAAACCATCAACATCCTAGAGGAGAAAGCAGGAAACAAGCTCCTTGACCTCAACCACAGCAATTTCTTACTCGACATATCTCCAAAGGCAAGGGAATCAAGACCAAAAATGAACTATTGGGACCTCATCAAAATAAAAAGCTTCTGCACAGCAAAGGAAACAATCAATAAAACTAATAGGCAATCAACAGAATGGGAAAAGATAGTTGCAAATGCATATCGGATAAAGGGCTAGTATCCAAAATCTACAAGAAGCTTACCAAACTCCACACCTGAAAAACAAACAATCCAGTGAAGAAATGGGCAGAAGACATGAATAGACACTTCTCCAAAGAGGACATCCAGATGGCCAACAGACACATGAAACAATGCTCAACGTCACTCATCATCAGGGAAATACAAATCAAAACCACACTGAGATACAACCTCATGCCAGTCAAAGTGGCTAAAATGAACAAATCAGGAGACTATAGATGCTGGCAAGGATGTGGAGAAATGGGCACCCTTCTACACTGTTGGTGGGAATGTAAACTGGTACAGTTGCTGTGGAAAACAGTGTGGAGGTTCCTCAAAAAATTAACAATAGAACTCCCCTATGACCCAGCAATGGCACTGCTAGGGATTTACCCAAGGGATACAGGAGTGCTGATGCATAGGGACACATGTACCCCAAAGTTCAGAGCAGCACTTTCAACAATAGCCAAATTATGGAAAGAGCCTAAATGTCCATCAACTGATGAATGGATCAAGATGTGCTTTATTTATACGATGGAATACTACATGGCAATGAGAAAATGAAATCTGGTCATTTGTAGCAACGTGGATGGAACTCGAGGGTGTTATGCTAAGTGAAATAAGTTAGGCAGAGAAGGACAGAAACCATATGTTTTCACTCATATGTGGAACAGTAGAAACTTAACAGAGGACCATGGGGGAGGGGAATGGGAAAAATAGTTAAAGAGAGTGAGGGAGGCAAACCACAAGAGACTCTTAAATACTGAGAACAAACTGAGAGTTGATGGGGGAAGGGGAGAGGGGAAAATGGGTGATGGGCATGGAGGAGGGCACTTTTTGGGACGAGCACTGGGTGTTCCATGGAAACCAACTTGACTATAAACCGTATATTAAAAAAAGAATTTTAAAAGGGGATTTTCAGGTGATTATGGAGTCAAATTGACCCCCAGGAAGTTATACACCTTCTGTGAATTAGAATGGCCTACATTTGGTGTAGGCTGGCCCCTTGAGGGCACCCTAGATGTCCTCACAGCCCAAGCTGTTTTTAATTAGTTAGTGGAGACCCTGGCCACCCAGATCAATTCCCATATATCGATCAGTGGCTGGAAATAGCCCGAGTCAAGCCTCCTTGGGCCCAGTTCTGTGTTAATAGTAAAGGACAATGTCGGTACTTAGTGGCACAGGCTGAGAAGACATCACAGCTGAAAAAACCACCCCCCATCCTCCAAGAAAATTCAGAAGAAGTCTCTCCATTACTGCCACCATATACCCCAAGCACCTCATCAATAGAAGGAGGGGAACCTCACTTGCCTGATAGTCCACCCCCATTGGCCTCACCTCGACCAGCAGTCATTCTGCCCCAATCAGGGACACCTGAACTGGCAGGAAGATGCCGTAGGTCCATGGCTCTAGGTCCAAGGCCCCCAACGGAAATGCAGATGCCACTGCAGGAGACTAGGAGTCCCCAGAGAATAAGCCCCAATGGGACCCTAGAAGACAGGGAGTTGGCTTTCTACTACCAACAGTTCTCCACTACTGACCTCCTCAACTGGAAACACCACACACTGCCTTACTCTGGGAGTCGTAGGTGATGACAGATCTCCTAGAATCCATAATCCAGACTCACCACCCTGCCAGGGTCGACAGTAAGCAGCTTCTGCTCACCCTTTTCTTTTTTCGGAAGAGCACCGACAAATTGTCACCAAAGCCAGAAAGTGGCTCCAGACTCAGGCACCAGACGGGTATCTAGACATTGAGGCTTAGTTATGGGAGGCTATGTCCAAAGAGGAGTCCCACTGGTACCCCAACACAGAGGCGGGAAGGGGCAGATTAGAAAGATACTGACTCACCTTCCTTCAGGGGGTAAAAGCAGGGGCCAAAAAGCCCACCAACATGGCAAAGAAATCTGAGGTCCTACAAAAGCCAGAAGAGAGTCTGGCTGATTTCTATGAAAGATTATGTGAAGCCTTCAGAGTTTACACTCCATTTGACCCAGAAGGCCCTGAAAATCAGCTCATGGTCAATCCTGCCTTTGTGGGACAAGCCCAAAGTGACATTAGACAGAGCCTCCAAAAATTGGAAGGATTTTCTGGAAAAAATACCACCAAATTATTGGAAATAGCCAACAAGGTTTTTGTAAATTGGGATCAAGCTGCCAGAAAGGAGGCAGACCAAAGAATGAAACAAAAGGCAGCTCTCCTGGCCATGGCCTTGGGGCAACCACCCCCTCCAGAAAGGCCCCCACAGAAACCACAAGGGATCCAAGAACAAAAAAGAAGGGCACCACTGGGACAGGATCAATGTGCCTACTGCAAAGAACTTGGACACTGGAAAAATGAATGCTCCAACTGTCAAAAAGGAAAACCAAAAACCTCCGCTCCCCCAAGCTGCTACCAACCAGAACCACCTGAGGCTGACCTAATCGGACTGGCAGGAGTGGACTATGATTAGGAAAGACCAGGCTCTATCCAAATAGGCCTCCATGAGCCCATGGTCAAAATGAAGGTAGGGGGCTAAACAATAGACTTCATGGTCCACACTGGGGCTGAACACTCTGTGATAATACAGGTGGCACCTCTGTCAGTTGAGAAGTCACCACCATAGGAGCCACTGGGGTGCAAATCCGAAGGTCATTTTGCAGTCCCTAACAATGCCCCCTGGCAGTGTCACCAAAAGTTCATGAATTCCTCTATCTACCCAGTTGCCCAGTCTCACTGTTAGGTAGAGACCTCCTAACCAAGTTGGGTGCAGAAATAGCCTTCACCTCACAGGGACAGATGCAATTGCACCTAAACAAAAAGGCCCAACCCATGATTTTGTCCCTGACAATTCCAACGGAAAAGGAATGGAGATTATACACTTCTCCTATTGGTGAGCCAACTGTGGCCCCTGAACTAGAAGCTGAATTCTCTTCAGTTTGGGTGGAAGGAAACCCCCCTGGTCTGGCAAAAAACCACCCCCTATATTAACTGACCTAAAGCCTGGAGCCCAACCTGTCAAAATACGCCAGTATATGGTCCCATGGGAGGCACACCTGGGGATCCAGACAAACTTGGACAGGCTACTCAAATGGGGACTTCTAAAACAATGCCAGTCCCAATGGAATACTCCCTGCTGACTGTGAAAAATCCTGGGACAAGTGATTACCACCCTGTGCAGGACCTAGGAGCCATTAATAAAGCAGTCGTCATGCTGCATTTAGCATTGCCTAACCCATACACTCTACTAGGACTCCTACCCTCTGAAGCAGGATGGTTCACATGTGTATATTTAAAGGATGCCTTCTTCTGTCTCCAGCTAGCACCTAATAGCCAATCCCTATTTGCTTTTGTTTTGGTTTGGTTATTTTTTATGTTTTATTTATTTTTGAGAGCAAGAGAGACAGAGCACAAGAGGGAGAGGGGCGGGGAGGGGGGGAGACATAGAATATGAAGCAGGCACCAGGCTCTGAGCTGTCAGCACAGAGCCCAATGTGGGGCTCAAACTCACAGACTGAGAGATCATGACCTGAGCCAAAGTCAGATGCTTAACCGACTGAGCCACCCAGGCGCCCCAACCCCTATTTGTTTTTGAATGGGAAAACCCTACCACAGGGGCAAAGGAACAATTCACTTGGACTAGGCTGCTGCAAGAATTCAAAAATTCATCAACCTTATTCAGTGGGGCACTGGCATCTGATTTAGCCAGGTTTCTGGGACAGGATCTAGGATGTGTCCTCCTGCAATATGTGGACGATCTTCTGCTAGCCAGTCCCACGGGGACCCAGGGCTGGGAGGGAACCAGGGCCCTACTCAGGCTATTAGCAGAGATGGGATACCAGGTGTCAAAGAAAAAGGCACAGATTTGCCAACAGGAACTTAAATATTTGGGCTTCAAAATTTCCCAAGGCAAACGGATGCTGGGAGCTGAAAGGAAACAGCTGTGCCATTCCGGTTCCCACTACCCACTGGCTGGTCCGAGAGTTCCTGAGAACAGCAAGATTCTGTCAGATATGGATTCCAGGCTTCTTGGAGTTGGCCAGACCACTATACGAGGCACTAAAGGGGGAAGAGAGGGCACCCCTTTTCTGGGGCCGTAATCAAGAAAAGGCGTTCAAAACTATAAAAACAAAACTCATGGAGGCACCAGCCTCAGGACTCCCAGATGTATCATGAGATTTCAACCTGTTCATACATGAAAAGAATGGGGTAGCCTTGGGAGTTCTCACTTGGGAGTCCAGGAATTTGGACCTTGGCAAAGACCAGTGGCATATCTTTCAAAATAGATTGACTCAGTTGCAACAGGATGGCCACCCTGTCTGATGGCCCTGGCAGCCATAACACTTTTAATCAAGGAAGTAGATAAACTCATGTTGGAACAAAACCTAAATGTTAAGGTACCCCATTCTGTTATTACCTTGATGGATGCCCCAGGGTAACACTGGTTAACGCATGCTCAGATGATACAATACCAGGGACTGCTATGTGAGAACCCACAAATAAGATTGGAAGCCATAAAAATTCTAAACCCTGCCACTTTCTTGCCCGCAGTGGCAAGGCCCCCAGAGCATGACTGTCTAGAGATACTTGATGAAGTCTATTCCAGCCCACCTGACCTATCAGACAGGCCCTCACAAAATCCTGACGTCATCCTGTACACATCCTGTACTGATGGCAGCAGCTTCGTGAACGAAGGCAAAAGATACGCCGGTTATACAGTAGTCTCTGATTTTGAGGTCATAGAAGCAAAGGCCCTTCCACAAGGATGGTCATCCCAAAGTGCAGAACAGTGGGCCCTAGTAAGAGCACTAGAACCCAGTAAAGACAAACGGGCCAACATATAGACTGACTCACACTATGCCTTTGCCACTCTACACGTACATGGGACTCTATTCAAGGAGAGAGGACTCTTGACCGCAGGAGGAAGAGAAATCAAAAATTGGAAAGAAATCCTCACAGTATTAAGGGCAGTCTGGGAACTGAGGGAGGGAGCAGTCATCCACTGCAAGGAACATCAAAGAGGAAAGGACTCGGTGTCAGAAGGTAACTGACTGGCAGACGTCACAGCTAAACGAGCAGTGGGAAAACAAACAACAACCTCAAAAATCATGCTGGCCCCAGAACTTCCAACTTCCCCAAGGTACACAATCCAAGAAACAAAATGGGCACAACAGGAAAAAGGAGACCAGACAAAAGAAGAATGGTGGGTACTTCCAGACCAAGGAGTCTATATGTCAGAGCAGCTAGCCCACCAAGTGGTTCTCTAACAGCATGAGCTCACCCACCTAGGAAAAAATACCCTTGAAATCTTATTAAGTAGTTACTATGTAATTGCTCGGCTTCCGTCCCTCTGTGCCTCAGTCTCTCAACACTGCCTCCTCTGCGCACAAAATAACGCCAAACGAGGACCTACTGGGCCCATGGAAATACAACACTGTGGTCAGGCACCCTTCAAAGATTTAGAGGTAGACTTTACCAAAATAAAGCCCAGTAGAAGATACAAATATCTTTTAGTGTTCATCTGCACGTTTTCAGGTTGGATTGAGGCCTATCCCACACACACTGAAAAGGCAAGAGAAGTTACCAAGGCCTTGCTAAAGGATATCATTCCTAGACATGGAATGCCGTTAACCATAAGCTCAGACAATAGCCCGGCTTTGGTGGTCGAGGTGGTGCAACAAGTAGCCAAAACCCTAAGTACCCAATGGAACTTTCACGCAGCCTACCAGTCCCAGAGTTCAGAAAAAGTGGAACATATAAATCTAAATCAGACCCTTAAATCAGCATGGCAAAACTATGTCAGGAAACTAACTTGCCTTGGCCTGATATACCACCCCTAGCTCTTCTCTGAATATGCTGTACCCTGGACAAAAATAGGATTCTCCCCATTCGAGATCCTATACAAAAGGCCCCCTCCATTAGTTAAATTCAAGGGGGACCTGACAGAGCTAGGGAATTTAGAAATACAAAAATAACTACAAGGATTAGGAAAAACTGTATTTGAGATACATAGATGGGTGACAGACAGGATACCTATTTCCCTAGGAATAACTGTGTACCCCCACAAACCTGGGGATCAGGTTTGGATAAAAGACTGGAAAAGGGAACCACTTAAACCTACCTGGAAGGGACCTTATTTAGTTGTACTAACCATGCCCACAGCCCTCAAGGTTGTAGGACTAACCGCCTGGATCCACCATTCTCGAGTAAGGCAGCCCACCTGTCACCTTACAACCACTTGAAATGGAAAGTAACTGCTAACTAGAATAATCCTCTACAGATCACCCTTAAGAAGATAGCAGGTGATAAGTGGCCTTCAGCCAACACCTGAGAACTCTCTATAACCAGAAGCTTGAGGAAAATCACCAAGCAACCAAAATGAACTATAACAAATCGTTCTTTCTCAAATTTAATTGTCATCCCCTACTATTTCTCTTTCCATACTTGTTGCCATACTCTTTGCTGTAGGGCTGATCCAAGTTACTTCCATAGATTGGTGCCTCAGTCACAAGCTCTTGTTAGCCTTCCCCTATATACCAGTGTCAGGATGCCTTATTCTCCTTAGATGTATATGATCTGAGTTATGATTGATGCCCTTCTCTGAATGTTGTTCTCTGCCTTTATAACTGTCTCCTACCCCAGGATGGGATCACCCTATCTCCTGTCCCTGTTGCACGTATTCCTGTTCCTAACCTGTTCAAGAGGAGTCTTCTCACTCCCACCATGCAAATGCGTGACTTATCACTTGCCCTTATCCCCCAAGGCACAAAAAGCCACTCTATGGTCCCAACCATTGAACCCCATCTACTGTCTTCATGAGGGACAAACTTATGTTACAGGCTCATGGGTTGCCCTGCCTGCTACCCCACTTGGCTTCCTAAAGAGGCCATTCTTCCCCCTGTGCCTTTCCCGACTCTTGCCCCAACTCCCTCCCCGTGCCAATTCCTGCTCTTCTGGTCCACAGAGGTAAAACAACACTACCTCCATGCCCCTGTGCTACCATGTACCATGTACCCCCCCACATGCCGAATAGATGTTATGATACCAGGAGAGTCACTCCCTGTACCAGAAATGGGAAAACTTATTGGAAAATGGGAAAAATAAAAATAAAAAACTATTCGGGGCTGCCTGATCCAACCTTCCCTGTTGTTCCCCGTTCCCGTTGGGTCACTTCTGACATAACCCTTCAACTTCTGTCAGAATATAAATCAGATAGACCACTTGTCTTGGATCCTTATCTAAACCAAATGTTAAACACAATACATCGCCTCCTCAATGATACCAATCCTAGCCTGGCCAGAGCCTGATGGCTCTGCTTGTCCACAAGACACTCCCCTACCCCCGCCGTTACACAGCTACTCCAATGACACAGGCAACTGTAAATGTTACCCTGTTAACTAAAGACCCAGACCCCCACATTATGAGACCTGTACTAACTGGAGTCAAACTGTCCCAAACAGCTCCCAGGTGCCTGACAAACAAAATGGGAATGGAACCAGTCAGCAACCTGACCATTGGCAAATGCAACCAGACTCCTGACAGTCAGAAACCCATCTTCCTATAACCCAACCCTGGTGTCGACCCCTCTCAGGGCTTCTCTTTGTATGTTGGTCAGACTCCTACCTGTGTCTACCAGCCAACTAAATGGGCATCTGCACCCTGGCCTTCCTCACTCCTCAGATAAACATTGTACCCAACAATCAGTCTCTTATAGTACCCTTGGCTGCATAAACCCCTTGAAAAGAGCCATTTAAGGCATACCGCTGCTGATTGCCTGAGAAATAACAGCACTGGAATAGGAGGAAGAGGCTCCTCAACCACTTACTATCATGAATTATCCAAGGACCTAACAAATGACACACAACGGGTTACCAAATCTCTGATGACTTTACAAAACCAAATAGACTCCCTAGCAGCAGTAGTCTTACAAAACAGAAGAGGGCTGGACCTGCTAACTGCCAAAAGGGGAGGACTATGTCTCTTCCTAAATGAAGAATGTTTCTTCTATGTCAACCAATCAGAGACAGTCCGAGATACAGTCCAACAGTTAAGGGAGCAATCAACAAACGAAGACAGGAATTAGCAGATTCATGGAACTCTTGGAGCAACATATAGAATTGGGCATCCTGGCTCCTCCCTTTAGCTGATCCTCTCCTAATGCTTTTCATAGCCCTCCTGTTGGTCCTTGTATTCTTAATATGCTAACCAGATTTGTTTTCTCTCATCAAGAAGCTATAAAACTCCAGACTAGAGGTGCCTGGGTAACTCAATCAGTTAAGCGTTCAACTTTGGCTCAGGTCATAATCTCACGGTTCATGAGTTCGAGCCCTGTGTCAGATTCTGTGCTGACACCTCAGAGCCTGGAGCCTGCTTCGGATTCTGTGTCTCCCTCTTTCTCTGCCCCTTCCCCCACAAAATAAAAAATAAAAAATAAAAAAACAAAAAAACTCCAGATGATACTCCAGTTGGACCATTCTAGTTGTCTCTAGTCTCCTTTGGATGACGAAGAACCCTAGCTGCCTCACCCCTCCCTTTGACGCCTCTATCCAACAGGAAGAAGCCAGAACAGTCTTTGCCCCTCCTCCCATGGCAACAAAGCGTTCCCTGGCCCCCACAGGTTTTCTCTAAGTCTGCTAGAGCAGCTTGAAAATCAAGGGGGAATGAGAGAAATTTGGTAAAAACAAGATAAAAGGGGCCAACCAGATGTCCGAGGCAGGATACTCCCCTTATATGCTTTTGACTTCTGTAATCTTGCTTGCCTCTTGCATCCACCAGCTGCCAGCATAGCATGACTGATAAGTGCCCCTTCCTCTTTTTCTTTTTTTCTCTCAAGCCCCTACCATCCCAGCCGTAAAAGAAGGCCGACGCCAAGGTTCAGGGCTCAGCCTTTGGAGTAGACTCCACTGGGTTCTATACCAGTGTTCAATAAACAGTCTTTCCTGCTTCCCCAAGTGTATGTGGCTTGTCTCTTCCTGGGCGCCAAGTATTTGCTATAATACGGCCACAGGGACCCATGTGGTTGAGAAAAGGTACAGATCAGTAATCAGAGAATGAGGATTTACTACAGACTGGAAAGATAACCTAATAAGTGTTCATTTACCCTATAATCTGGCCCTACCTAACATACACTTTTTTAACCAATTAACATGAAATATTACAAGTTTTCTTATTATTGAATGAGCAGATCTTACCAATATTCACACATAATTTTCTATATTACCCAACAGAGTTCTAGTCATCCTTCCATGCCTTGCCTACTAAAATATCACCCCTGTTGTGAAGCCTTGGGTGACTCCCCAGACCAACTTAGTGCTACTATGGCACTTAAAACTTATTTGTCATCTTCAACAAACTATTAGCTTCTTGTGGGCAAGAACCTTATCTTGTTTGTCTCTATCAAAAATTAAAGCCTAGTTTAATTCCTGGCACAAAATATTTTTTGTAAATATTAAATGTTGGGTTTGTCCTACAAGTACTTATCAAATATCGATCAGATAATAAAAGAATGACTACATTGAAGACTCTCAAATAGTGGAATTACTTTGCAGAATTTTTTACAAGAAAGATCCTCACTTAAGATTGATGGCTGATTCACACTCAATGGAGAAAAAAAATAAAGGTAGAGAATCTCATATCAATCTCACTCTGACTTTTTGCCCTTGCCAGGGGGAACATAATTCAAATGCTTCCTTGCAGTCATGATGTACAATGTTGAACTGAGACCCACTTGGTAAGGAATAGTTAGCATCACGACCAAAGAGCAACAAGGTCAGCAATCTACTACATTTAATCTCACATCATTCTTAATAACAACACAACTGTTATTTTGCTGGCATACATACACAAAGAATAGCAAATATTAGAAGGAAAGTCTATGGTAATGAATTACGATAAATGAAATATTCTGGAAATTTTGCAAAGAAAAGTATGGCCTTTGAATAGAAGTTTCTAAATAGAATTTAGAGCAGAAATTGCCAAGAAGCAAAGTAGGAGCTAATCAGGTCAGCATCACAATACATTTAAACAAAAACCAGTGTTATCTGAACTCTGCAGGTATTAAATATGGGAATAAAGTCTATAATTGTCATATATTCTTTTATTTAAAAATAAAACAGTTTCTGAATGTTTAGAACAGATTCTTTAATAAAAGAATATGTAGGCATAGCGAGGAAACCTCTATCATAAAATCTTTACACAAATCTTAAGCAGTGGTGGAAAGTGCACATCCTGCTTCAAGTGCCAACAGAGGTTCTTTTTTTTTTAATTTTTTTTTTGTTTATTTTTGAGAGACAGAGAGAGACAGAGCATGAGTGGGGAAGGGGCAGAGAAAGAGAGAGACACAGAATCCAAAGCAGGCTCTAGGCTCTGAGCTGTCAGCACAGAGCCTGACACAGGGCTTGAACCCATGAAACCATGAGATCATGACCTGAACTGAAGTCGGACGATTAACCAACTGAGCCACCCAGGCGCCCCCAGAGGTTCTTTGAAAAATGCAAATGTGTGAAGCAGAAGGACCCCCAGGTGGAAAGAACAGAGAATCAACCTTTCCTGGGCTGAGGAGCCTCCGTGGGTTCCCATTATTCTAGAATCTTTATGCCCCCAGCCTTGCTTCCCCCTGAGCCTGCCTCATTGTGTTGCATATTTGGGTAACCCTGTGGAGGTCCTCCCTACATATGCATCATCATGGATGGATAAACAAAAGTGGCTTCCTGATCTTTGCAGCAAAAGACAAGTAACTCAATATAGACAAAAATAGATCAACAGGCAACTCAAGGGTCTAGATGGGAGGCAGAGGACAAGCACAGAAAGATTTTTTTAAAACGTGTTTGGTTCCAGTTGAAATCAAGGACTGGATGATTCCAGGGAGGGGCCCTCAGTCTGAATTATGGTAGAAACTGGCAACAAGAGCCAAGTCTTGCTTCTTGCTGGAATACCACCTGAGAGCGATTCTGCCGCTGTCTGGAAGGCCCTGGACTACAGTTTGGACTTTATGCACCATCTTAAGCAGCAGTATGAATGAAAGGCTTAATTCTTTTTGCCCCTTTATCCACAGGTTATGTATTTGTATTTGATTTCTGTTTCTTATGGTTTCTCTGCCAGTTTAGAGGGAGGGATAAATCTAAGCTAATTGAGTCCATATAACGAATTCCAAGAAACAGAAAATTTTACATACTTTTGACTGCACTAACTTTGTCATCTTTCTTATGAAGTGCATTTTAAAAGCAAATGTATACCCCTACCTAAGAGTTGCTATTTTAGAAGTTCCCAGCATTGAGGCACCTGGGAAACTCAGTTGGTTAGGTGTCAGACTCTTGGTATCGTCTCAGGTCGTGATCTCACAGTCATGAGATGGAAGCCCCACGTCAAGCCCCATGTTGGACTCCAATGCTCAACAGGGAGCCTGCTTACTATTCTCCCTGGGGAGCCTAGGTGGCTCAGTCAGTTAAGCATCCGACTTCGGCTCAGGTCATGTTCTCGTGGTTCGTGGGTTCGAGCCCCACGTCGGGCTCTGTGCGGACAGCTCAGAGCCTGGAGCCTGTCTTCAGATTCTGTGTCTCCCTCTCTCTCTGACCCTCCCCTGATCACGCTGTCTCTCTCTCAAAAATAAATAAAACATTAAAAATTTAAAAAAAACAATATTCTCCCTCTCTCTCTTTCCCCATCCCCGCCCCTCCCTCTCTCACACTCTCACTCTCTCTCTCTCTCAAAATAAATAAATAAACATTAAAAATAAGGAGTTCCCAGTGTTTACTAAAACTTGGTATTTTAGTATCATTTATGAATGTTTTTGTTCCCTGTTATTTATTGGTAAAATTGTTTACTGTTCAAATTTTATATTATGGATAATTTTTTTACAATAGCATTTCTCACACTGAATTTGGAAATTCTGAGAGATTTCTACAAGTCAGGCCCACTGAACAACCAACAATTGTGTGATGTTGGTGCCTCAGAGATACTTATATGGGAGGGTTGGCACTTCTGTTTCTAAATAAGAAATGGCTACCTAAAGAGCTAAAGTTTTTATTTTTCCAACTATCAATCTATTCTATTTCACACCAAATTTAAGTGCTGTGGCTTGAAAAATGAAATTTGAAGAAGTGTATGACTGGCCAAGAAGCTCTCTTGTTCACTTGTCCAAACTTTGCATCTGTTCCATAAATTCAACTCCAAGTGACTTAATCAAAAGTTAATTTGGTGGAAAGCAACTTGGTCAAAAGCAATTTCACTAAAAGCAAATTAATCAGCATGAAAGAATTTAGTTGGTTTAAAATTCTGATTTGAAATTATTGACACTAGTTACTGGTATTTTTCTTTCAAATATTACCAACTTTGAAGCTATCTTCCAAGGGTCTCTTCATGAAAATTGTTAAAGGTGTTTTTTCTTTTTACTTAAAAAATTTTAAGTTCATTTTTAGTCAGTCATTCCTTCTCTGTTCTGTTTATGATAGTGAAATTTTGGAATAGCCTGTCTGATGATAGTGATGAAGGAGCATGAGGCAAGCTGAGGGCAAAGTACAAGCTAGCACAGCACCCCCCCCCCTCACAGGTGGGATATGTATGATATTCCTTGGACACTCCCAGCTACCCAAAAACAGGAAAGGACAAAAAAATGGTTAAACTGATAAGCATCTCCACCAGTTTACCAATAAAAGGCAATCCCATCAATGGCCTAAAGTCCAGGAACTCCCTACTGTCTTAATGTTAATTAATACTTTGCTACAGGGAAAAACAATCTTCGCTTAACAATAGCTAGGACTCCAGTAAGTCTTTAGCAAGTGAAAGTCTCTTTGGAAACTCCCTCTTGACTTTATCTCCCCCAACTCCATAAACTGGCCACCCCCCCACACTTATAGTGCAGCTCCGTCTGCCCATGTGTCCTGTCCCTGTGCTTTAATAGAATCACCTTTTTGTGCCAAAGTCATCTTCAAGAATTCTTTGTTGGCCATTGGCTCCAGACCCCACAAACCCCACCATCACCCCAAGACCTCATCAATAGGAGATGAGTCCCACACCTGAGCTGCTACTAAAATCCATGATCTCCCAACCTTAGCCAGCAAACTTTCACCCTCAACCTCAACCCATCCCAATTCTACCTTCTACCCTCACTCTCACCAGATGACTCTGCCTCCTTCTGCAGAGAGTAATTAGAAAACACCGGACATGAAGCCTCATGTTCCTCCCCGGCCACCTGTGACCTTACGTGTATCTTTCTGTCTCAGAATAGAGACATCCTTCCTTTACCTAAAGCTGCTCCTTCAAGTGTTACGAAATCTGGTCTGGATCACCCGGCATAAGAATCAAGAGGCACGCAGGTTTATTTTACACTGGTAGGCTCAGAGGACATTACTCTTCAGAGGTCTGAGTCCTGAGCATAAGCAGAGGGAACAATTTATAGTCTGTTACTTCCACATTCCTCGTTAATGCGCGCAATAATCAGGGTGGGAAGAACCCGGAAGGGGTGTCTTCAGTCCGGGACAGGAATTTTCCCTATCAGTCCAGTCAGTATAACAGATTTTTCCCTATCACAAGAACTTGTGCTCTATGCTCTAGAGCTTCTCTCAGTGTCTCTCTCTCTCTGTCTCTCTCTGCCCCCCTCTCTGTCCCTCTCCCTCTCACCCTCTTTTTCTCTCCCTCAATCACCTGTTTGGCACCTTCAACCTCTCTTTAACTAAATCAGCATGTAAACAGTCACAAGTCTCTTCATCCAAAAAAACCAGTAAAGACTCTCAACTTGACCTTCCCCTTCAGCTGGCACCTTGGTTCCTCCCCTCTCACAGCCAAACTCTGCATGGAATCATCAGCTCTTTCTGCTTCTACCTGCTGTCTTCCCATTTTCTCCTAAACCCTCCCCAATCTGGCTTTGGCTAAGATCACCCAGGCTAATGGCCAACATATTGTCAAGTTCAAAGGACATGTTTCTGTGCTTATCTTTTTGACCTCTCTGCGTTACTGGCTGCCAATGATTCCCTCCTTATCAAATTTCCATTTCCTTGGCTGCAATGACAACTCTCCTTTCTGACTTTTCTCTTCTTTCTATGACCACTCTTCATTCTTCCCAGGGGACTCTTCTTTTCCCACTCACCTTTTAAAGACCACCATTTCCTAAGCCACTTTGTTCAGGCTTCTGCTCCTCTCCCTCCCACTTGCTCTCCCTGGGCCAACCCAGCCCACCTTTATCCTGAGGACTTTCAGTAAAGCATAATGGTTAAAGATAAGGGGCTCTGCATTTGAATCCCTAGTTCCATCATTCACCAGCTGTTTTCCCTCCAGCAAGTCACTCCCTAACCCTCACTTCCTCATACTTCTGTCATAAGGTTACCGTGATAATGTAAATGCGATAATACATGTGAACAATAAGCATGTGCTTGGAGATACACTAATAATTAGCTCAATAAATGTTATCTATTATTACTATCTTACCTTAAGCTCCAAAACATCTAAAGCTCATTACCAGAAACAATGCAGCCTCACTACTAGTTGATCACCTCAAAAGGCCAGAAAATGGCACAAAGCATCAGGTATCTCTTCAGGTCACCTTCCGGTCCATATACAGTCCACCTTGGATGTTCTTCTTTGGACACATGCATGCTCTTCTTTGCCCAATCTCTAGACCTCTTCCCTTTTCTACACCTCTGTCTTCTGTCAAGGGCCTGGCTCCATCCCACCACATGGCCCCACAGAGCCTGGACCACTGCTGGCTCTGCTGTATGTAGGCATCTCCCTACAGCCCTCTACAGAACCAGGCCCAGGTTTTCAATCTTCTAAAGGGATCCCAGAAACCAATCTCTAGTCAACAATGACTGTCTCTCACAGCATCAGATGCTCAGGTGAGGATTAGAATGGGAAAGAGGGTGAAGGACAGAGCGGTTTATTCTACCACCATATTATTAATTGTTATTATTTTATAATAATTAATAAGTATTGTATATTCAGACATGTTATGTAGACAGGATATTCATCTGTAGTAGACTAGAATATTATTCTAGAATAGACTATTCTATTTCAACTAGAATATAGGGGTGCCAGGGTGGCTCAGCCAGATAAGTGTCTGACTCTTGATTTCGGCTCAGGTCATGATCTCACGGTTCATGAGTTGGAGCCCCGTGTTGGGCTCCACACTGACTGTACAGAACCTGCTTGGGATCCTCTCTCTCTCCCTCTCTTTCTCTGCCTCTCTCTTTCTCACACAAATTAAATAAATAAATAAATAAATAAATATTAACTAGAATATAAAATGGCTGACTCAACAGGCATTAAAATGCCTTATTATACCTTAAACTCAATGTGCCTACTACTAAATTAAATGTGTTTTTCTCCCTATATTTCTTCTATGGTATTCACCACCTACCCTGACGTACAAAACAAGAAACTGGGAACCATTCTAGCCTCTTTCTTATACCTTCTCCCCCCCAACCATTTCTGCCTGATAAATATCACCTACTCTTCATCCCTCCTGCAACTACTCATAACCCAGATCCTACCTCGAGTCATGCCCTGCAATTCCATTCTGAATTAGATGACCCAGCTCCAAGTCACTGTAGCAATCTGCACTTCTCTCTGTGCTGGTGCCATCATGCTGTGGGGTGAGTACGGGCCTCGGCACAACCATCTTTATGCTCTCAGCAAAGAGAAGGCCTGGCATCAAGTAAGTGTGCAATAAATATCTGATAAAGTAAGGGAAAGAAGGAAGGAAGGAAGAAAGGAAGAGAGGATTGGAAGGAGGGAGGGAGGAAGGGAAAAGAGAAACAAAAGTCATTTGTTAACCTTACAACCCTTTCTTTTGAAGACTATTTATGACCTTCTATTTTAAGTATCAACCACTCAAGCCCAGATATTCTCTCTGTCTCTTTGGCAGGCTCAGCTTGTTCTGAGGTAATGTGAAATAACATAAATAGTTGTTTACAAACTATGGAGAGAAGGTAATAGTTGTCCCATTCGTAATGATTCTCTCTTTATCCTAAGTATTTCCTACTCTAACTTCTCCTTTAAGGCAGAGAACTTGCAAAGACACTAGGGCAGACACATAATGTGAGTGCTTAACAGTCAGAGTGTCCCCCAAACTCGAATTCTGTCTCTGCAATCCAGCTGCTCCTCACCTCCCAGGACATCTTCTTACCTTTGTTACTAAGATTATTCTATATTGAATGACTTAAATTTTCTCCTTAACCGGTCTAGTAGATTTCCAACTGCTTTCAAACTTTTATTACAGGGGCTTGACCTTTTTCTTTCAAACATTTTAGTAACATTTAAACAAATCAGAACTTTTCTTTAAAAAAACAAAAGGATATAATGTTCATCCAGTGAGGTACATGAAATGCCAATTCCCATTTGTCAGAGATTCGGGAGATGGGTTTAGATGCAATTGGTATATATTGTGATGCTTTTAACGGACAACTTGTACAATGGTGATATCCTTTCAAAATTTATGACATAAAGAGAGACTTTGTCATGTATAACAGTCACCTGTCTAAGGAAGAAAAGCTTTTTCCATCCAGATACATCAGCCTAAGTAATATTACCATTTCAATGCACTCATTTTTCTGCTTTGGACATTATCTAAGTATTTCCTCTGAGTTCCCATGGATTCCCTATTGCCCCTTGTGATTACAGAATGGTGATGGTGATCTGGTTTGGATCTGTCCTTATTCTTATACACACACACGCGTGCATGTGCACATACACACACACACACAATGCTTGTATGGCTCACAGAAATTGAGATATTTTCTTGCTAGAGGTTTGCTATCAACAGGATCTTGGGTACAGACAACTTTTCAATGGTTTAGGCTATTCTTGCAAATATAAACTTGCCTAAATGTATGCTGCATGAAGTATCAAACCCCGAGGATGATCAGTTACTACATAACAGGCTCTTCTTGGTCCTCACCTTTATCAATCTTCACAAGCACTTGACACAGCTGACAACTACCTCTTTCTTGAAGACCCCTTGACTCTTGGCTTGGTCAATACCATTCAGAGAGTCCTAATCCTACACAGGGCAAAAGCCAAGAGAATATGAATGGCACTAGGTTTGGAGGGTCTTAAACCTGCAAATTGCCCATGTGGCAACAAGAGACATGTGTCTTTTTCTCCAGATTGCATCCCTGAGCCTGTGCCAGAAAGCAGATTGTTCTGGAGTCATGTCCTTCCCCTGAGAAGAGGGACTCAGAAGGAGAGAGAAGGGTTAATAGTTCCATCTTCCGCAATGAAAGCAGGGAAATTCTAGTTACTGTCTCAGCAAGGGAGTCAGGAACACAGACAAGAAATCAAAACCATATGAATTTTTTAAGATTCTCTAAATCTTATGAGTTTGTGGATTTTATTATTCCCATTATATTAGGCAGCACTGATTAGAAGTAAAATTTATTTCAGAAATAAACAGACAAGTAAATAATAAGATCTAGTTGCTTGTCTTCAGGGATCCAAAGAAATTAGAAGGAGCTGGGGACACCACCTCCCAAGGGGACAGAACCACAATGGGGATCCGAGTTGGTAACACCAGCATGCAGGAGGAAGAGAAGCAGGTAGCGTGTCTAAGACCTGTTGCCAGCAACAGAGAAGAGAATGACAGACGTGTCTGGTCTGACAGAGATGCATGGGGCTTTCAGCCTCCTTTGCCTGTCCTTTTCCTTTACTTTCCCCTGAAATTCTGTAGATTCTTACATCTATATTCCCACCCATGCCCTGTCTCCCAACTCCAGACCCACATTCCCAATGATACTGTACACACAACCACCTGGAGCTCAGCCGATGTGAAATGAACTCACCATTCTACCATCTCCACCCCGTATCAGTCCTTTCTCCAGTATTCCTGATCCCAGTGAAAGACATTGCCAAGCTCCCGAGCACCAAAGCCAGGCACACAGCATCATCTCAAGCTGTTCTTCTCCCTTCCATAAGCTGTTAGCCATCAAGTCCTGTCATTTGGACATTATGTGCCCCATTCTTTTGCTTCTCACAGTCCCCCTCCGATCTCAAGCCCTACACTCTCTGGTAATACTACTACAATCACCCCCTCACTGCAACAGTTTGTCTCCAACCTATGGAAGGTAGGATTTTTACAGTGAACCCTCACAACTAGGGTAAATTTATATCCATAATGAATAGTATATACCACTTGTACCTTTATTTACATTGATGGCAGGAAGAGCTGAACTTGTCACTTTATATTAATGTCATCATCTCTGGCTTAAAGGTCTCCTTAACCTCCCATTTCTAACCCCTAGGATCACTTCCCAAAATAAAGCCCTTGTCTCAGGCTCTGCATTCAGGGGGAGCCCAGGCTAAGACATCTTCCTGTCCTATCATCTGAAAAACTACATCTCCCCTTTCTTTGTGCCTAGTGTGTTGCATGTGACCCAAGTTCTACCAAGTATCATATGGACTTTAAAGGCCTAAGTGAACCATGTATGTAGTGGTAACAATAGGAGACAGGCCAGTATGGCTGCCCACACTCTGTTCTGTGGCAGTTGTGGCTCATGTTCCAGTCTCCAATCCCTGGCTGATAGATGCCAACCAGTGGGCAGGGGCTCCAGGGGGGTCTCCACAAGACCCACCACCTGATATGGTTGGAGTTTCTACAGGCTATGCTGCTCCCAGCTGGTCCCTTCTAACCTTGTTTCTCTGGTTTTCTTGGAAATTCCAGAAGCTACTAACACCCTATAACAAATTTCTTTCTATTAAAATTAGCCTCTATAGTTCTGTTTCCAGAGATCAAGAATCGTGATTCAATATAGTTATTTACAGCTTTATTCCATAATAGACATTTGGAATGTCTATGAGATCATGGAATGACCATGAGATCATGACCTGAGCCAAAATCAAGAGCCAGACACTGAACCGACTGATCCACTCAGGTGCCCCTGTTTTTTTTTTTTTATAGAAAGGAGAAGATATCACTTTATAATTACTGTTGAGCAGAAATATCATGTATTGAAAAAAATTTTTACACTTGGAGGTTTTGCTTATAGCTTTTATATTTCTATCTATGAGAATTCATTTAGATAGCATTAATCAATGTCTTGGTATTAAACATGAAAGCAAGAGTTTCATAAACCTTGGGTTATAAGGTCCTATTAACATGTAGTGTATTTTAATAATAATAGCTATGTTTTTAGTGCCTATTATATGTCAGTTACTAACATATTCTCACTATCTGACATCTGATTAATACTCATAACCATAAAAACTGAAGTTTAAATCACATAAATTATAAATGATAGATTCATTGTGTTAACCCAAGTCTTTCTGATAGTAAACCCATGCCCTCTCCCCTATGCTATGTTCCTCCCTGACCAAAGGCTTCACTAATATCTGAGCCACACACTTATGGTCAGGTTTCTGGCTTCCAGTTAACACCACACTATCAGCCAACCTCCCAGGGGAAGTGCTGGGTTCAGTGAGGACACATGCAAAGTTCAGGCACCCTCCTCAGAGACAGACTTATGGTCTGCCTAGTTGAAGTAAATCAGCAAAATATTTCCCTTGACTCACACTGGCTGTATTAGTAATAATTAGGTTCTGTTGTGAGTAATGGAATAATCCAAAACAACTACAGCTTAAACAAATTAGTTTATCTCTGTGACTTTCAAAAAGTAGAGAGGTTGGTTAGTCCAGAGATGGAATAGGGCTACACACTCTCAGGGACCCAAGCTTCTACTATCTTGGTGTTCTGCTGTGGGTGGATTCTTCCATTCCCATGGTTACTTCATGACCCATAATGGCTCCTGGAGTTAAGCCATCACATCTACACTCCTGCCAATGAGAAGAAGTGCGTAGTCTCTTTCCTTTAAAGACATTTCCTGTACGTTGCATTCACCACTTCCATTAGTGCCCATTAACCAGAAGTTAGCTAATATGAGTTCTGTAGCTGGAAGGAAAGCTGAGAAGAAATATAGGCTTTATTCTGGCCATCCATGTGCCAAGCCAAAAATCTGGGTTCCTACCATTGTGGAAGAAGGGGAGGACAGGTATCAAGGGACAGCTGCCAATTCTGAGACCAGAGTCTCTGCTATAAATGGTCCATTTGGGTTCCTTAAATATTTTTTGCATTTGTTTTGTGGAATAATCAAGAAATGCCAGTTTGTCTTATGGTGGTGGGGGTGGGGAAAGGTCAAGGTTTGGAGAAATGAGAATGGTGAAAATTCTTTTTTAATATTAGGTCAGAAGACAGAAATTCAGCAGCTACCTACCACCAACTCAACTTTCCCAACTACCTACTCATATTTTCAGCTTTTCAGGAAATCCTCTCTTTTGAGATGACTCCATTCTCTCTGCAGGACTTGTACTGAAGATTCCCACCGAATCATAGATTCAGCAGGAATCTGGAGGCAGGCAGGGTGGTCAACTCCATGACAGAAGTCAAAGGCAGGGCAGAGGTGACAAACATCTCATAGTATCTGAAAGCCATCATTTCATCTCCATGAAAGGATTTCGCCTGGTCTTTCTTTTTCCTTTCTCTCCATTCTTTGTATGACAGAGTTGTAGTCATCCCACATGAGCCAGCTCATTCATCATTCAGTCAATCACATGAGGCATTTTCTAGGGACTTCCCTAGGAAACTTCACCACCTATTGGATGGAACAAACCCTTGAACAAATAATTGTGCTTGCCCCTATGCATTGAAGACTTCTGCCAAGTTTAAGATTCAGTGGAAATCTTCCATGCAAGTCCTGGAGAGAGGCTGGAGTCATCTTAAAAAATAGGATTTCCTGAACAAAGTGTGACAGAATGTGGTAAGTGCTATAGAAGAACAAAAACGCCCTGTGGGAACCTAGAGAACCTCTAGAAGATGTCATGTAAGGGGTGGCATTTGAGGTGGTTCTTGATTCAACTTTGAAGTCTGCCTGAGCCCTGTTCCTACCACAGTGCCAAAAACATGGTAATATTTCCAGGATACAAAATTTAATTATCCTTGGACACTTGGGAGACACATGAAGAGAACTGAAGGTATTCTACTGTTCTACAGAAAAGCAAATGGATCAACCCTTTCCAGGGATGTCCAGACAGGTGAACAATAAGTTATCCCCTCCCTGCAAACACATACCCCCAAATATTTCTTTATTCATTCTACTAAAAGATTTCGTAAAAGCACCTACAATTGTGTTTTATCATTCTTATAGTAAGAATATCCAACTAAAATGGACTTCTCTCCTACTGTAATTCTAACCATTTCTGATTTTAAAACCTACTACAACACAGGGGCACCTTGGTGGCTCAGTCAGTTAAGCATCTGACTTCAGCTCAGGTCATGGTCTCACAGCTTGTGGGTTCGAGCTCCATGTTGGGCTCTGTGCTGACAGCTCAGAGCCTGGAGTCTGCTTTGGATTCTGTGTCTCCCTCTTTCTCTGCCTCTCTGTCTCTCTCTCTCTCTCTCTGTCTGTCTCTCTCTCTTTCTCTCTTTCTTTCTCTCTTTCTCTCGCTCTCTCAAAAATAAATACACATTAAAAAAAAATTTTTAACTACCAAAATACAATAACAAGAAGTACTATAAAGATTTGTTTGTGGGTGGCTGCAGGTACTTAACCTATTTACTGTCTTTCCATTCTTTAGTTAAGATCACAATCTGGTCAAAAAAATAATTTGGTGAGAAATGAATAAAATTTTCCAGAAAGGATTTATGCCCATTTTTCAGGATCTTTTGGAGGAAGGGTAGGGTGTTTCTACTTTCATTTTAATTCATTTTAGCTGACTGTGTGTACTCTGGATTTCTTATAATAGTGATAAATTAGAAAAAATAGATATCTAACAGGAGGAAGTTGATTAAATAAATTACAGCAAGTTAAAAAAAAGTATGAATATGTATAATATACACAAAAGTTATGATATGAAGTGATTATTATACATTTAATTTTCTAGTATTTAGCAAAATTTTTAGTTTTATAAAAATAAAGCAGGTATAATTATCTAAAAATAAATTTTAGGGGTGTCTGGGTGGCTCAGTCCGATGAGTGTCTGACTCTTGATTTTGCCTCAGGTCATGACACTCAGGGGATTGAGCCCTGCATCCGACTTCACACTGAGTGGGAATCCTGCTTGAGATTCTGTCTCTCTCTCCCTCTGCCCCTCTCCCCTACTCATGTACTTTCTCTTTCTAAAATTAAAATAAAACAGGGGCACCTGGGTGGCTAAGTTAGTTAAGCGTCAGACTTCAGCTCAGGGCATGAGCTCACAGTTTGTGAGTTCGAGCCCCGCGTCTGGCTCTATGCCCACGTCGGGCTCTGTGCTGACAGCTCAGAGCCTGGAGCTTGCTTCAGATTCTGTACCTCCCTCTCTCTCTGCCTCTCCCCCGCTCATGCTCTGTCTCTGTCTCTGTCTCTCAAAAATAAATAGACATTTAAAAAATTTTTTATTAAAATAAAATAAAATAAAAAATTAGAGATTTCTTTAAAATCTTAAAACTTTTTCTTTTGTTTTACTGTTTTAGAGGGTTTTTCCTCTTTAACACAAAAACAATGCATACTCATTTGTATAATTTACAAGGAGATAAAAAAACATAAAAATAACTCATAATTCCATATATCAAACATAGCCACTGTTAACAAATTGACATATATCATTTTTTCACATATATATGTCCAAAAATGCAATAATTTCAAATATGCTGCTTTATAAACCTCCAAAAATTAGTTAGCTACTCCTCCCCTCCAAAAAAAGACACTAGCTTAGTAACATAATCAATGCAATAGTGTATCCTCAGAAAGAGCTTTAAGAAAGCTAGACAGAGGTGGTGAACTCCTGGACTCTTGTGACTGATCAGTGATTGTTCCTCTACTCTGAGTTCTGAGAATGGTTCTGCATGGAACCTGCTAGAAACAAAAGCTGTATCCTCCTGAGCCTCACATTTCTTTGCCCACAACATGAGGATAATGATGTCTATGTCTCACAAACGCTACAACAAATGAGGTCAGCTTTTTAATGAGCTTTGAGTTTTGGAAAAATGGCATCATAGTATTTTATTATGTTGTTGTCGTCTGCTCATTATTGGTATTATTATTATATTACCTGGCTTTGAATTTTAAGCTCTCCTTTTTAGAATATCTGTGCTGATTAGCTCTGTGATGCTCTAATCACTCATGGACTCTGTTGTTGTTTAAAAGTTTATCAATTCTAACTAACTTGCATAAACATTCTAAACTCTTCTCCATGCACTTTTTTTTTTAACTCCCCATGTGGACAGCATGGTAAATGAGGGCAAGGCCTGGGTCTTATATTGTTTTGGTATTTCCTGCACCATCTCTCTGCTAGCCTCCAGGCCCACACCATGGCAACGATTGCAATGCCCAAGTCCGTAGTAGCTTCTCCCTGTGAAGGAAACACTGTTGTCCCATAGAAGCTTCACTTTATGGAAGAATAGGAGCTACAAGCTGTCAGGACTCTTGTGGGAAATTGTCCAGGTGGGAATTGCCAATGCTGGGAAGTGAAATATGCTGCCAGGAAAAATTACTGCAGCCAGTAACCTCTTGCTGAAGGCCACCTGAGGCCATTTCATCAGGAACCCCCTACGCGCCCCCACCACACAGGGCTGAGAAAAGCACACCATCCTATCCTTAGTCTTTATACTTGAGTCCTCAGATCCCACGAGTACGGGAACCTGTATTAAAAGCACGGCTGTTCCCTTGTTCATTTAAGCCTCATTCTCTTTATCAAATACCAAGAAATCTACTTGTGGACACAACCAGAATAATCTAAAATACAGGTGCTAGTCTTCTAAGGACACATAGGATTTTTCTAAACTAAGACTTTTTTTTTCCTCTTCTAACTCTGTGTTTCTTTTCCTTCTAATTTGATCTTAATTCTTCAAAATCTTCCTTTTCTTATTCTCCATGAATTCCTTTTTCATGAAATGAACAGAAGTCACCTTTTACAAGGCGCCTGGGTAGCTCAGTTAATTAAGTGTCCAACTCTTGATTTCAGCTCAGGTCATGAGCTCACGGTTTATGAGACTGAGCCCCACATTGGGCTCTGTGCTGAGAGCGCAGATCCTGCTTGGGATTCACTTTTTCCCTCTCTTTCTGCCCTTCCCCCTACCTGTGCACTCTCTCTCTCTCTCCCTCTCTCTCAAAATAAACAAACAAACAAATATAAGTCACCTTTTACTAAGAAAAGAATACATGAACCATTTCCAGCCCCACTTGGGAATTCACAGGCAGGCACTCACTGAGGTGATGGGGGTCTTTCACAGATATTTCATGATTTCTATCCCACAGGACTGACAGGCCTGACCCTCTGGCTCCTGTCTCCTCACTCACAACCATTCAGGACCAACCAGGGATCCAAACTTTGAAAAATAACAGGCGAGAAAACAGGTGTCTTCCTGAGAGCCCAGTGCTTCCCAGATGGGAGAAGTGATTAAGAAGAACAGGAAGTGTGTCGGGTCCTCGGCAAAGCCAGGGACAGATTGAGAATTGTGCTGTTCTGATGATAGTGCCAAGGTCATTATTAAATGGTTTGGAAACTATTGTTCATAAAAGGCACTTGTACAAATGTGAAACTATCTTAATGGCTCTGTTTAAATTTATCTTAAAACAAAGGCTTGTCACTGAAGAATTAGATTGTTTCCCCACTTCCATTTTAACCACGCAGAAACACCACGTAAATCTCTCAGCTCTTATTCTGGGTGCTCCTCAAGTGGCAGCCACCTCCTCCCTGCCCTTCCCTTGCTGTATACCCTGTGCCCCTCGAGACCCCATTTCAAAATACACAAAAGCTAAAAAGCATCTCCACCTTGGAAACTAGCCCCTAATTCTCCATTATGGAACTTTAGGAACAATGATAAAAACAGAATTACTGAATACATTTTCCTGGAGGGTTCTGGGAGGGTCTAACCGATTTTGAAACATTTTCTGGTCTCCTTTGTGCCTTTTCCTTTTCCAGGGTGGATCCTTCAGCTTACTGACGTCTCTCACGGGCAGAAAAGCAGCCTGGGTTCTCTGGGGCATGGTGGTGCCTGGGGCAGGATACTCCACAAGGTCTTGCTGTGTAAATCCTGGCCTGGTCTGGATTACTCCCACTCCAACTCCAATAGGTAGAATGTTAAAGACCCTGATCCCAAGCTTGGGTCCCACGGTGCCTCCCACCCCCAACACCTGGGTTGTGTGGAGGACTTCCAGGTGCAGGAAGCAGAAAGAGGCTAGGGTTTGTGCTTCAAAAAGATCAAAGAGACAATGAGGGCCCAAGGATGGCAAAGTGGTTCTAATGCCAAAAGTTATGACTGCATGTGTCATCTGACATTTATAGTTTCCATAGACTGGGAAGGTTTAAGTGTGCTCCCACTTACAGCCTGAGGTTGTGCTGGCTCTGAGGTTCCCAGACCTAGCTACCCAACAGGACCACTAGGATGCTTTCTTTGAAACATGAATTCCTAGGTCCTCAGAATGACTGAATCAGAACTTCCAAGAGTGGGGCCTGGAAACTGAATTTTTCAAAGCTCCCTGGAGGGGCCTGACTGCAGACCCAGGTTTAATAATGGCTGCACAAGATGGCCTTTTGTGCACCCTTCCCCAGGCCTACAGACCTGTATGAGTTACTGAGTTTCCCCTGGAATGCATGGCTTGCCCACATGCTCACTCTGTCTCTCTCTCTGTCTCTGTCTCTCTGTCTCTGTCTCTCTCTCTCTCTCTCTCTCTCTCACACACACACACACACACACACACACACACACACATGCACTTCTTTGGGAATAAACAAGAGAAAAAAATGATTTAAGAAAAAACAGAAACAGAAATTTTTCCTAATATAAGTAAAACTATTGCAGCCCTGTCCTCCACTTCTGCTCAAGATGACTCTTCCCCACCTCACAGGGAACACTTTGAGAAGAGAGAGAGAAAGGCAGTTAGTTGTAAGGCTGATGCTTGAAGCTTAAAGCAGGTCCCACTCTTCACAACTATGTGCCACAGATGTGCACCCCCTTCACATGAGCCATTCATTGTCCACAGGGTATCCTGTGTAATTCTTGAGCTACTTAACTGTTATGAAAGCCACAAGAATCAGCACTGCCCTCTCACCTCCTGCAATCCAGGAATCAGAGGATCTGCACACTCACTTCTGCACACACACGTTGGGCTCAGCGCAAGAGGCTGACCTCAGGAGAACGAACTCTTCCAGTGGGACTGCCTCGGACTTTAACTCAAACCCATTGGGGTTCTCCTGCCGCAGCACCCTGACCTCAACCCCAGTTTAGCAACATTCGGGATACAAAGGGCTGCTGCAATGTATGCATTAGACAGATCCATGCGGTTTATGACCAAACAGAAATTATATCATTTTCAAACTGAACTAGGTCCCTTCTTCTACCTAAAGTTCATTTCCCAGCCCCTCCTCTGAAAAGATTACAAAAAACAAATGCTCAAAATATGAAAGCTACTAGAAGCTTTTTACAGACCATTCCCCTTTCCTCCAGGAGCCTACCCTGACCCAACACACACATACCTAAGGTAAATGTACAAAAGATGTAGGACCAAAAATTACTTTTATGCTCCATCCCTTAAAGAAGAAACAGAAGGTATAAGAAACAGAAACATTTACATTATCCAACCTGAACAATACAAATTGATATCCATCTACAAGGCTGATTTTAACATTTAACCAAAGAAAAACAGTAATAACAGTAATTGCCTGACCTTGGATGGTTCTATTGTTTTGTTCTGTGATAGCCACTAGAAAAATTATTTTATAGGCACCTGGCTTATTATGCATTACAAATTAAATCTTCATTTATCTATATGCTCTAAACAGTACCTATCCATCGCCATCACTTAAAAACACATTGCCCTTCTTTCTAGCCTTGTTAATTTCCAGATGCTAATTAAATTTAAACCCATAAAAGTATCTATTTAGCATGCATGACAAGATCATCCTTCAATATCCATTACGCACTGTACATTCCAGCATGTTTACCTACTGTTTTCTGTTTGCCTTCTCATCTATATGCTTCAGTTTCAAGGGACAGACTGGGGATTTAACCTGGAATTCAATCTCTCTCCCATTTCGATTCTACCCAAGTTGTCCCCTCTGCTTGATGCCTTTGTAAGCAACTTTCTTTCAAATTATTGCTGAGAAGAATGACTTCCAGATAATAGCACTTAAATATGGAACAGCAGGATGATAAAGGAATTCTGAAGGAAAGCTATATTTCAGCCCCTTTTCACCAGGCCATTACACAAAAAGAGAAGACTTTCGATCTCCAGAGATCCACAGTCACTTATTTATTGCTATAAGAAAGCTGACAGACAGTCTGAAAGCCACGCAGATAATGAATGGCATTGCTCACCACCAGCACCTAACATAAAACATGGTACCATCCCACAAGAGTGTCCCAAAGGCCAGGGAGAGAATTCAAAGTAGCACCCAGCAGGAAATGATAGTGACATTTTCTTTTCTCACTAACCCATCTTCACAGCAGGCAAATCCCAGAAAAGAGAGGTGTCCTAATTCAAGATGTCTGTGCTTGGCTGGACCCTCTTACTCTGCACAGGAGCACCTCTGCTCTGGCCTACTTCTCTCAGCTAGAGATATATCCCTCCCTCAAGAACTTACACTGGGCCTTCAGATGTCTGTCCCATGTGAGGACAGCCATGCTTCCGTGACCATTTCAAGAGAGAAGGGAGTGTGACAGGGCACAGTCCCAAGCGATCACTCTCTGTATCAGTGTATAAATGAAGGCTCCACAAAGATAAAACAGGCTGTAGTATCACCTCACCTCCTGTTAGCCCAAGAAAAGGGAAAATTAATACTTCAACTCACAGTTCTACCATGACAGAAGCATCCTCACTCCCTCTAGTCTTTAATACAAAGCTTGACAAACTTTCCTATAAAAAGCCACTTAGTGAATATTTTAGGCTTGATGAGCCACATGAAATCTGTTTCCTCCTCTCCCTCCTCCTCTTCCTCCTCCTACTTTCCCTCTTCCCCCTGGGGTTCTTCTCTTCCTCCTCCTCTCCATCTTCTTCTTCTTCTTCCTCTTCAACTTTTAAAAATGTAAAACTCCAAAAGAAAAACTGTAAAATCCATTCTTAGCTGGTGGGCCATACAAAAATAGACCAAAGGCCATATGTGGCTTATGAGCCATCATTTGACAACTCTTGTCTTATTATAAAATACAAGGTAATAATTGCTTGAGCTCTTCAATTCTGTAATACACAGCTCTTTTTTTAAACAAAAAAATCCACATTGTCCTCTAAGTATACATCCATACAGCCCTGGGTATCCCAAATCCCAAACTGAAACCTGCATTAAAATTAAATCTATGACTCCAAGGAATCCTCTATCACCAATATAGATAAATATATAACATAAATTAGCAGTTCTGTTATAAGGTGGTGGTCAAAGGATCCCAAGTGCCCTTGTGTTAATGTTTTTAGATTGCCTCCGAAATGAAAATTTTAAAATATATATCATCTAAAATATAGCTGTGCACTACCTGAGGTCTACAAGTCCATACCACACATCGAATGTATAGTTTATAAACGGGAGAGGGAACCATAATGCCATTATTAACAAAATTCTGTTTAACATGACTTTGATCTTACTGAAAAAAAAAAATGTATGTTTGGGGCAACTGGGTGACTCAACTGGTTGAGCATCTGACTCAGCTCAGGTCATGATTCTCACAGTTCATGAGTTCAAGCCCTGCATGGGGTTTTCTGCTGTTAGCACAAAGCCTGCTTCAGATCCTCCATCCTCCTCTCTCTGCCCCCTCTCCTGCGCTCCCTCTCTCTCTCTCTCTCTCTCTCTCTCTCTCACTGTCTCTCTCTTTCAAAAATAAACAAGCATGAAAGAAAAAAAGAAAGAAAGAAAGAAAGAGGAAAGAAGGGAGAAAGCTGTGGCAAAGCAACAATTGGAAGTATCAACCACCATGTTTCTTTCTTCTCCCCATCTTTCCGACCCCTGCCACTTCATCCTTCCACTTGTTGAATCAATTGTCTAGATTCAACTATCTTGTATTAGTTGGCATGTTGAGGTCAGAGGACCAATGCACTAAACTGTCAGCTCCTAAGTTCAAAAAGCCTTGTTGCAGGTAAAACACTGATGATGACTGGAAGTCAAAGAGTTCTAGCTGAGGCAAGTTTTTCTACTTTTTGCATCAGCCAAACTGGAAATAAAATAAAACAAAACAAAAACAAATAATAACTACCTTTGTGTTATGATATTGAAAAAAAAAGTTTGGAAAGGGAGATAAGAAGGCTTAGAAAATTAAACATGAGCATTAGAGGAAGTGATGGGATCTAACCTAACATTTGAAGATTCCAGGATAGGTGACTTGTGCTTTGATTCCTGTCCAGAATTTGAAAGGCAACTGTCTCATAGATGTGCCCTGTCCATAAGTGCATGGGGTAGGGGCAATAGAAATAGACCTAGACACAAGAGGGACATTGGAATTAGCCAACAAGGACTTTCAAACAACTACTACAAACATATTCAAGGATTTAAAGGTAAAGATAGACATAACAAGTGAAGTAATGGGTGATCTCAGCAGATAAAGAGAAACTATTAAAACAATGAGAAGTTCAGAACTGGAAAATATAATATTTGAAATGAAAAATTTACTGATTTTTTCAGCATCTTGGTCACTGTGGAAGAAAATATCAATGAATTTGAAATAGAAACTAGAAATTGAAGCACAAAGAAAAAGAAAGCTAAAAAAATCAACAGAGCCTCCATGGCCCATGGGACAATGCCAAGTAATCCAACATACTTCTTATTCGAGTCATAAAAAGAGAAGAAGGAGAATGAAATAACATAATAAAATATACATGAAAAATATAAGGAAGATAAAATAACATAAAAATTTCCAAATTTGATTTAAAAAAAAAAAAAACTATCTCAACCCACAGATCCAATAAGCTCTACAAACTCCAAGCAAAATAAACACAAAGAAAACCACACTTATTAGCATCATAGCAAACTACTGTTTTTAAACAGCCAGGGGAAAAAAGATATATTATGTGTAAGAGAACAGCAATAAAGATTACTACTGACATCATCAGAAACAATGCAATCCAGAAGACAATGGAATGATATCTTGAAAGGGTTCAAAGGAAAAAACAACTGTCAACCTAGAATTCTATATCCAACAAAATATTCTTCCAAAATGAAGGGAAAAGCCAGATATTTCCAAATTTGAGAGAATTGGGTCTTGGCAGACTTGTGATGCCTTTATAAACGTTAAAAGGACATTTTTCAGGATGTGACAACATAAAAATTCAATTATATGTAAACAAATGAAATGTTCCATAAATAAAAAAATATATGGGCAAGCATATAAGGAATATTTTTTCTTATTTCTTCATTTCCTTAAAAGATAATTAGTCCATCAATAGATGAGTGGATAAGCAGAATGTGTTATATACATACAACTGAATATTATTTAGCCTTAAAAGGAAATGACATTCTCAAACATACTACAACATGGATGAACCTTAAAAACGTTATGCTAAGTAAAATAAGCCAAACACAAAACAACAAATATTATATGATTCTTATTACAATACACCTAAATAGTCAAATTCATAGACAGAAATTATATTAAAGGTACCAAGGGCTGTAGGAAGGAGGGTATAGGGAGTTATTGTTTAACAGTTACAGAGTTTCTATTTGTTGTGATGAAGCAGTTTTAGAAATAGAGAGTGGTGATAGTTGCACAACATTGTGAATATAATTAATGCCAGTGAAAATACACTTAGAAATAGTTAAACTGGCAAATTTTGTTATACATATTTTACCACAATTGTTTAATTAATAATGTAATATATCCCAAACTATTGAATTGTACACTTTATATGGTTGAATTTTATGATATAAATTTACATCCCAAGAAACCTGTTTTTTAAAAAAGGCAATTGAGGAGAAGCTGGGTTGCTCAGTCAATTAAGCATCAGACTTCAGCTCAGGTCCAGATGTCGCGATTTGTGGGTTCGAGCCCCACATCAGGTTCTGTGCTGACAGCTCAGAGCCTGGAGCCTGCCTCGTATTTTGTGTGTGTCTCTCACTGACCCTCCCCTGCTCATGCTCTCTCTCTCTCTCTCTCTCTCAAAAATAAATAAACATTAAAAAAAATTTTTAAGTCAATTGAGGGGTGCCTGGGTGGTTCAGTCAGTAAAACATCCAACTTCAGCTCAGGTCATGATCTCATGGTTCATGAGTTCGAGCTCTGCATCAGGCCCACTACTCTCAACACAGAGCCTGCTTCAGATCCTCTTCCCCCTCTCTCTCTCTCTGTCCCTCTCACACTCTCTCTCCTTCTGTCTCAAAAAATAATAATAATAAAGCAATAAATAAATAAATAAATAAATAAATAACTTTTTAAAAAGGCAATCGATTGTGTAATACCAAATAACGATGTACTGTGGTGTTCCTGAGAGATATAGAAGTAAAATGCCATTAGAAAAATAACACAAAGGATGGGAGTGTGGGGGGTGGAAGCTTACAACTGTAAGACTCTTACATTGATGTGAGGTAGACTAATATTAATTGAAGACAGACTGTGACAAGTTAAGGAGGTTTTCTGTAATACTTGGAGCAATCACTAATGTACATACACACACAACAACAACAACAACAAAAAGTAAACAAAGTAATGGAAAAATCTGTTTCCAAAGCAATCCAGTTCATGGGAGTTAAACTTTGCTCTGGAAGGTACTTTTGTCCTGAATCACCTCCGTTAGCTATTCAGGAAACACGCAGTAGTATCTGTTAAGGCAGAGTTTCACAGAGAGAGCTCATTGGTATGCCACAAATGGGTTATAGACGTTCTGAAAGATATTGATCTCTGCAGCCTTGGAGATAACAAGAGGGCATGTGGGGTGACCAGAGTTCACAAGTAGGTCACCTCTGACCTCAGATAGTCTCATCTGGCACTCCTCAGAAAGTGGTCCCAAAACTGAGTAGAATCCAATGGCATGCCACATTGTTCCTGCAAGATGCAATCTCAATGAGCACCATCTAGGCCTCACCACCTGGTAGGATGCACTAGTACAGCCAAAGGAGGTGCTGTACTCCTGGCCATCTACAGAGCACATATTCTCTGTAAAGGAGACATTTATCACAGTGAACAAGCGGCTCTGGAGCCGCTGGAAAAAGAATTTCATGTCCCAGTGTCCCCAAGGAAGGCAACATTCAAGCATGCAGCCCAGGATGCTGTTGAGCAGGGAGGATCAACTGTCGGGGCTGGGGGGTCCTCAGAGACACACTCCAGGCAGTGCGCCCAAATCTCTGTCTTTGTATGCATGAGCTATTTCTCCCTACTTGTGGCTTACGTACCATTTAAGTTGTGTCCAAGTTACCTGCAAGTGATTGTTCAAACCATGTATGCAGTTGATATGCAAAAGTTCTATTGGATTAAAAATCCATTACTGTCATAAGAAATTTTAATAATGCACTTGTCAATAAACAATAAAGGAAGAAGAGTGCCTGGGTGGCTCTGTCAGTTGGGCATCCGAATTCAGCTCAGGTCATGATCTCACGGCTCCCTTCATGAGTTTGACTCTTGCGTCGGGCTCAGTGCTGACAGCTCAGAGCCTGGAGGACTGCTTCAGATTCTGTCTCCCTCTCTCTCTTCCCCTTCCCCACTCATGTTCGTTCTCTCTCTCTCTCTCTCTCCCTCTCTCTCTCTCTCTCCTTGGAAAATAAATAAACATTAAAAAATTTTTAATAAAAAATTAAAAAATAAATAAAGGAAGGAAGGAAGAACCGCCAAATTTGTAAGTATAATTTAAGCTGTGCTAAAATGGTTGTTTAAGTTTTTAAATGTTTTATCACTTAATTGCATAAGCAAATTTTTTTGTTTAGTGACTATCATAACTGAAGAGATCATGATTTTAAAGCCTTGATTAGGAGCTGCATGTAACTATTTCAAATAAAATATGAAATTAAAATGTCATGTTTATGCAAGCAAGATCAAGCTTCACATTTAAAATTTTGGAAATATTTTATTTGTAAGATTTATGCAAATTTTATATTTAGTATCTTCCCTAATATTTTTAAATTCTTTTTCATAATTATAAAAACTATATATCATAATTATAAAATATATAATAGATTTTTTTCACCAAGCCCTATGGAGATACTCAAAAATCTCCCTAGCTTCTCCCAATATGCTGTACAAATGACATCTTCTCTGTTTGTCAAGATATGATTAAAGTTGGGAACCAACATAGAATGAGGCTCTCAGGCCTGACACTACTATAGCCAATCTGTTATCAGTAGAGGTGCTCTAGAGAAGAGACAAAGAATAAATCTCACACACAGGAAGGCAGGTCAAGAGGCAGAGAAAACCAAAATCATGTGAAACTTTTTGGTGATAATGCTAATATGCTTCCAAACCAAAACAGTTTTCATATCAACATGAATGCACTACTAAAGCAGTCACACTGCAGCTAGCTTGGACATCACTAAAGGGGCACTTGGAGCTGGGTTTTCTGTCCCTGATGACCAAAAGGGTTCTAAATGATCCATTCCTGGGGGAAGAGACTCTTATAACCTCGAGAGTAAATGCACTTGAAAGCTATATTCTTCAGAGGAGCAAGTACTCTTAGTAAGAGAAATGTATTGCTTAAACCAGCAGTCATCAAAATTTATATAAAAAGGGACATATTGTAAATATTTTAGACTTTGTAAGCCACATGGTCCTTGTGGCAAATATTCAGCTCTGTCCTTATAGCATAAAGGCAGTCATACACAATACATAAAAGAACGAGCATAACTTTGTTCCAGTAAAACTATGAACACCAAAATTTCAATTGTCTTTAATTTCCACATATCACTTAATACTATCCTTCTTTTGGCTTTTTTGAACAATTTAAAAATATAAAACCCAGATGAGATCAGGTGTGTTCAGGGTATGGAAAGAGCCTAAAGAAGATGTGGATTATATATACAATGGAATACTACTTGGCAATTAAAAAGAATGAAATCATGCCATTTGCAGCAAAGTGGATGGAACTGGAGGGTATTATGCTAAGTGAAATAAGTCAGAGAAAGATAGATATCATATGTTTTTACTCATATGTGCATCTTGAGAAACTTAACAGAAAACCATGGAGGAAGGGAAGGGGGAAAAATAGTTATGAACAGAAAGGGAGGGATGCAAACCATAAGACTCTTAAATACAGAGAACAAACTGAGGGTTGATGGGAGGAGGTGGGGGAGAGGGGAGAATGGGTGATGGCATTGAGGAGGGCACCCGTTGGGATGAGCACTGGGTGTTGTATGTAAGTGATGAACCATGGGAATCTACCCCCAAAACCAAGAGCACACTTTACACACTGTATGTTAGCCAATTTGACAATAAACTATATTAAATAAATAAATAAATAAATAAATAAAATATAAAACCCATTCTTAGCTCATGAGCTGTACAGAAACAGGCACTGAGGATTTGCCTCACAAGCTATAATTTACCAACTCATGGCTTAGAGGAGGTGATGATCCTCTATTGCCCTCCTGGGGCAGGAGAGGTAACAGGTCTTCCTGATTTCAACTGCAAGGATAGCAAAGTGAAAGGGATCTTCTAGAGTTTCTCCAAGGCTAACTATGATTGGAAAGGAGAATAGCCCAATGGGAACAGTAAAAAAACACCTTGCCCATCTTCTGAACTCCAGGTGTGTTTGTGATTGTGAGTAATGTTGTGTTTTTTCTGATATCAGGTTCTTCCCACCATGCCCCTCCAGATACTGTAAGGTTTAGACTTGAGTATAGTTCTTTCTTAGTCTTGAATATTCTTGCACTGTGACATCCATCACAATCTCTCCATTGGAGTGAAAGACCTTCTTGGCCAATAGGCACTAGAAATTCTCTGAAATGGTGGAATAGTCTTCAAGCATAAGGGGAAAACAGTCTTGGAGTAGGTAGAAATGAGAACAGGACATTTCTTCCCTCCTTATAATTAGACTATGGGTCCTGAAGAAGGAAACCTTACATAGGCCATTTTGAAGCAGTCCGGGGTCTTTGGGGGAATGCAGAACTTTGCCTTGATCATAATTAAAAAAAGAATTGAAGGAAGAACAAGGGCAAGCATATTTCATAAACATAGGGTTGTTAGATTTAGAAAATAAAATATACAACCAGTTAAATTATAATTTCAGATAAAAAAACAAATCACTTTTTACTGTAAGTATGCCCTAAATACTGCAGCCTGTATCCTACCTCACAGTCTCCAGGCTCTGGTGAGGGAAAGAGTTCCCCAGCACTGTCTGCAAAGAAGGAATTGGGACTTCTGTCAGGGCCCAAATGGCCACCGGGAGCTTCTGTGGACTCATTAATCATCCATTTTTAGTTCTGATCTCTTACACTACCAGGCAATTTTCTAACTTTCATTTGGAATGAACATCTGCCATTTTTTAAAGGCAGCATGTTACTGTGAGGTTTTCATACCATATGTGCAAAAGCCTGTGGCCCCCAATACCTTAGAAGATCATGGAAGACAAGGCTGTGGCCCTAAACTCCACCTATTCCCTGTTTTTTCTGTCTCTCCGTCCTTACCTCCCCTCTCCCTTCCCACATGCAAGTGTGTGTGTGTGTGTGTGTGTGTGTGTGTGTGTGTGTGTGTTTCTGTCTATATTCTGGTCCAGTCTTAACTATTTCCTACTTAAATCCCTTCTCAGATAAAGATTTAAGGAACCTCAAAATGGACTACTTAATTGCCCACTGGGTTCCAAAGAACACTGATATTTTTTTCATTGACTGAAACAAGGATCTCCCTTCTGCCAGCTCTGAACTGGAGCTATTCCCAAACTATAAATGTTCAATTACTTCCCAGACAGCAAATGGGCATTTTCCTTCCTCCATGCTATATATTTTCTGTGGTTTGCATTATCGTTAGCTAAATACACTTGGATGCTCTCTTTACCTTCAGAGGCATCTCTCAGACCTTTGTGTGACTTCTCGCCCTCTAGGAGCAGCCCAGATATATCATTGCTTAGCCATTTAGCACAAGAAGAGAAGATTCCAATTTTCCAGAGAGGGCCATTTGTTTAATTTATTTGGCTGCTAGCAAACTGTGGAAATGGTGCTGATGTAGACTGGGAAAGAACCCCATCGAGCCTTCAGGTTTTGTCTCTGATGGGACAGTCCAAATGTTCTCACCAGTTTCTGTTTTAAAAGGGCATGAAAATGTTTTGAAAATGTCTTCTATTCCTTCAACTGGGTGGTAGGTTAATAAGTGAGTTCATTGGATTTTTATTCTGTATATCTTATACATACATTATAAATATTCTTGGCATTTATTCATTTTTAATAAAAAATTATAATAAAAAATCCACCACCACCCCCCACTCTCAAAAAGAAATAAAATGCCTTAACCTTTGTACCAAGTGGAAAAGCTATCACTTTGCAGAAAGTATGTCAGGGTGTGAGAGTCTTCACAGGTGGTTAAATTTATCCTATATCCAAGAGACAGATCATTGCACTAGGAAATTGGAAACCTGGGTTCTAATCCCAGCTTGGCCTGTAGTAAATTCCTCAAAAACAGGAATTGTGTTCTGTCCACTATTTTCTTCTAGTTAATTTTTAACAAATAAATTGTATATGATCTACTTGCCTAAAATACATAATATTATAAATATAGATGAAGTCCCCTTGGACCTCTTCAGTCTTTTCCCCATCAAAAACCAAGAGATAACCACTATTACTATCTGATATGTAATTTTACCAGGCTATTTACCTAAACTATAGAAATTGTGTAGTATTGATTCGTGTGTGTGTGTGTGTGTGTGTGTGTGTGTGTGGTTTCCTTTTTTCCCCCACATAAATGGTCATAGAGTACATACAACTCTGCAACTTGCTCTTTTTACTCTACAGTATATTTTTGAGATCATTCCACATTGATGTGGATAGCTCTAACATGGTCCTTTGAGTTTCTGTGTGATATTTCAGCATACGAACATACCCTGTCCTAACTATCCATTCCAGGATGTGTAGGTTGTTTCCAATTGTTCTTGATGCAAACAGTTTTCTTAGATACTGTCAAATTGCTCTCCAAAGCTGGAGATCATTTTGCCCTTCCCACCAAAAGTATAGGAAAGCATCCCTTGTCCCACAACTCAACAATACTCGATATTAATAAACTTCATTGTTGCCTCACTAGCAGGTAAAAATAAAATAGTATCTTGTGGTGATTTTAATTTGCATTTCCCCACTAGCTTCGTGAGGGCGAACACCTTATCAAATGTTCTTTAGCCTTTTATGTTTTCCTCTTCTGTGAATCTCAGGTCTGTATCATTTACTCATTTGCCTGTTGGTTTATTTGTTCTTTTCCCATTGATTTGTAGGGTTCTTTATAATTTGGGATACTAATTCTTTGTTATACATGTTGCTTTTGTTCACTTTTTGAGACTCCCAACAGGTGTCTGGCTCTTAGTAAGAGGTAGTAATTATTTGTTGACTGCATGAATAAATGCTGCATAAAAGCCGCATATTGGACAATCACTCTTTAGCTCACAACAGGGCTATGGAATTTTCATTATAGCTGACCCTCAAACAACACAGCTTTGAAATACACAGATCCACTGATACACAGATTTTTTTCAAAAGTGCAGCACAGTACTGTAAATTCATTCTCTCTTCTTTACAATTTTCTTCATAACATTTTCCTTTCTCCAGCTTACTTTATTATAAGAATACAGTATATAATACATATAACATACAAAATACGTGTTAATCAACTATTTATGTTGTCAGTAAGGCATCCAGTCAACAGTAGGCTATTGATAGTTAAGTTCTGGAGGAATCAAAAGTTATACACAGATTTTCTGCTGGGTGGGAATTGGCACCCCTCCTCTCCACATTTTCAAAGGTCAGTTGTATTTAGTGATGAAGACTGCACAAGTAGGTACACTAAATATGATCCAGGGGCACCTGGGTGGCTCAGTGGGTTGAGCATCTGACTTCAGCTCAGGTCATGATCTCACGGTTTGGGAGCCCCACATGAGGCTCTTTGCTGTTAGCCTGTCAGCGCAGAGCCTGCTTCAGATCCTCTGTCCCCCTCTCTCTGCCCCTCCCTTGCTTGCACTCCCCCAAAAATAAATATTAAAAAAACATATATTCTGAATCCCCAATTTTTAGAGCAGGACCTTCAATAGAATACCCTTTCAATAAATGTTGAATGAATTAAAGACCTGAATAGAAGAAATCAAAAAAATATTCTCCCTCTCATGTGCCTGAGAAACAAATTTTTCCATCCTATAATAAATTAAGTGTTGGGGTTTTTGTTTTTTGGGTTTTTTTTTAAATAAAGTCTGGCATGCAGCCAGCACAGAAGAATGTATTCCATCTCTACTTGACTCAAAATCTCTTGATCTCCACAGCAAAAATGGGAAATTAGAGCAAGGGTGGATACTTCACAAAAAAAGCAAATAAAAACAAAATGAACACTCAAAGCCACTTGACTCACTGTAGGGAATTCAAGTTAAAATCTGATCATTTCATCCACTGCTTCATCCACTGGGAACCAGGGAAAGGGCTGAGGGGCCAGGCAGCTCCTCCCTTTGCCTATCTCTTCCTCCCCCTCCTCTCTCCTCCTCCTACATCCCCATCTCTCTTCCTCAAGGTGTTTCCTTTTTTTCTTTTTTCCCTCTCCGGATTATTGTTCTTTTCTATATGGCATTGATCCCTGGATTTTCCTGGGTTGTCATGATTTCTGTTGAAAGACTCTCACAGCAGAAACACCACCCACATCTATATACATAAAAATATGTTTCTTTTCTTCTGCTTTCTTGCTCCATCAGGGTTCTGTGGAGCTATTTGGCTTAATTATTTCTGGCACTTTGCCCATCAAAATGTGCAGTTCTTCAAAGGGATAGAAATGACAGTGAATCTGCCTCCTCCCGAGCAATTGAGGTTTTCATTTGAATCCTGTTGTCTTGGAAACAAGTGAGTTTCATTGAACATACACCTACCATAACAGTTAAAACATCAGCTAGAGGCATGACTCCTATGCAATCCATTCTCTATCTTGCCCAACTCACAAGTTAGTTGGCTGCTGGAGTGGGAACAGACTGTTAGTCAAGACATATGGATACTAGCCTTATCCCTGAACCTATCCACATGTCTCTAGGCAAGTCATGTAACCTTTTTGATACTTTATTCCCTTATGAAAAAAATGGGAATATTACTACTTCTTTGTATCTCAGACACCTGCAAAGATTGAAAGAGAAGATAAATTTGAAAAAGCACTTTGAAAACCTGCAAGGCAATCCCCAGTTCAGCCACACTGGGGTTAAAAGTAACAGATCTATCATCAGGGAAATGTAAATCAAAACTATAATGAGATATCACCTCACACCTGTCAGAATGGCTAAAATCAAAAACACAAGAGACAATAGGCGTTGGTGAGAATGTGGAAAAAGGGAAATACTCTTGCATAGTTAGTGAGGTTGCAAACTGGTGCAGCCACTCTGGAAAACAGCATAGAGGCTCTTCAAAAAGTTAAAAATAGGAGTGCCTGATTGGCTCAGCTGGTAGGGCGTGTGACTCTTGACCTCTGGGTCATGAGCTCAAGCCCCACATTGGGTGTAGAGCTTACTTCAAAAAAATAAAAGTTAAAAATAGATCTAGCCAATGATCCAGCAATGCACTACTAGGTATTTATCCAAAAAATACAAAAATACTTACTCAAAGGGATACATGCATCCCGATGTTTCTAGCAGCATTACCTACAATAGTCAAGTGTCCATTGACTAATGAATGGATGAAGAAGATGTGAGATAGATAGATAGAATGGAATATTACTCAGCCATAAAAAATAATTCATTGCCATTTGCAATGAATGGACAGAGCTAGAGAATATTGTGCCATGCAAAATAAATCAGAGAAAGACAAATAACCATATTATTTCACTCCTATGTGGAATTTAAAAGACAGAACAAATAAGCATAGGGGAAAAAATAGAGAGGCAAACCAAGAAGCAGACTCTTCACTATAGGGAACAAACTGATGGTTACCAGAGGGGAGGTGGGTGGGGGATGGGTTAAATCGATGATGGGGATTAGGAGAGCACTTGTGATGAGCATTGAGTGATGTATGGAAGTGTTGAATCACTATATTGCACACCTGAAACTAATCTTACACTTATATTAACTAAAACCTAAATAAAAACTTTAAAAAACTAAGTAACATGTCAATAAAGCACCTACTAAGACTTTAACCACTTCCAGACCTTACTATTGGAGCTTGGAGCTCTCCAGGAGCCAAAGGAGTGCCTAGAGATCAGATTCAGATTCCTAGGAAACTACAGTTTGGATTTCTCACATCTGAAAAGGGATGCAGTATGCCAGAACTCTCCACATCTGAGCACTTTCTAGAAGCACCTTGAACACAGAAATCAACCTAGTACCATGAAAAATGTTACACCAAAGACTACATTTATGTCTTGCTACACACATTTGATACGACTGTGATCTTGGGTTAATTACATAACCTCTCTGGCTCTCAGTTACCTCATCTGAACAATAGATTTATACCTCTATATTTACTTTCCCACAACTGTTGAGTTTATCAAATAAGATCTGAAACATGTTTTTTCAATTGGAAAGCAATATATTAACATCAATTATTAAATCAGAAAGGCAATAGGGGCAGATCCTGGCTTTGCCCCTTCATTGATCTGTGACACCTGAGTGAGTTAACTTAAAATATTCTTTGTCTCCATTTCATCTTCCAGAAAGTCTAGTTTGGTATACCAGATTTTAAGCATATATCACAAACAATTAAATGCAAAATGCCAAACCACCTACCAAGAGAAAATTAATGCACATTGTAGCCATCATGGGATAAACTTATAAGTGTGGTTTTTCATTCAAAATATTAAGCCAGGGATGCCTGCCTGGCTCAGTCAGTTAAGCATCTGACTCTTGATTTCAGCACGGGTCATGATCTCATGGTCATGAGATTGAGCTCTGCATCAGGCTCCATGCTGGGCATAGAGCCTGCTTAGGATTCTTTCTCTCCCTCTCCCTCCACTCCTCTCCCCCACTTGTGCTTCCTCAATCTCTCTCAAAAATATATATATTTTTTAATATTAAGCCAAATATGAGATGGTTCATAGAGTAACATATAATCTACCTAACAGTAGCTTAGAGAGGGCTTTAGAACCATTCTTTTGGATTTATATACTGACCCCACCTTTGATCAATTGTGCATTCTAGTGCAAAATACCTAACTTCTGGCCTCTATTTCCTCATCTATAAAAGGAAAGTAATGGGGGTGCCTGGGTGACTCAGTCATGAGCATCTGACATTTGATTTCAGCTCAGGTCATGATCTCAGGGTCGTTGGATCAAACCCTGTGTTGGGCTCCACACTGAGCTTAGAACCTGATTAAGATTTCCTCTCTCTCTCTCTCTCTCTCTCTCTCTCTCTCTCTCTCTCTCTTTCTCTCTCTCTCTCTTCCCCTCCCACCCCTCTCCTCTACTTACACACTCTTTGTCTCTAAAATAAAAATATAAATAAATAAATAAAGTAATGATGTCACCTACTCATAGGGTTGTTGTGAGAATTAAATGATTCAATGCACCAAAAACAGTATGTGAACACATATACATTAGTAAATGTTAGCCATTATTTTTCATCTCACCCTTTTTATGTCTGCTATATATCTTTTATGGTAACCCTGCAAAAACAGAAAGGATCCCCACCCAAAGTTTGGTTCGAATGTCAAAACTGATGACACCACAAATATACATCAAAGCATATAAAAAGGTTTATTACTTGCATAATTGAGGTCTCTGAGGAAGGCAGGGCTCTCAAGCAGGTATAAATTTGCTTGAGAGAGCAAGGAAAGGAGACTATTCTAGTTTTTTTTGTAGTTGGAGTAGTGAGGAGTCTGGTATATGTGCTCTCACATGGGACAGGTTGTTGTCTCCTGCCAGAGCCCATAGGAGAGCTCACTTTCTTATCAGTTTGTCCAGATGTATGGCACAAAGGGAAGAGAGAAGGGTAAGGCTTAAAAGTTGTTAGAAGTTAAATATCAAACAATAGGCTCTTCATTATATCATAGGGGTGCTACGTATTTCTTGTTAAGCTTATAACTATAAGCATAAGTAAAACATCTAGTTAGTGGCCACCTTTATAAAGTTTTTTAGCTAATACTCTTGAGTTTTTAGAATAGAGGACATTGGTAAATAATGAAAAATTTCTATTTTCCCTTTCTAATAATTATACCTCCTATTTATTTTTCTTGTCTTAATGCAGTAGCTAGAATATACAATATTAAATAATAATAATTACAGTGGACATTCTTACCTTGTTCCTGGATTTAATGGACATTAAGGATCATCTTAATGCATTAAGAATCATCTTACCTATTGGTTTGAGATTGATTTTTTCTACCATATTAAGAAAATTTCCATCCATTCTCTTAGTTTATTAATAGCTGTTATCAGAAATAAATATTACTCTGTATTAAATACATTTATGAAATATACCATGATGAGCTTACATTTTAACTATTTGTTGTTATCTTGAATACAAAATTTTCCATACATGAATAGGATATTTCTTCATTCAAGTGATTATTATTGGACACAGAATATCAGAAACTTAGATTTTAATTTTAATCTTAGTTGTATTTTATTCCTCAGATCCAAAATTTAAGACCCCAGTGTAATATTCACAAGGACTGAAATTAAGGATAATTTTTTTCTAGGTACCATATTTCAGGTGAAGAGAAAGCTAAAAGGACAACAGACATGTGTTTTCAACCCTTATATAATCTATTGTGGGATTCAAATGAAAGCTTCCAATTTTTCATTTCTAATTATTCCAGGACTCACTTGAAAGATGTCATTTAGATTTTTATAGCCTACATACATAAAAGATTTCTAAAAATCTTGCTCCTTCTCACTCCTCAGGTATTTTATATACTATCAGCAATTTGCATTATCTCTTTGTTTAACATAAAAGAGACCACTCTAGACAACATAAATGCCATGAATGCAAACTGAGAACTGATACCACTTCCTGAAGGCCAGTTGAAGTCCTCCATATGAGGCATATTCTTAATCAGAAAGAGTTTGCTAAAAAGCAAAACTCTCCAAAATCTTCAGCCTGGGCGTTAGGAGGGCAGAGATGTAGTGAGGGCTCATAAGAGAATCCAATTTCCAGCAATGTGGGACACAGAGAATGAAAATGAGACTCAGAGAAGTTGAGTAACTTGCCCAAGGTCACAGAACTAGTAAATGGTGGCACCAGAGTTGGATCACAGAACTTGATGACTCTAAAATCATATGGGCTTCTTGTCAGGCTGAGATTAGAGGACTGAGCGTACATCTACCAAATGCTCATTGTCAGGGACTATTCTACTGTTTCTTAAGCACAACACCTAGTGTCTTGTTTAGGATGTTTTTAGCTAAAAATAGGAAGAAAACCCAGGTACCAAGGCTTAAGCACAGACATCTAAGGTAAGGCAGCTACAGCATTGGTTCATTGCTGGCTAAACATCGTGGGTCTATCTGCGCTTCACTTCTCAGTGCTTCTCATGGTTTTCTTCCTTATGGTCAGAAAAAATAGTACTAAGCACTGAATCCTCACCTATAACATCCAAAGCAGGAAAGAAATCTTCTCCCAGTTGTAACCCTTATTAAGTGAGAAAAACTTTCAAAGTCCCCCAGCAGGCATCCCCTTATATCGCATTGGCCAGTGTTGGGTTTGATACCCACACCTAACCACTCACTGGCAAATGGGAATTATTACAATTTACTTGGAGTAATCCTTGTTTTCTTCCTGGTGAACCTAGGAAGGGCCCCACCATTTCTGGGGCATATGGCCACCCAGTACCTTAGCAAAATGGAATTCACTGGCAGAAAAGGCATGGAGTATTTGATAATGTGCAACTAACAGTGTTGCTACATTCACATCACTATCCTCATCCACAGAGGTCCCAGTGGTTTGCCTCAGTTTCCCTGGACTTTGTATACTATTGATGTCTGAGGTGTGAGTTCTCAGAGAGAACAGAAAATATGTCCAATCCATTTTTCACAACCAATGACAATGAGCCAACTATGTAATAAAGCAACAACGAAACTAAATGAAAGGACAGGAAAACAACTGTAAGCAAAGATGACTTCTTAAAAGGTTAGAGTAAAACAAGCAGAACACAAGCTACTGGGGGACAAGAGGCTCTAAATCCAACAAAGAGCTGAATTTCTCATATAAATCTACACAAACTCTACACTAGTAGGGCAAGTTTGGCAGGAAAACTTCTCAAGGTCTATATACCCCAGGTAGGCATTATAGCCAAGACAGAAAAAGTGAACATAAGAAAAGCAAGGAAATAGGGGTGCCTGGGTGGCTCAGTCAGTTAAGCGTCCGACTTCAGTGCAGGTCATGATCTCATGGTTCGTGGGTTCGAGCCCCACATCGGGCTCTGTGCTGACAGCTCCGAGCCTGGAGCCTACTTCGGATTCTGTGTCTCCCTCTCTTTGCCCCTCCCCAGCTCGCACTTTGTCTGTCTGTCTGTCTCTCTCTCTCTCTCTCTCTCAAAAATAAACATTAAAAATTAAAAAAAAGAAAAGCAAAAAAATAATAATAATATTTCATCCATATTATAATTATATCCAATGAAATTCAACAGGCACTAAGCATCTGCTATCCCCTTCAATGCCCTCAAGCAATACGCTGAGTTGTGCAGCATACCAGGCATGAATCAGACAAGGTTTCTGCCTTCAAGGAGCTTACAATGAATAAATCACACACTTGTAGGAAAATTTGCTTTAAGCAAATAGGTTTCCTCACTTGACTTTCAGTGAATTTAATCTGGCTAAATGACTTTGGGAAATTGATCTTTAGCAAATCAATCTGCTGCCCATGTGAGCAACTAACTTTAGAACGTCATCAGTAATAAACAACGGATACAAATAAGCTGTTTTGGGAGCTGAGAGGTGGGAGGAAAGAAATTCTCGAGGGATATTTAAATGGGTCTTGAGGAACGAGTAGGAGTTTAACACACATGGAGGGGAAGAGAATAGTGTGACACAGAAGTGGAGAAGTGCCAGGCCTGTATTGTGAGATCAAATTCCAGCACTTGAGCAGATAATCTATCCATGTTCCTCCAAATGAACAAAAAAAGTATTTTAGGTCCTGCTCTCTTTTCAAAAATGACTGTTCTAGTTGGCCAGAAACCAGCGCAATTACAAAGCCGGCCAAATTAAACCAACCATCTTTTTTTTCAGTGGTTCCCACAGACCTCTGTTTGCCCGCCTGTTTCCCATCTCATGCTTTTCCTATCGGCCACCACTCCCGGCTAAGTCAGGAGAACATAGTGGTAATTACAGGCACTCAAGAATAGTCTGCAGACTATTAATCCCTCTACCCAAACCCGTACAAAGGCAATAAAACGGTAAGACCTTATTATTCCTTCCTTTTCCCAGTTTGAGGAAAACCCTTCAGGATCCAGGTCTGGGATTCCTCTTCCCAGGTTCTTGTAATATTCATTAAACAACTCTCTCTCTTTTTTTTGTTATTTTTGAGAGAGAGAGAGAGAGAGAGAGAGAGAGAGTGTGTGTGTGTGTGTGTGTGTGTATGTGAGTGAGCAGGCGAGGGTCAGAGAGAGAAAGAGGAAGACCCAGAATCCGAAGCAAGCTCCAGGTTCCAGGCTCCAGGCTCCAGGCTCCAGGGTCCAAGCTGTCAGCACAGAGCCCAACACAGGGCTCGAACTCACAGACCATGAGATCATGACCTGAGCCAAAGTCAGCTGCTTAACCGACTGAACCACCACCCAGGTGCCCCTAAACAATTCTCTCTTAAAGGGAACGTGCCCTTTCTAAAGAAAAACGATCCACTTTTGAAGTTATTCAAATAAAGTTTGCTTTCCCTGGCCTTTTATCAGAGGAGGATATGCAGCAACCAAATTCGATAGCCAGATGGCTAAGGTTTCTGAACATCCGGCAGTTTATGGTGTCACTCAAGTGTATCATTTTTTTCTAAATCCTTTTTTTTCTTTTCCTCTGTTTCTCTCTGCATTGGAGCCTCCACCCATGAAATTGAAAGATTTCTAGTAGAAATTCCTTTGTTGCATCAGCTTTGGAAATATGGATTACAGTATTCTGTGAAAAACATTTATTACCCTGAACTGTGACTCAGACATTGTTGCATTTCTGGGGTTATAGATTTTCTTTCAGCTAAACTAAGGCTCTAAGTCACAGTGACAGTTGTAATGTGTGTAATACCACAGTACCAGATTCTATTACACACATATTTTTGCTAGAGGTTTACGATGTTAAAAATATTTCTTCTTTTTTCCAATACCTTTCTGTACCTGTTGTGTAAATATATTAGAACCTATAACACCAAAGTCAATTTCCAGATGAAATGTGCATAACAGCAGTAGTTTGTCCCTTAAAGAAAAAAAAAAGCCTGTGGGGGGAGGGAGGGTGCTGCATACAAGCTAATGATATTCAAGCACAATATTGAATTGTAATAAAAGATGAATGAGAGAAAGTGTGTGTCATTGTGAGGGATGGAGAAGGTTGCAGAAAGCTGGGGCCAAGAAAGGATTTATCATGGATGTTACTGCAGGCATTGTGTTGAGAAATCTGCAGACTTATTTGCAAGTGTATTTTATGGGAAAATAGAGCAGTCTACTGAGGAAAGAATTTCTAAAGATTATCTTTTATACAAGATTAAGATAAAACTGAAGAAATATGTGAGAGAAATCTCAACCAATTCTCAAGGGGGTTGGAACCTCCAATTCATCAGTGAGTCCTGTCAATTCCATAAATGCAGGAAGAGGTCTTTGTTAAAGTGCCATTGGTACTGTAATTTTTCAGGGTAGGTGAGAAAAGGCACACATGAAAAAATGAAGTGGACTTAATTAGCACACCCTCTTGCAAAGCCATAATCCATTAGAGTCATGCCAACAAATCCTGCTTTTCTTTAGAATCTAAATTTTATTTAACACTCACAACAGTTCTCCTGGGTATTTAACCATATTTCTGTCTTTCTCCTATAAGAATCCAGTGTGACTGCTTTTATAGGGAAAAAAATCTCATAGCAGTTGACAAAATCATCTGATATGGAAAGTGAAAAGATAACAAGACCAGAGATATTTAGAAATTCCTTCTATTGACTATGTTTTAACTTCTTATACTTTTTTTCATCTTCTGCTTAATCAATAATAAAAAGCAAAATTAACTGAGTTGCACTTGATCTTCCCTTCCATAGCTCCTACGTTCAAGTGGAAGTAGTAAGTGATAAAATGACATAATCTAGACAGAATGAGAACTAGGGGCTAGATTGACCCAGTCAGCTGTGTATTCCTCAGTGAACAATAATGTTCACCTCAGAGTTTGTTCTCCTCCACAAAAGAAAGAATAATTATGATTTTGTCCAATTGCAGTTCACTCAGTAATTACTGAAGGAAAACCTTGAGAATGTATAGGTTTCAGTTTTTTTGTGGTGTTTGTTTTTTGTTTTGTTTGTAGGGGAATCTAGTGTCTCACTATGTTGTTTCAAATGTAAATCTAGAATTCAATAAAAAGAAAAATATTAAAATTCCTGTAAATAATAGGAATCTAGTACCATAAAAATATTTATGCCCCTGGATCTAGTAATTCTACTTTGGTGAATCCTGCTGCAGAAAATTATCTAAAATACCAAAATATTTTAATGCAAGACTATTTCCAATACAGAAGGAGGAAAAACTCATTTAGTTACCTACTCAATAGCCACCTTCCTCCTCTTCTTCCCTTGATAATTCCCTTAATAATCTGTTTGAGTGGAATTGGCACATCCCATAGGTAAATCATGTCAATGATTAGTCCAGGAACAGGCATGAGACCCAGTCTCTGGTGAAGGAGATGTAAGAGAAAGCCTCGTTTGGAGGGATTCCCAAAATAGAATTACTAAATCAAAAGGTATAAATATTTATAAGGCTATTTATTTTTAAGTTTATTTATTTATTTTTGGGAAAGAGAGCAAGTGGGGGAGGGGCAGAGAGAGAGGGAGAGAGAGAATCCCAGCAGCCTCCACGCTGCCAGCACAGAGCCTAACGCAGTGTCCAAACCCACCAACCATGAGATTATGATCTGAGCCGAAATCAAGAGCTGGACACTCAACCAACTGAGCCACCCAGGCCCTGTAAGATTCTTAATATTTGGCAGAGTTTTCCTCTCTTCCACCTCCTCCAAAGAGAGCACAGTTTAAAAAAAAAATTCCTTTTCTACCTGCCACCTTGCTTCTTGCTTACGGATTCAACTGTGTAGAAACATGAAGTTTGTAATTGTGACAGCCATCATGAAACTATTATAGAAGGTCCTGTGATTCAATAAATATGGCCAAGTACTTGATCAACTCTGGAACCATCTACCTTCAGACTACACTTCAAAAGTATTCTAACTGGGGCACCTGGGTGGCTCAGGTAAGCATCCAACTCTTGGTTTTGACTCAGGTTTGTGGGTTCAAGCCCTATGTCCGGGTCTGTGCTGACAGTGTGGAGCCTATCTGGGATTCTCTGTCTCCCTTTCTCTCTGCCTCTCTCCCACTTGTGTGCTCGCTCGCTCTCTCTCTCTCTCTCTCTCTCTCAAAATAAATAAATAAACATTAAAAGAATATTTAAGGCACCTGGATGCTCAGTTAAGCATCTGACTCTTGGCTTTGTCTCAGGTCATGATCTCAAGGTTTCATTAGTTCAAACCCCATGTCAGGCTCCATGCTGGCAGCATAAAGCCTGCTTGGAATTCTCTGTCTCTCTCTGCCCCTCCCCAACTCGTTCTTTTTCTCAAAATAAATAAATAAATTTTTAAAAAAGTATTCAAACTGAACTACATTCATGTAATAAAATATTACAGTTTTTCAAAAAGATGCTTATGAAGTACTTTTTACATGATGAAAAAGCTTATGATATTAAGTAAAAGAACGCAGGTTACAAATTTGAATTTAGAATTAAATTCTATGCATAGAAAAAAACTGGAAATGGAAACACCAAAATGGTATGAATATTTGCCTCTAGATGATGGGACCATAAGCCATTTATCCCTTTGCTTCTTTGTGTTTTTCTACCTCCTCCAAATTTTATACAGTTTATATTGCTTTTATTATCAGAAGGAAAAAAGACAAACAATAAAGACTCCTATGAGATCAGAGAATTAAACTAAGAAATTATATACCAATTCAAAAATAGTACCCAGGGTAAATATGGCCAAGTATCATTTTCTAGCCTAACAGCCATGAATTCGGATCATCACCAAAGTCTTCACTTATCTTTGTGGCCAAAGGGGGGAAAAATTGTTAAATTAAGCACAATCTCTAGACTATCTAATCTCACTAGTAATCACAACTTTTTCTGTTAGAATAGTAAAATTGGTTTTATTATTTTTACAAAAGCAACTCTTGTTTTTGGTGGGGAAGGAAAAAAAATTCAAGCAAAACAGAATACATTCTAGAAATAAAAGCTCCCCACCATACAAGTCCTTGGAAATAAACACTATCAAGGGATCAGTGTGCATTTTCCCATTCTTCTAGGGCATATACAAACTTTTTTTAAAAAAACATAAGCTTTAACTATTTAAGCTCTCACAAAAGTTGCCTTTTTCCCCCCTTGGCATTATATTGTAAACTTTTTTCTATGTCTATATCTATGATTACCTTATTCCTTGTAATGGTAGCATGGCAGTCTACTGACAAGGAGTACCACAATTTATTTAATGGGCATTACGGTTGTTTAGAATTTCTATTACTGAGTTTGAAAGGACTATCAATAATACTCTTCATTTTCCTATTGGATTTCAGAATAATTAAAAGATAAAGACACAAGATTCAGATATAGAAATCAAATATCAGTTTCATTACTGATTTAAGCAGATTCTGGAGAACATGGCTTAAGTGTGAGAGCCAAATGAGTTTGCTAGTAAGATCACCACCACCACCACCAGAATTTAACTTAAACCCCAAAACTGCAGGTTGCCCCAAAGGGCCAGAGGTCACCCCATAATCAAGAGCTGTTAAAGAGTACAGCTTCACTGAAGGCAGGGGAATCCAATCAAGGAGAGAGGAAGGAAGGGGACAAACAGAAAGCTCGGCTCTTTGTCCCAACCATAAAAATAAGAGCAGTCTCTCTTCCCCAGGGTTCAGGTAGATGAGGAGATGGGGCAAAAGGACAATAATGTTAGTCTGGTGGAAACATGGAAACATGAAGCCTGGAAAAAGGATGCCTTTGCCCTCACTGTCCCAAGCTATTACAATTATAGTGAATATCCTTGTACAAACAAACTCATGCTATTTTTTGAGCACTACTGTAGGACAAATTCCTAGATTATTAGATCAAAAAATAAGTCTATTTAAAATTTCAAAAGGTATTCCAAAATTCCCTTCAAAAGTGGTATCAATTTACACTCCCACAAACAGAGTGTAAGAGTGCTTATTTTGCACCTCCTAGCCAACTACCCTCAATATTTTTCATCTTTATCAATCCATTATACAACAGATTGTTGTAATTTACATGCCTTTGACTACCAATGAAATTGAGCGCATTTTCCATAAATTTACTGGGCACTTATATTTCTTCTTCCATGGCTGCCTACTCAGAAACATGCACTTATTTTTCCAGCAGTGATATCCCATTGGTTCCCACCTTCCACCCTCTCTTGCCAAGTCCTCTTGCAAACAACTGTACAGATTTATGAGATGTCCAGCCGGGGTGAGAGGTGGCACCTCTGGGAATGAATTCAGGTTTTCCTGGAAATATAGGCCAAGCAAACATGTTCCTTTGGCTTCTATAAAACCACATTCCAGTGAAATTATTTAGTCTGTACACAAGTACAATATTAAATGCCAAAGTATCACTGGGAGTCAAGAGGTCAAACTTGAGGTCTAGCTCTGCCATTTAATAAACTGGGTTAGCTGGGGCAATCCACTAAATCTCTCTAAATTCTGGTGGCTTCTTCTTTGCCACAACAGTATAATGAGATGAACTAGATCAGTAGTTTTCAAGATTTCATTTTGGGAGCAGAACTCAAATGTAAAAAGGGGTGGCTCAGTCGGTTAAGCATCCAACTCTTGATCTCAGCTCAGGTCTTGATCTCAGGGTTGTGAGTTCAAGCCCCAAGTTGGGCTCTGTGCTGGATGTGAAGCCTACATAAAAGAGAGAGACTGAGTCAGAGTGACTCTGTCTGAAGCCAAAATGGGAGACGCTAAGCCTCAGCTATATGGCATCCACCTTGTCCCCACAGTGGCCCCATATGTACTTTTCATAGAATTCATAGAACCCCACCAGGCCCAGCCTGAAAACCACTGGGCTTAGAACTATCAAGTACCTCCCAGCACTACTCTAGACAGTCAGGATTTGAATGAATGAAAATTCTGAATCACTCTAGTATACAATCAAGGGCTTCTACATTTCCTAAGGACCTTCTTATGTTTCCTAAGTTTAATGTTCAGGTGCTTCTAACCTTGAAGATAATTTAGTTAAAAACTGACACAAATAGCATTAGCATCTGTAACAGCATGACTGTAGGTTAGAATGGACTCTAGGAACACTTGAACACTTAAAATAACTAGACTTGGAAATATCTAATATTAATGTTTTATAAGATACCTTATGGGGACCATAAGGCAAAGCCTTGCCCTATAGGTAAGAGTGGGGTTCCCCTTGATGGGATTCATCATTTATATTATCGATTGGCTTGAGAGGACATCAACACAATAGCAGGAAACAAGAACTTTGGGTAGAAGCCTCAAAAGGGGTGAGGAAAGAGTATCCTCAGACTGGCTGCATCATTTGTGCAGCTCAGAGCCAAAATGAAAATGTGGAGCCTCTTGTTCCATAATTATTAAGGACTTCAAGATGGCACAGGGCACCTGGGTGGCTCAGTTGGTTAAGCATCTGACTCTTGATTTCACCTCAGGTCATAATTTCAGCTCATGTCATGAGATCAAGCCCTGCATCTGGCTCTGTGTTGACAGTAAGCAGCCTGCTTGGGGTTCTCTGTCTCCCTCTCTTTCTGTCCCTCCCCTGCTTATGCTTGCCCTCTCTGTCTCTCAAAATAATAAACATTTAAATAAACATTTAAAAAAATGTCAAGATGCCAACAGCAGAGCATTAAACTACCTGTATGATGATTCTAAGGGTGAGACCTTGTGCAACTGTACAGATGGCCCATCTGCCGGAAAAGTGGGCTACCACCACGTCTAGGTCTAATTGTGAGTTTGGCCCAGACTCTGAGGAATAGCGATGCCTGAGGCATGTCCGGTGTGAGCACGAATAAGAGGAAGTTCAGTTGACCTCAGCCTCAGAAGGGCCTGGGAGCAAGGCAGTGAACTGTAGGAAATCTGAGTCCTGACCTGCTAAGGCATTAAGTAAATTATTCTCTGCATGTCACTGTCTTTCCATTATCCAGGAGCCTACAGGGCATCTCCTTAAAATGGACTCTACTTATGCTGTGGACTTTTGGAAAAGAGCTTCACAGACTAGCCAAAGGAAGAGCCCAGCTTCCTCTCCAGGGGACACATGGGGGGGTTCCAGGAGGAGACAGCTGTGCCTAGCAGGAGAGGGTGACCACGGGCAAATAAACACGAAACAATGTGATAAGGGCTGCAGGAGATCTACACCAAGCACCACACAAATGCTGACAAGAGAGTGACGGTCTTCTCTTGGGAGGGATTCAGAATAAACTCCACAGGAGTGAGGAGGAGATAACATCAGAATGACGCTGGAAGATAGCATGGGTGTTAGCTAATGGGCAACATCACGAGAGAGACAAAGTAAGTTGTCATAGACAAACATGCTCTGCCGTGGCCTTGACTCTCAGGTATTTCAAAACTACCCACAAAAGGTGACCCAGTCCTTACTTTGGTGTGGGATGTTCTTTGTCCTGGTTTGGGGGAAATTACTCATTGACAGACTGAGGGTGAATTAATGACACAGTATGCTTTTAGACTTCTTTATAAAGGTGTTTTTCAGAATTTATGTCAGGTAAGAGCCAGGCCCAGAGTGACCGACCCACTCGGGCCATTTATGGCAAATGACTTCATCCTCAGTGGGCCTGAAACAATTCAGTTGACACTATTTTTGCTGAGTTTCCAAAATTTCACAAAAGATTTAAAAAAATTGTGTGTGTGTGTGTGTGTGTGTGTGTGTGTGTTCAGTGAATAAATACTGTAGGCAATGAAAACAGATGAAGCATTCACAGCATGGCAATGCCTGCATTTCTAATGTCACCTACACCTTTGCCTTTTGTTCCGGAGTCTGTCTCGGTGGTACCCATTTTCACCTATACAAACCTGGACATCTGTTTGAGTTGCCCCAGAAAGAATACACACACACTAAAATGAAGTGAGCAGCACCGACTTGGCTAACACTTTGCAGGAGAAAAGGAGGGTGGCATCACTCACCCCAGAACAAACAATGCAACGCTTTCACTTCTCAAAATCTTTCTTCTGCTTTGGCAGCTCTCAGAGTTTCTCTTGTTCCCTTTCCACACGGGTCCCAGTTTCCTGGCTCCCCTCGTCCCCAGCACCACTCTCAATTCTCAATTCCTTACCCTTTTATGGTACCGAGCACCTCCAGTTCTGTCTCATCTCTTACCCCAAATTAATTTGTCTAGACTTGGAACAGGATCCGCACTTCTTAGAAGTTAGATTGACGATGACTTTTGTCCTTGGGGTCTCCTTCCTTATCCCAAATGTCTTATCAATGTGTTTATCCCAAACAAGCAAACATTGTGCATTCCCAAGAAGAATTCTGGTGAATTCAAGTATCTCCTTACAGAAGAACAAAGGTGTTTCTTTATAGAGGTTGGAATTAGGCATACTCTCTTGGATTTATACAGAAGTGTTCCTTCTATATTTACAGAGAAACAGCAGGACTGTTACCAAGCAAAGTTTTTCCCACAACTACTGCCTTCAGAAAATCCAGTGCCAGGCCTGTAAGATATTAGGTTCACTGGATTTGCAAGATTAGGTTGTATCTTTGCTTTGAGGTCTCAGTAACTGACAGAGGAAGGTGGTATAGGCACCTGGAGTCTAGGCCAATTGTGTAATGTATGGGGTGCAGGTAGGGAGTCTTTGGAGACAAACCTATCTTTTTAAAAGCATTTTCTGTTCCTGGGGCACCTGGGTGGCTCAGTTAGTTAAGCATCTGACTCTTGGTTTTGGCTCAAGTCATGATCTCACGGTTCGTGAGTTCAAGCCCTAGGGCTCTGTGCTGACAGCATGGAGCCTACTTGGGATTCTCTCCCTCCCTCTTTCTCTGCCCCTCCCCTACTCACTCATGTGTGAGCGAGCTCTCTCAAAATAAATACATAAACATTTTAAGAGAAAAAAAAGCATTTAAGAGGAAAAAAATAAAACATTTCCTTCAACAAGTACCTCTTGCCTAACCATTGCCATTGGCTTCCCATTAGCCTTCAGTATGAAGACCAGAATTTAGGCCCTCCACCATCTGACCCAACTTTATCTCTGAGCACTCCCCAAAAGGACCCTCTGCTTCTTCCTATCTAACTGAGTACCACTTCAGCAGGTGGGCACTTCTCCACCGCCCTGTCTTGCTCTTCTGCCTAAAATGCTTTCTTGCCTACACTGCCTATCAAAGTCTCACCCATCTGCTAAGTGCATGCATTTTTTATTTTTCTTTTTTAAATTTTTTTAATGTTTATTTATTTATTTTGAGAGAGAGAGAGAGAGAGCACAAACAGGAGAGGGACAGAGAGAGAGAAAGAATCTCAAGCAGGCTCTGTGCTGTCAGCACAGAGTCTGACACAGGGCTCCAACCCATGAACTGTGAGATAATGACCTGAGCCAAAATCAAGAGTCAGATGCCCAACCAACTAAGCTACACAGGTGCCCCATGTGCATTTTTTTTTACTTTATCTATTTTTTTATCCTTATTTGTGTGCAACGAATATGTATTGTTAATGGTACCTTTCACGTTGTTTTAATGTTTTAAAAACATTTAGCTCAATTTCCAAAAAACAGTTTAAATTTTCCTCCCACCATAATTATCCCAATTGGTAGAAACATTAATAATAATAATAATAGCCAACATTTATTAATATCTACAATGAGCCCACCTCTGTCCTAAGTGTTTGTTTATGAATATATTAGCTTATTAACTCTCCACAGCTACCCTATGAGACGTTCCCAATGTACAGATTAGAAACCTGAGGCTTTACGAGGTAATGTTATATAGCTTACCCAGGTCTCCCTGCTGGCACATGTCAGAGGGGGGATATGAACCCAGCTGATCTCCCATTTTCTGCCCTTAACAACCACTTGCCTTGAGCTGATCCAAAAGGCAAGAGCCATAGGCTGCCTTTGCATTGTAGATAATTGCATATTTGTCATTACTCCTTCTATACTGTAACTTCCTTGAAAGCAGTTTTGGAGATATTCAGAGTGTCCAGCACAAAACTCTACACATAATAAATGCATTTAATTTTCCAAACAAGAAAACAGAGACCCAGAGAGATCAAGCAACTTGCCAAAGTCCCATAGCCATTCTGAGAGAGCTGGGATTAGAAATCAGCAAGTCCTGATTCAGCCCTGGTAACTTTCCATTACACGCACTGTTAGTGTTTCATTTATATATTTATTGAGTGGACTTATTTCTGGGGTTCACGTTATCTGATCCCCTTCTGGTCATATGATTTGGCCATAATTGCATATTAGTTTCAATATTGATAATTATTGGAAATCTAAATTATTATTTGATAACTCAGTTTTTTGTGTAGGTGAAGTTGGCTTGCTAAGAGCTAATGCCTAATACAATAGAATTCTCTGCCAGTGTTCACTTTATTAATGGAAAATATTTTTTTTTATTTTTTATTTTTTTTTAATGTTTATTTATTTTTGAGACAGAGCTTGAGGTGGGGAGAGGAAGAGAGAGAGAGGGAGACACAGAATCCAAAGCAGGCTCTGGGCTCCAAGCTGTCAGCACAGAGCCCATCGCAGGGCTGGAACCCACGAACCATGAGATCATGACCTGAGCCAAGGTCAGATGCTTAACTGACTGAGCCACCCAGGCGCCCCTGGAAAATAATTTTAAAGCATTGCAAAAAATATTGTCTGCACCAGTAGTGGTAAAAGAGGCTGCATGAAAGATTTGCTTAATTAAACTGAATATCAGATGTTTATTAGAAGACACATGTTTAATCATCAACAAATACCTAAACTGAAAATATGTTATGTATGTATATATTCTACAACTGATATTGTTGAAAAGTTGTATTTTTAAGTTATCCATACCCCCCAAAAAATACTGAATAGAATAATTCTGTTTGATCCAGAAACCTTCAGGGCTTTCCCTTTCCCCTTTCCCATAGGCAGCTGGAAACCCTAACTCTGGCCTGTGCCCCATTCAAGGAACATAATGTAGATAAACCCAAGTTACCAAAATTATACAGAAGATCCCTTTGAGGACATACATGTAAGTAATAAAGAGAAAACTTTTTGATCTTTAAAAAAATTACACAAGTAATACATGTTCATTTGAAAATTAGTGAAGAAAAATAAAGTCATCCACAATCCCATTACCAAGTGATAGTCATCATAAACATGTTTATGTATCTCCTTCCAGATTTTTTCTATGCACATAAATGCATTTTCTTCACAAAAAAATGGGATTATACTTTACACACAGTTTTATTAACTGCCTTTTTTCCTTAACATATGGTTAATATCTTTTTCCAACACAAAGTTTGCATACATATTACTGCTTAATGTCCACATCATATAGCATTGTATATTTGTACCACAATGTGAAATAGGTGTAGACACATGACCACAGGACACAAAAGTAAGGACCTATCTAGAGACTTTGGGCCGAGGTACTAGGATGAGATATTGTAGCAAATTCTCTTATGGCCCCACTTTCTTTGGGTCCCCTTCTCTGTTCTCCTACAGCTGCAAGGTACAGCTCTTCTATTCTACAGCTCTACCCCACTGGGATTGAACTCCAGTTACCCACAGCTGACTATAGGTGTAGCCTATTAACAGAATGTATTCCTGTTACTAATCTCTCTCCCACATGGAGAACAGATGGTACCACAAATTACCACCCCATCAAGTTACCTATAAATTTATTCAGCATCCACCTTGGGTAGCAAGGGATCCATCTCTCTCTGGTCTCCACCCCTCTTCTCTTCCTAGTTGCACGCCCTCAGTCTTTCCCACCTCTCAGTTCTGCCCCCAGGGCCCCAGCTCCAACTTAATGAAAACTAAAGCTGTGAGTGGAGCTTCTGACTCTATCCAGGCAAGGAGCATCAGATCATGAGGAAGCTTTAGACCTTTGTTGTTATTGTTGCTTATTTATTTATTTTTGAGAGAGAGTGTGCGTGCACACGCACACATGCAGACATGCACACAGGAGTGGGGCAGAGAAAGAGAGAAAGAGGGAGAAGACAGAATCCCAAGCAGTCTCCCTAATGTCAGGACAGAGGCAGGCTCAAACTCACCAACTGTGAGATCATGACCTGAGCTGAAATCAAGAGTCGGACACTTAACCGACTAAGCTACCCAGGTGCCTTAGATCTTTTATAGTAATTATTAGATATTCTTCAGAATAAAATATCTACAGGGGCTCCTGGGTGGCTCAGTCGGATGAGCATCCGACTCTTGATATCAGCTCAGGTCACGATTCCGGGTTGTGGGATCAAGCTCAGCACTGAGTGTAGAGCCTGCTTAAGATTCTCTCTACCTCTGCCCCTCTTCCCCACTCACCTGTGCAGGAGCGCTTTCTCTCTCTTTCTCTCTCTCTCTCCCTCTCTCTCTCTCTCTCTCTCAATCTCTCTCTCTCTCTCTCTCTCTCTCTCTCAAAAAAAAAAAAAAAAGAATAGAATATCTACAAAGCAAACAGACCTCTCTCTTGCTAATATTGGCCACATCCAATAGCGCTGCATTTCACATACTTCAATTACAATTCTTGCCTTACTGATTGCCTGAGTGTTCTATTAGTATTTCTCACTTTTTAAAACTTTATGAGGCTGCATATGCAATGATACCCACAAAATTGTGTGTTTTGTTACGCTGGTTATGTTTTTAACTAATTATAACAAACACATCACTACTAAAATAAAAAATGTTCATCCGTGTGCCACCTGAAATCATCCCAGTGGTACACATACCACAATTTGGAAAACACTATATTGAGTAAATAAAAACCCACAGACTCAACATTTTAAGTAAGGCTCTGCTGTTTACTAAAATCTGGAGGCAAGAAAAAAGAATACACACACAGCAGTGTTTCAGCTCCCCACTCTTCCTGGGAGCTTCAAACAACATGCTGTTACACATCTTTATGTGGAACAAATATGCAGAACCAGCTTAGTGACTTGAATAAGCCATATAAAGGGTCTCTTCCAAGAACTGGTTTTCTCTCCAGTCAAGGGTTTCTTGGACTCAGGGGACCTGTGGAGGCCTCTCATGGCCAAGGGGAAGGAGTAATTCCAGCATGAAGGGGGATGTGGAATTTCCCTCAGCTCACACCCTTACCTGTCACAGCATTATTCCAACAAAATCTCTGTAGTCTCACTTCCTTTGTCTTGTCAAAGATCTCCTCCCTACCAGGAGAAGGCAAGGAGGGGGGACAAGAAAGAAAAAGCGAGGGATGAGAGAATCCCATCTTGCCCCTTATGAGCTATAGGGTCTCAATCAGTCCCCATGACTTGTTGCCTCTTGGTTTCCAGAACAGAAAATGCTGCCAACACACAGCACCCTGGCCATGTTGTGATATCAAGGCAGAGTTTGGACGAAACTCAAAGGCAGCCTTTGGAGGAGGGGGCCCAACTCCTCTCTGATAACTGACATCAGTCATCGGTAGGTATCTAGGTAGAAATGACCTCCAGGAATGCCCTGCCAAATTAGCAAAGCAACCTGCCCTACAGCTTCTGGATGAGCCATCTCTTCCATCTCTCCCACGTCTAGCAATCATGTTTCTCCTGTACTTCCAAAGAATTAGTTAGCTAGAAAACAAGTGAATTTTTTACCTATCAGGTATGTAAAGGCACCTCAAATTTTGTGGGATATTTTTATGATTATAAATGTAGTAGATGCTTAATGTAGAAATTTAATTTTTTTAAGTTTTTTAAATATGATCAGTGTATAAAAGCAAGGAAAAAATAATATCCAAAATTAAAATCATTTTTCCTATTTTAGTATTCTCTCCAGTATTTTTTCTGTGCATTTTCACATCCTCAAAAATTGAACCAT
>CM053560.1:59525642-59547803 GCA_028646485.1 Cryptoprocta ferox | reverse complement strand
TGTGTCCTTGCGTTTTGCTCAATTTTCTTGATCCAATGGGCAGCTCAGGATCAAGAACCTATACACCTCTAGAGTGTATTCCTTACTAACTTCAAAGCCATCTATTCACCTCAAAGGGCAGATGAATATGGAGTTAAATTTTCTAGGGCCAGGTTGTGGACCCTCTGCGAATTGGAGTGGCCAACTTTTGGAACCAGATGGCCACCCGAGGGCACCTTTGACCCCTCAGCCTGCCAGGCTGTATGGCACGTGGTGACTGAAAATCCAGGGCATCTAGATCAATTCCCTTATATTGATATTTGGACGCAGGCATGTGAACAGACGCTACCATGGCTATGTCATTGTTCTTTAAAAACTAATTGCAGGGTTTTGGTAACAGCAAAGAAACCCAAAGTCTCTCCGAAGACTGAGGTAAAACCGGTTCTTCCCTCTCCAGTGGAGGACCTCCTTGACCTCTCTAGTCTACCTCCTCCGTACCCCCAAACTCCTAGCTCCTCAACCCCATCCTCTCCCCCGGACCCAACTTCCCCTTCACCTTCTCTTCCTCTCCCTCTTCCTCCCACTACTCTCTCTGGGAACCCTCTTATCACACCTCCCCACACTTGAACAGGGCTCTCCTATGGCCCCCAGTTGGCTCCGCCTGCGCCAACTCCCCTCCTGCCCTTGCGGGAGGCCAATGATGGGGATAGATAGGTTTATGTTCCTTTTATCACAAGTGACTTGTACAATTGGAAACATCAAAATCCCTCTTTCTCTGAAAAGCCACAAGCTCTCATTTCCCTGGTAGAATCTGTGTTTCACACTCACTTACCCACGTGGGACGATTGTCAGCAGCTTTTACAGGTACTTTTCACTTCTGAAGAGCACGAAGGTATCTTCAACCACATCCGTCGCACTGTCCTAGGCACAGATGGAACAGCCCTCCAAGCGGCCCAATAGGAAGCACCTTCAATGCATCCAGATTGGGACTACAATTCACCAGCAGGTAGGAGATCACTTGCCAACTATCACCAGCATCTCCTGGCCGGCCTCAGGGGTGCCGCTCGCAAGCCTACCAATTTATCCAAGGTAAGCGAGGTCCTACAGGGACCTGAGGAATCCCCTGCTGCTTTCTTAGAATGGCTTTTAGAAGCATACCAGACCTACACTCCCATAGACCTGGATGCCCCTGAAAACCGAAAAGCACTTAATTTGGCTTTCGTAGCTCAGTCAGCCCCAGACATTCGTAAAAAGCTACAGAAGTTAGAAGGTTTTGATGGAGAAAATAGAGATAAACTCACGAGTGTAGCTATGAAAGTTTTTCATAATCGAGATACCCCTGAAGAAAAATTAGCCAAACATATGGGAAAAGCAACCATTGCAGCTCTGTCAGACACAGGATTCATAACCCCCACCAAGAGAAAAGATAAAGAAATATCTAAGAACCCCCCCTTGAAAAAGATCAATGTGCATACTGTAGAGAAAAGAGACATTATATATGGGAATGCCCAAAATGCAACAAAAAGAAAGAGACCTACCTCCCTCCCACCCAAGATCCTCTCCTTAACAGAAGAAGAGGACTGACGGGTCCTAGGTTCTCAGCCGATAGATCCCCAAGAGCTTATGGTCTCATTAAAGGTGGGAAAAACCGATGTTAACTTCTTGGTTGACACAGGGGCGGCACATTCAGTTCTTAAGATGACTTTGGGACCAGTGACTAAATTGAAAACTCAATACAGGGGGCCACAGGAAAAACAGCCTCTTATTCTTGGACAACACAGAGGACTGTGGATTTGGGAAAAGGAACTGTAACTCACTCTTTCCTTGTAATCCCAGATTGTCCTATCCCTTGTTGGGAAGGGATTTACTCAGAAAACTGAGAGCAACCGTCACCTTTGGTCCCCAATCTGGAACGTTAAGTCTTCAACCAAATGCCATTCCTACGCTATTGGTCACTTGCCCCCTCGCAGAAAAGTATTACTATATTCCCTGGGGGAAGAAAAGCCAAACTGTTCCCCCTTGATAAAGAGACTGATGGAAAAATTCCCAACGGTATGGGCTGAAACTAACCCCCCTGGACTGGCCGCCCATCATGCCTCAGTGGTGGTACAATTGCTTGCTCTCTCTCAGATGATTCGAATAAAGCAATACCCGATTCGGCCAGAGGCAAAACGGGGAATATCAAAACGTATACAAAGGTTACAGGAAGCAGATATTCTTGTACCCTGTAAATCACCTTGCAACATTCCTCTGCTACCAGTCCATAAGCCTGGCGCTAATGTTTACAGACCAGTGGAAGACCTACAAGAGGTCAATTCCCGGGTGGAAACTATACACCCGATGGTACCTAACCCCTACACACTCTTAAGCCTCATTCCCCCGGATCATGTGATTTACTCTGTATTAGACCTCAAGGATGCTTTCTTTAGCATTCCACTGGCTCCCATTAGTCAACCAATATTTGCCTTTGAATGGACAGATCCAGAAAATGGGGCCACCAGACCAATTAACATGGATTCGACTACCCCAAGGATTCAAAAACTCCCCCACCTTATTTGGGGAGGCTTTAAGCAAAGATCTGTTACCAGTAAGAGCCCATTGCCCTAAGGCTACCATCTTGCAGTATGTCGATGATTTACTGATTGCCGGACCAGACCAGGCCACCTGTCAGGAGGCAACAGAAGGAGTCCTACAGACTTTACAAGACTTGGGCTACCGAGTCTCAGGAAAAAAGGCCCAAATCTGCCAGACTCACGTGACCTATCTGGGATATACATCACAAGAAGGTAAGAGGTCTCTTTCTGCCTCCTGGGTACAGACAATTCTCCAGGTACCCCCTCCAACTACCAAAACTCAAGTCTGAGAATTCCTTGGGACTGTGGGCTACTGCCGTATCTGGATTCCCAGGTTTGCTGAATTAGCCAAGCCATTGTATGAGGCCACTGCAGGGGGATCCACCCCCTTGGTTTGGACTGAGACTCAACAGGAAGCTTTTGATAAATTAAAACAAGCACTGACCTCGGCCCCAGCCCTGGCCTTACCAGACATTTCCAAACCATTCTCTTTGTAAGTGGCTGAGAAAAATGGAGTTGCCAAAGGGGTCATTACCCAGGCCTTTGGGCCTTGGAACAGACCCATCACTTATTTGTCCAAGCGCCTAGATCCAGTAGTCAAGGGGTGGCCCCTCTGTTTTCGAACTGTTGCCACCCCACTTCCCTCCTAAAAGAGGCTGATAAACTCACTTATGGCCAGACACTAATGGTTATTACTCCTCATGCAGTAGAACCTCTACTCCACAGCCACCTACTAGATGTCTCTCGAATGCCAGACTTCTTCAGTACCAGGGCCAATTGTTGGACCAGCCAGGGCTTAAGTTTAAACAGGCAACCAGGCTTAATCCTGCCACTCTCTTACCACAATTGGATGAGGGTCCACCAGTTCATGACTGTCTCGAGCTCCTAGAAACCTACAGGAGTCGATGACCTGATTTGACCAACCAGGCTCTCCCAGACACAACTGAAACATTCTTCACGGATGGGAGCAGTTTCATCTCCCAGGGACAACGATGCGCCAGAGCTTTGGTGGTAAATCATCAGATGCAGGTAATATGGGCCCAAGCGCTACCCATAGGAACTTCTGCCCAAAAGGCTGAGTTAATCGCCTTAACTCAGGTGCTTCGAGCGGGGAAAAATAAAAAACATATACACAGACAGTCGATATGCCTTTGCTACCGCACATGTCCATGGGGAAATATATAAAAATAGAGGACTGCTAACGTCAGAGGGAAAGTCTACAAAAAATAAAGAAGAAATCTTAAACCTACTTGAGGCAGTATGGCTTCCCGAGAAGGTGGCCATAATTCATTGTAGAGGGCACCAACGAGGAGACTCCCTTGAGATTTTGGGAAATCAAGCTGCAGACAGAGAGGCAAAAGCAGTTGCCCAAAAATCAGTGGGGAATGCTGAGCAGCTGGTTCTTCATCCTCAGCCCACACTGCCAGATAAACCATCCTACTCCCCCAGAAGAAGAGGCCCAATAGTCTCAAAAGGATTGGGGAAAACATCCAAATGGCTGGTGGCAACACCCTGATGGGCGATTAGTCATTCCAGAGACTCTGGGGAGAACACTGTTGACCCAACTTCACGAGGCTACCCATTTGGGCAAAAAAAAAACTATCTCAACTGGTGTCTCCCCATCTATATATTCCCAAGATGACTCCTATCCTTTCGGACCTGGTGGAACGATGTTTAACCTGTGCAAAAACAAACGCCGTAAAACTCACTGGGCCACCAGGAGTCCGTTATCAGGGAACAAGCCCCAGAGAACATTGGGAGCTAGATTTCACAGAAATAAAAAAAGGGAAGTTATGGGTATAGGTATCTGTTAGTGTTTATAGATACTTTTTCTGGATGGGTAGAAGCATTTCCCACAAAAGGAGAGACAAAGAACTCTAAAATTGATAGGTTCCCACCAAATCTTGCAGTTGTGTGTCAGAATGTGATTGACCCCCATGTAGTGCTGTAAACTATGATTGGTTACCTCAATGATGACCTTTTCTGCTTTGCTATGACCTATAAAACCCCTGAGCTTCAGATCGGCGGTGCTCTCTCCTGAGGACTTGCCGACACTCGGGAGGGGCCGTTCGGCCGAACTAAAATAAAACCCAATAATCAACTCTGTTTGTGTCTTGTGGATTCCGTTCTCGGTGACTCGCATTGGAAAAAAGGTCTAACAGGAGGAGGAGGGGAGCAGTGAATAGGAAGATAACAGGTGATTTTTTAGGGCAGTGAAACTATTCTGTATGATAGTATAATGCTAGACACATGACATTAACATTTGGCAAAACCTATAGAGCTATACAATACAAAGAGTGACCCCCACTGTAAATTACAGACTTCAGCTAATAGTGTATTAACATTGGCTCATCAGTTATAACAGAGGAACCACACCAATGCAAGATGCTAAGAATATGAGAAACTGCTGGTGTTATAAGGGGAATATATGGAAACTCTCTGCACTTTTATTCAATTCTCTTAAACCTAAAACTGCTCTAAGAAATAAAGTACATTCATTTTATTTCTAGATATCCATACAAGTGAACAATGAACCTCTTCCTACAAAAAAGAATCACTCTCTGAAACACTGTCTATCAGCTTGAACTAGTCCTCTGTATGGGGTAAGAGCTCAATAGTAAACAAATAAGAGAAACTAAGAAAGAAAGAGAAAGAGAAAGAGAGGCGGGCATAACAAGGCATTTTATTAGATTAAAAAACACAAAGCCAGTAGAAACTAGGAGGAAAGATGGGGAAAAATATAGAAAAGGGTTGGGCAAAGATCAGATAACAAAAGAAGCAGGTAAAGAAGGGAGAATGCCAAGAGCCCCAAAATCAAGGCAGGAAAGAGGTTTCTCAGGACTAGATATCTCTCCATTTGATGACAGTGTTCTGGTACAAGGCTGGAGGGGCTCAGGGTGATGGCCCAAGGACCAGGGCCATGGCAGTGGGTGGGCAGCAGTATGTGGGCAGTGATAGACTTTTTGCAGACCTCAAGGATGATCTTGAAGTCTCAAGCAGGGGCACAAGCTAGGTCTCTTTAACAGGCTCTCAGTGTCATCAGCCAGACCCCAAGACTTGACCTTGACTCCCCACCTGCTTGTACTCACTAACCTCTGTCTTACATTTTTCCTTAAACTCTTCTTTCTGGCTGGCCTCTTAACTCAGCCTAATGGAACCCAAAACCACCTCTGAGGTGATAGTTACTGCCCTGACAAGACCTGCAGCCAGCCCAGACCACCCAGACCCATTTGAGCTAAACCTCTGATTCACAGCTGTGCAGATGGACCATGAAGTGACCCCTGGAATGACCTGCAATTGCTTTTACCTCATTATAATACTAAAATCTCCGCCCAAGGAGGAACCTCAGCCTCATTTACATACTCATACTACATGAGTATAGGGATGTTTCTTTCAGGCAACTGCATGACCTTTACACCCGCCTCTGCATTCCATGGCATGGCTTCCCTATCTAAATATTTATACTAGGGGCACCAGGGTGGCTCAGTGGGTTGAGTGTCCCATTTTAGATTTCCACTCAGGTCAGGATCCCATGCTTGGATGGAGCCCTGCATTGGCTCTGTGCTGAATGTGATTTGAGATTCTCTCTCTGCTCCCTTCCCCACCTCTCTCTCTTAAGTAAAAATAAATAAATAATAAATAAGTGTTTATCCTAACCCTAACCAAAAGGTACCCATTCACCCTCTATCAGGGTGTCACGGCTTTGGAAGCCATTCCCCGTGATTGATCTCTTCATTTGCTGCAGATAATTTTCTTTGTGCGACAACTCACCTGGTGTAGTTTCTGTGACTCACCAAGGAGCAAACTCACGCTGGTTCCGTTACACCAGCACAGGGCTGGGCAATGGGTCCTTCAGAACAGGGACTTTGGGGGGCTACCTGACGGACCCATTTCTCAAATGTCATATCATCACTAAAGGTGATGAAGTTACCTGAGCAGCGAGAAGTGTGGAAGACAGCCTCAGTCCCAGCACAGGGTCAAGGCTGAAACAGTGGAAGAAGGAAAAAGTGCTTCTCCATTGGCATTCTCTGCCTTGGGGTCCAGCTCCCCAACCAGGGGCACTGTCACTGAATGATGAGTGATTATGTACCCTGGGAACTCCTGCTTCCTGCAAACCTGCTTCTTTCTGCAGCCTGAGCTGTAAGCAGAAAGAGTTAGGGGTCCCCAGAAAAAGATGACTTAAGCTTTTGTGACACAGGAGAAGTCATTTTAGGCTTCCAGCTATTTCCCTGTGATCTGCACCCTCCTTGCCCAAACACACTTCCTAGAGAACTTTCTGGGAGGTGTCAGAATTACAGAGAAATGCAAAAACCACAGTAGTTAAAGACTTTAAGGGAACAAGGGGAATGCAAAAACTAAGTCTCCACCAGGCCAGGAAATAGGATATCAGAGACCATAAATCAGTGGTGCTATTTCAAAAGTAAGCAAGACCCTGCGTTCCTTACCCTAGATAAGGAATCCAAGACCCCATCCAGTTTATACTGGCTCTCAGAGCATGCCCATAGCCCCTTTGTCCCATAATCAAGCTTCATTAAAATAAGGTTGCATTTATAGACATGTTTTCTAAGTACGCGTGTGCAACATTACACCTGGCTTTACCACAGTGAAAAATCTCCCTTTTCTGAATATTTACCCTAAACTCTAAATTAAAAAAAGCTATTCACCTCTGCTTGAGGAGTCATGGCTTTGGAAGTTATTCCCCATGATCTCCTTATTTGTTGCAAATAAAGTTTCCTTTGTGTGACAACTCCAGCTGGTGTGGTCTCTACCTGTAACTCACCAAGGGGCTGACAGGGTTTCAGAGTGACGGTGGGGTCCAGAGCCAGTGGCCAAGAAAGAATTCTTGAGGCGTCTTTGGTGCAAACAGGTGATTTTATTAAAGCAAGGGGACAGGACCTGTGAGCAGAAAGAGCTGCACTGAGGTTGTAAAGAGTGACTGGTTATATACTATGGAGTTGGGGGAGATAAACTCAAGAAGCAGTTTCTAAAGGGGTTTTTATATGCTAAAGAAGACTCACAGATTACCTACCAAGGCCTAGCTATTGTCAAGCTAAAGTTATTTTTCCCCTTAGCAAAGCATTAACATTAAGACCGTAGGGAGTTCCTAGAGAAATGTTATACTCTATATTTGCCTCAAGTATTTGTTAATGGGCTGCAGGTTATAAGGAAATTTAATTTTACCTGCCATTTCCTTCTTGCCTCTGTTCCCCATATCACTATGGAGGGGAGGGTGGTGAGGGGGGGTTAGGTTTCTGGAGATTATGCTATTGATAAGATTGCCTTTTTCTTGTAGTTTACTAAGATATTTGGAAACTGATGGAGACTCAGTCTTGCATGACTATGATCTTTATCAGTTAACCATTTATTTTCCTCCTTCCTTTGTTCATGGGCAGCCAGGAGTGCCTGAGGAATGTCACAGTATCCCACCTGGGGGCGGTTTGCAGGGTATCAGCTTGCCTTATGCTCCCTCATCAGAGCAACCTAGCAACTCATGTTAGTTTGGTTACAATATGTCATTTCTGATGAAGGTAAGTTGGGCTCCTCTGCGATCTTGGCCTCCCTGAGCAGTTCCTCCTGGGTAATTGGCCACTCACACTGGGGCTCTTCCACTCCCTGCCTCTCCTGGACCCGAGGGAATGTTTGTGTGTGTGCTCAGAGACGGACACATGGACTTCAGACTGTCAGAGCCATCATCCTGCAGTCCCAGCCATAGCAGTGCCTTCGGAGAGCTGTAGTGGTGCTGACCTTTGGAGGTCTCAAGCTCTTGGGAGGCCCCATAGGTTTGGCAATCGGTGCTTCCTTCTTGGCTCTGTGGCTTCTGCACGCTGATGTTGAAGCCAGGGCCCACCTCATCCACTGTGTCTGATTGTTCTATTGATACTCTTCACCTCCAGATTCCTCTGTGAAACCCCCCAGAAGCCATGGTAGAACTCCTCTTCCTCCTCTGCCTCCAAGAGCCTAGAAAGCTTGTTACAACAAATACTCAGCGCCCAGGAAGAAACAAGCAACACGCACTCAGGGAATCAGAAAAGAATATTTCACTCTGGTGCTCGTCCAGTGGAGTCACCTCCAAGGCTGAGCACCCAGCCGGGTTTTACTGATCCTTTATACATATGTGCTTCCAGGTTGGGCGGGACTATACATCGAACTTCTGGTTCCTGGCTGCTAGCTGATGTAAGGGGCAAGCCAGATTATAGAAGCCAAAAGCATACAAGGGGAGTATCCAGCTTCAGACATCTGGCTGGCCCTTTTTCAATCTGCTTTTATTAGCTTTCCTTCTCAGTATCACCTTCCAAGTCTGCAGCACCGCCAGTGCCCCCTCAACCCAGCATGGCTGCACAGAGGAACAAGGGTAAAGTTGCAACGTGGGGTCAGCACATTATGTCAAAGGACACAGGGCTGAAGTAAAGCAATGGAGGAAGGGAAGTTGAAAGAGGTGAGATCAGAGAGAAACCTAGGGCCAAATCACTTTGGCCTGGGGTAGAGACTTGGGATTCTAAGAGTGATGGGAAGCCATTGGAGGGTTTTGAGCAGAAGCAAGTTGTGATTGATTTACATTTTAACTGGATCACTCTGGTAAATGTTTAGCCAATAATATGTAGGAGAATATGACAGGCAGCCTCTAAAATGGTTCCCAGCAATTTCTGCCTCCTCATGTGAGTGTGGGGACATTGTGATTTATATGTGATTTAATAAGAAATATACTTTTGGTCTTCCTGATGTTCCTGAACAGAGTTCCTAATACCCTTGGAATCTCCTAAGTGATAAGAGTGATTAAAGTATCTTTTGTTATTCATAACAAGCCCCTTCCAGCCACCAGTTTATGTCAACAGGTGATTAAGAGAAAACACAAGGTGATTAAGAGAAAACCCAAGTAACCTAAGGATGGGAACTGCTTGCCAGAGGAACCAAATTTGATTAGAGAGTTGGATCTTTTAGCCCCACTGCAGGTCTAGAAAGAGAGGCTTGAGATCAACTTCAACAATCAATGGCCAATGATTTAATTAATCATGCCTATGTGATGAAGCCTCCATGAAAACCCAAGAGGATGAAGTTCAGAGAACTTCTGGGTGCAGTAACATGTGGAGGCGCTGGGAGGTCGGAACTGTAGAGAGAGCATGGAGGCTCTGTACCCCTTCCTATGTACCTTGCTGTAGCTTCTCTTCCATCCAGCAGTTCCTGAGTTACATCCTTTTATAATAAACCAGTAGTCTAATAAATTAATGCTTTTCTGAGTTCTGTGAGCCTCTCTAGCAAATTAATTGAACCAGAGGAGGGGATGGTGGGAAATTCCGATTTATAGCCAGTTGGTCAGAAGCACAGGTAACAACCCGGTTTTATGATGGGCTTCTGAAAGCATGGTTGATTTGTCTTGTGAAACTGAGCCCTTAACCTGTGGGATCTGAAGCTATCTCCAGGTCTAGGCATACCGTGGAGATATTGTGGCTTTGGTTTCAAACCACAGCAGTAAAGCAAATATTGCAATAGAGTGAGTCAAATGGGTATTTTGGTTTCCCAGTGTATATAAAGTTATGTCTACACTATACTGTAGTCTTTAAGTGTGTGATAGCATTAGGTCCTTAAAAAATTTTTTTCACATTCCTTAATTTAAAAACATGGGGCTCATGGGTGGCTCTGTCACATCCGACTTCGGCTCAAGTCGTGATCTCATGGTTCATGAGTCCGAGCCCCGTATTGGGCTTGGTGCTATCAGGTTGTCAGGGCAGAGCCTGATTCTGCCCATGCCCTGTTTACACTCTCCCTTTCAATATATATATATTTATTTATTTATTTATTTATTTTTATTTTTATTTTTATTTATATATTTATATAAATAAAATATATATTATATAAATAAAATATATATAAATATATATCTATAAAAATAAAATTTATATATATATATATGTATACATATTGCTGGGGCACCTGGGTGAATCAGTTGGGTAAGTGTCTAACTTTTGATGTGGGTTCAGGTCATGATCTCACAGTTCATGAGATCCAACCATGTCAAGCTCTGTGCTAATAGCATGGAGCCTACTTGAGATTCTCTCTCCCTCTCTCTCTGCCCCTCCCCCACTCATGCACACACTTGCTCTCTCAAAGTAAACAAACTGTAAAAAAATATATATTGCTAAAAGCACTAAGCATCATCTGAGCTTTTAGTGAGTCATAATCACTGATCACAGATCACCATAAAAATATAATAATGAAAAGTTTGAAATATTGCAATACCAAAATGTGCCACTGAGATACAAAGTGAGCAAATGCTGTTGGAAAAATGGTGCCAATAGACTTGGCTAGCACAGGTTTGCCACCAACCTTAATTTGTAAAAACCATAAAATTTTTTAAAAAATGAAAAAAATAAAGCAAGCAGTATCTGCAAAGTGTAATAAAAGCAAAACACAGTAAAATGAGGTATGCCTATAGGTAGTGTCAGAACTGAGTTACTCTGTAGGATACCCAGCCAGTGTCATAGAATTGTTTGAAACGTGGAAAGCCCACACATCTGCTATCAGAAGGGTGTGGATATAAAAATTTTGTCAGAGTAAAGGAGAGACAGATACACAAGAGGAAGTGAGCTGTTCCACTCCCCTTGAATGTGGGCTAGGCCTAGTTACTTGCTTCTGACAAGTTCAATAATGTAAAAGTAAAATGCTAGGCTACTTCCATTATGTTACAAAAGACCAATACTTTCTGCTTACTCTGCCTCTCTCACTTGCTCTCCCTCTCAGAGCCCTCGCCTAGGGGAAGCCAGCTGCCTTGTTGAAAGAAGGCCTATGGAGAGGTCCCTGTGACAAGGACTGACATCTACAGCCAATACCCAGTGAGGACCTGAGGCCTTCTCACAACCAAGTGAGCAAACTTGGAAGCAGATAAGCCCCCGGTGGTTTTGAAATGACTGCAGCTCAGCCAACCCTTTGATTGCAACCTCTTGAGAGATGGTGAGGGCCCTGCTAAGCCATGGCTGGCTTCCTGACCCTCAGAAGCCTTCCTGAGATAATTACTGTTGGTTGTTTTAAGCAGCTAAGCTTTGGGGTACCTTGTCATGCAGCAATGGAGAACCAATACAGAGGGCAAATTTGAAAGCAGAAAGACCAGGTTTTATAGGACATTGAAATGGTCCATCCCCCCTGGTGATAATGGTAGTTGTGGACTAGCATGTAGGAGTGGCCACGGTAAGAAGTGGTTGAACTGAAAACGACTTTTGCAAAGTACCGGGCACTTAGTAATCACTGAACAAATGTTTATACTATTTCTACTCCTTCCTAAGAATTAGCCTAAGCAACCGACGGAATGGGAAAAAATATTTGCAAATGATATATTGGATAAAGTGTTAGTATCCAAAATCTATAAAGAACTCACCAAACTCAACACCCAAAAAAACCAGATAATCCAGTGAAGAAATGGGCAGAAGACACGAATAGACACTTTTCCAAACAAGACAGACATCCAGATGGCCAACAGACACATGAAAAGATGCTCAACATCACTCATCATCAGGGAAATGCAAATGAAAATCACACTGAGATACCACCTTACACCAGTCAGAGTGGCTAAAATTAACAACTCAGGAAACAACAGATGCTGGCAAGGATGTGGAGAAACGGGAACCCTCTTGCACTGTTGATGGGAATACAAACTGGTGCAGCCTCTCTGGAGAACAGCATGGAAGTTCCTCAAAAAATTAAAAATAGAACTACCCTATGACCCAGCAATAGCACTACTAGGAATTTATCCAAAGGATACAGGAGTGCTGATTCATAGGGGCACATGTACCCCCAATGTTTATAGCAGCACTGTCAATAGCCAAATTATGGGAAGAGCCTAAATGCCCATCAACTGATGAATGGATCAAGAAGATGTGGTTTATATATACAATGGAAAAGTACTTGGCAATGAGGAAGAAAGAAATCCTGCCATTTGCAACAATGTGGATGGAACTGGAGGCTATTATGCTAAGTGAAATAACTCAGCCAGAGAAAGACAGATATCATATGTTTTCACTCATACATGGAACTTGAGAAAGTTAACAGAAGACCATGGGGGAAGGGAAGGGGAAAAAATAGTTATAAACAGAAAGGGAGGGAAGCAAACTATAAGAGACTCTTAAAACACAGAGAACAAACTGAGGGTTGATGGGAGGGGTGGGCAGGGGAGAGGGAAAAATGGGTGATGGGCATTAAGGAGGGCACTTGGGATGAGCTGTGTGTTGTATGTAAGTGATAAATCACAGGTATCTACCCCCAAAACCAAGAGCACCCTGTATACACTGTATGTTTATGTTAGCCAACTTGACAATAAATTATATTTAAGAAAGAAAGAAAGAAAGAAAGAAAGAAAGAAAGAAAGAAAGAAAGAAAGAAAGAATTAGCCTAAACTAGGACTAGAATTTCTGGAAAGACTGAATTGATTGACCCAGTTTAGGAAATGCCATGATACAGTAAAATGTTGTATAGCAGAGTTCAAATGACTCAAAAATATCTACATACCTGTTATGGGTTGAATTGTGTCCTCCCTCCCCCCAAAAAAAAGTTGTGTGGAAGCTCTAATCCCCCATATCTCACAGTGTAACCTTATTTGGAAATAGGATCCTCGTGGATGTAACAGAGACAATAAATTTCTGTTATTTAAAGCCACTCAGTTTGTGGTACTTTGATATGGTGGCCCTAAGAAACTAATACAGTACCTAGAAATAATTGCTCATTTCTATTCCCTTGCCTTTCTAGGTTATAAGATCCTGAAGTCAACCATCAAATCTCAACCTTTAGCACCAACACAGCCACACATTCATAAAGATGGTTGGGGAATGCTTCGTGGCAAGGACGATGATGATCTACTTTTCTTTTGTTGTTTCCAATACACAAAAGATGGGTCTGTGCTGAACACATCAGAAATCTTTCCAATTATTGCTAAATGGGTGACCAGCTTCTGGTTCATTCCACAGCAAATGAGGCCACTAAGAAGTTATCAGTAAGGGATTTATGTTTTAGTAGCATGTTTAATTATGATACAATCACGACTGTCTCTTACACAGGAATTTAGCATGCAAGATTTACAGCTCTTAGCACAATTTTGGCCTTTGTTGTCTCAAAGAGCCTGGTTTCTGATGTTTTATTGGACTATCAACCTCTGTTAGATTGTGTCAGACTGCCCCCTACTGTTTTGGCCTCATAATCTCATCCTGGCTGCTACTGTTTTCAGTTGGTTTTACAAAGTGTTATTTATCAGGGCCCACAAACCTGCCCAGCCTCACACCCCAAAGAACACTGAGAACATTACAACAGTGTGGGGGGCTCTTATTTTTTTTCCTTTAATAAAACCTGAACAACCACAAAATATATATATGTAGGGGGGGTCTGTTTCAAAACACATCATCTGACTGGCTTGAGCTTGCAAGAAAACTTAAGTTTCCGGAATAAAAGCAGATCAGATTCTTTTCTTATTTCTTGAGGGTGGCAAACACCTTCAAAAGATATCCTGTCTTTTCATGATATGACAACAGGGAAATTTTTTTAAGAAAAGCTGATGAAATTTTAACTAATCCAACCAGCCAGAGGAAAGCAATATTGCAAAAGACACCTCAAAGGAAGGGTGGGATTTCTTTTCTGCTTCAAAGATGCTGCTGTGTGATGCTGTGAAAAGGTGGCCCTCCGGGGGGTGGGGGTGGGTCCGAGCTCAGCAAACACCCACGTGGCCTCCCCCTCTCCCCTTCCCCCCTTCACCCCCCTTCCTCTCTGCCCCTCCTTTGCTCATCCACCGCTGGGCCTGTGGATGGGGCCAGCCAGGAAGAAAGTAACAGAGGTCAGAGAAACGGTGTACGAGTGTACCCATAAGGTAGAAATAAGGAACCTGGAAATGTGCATTTGGCCTTTATAACACAAATCTGTTCTGAAGATATTTGGGGGGCCCCCTAAGAGCAAAAGCTAATCACTCAGAACAAACCCCAACCTGCATCATTTCAGTTGTATCCAACCCATGTTGCTCTCCCTCCGGGCCCTCCCATGGATGCCTGGCTGCACTGATCTCAGAACCACACTTCTGTGTGACCACATGCAGCCTCCTTCCATGGATCTGTGGCATTTTGACATACATAGCAGTCTTGTAGCCAGCTCTCAGGAGAATCTCATTTCCTGTGATCCCTGTCACTACTGAGGCTCTGTTCAGAGTCCTGAGCCACATGCACATACCTTTATTTTCTCTGCAACTGCCTCATGTCCTCCCTGCCTGGGTAGGAGTCTTCTGGAGAGGGCAAGCAGAGGGGCATTCTTTTTCTTTGCCTGCACTGTTAGGGGCACCCCTGGGCTGGGGCAGCTCTCTCTCTTATAAAGGAGAGTAGGGATGGAGGTGGGGGTGGGAAATGTCACTGGAGAACATCGATCCTTATTGCAGTATGCCAGACAAACCCAAAACCTATTCCATAAAAGATTGTTTTTATCTTGCATGGTCCGAGAGAATAGCCCAGCTGCTATCTTTGGCTCTCCTCCATTCCTCACTTTCATTCATAAAATCTTTAGACAAGGCCATGTGCTGCTTTCTCACAGAGCAGATCAAGTTGTGCTCTAATCCGGAATGAAGTTGGATTTAGATGCAGGTGGGAAGAAGGGCTCTGAGCAGTCTGTCTGTCCTCTCTACTCTAACTCTCCCTATCTGACCATCCACACCATGAATCAATAAATCATATGCTGAGTCTCTCTAAAGGTCCATCAGCATGTCCGAAGCATGCCAAAAGTACACAAAAGTGTACTATACTAAACTTCTGGCACTCATGGATTTAGCCCTCACAGCAGTCCAAGAGACTCATGACCTATAGCAATTTGTCTTTTGCTGAGGCCTAAATTTGAATGGTAAATAGCATGACACCAGTGTTTGGGAGACAGTCACTTGGTAACTCAGCCTAGTTAGTCTAGTTAGCTAACGATTCCAAAAACACAATGTCATTATTATTTTCTTAATTTGCTGTGGGCCTGGTACTGTACCAATTACTTTCTATGTATTATCTCATTTAACCATGATTATAACCACTTTATCACCACTTGATAAACAAAACAAAAACAACCCTGAGATTCAAAGAGATTTAGAAATGTACTCAAAATCAGGGGCGCATGGGTGGCTCAGTCAGTTGAGTGTCTGACTTCAGCTCAGGTCATATCTCACATCCTGTGAGTTCGAGCCCCACATTGGGCTCTGTGCTAACAGGTCACAGCCTGGAGCCAGCGTCAGATTCTGGGTCTCCCTCTGTCTCTGCCCCTCCCGCACTCACGCTGTCTCTCTGTGTCTCTGAATAAGGAATAAACTTTAAAAACAATTTTTTTAAAGAAATGTACTCAAGATCATATAACTAGTCTTTGTGATTGAGCAAGACCACAAAGATAGTTAGTGTGATTAAGAAGGTCACATTGCTAGTTAGTGTGATTTAAGCAAGATCACAGAGCTAGTGTTATTAAGAGAGATCACAGAGCTGACTGACCCCAGGTGTGCTTTACTCTGAAGCTCAGGCAGATACATCTCAATTCTGCATCCCAGGTCATTCTCACTCCAGACACACAGCAATGATTATGAGGCTATCAGAATTTTGTTATGTGAACAATGGCTCTAGGTGCTAGAGCCTGTTTGTGGTGAGAATAAATAAGGATTACACCTGTCTCCAGAAAGAAATATAAATCTGTAAAAGGACAGGAGCCTGAATTAAAAGAATTCTACTTTTATGAATTAAGGAATTTTGAAAGATCTGGGGTGCTAAGTGTTTTACATACAGAAACAGAGGTCTACATACAGCTATACATGTATATAAATATTAACATAGATAAGACTAAGACATATTCCCTGCTCTCTAGAATAGAATACCATTAGCATATCATGAGACACAACAATTAGAAACTAAAGTATACAGTAGTAACTGTACTAAAGGTGTTCAGGAATAGAAGTGCATTGAACCATTCAGAGATTATACCCAAAGATAAAGTAAAACTTGAGTCAGGCCTTAAATGATGAAAACAAGTTAGACAGGTTGAAGGGAAAAGGAAAACTTTCAGGCAGATGAAACAAACTCAGACTCAGAGAGAGGCTCATAAATGAGCATAAACAACACAAGGGATTTTAATCTAGATCATAAGCCCAATGGGGGCAGGAACTGTGTCTTAGCTTGTTGTACAGTTAAATCTCCAAAGACTAACCCAAGGTAAGCATTCAGAAACTACTTGGTGATGAAAGAAAGGAAAAAGAGAAAGAAGGGGTGGTAGAAGGGGCCAAGAGAGAGAACTCAAATGAAGAAAGACAGAACAGAGAGTAGAAATGTCTGAGCACAGAAATAGTGCATGGTGGATGTGAAGGGAAATAAGCTTGGTAAGACTAGGTGGAGCAGGGGTAGGAGGCCTTGACCAAAGTCAGGGCACAGAGTCTGACTTAAAGTCGTAGGCAAGATAGAGCTAGATGGAAAACCCATGGGTTCTTGAGCATTTAGACAAGCATGTTAAAAGCCATGAAATATTAATGACTTTATATTGAATTGGCTAGACTGCAGAGGACACAGGCTGGAGGCTGGCAGAGCCCTGAGGGAACCATCATGGCAGTCTAGACACAAGAAAAGATGAGAGTCTGACTTATGGGAACAGCAGAAGCAATGGGAGAAGGGATGAAAAACTGAAGAACCTGTTGAAGGGGTAAAATCTACACAATGTTGGTAACAGTTGGCACAATAGAGATAGAGATAAGCGAGGAGAAATAGGTCAAAATTTCCAGCAGGGAGCCAGAGAGAATGGGGGAAGCATACTTAGTAAAGGGACATTAACCTGGTTTAAGATGGAGAGAGGGAGACACTAAGCTCAGTGTGTGATATATAACTTTAGAAAGCTCAAATACAGATATAAAACTAAATAACATTCATGTACAATAGACTTCAAGCATTTGTTCACGATTTCATACCTGGGTATGTTTGTAGGGTCAGAAAATGTGATATAGCCACTAAGCAATTTTAACTGAACTACAGACTCTCAGAATTAGAACATAAGATTATCTAACACTTGCACAGTATACAGTTTACATGTTCCAAATGCTTACACAGTGTTCAGCAGTGTTTGTCCACTAGTGTCTGTTTGAATAAACTCTAGTGAAAACAGCTCACTTCTCTCTCCAGGTGGCTCCATCTGTTAAAAGTTTTTCATAATATTGGTATTTTTTGGTAAAACAAAGCTCACCTTAAGCATAAATTCAGCAAGCTTTCAAAATGGGTGAGGAAGACATTTCCAATATCCCCTTTCCCCTTCTTCTTTAGGAAAAAAAATTTTAGAGAGATACATAACTACCCAAAATAAAGACCTCTTCCCCAGACTCCTTCCAGCTGATTAGCCATGGGACCTAGTTCTGCCCAATAGGATGGGAGCAGAAGTGAGGGGGAGAATTTCAGGTCATGCCCTTAAATGGAAAGAACTTGCCTTAGGCTTGCTTCTTTTTCTTCTTTATCACTGACTGGAATGTGAGTGGGACACTGGCAACAAGACGCGCCATCTTGAATCAAATGAAGCTGCATATTGAAGATGGCAAAGTAACAAGAGAGAAGGAGCCTAAGATGGTAATAATTGTGTAAATATATACACATACCTTCTTAGTCCCAAATCTGCATGGGACAGGAATAAACTTCTATCTTATTTAAGCTATTTTATTTGGGTTTCTGTCAGAGCAGCCAAATTACCTACTAACTAGTACTTGGGTTCTAATCCCTGCATCAGCCATTCACTAACAAGCTGCTTAACTTCCCTGAGCTACAGTTTCCTCCTCTATAAAACTTAGCCCTCTCCATAGGGTTGCAGAAGAAATTAAATGAGATAATGAGTACTCAAGTATATTAATACTATCAATATTAATTGATATGAAGATTTGAAACCTCAAAAATAAATCCAAACAGCTACAATTTCTTAGTAGCAAAAAAAAAATTACTACATTTTAATATAGTAATTGAGGACTAATGTATTAGTCTGAACAACTCTGAGATAGAATAATTATCTTCATTTCTTAGTTAAGAGACCCAGAAAGGTATCAAAACTACAAACTCCGAGCAAAATGATAATAGCAAAACTTGAATTAATCTTATATCCTTCACTCCCTTGAGGCTCAATCATTTGAGCAAGCAATGGGACAAGGTGTGTGCAGGTGCATGTGTGTCAAACACTATTCAAGAATCTCCCTGTGTCTTTTCAACCTCAAAAAACCTATGCTGCTAAAGCACCCAAAAGTCAGCACCGTGGGGAAGAGCAACCCTTTTTTTTTAAGGCATATAATGTTTATTTTAAATTTTTTAGTGTTTTGTTTATTTTTGAGGGGGGGTGCAGAGCGTGAGCATGGGGAAGGGCAGAGAGAGAAGACGACACAGAATCCGAAGCAGACTCCAGGCTCCGAGCTGTCTGCACAGATCCCAATGCAGGGCTCAAACCCACAAACCAGGAGATCATGACTGAGCTGAAGTCAGACGCTTAACCGATTGAGCCACTCAGGCACCCCTATTTTTTTTTTAATGTTTTATTAAGAGCAGCTCTTTACACAGAGGCTTTTCCATCACTATTCCTCCATATGTCCTTCCGGCACTTTGTAAGCCTCTCATTAATTGAGAAGCACTAATGTTTTCTTTTCCCTCTGTGTGAGGAAATATCTAAGCACACAGAACCTAGGCTACCCTGAATCATTGTCCTAGCATCCTCTGCAAAATTACTCCATCTTCTCAAAGTTTCACCTTTTTGAAATCCCATCAGACTCAAGAATGTTGCTGGTCTCTTTTTTTCCCCAAAGAGTTACTTTTACTTAGGCTGTAAGAAGCAGTAAGAGACACTAAGCACTATTTTTGAGGATGGATGAAATGTTGGAAGGAAAAAGGAAAGAAACTAACTTGATCCAATGAGAAAACCTCCTGAAAATTAACCACATCTTGTGACAGAATCAGGAAAATTCTCTGTTATGGGGAGAAAGGCATGCAAAGTAGCAATGGCATTGTTAAAAGAAAGCTGAGTATCGAAAGGAAATTTTTCTCTTGTAAAACGAAGGCATTCTCAGTGCAAAACATACACTATTTCCCAAAAAGAATAAAGTAAGAAATAAAATCTCCTTCACTTTTGACATCCCAGCTCAATCCCTAAGAAGTAAATATGCCTCGTATTTTCTTATGTATCCTTCTACAAATTTTCTGCATATACAAGACTACAGTGTATGTTTGTGTAAGAATTATATACGTCTTCCTCTTGTATTATTTCTAAAACTATCAATGAAAAATTATTTTTAAGCTCCTGATCCTTAAAGCAAAACGCCCTGCTAACAAGAGGTAAAAGCTTAACATACAACAATCTTAGGCCTTCACAGGAGCCAGCAAAAGTCCAGGTACTCTGTGAAACAGGAATAATCAAATGCTTCAAAATATTTAATTTCCCGTTCCAGGAATGTGAAACAGGTGTAATTAAAATAACACTTTTTTAATTAAGTGACCTCTCTTGACCAACCATCTGTGAATAATTCAGATTTCCCCCTTATTATTACTGTAAAATTAAAACGAGGTCATATAAACAGGAAGATCCTCTTTAACTATCTTTAAGCACCAGCAATATATATTTTCCACCAGTTAAAATCCTTAATGATACAAAAAATCTGTCAAGCATAACTCCCCCAATTCATTTGCCTGAAACCATCAATATTTTATCATGCACTTGCAGTTGGCTTTAATTTAACAGTCCAGGTTACTAATCAAACAAAACACCCAAGTCATTAAAAGTTAGCGTGCCATTTAGAAAGTGCATTTCACGTTTATTAAAATATCTTTCATGCAGCCATTAGAAACCTAAAGTTTTAATTACAATCAGATATTTAGTTCTACTCCCGTTATGCATTTGGCACTCTCTTGCAACTGCCCTGATTAATCTTCCAGACCAAGTTCATCCATTACCTCCTGAAATTATTTTCCTCTCAATTTTTTCAGAATTCATCTTTCTACCCCAACCCCCCACAAATAAGTAAAATGCACTTTAAACGTGTACAAAATAGCTACCCCCAAAAATAATGCATTTAAAAGATTTCATTTCAAATATAATTTATCCTTCATAAAAGACCAAAGAGACACCATTCATAAAGATGAATTGAAATAGAAAATTAGCTCTTGGTGTCTTCATTATCACTTTTCATTATTTATTTTTCTTTCTAATGATGGGGAAAGTTCAACAGGCATTTTCTTACAATTTTCTAACTGTGTGATTTAACTAAAATGTTACTTTTCTGTAGCTGTCCAGTCTTCCCTACTCCTGTTCCTGCCCTAGCTTGCTCCAAAGTTCCATGAATGAGATTACTGACGTGTACAACATCAGATTTTATGGTAAATCTGGCCCCTCAAAATTACAGCATTTAGATGTGCCATCAGCCGTATTTACTAGGCACCAAAAAACACTGTAGTGAGATTCAGAATATTGACATAGGTATAAGATCACTTGATCTCACTTCTAAGAGTCACACCATTGAAAACTGGTACCCACTGTTGAGATGCAGGACTGCAGTCACCCAAGTGGGAATTGAACTGAGAGGCCATTCGGTAAAAATGGGCTATTCTTTAATGATTAAAAAAAATCCTGCATCCAACAAGCTATCTCAAATAGAAATCCATAAAAGCCACAGTTTTAAATAATATAAAATTATGTTAAGTATAATTAGTCATACATTTTAATAGGAAAAAAGAAAGATCTTAACCAAAATTCAGGTTCCATTTACAGTAGCTCATATTTTCTGAATCAAGAGATACTATATCCTAAGAAAAGCTGGACCCGAATGTCCCATGATGCAACAGACCATGACGTCAAAGTGCCATTTCCTTTTATATGTTGGAAAAGTATGATGTCATAAGCCTGATGATACTTGCTTTCAGCCAGAGGAAGCATGTCAGAATATTTCTAGGTTCTGGAAATAGGCAAGAAGAATGGCTTCCTGCCACACTCTGTGCCAAACTTTGTCACCTGGAGTCTGAAGCAGCTCTGCTTGTGCCCAGAGTTTGGTAAAGTCTCTCTTGACAGTTCCATTTACTTGCACAGAATTTTCCCAAAACTCTAACAGTCTCCATCAGGTTAAGGCCTTCACTTCTCTAACCATAGGCACTGAAACATATTGAAAGGGGCTATAGAGGGAAAACTCCATTCCACTCCTTCCCTCTTCTGTGCCCTTGATTCCTGGTACAATCAAAAATCTCTCCCTTAACACTCTCGCACTGTTGGTGGGAATGCAAACTGGTGCAGCCACTCTGGAGATGAGTATGAAGGTTTCTCAAGAAACTAAAAAGAGAACTACCCTATGATCCAGTAGTTGCACTATTACATAGTTACCCAAAGGATACCAAAATACAGATTCAAAACGGTACATGTACCCCAATGTTTATAGCAGCATTATCATTAATAGCCAAACTATAAAGAGAGCCCAAATGTCCACTGACCAAAGAATAGATAAAGAATATATGGTGAGGAGAGGACAAGATGGCGGAAGAGCAGGGAGCTCTGTAATCCGAGCACGCCCGTATGGATTGAACTGAGAAGGACTGAAGGGATAAAACTTGGATTTGCAAGTGGGGGAAAGAAGAAACAGACGCCAGAAAGA
>CM053560.1:59395730-59525142 GCA_028646485.1 Cryptoprocta ferox | reverse complement strand
TAAAAAAAAAAAAAAGCATTAAAAAAAAAAAAGAATATATGGTATACACACACACACACACACACACACACACACACACACACACACACAATGGAATATTACTCAACCATCAAAAAGAATGAAATCTTGCCATTTGCAATGAGATATATGGAGCTAGAGTGTATTATGCTAAGCAAAATAAGTCAATCATCAAAGACAAATACCATATGATTTTACTCATATGTGAAATTTAAGAAACAAAACAGAAGAACATATGAGAAGGGGAGAAAAAAGAGAAGAGAGGGAAACAAACCACAAGAGACTCTTAGGTTGACAGAGGGAGGTTTGTGGGAGATGGGCTAGAAAGGTGATGGGTATTAAGGAGGGCTCTTGTTGTGATGAGCACATTGTGATAAGGGTATTGTATATAAGTGATGAATCACTGAATTCTACTCCTGAAACCAATATTGCACAGTATATTAATTAAAATTTAAATTAAATTTTTTTAATTAAAAAAACAAAATTATCAAAAGAAAATCCTCCCTTTTCAAAGTGGTCTGATGTATTCAAAGTGCTGAAGGGAAAAACCTACAACCTAGAATACTCTACCCAGCAAGAATATCATTCAGAATTGAAAGAGAGATAAAGAGTTTCTCAGACAAACAAAAGTTTAAAAAGTTAATTACCACAAAACCCACAAAGCCAGTCTTACAAAAAATGTTAAAGGAAATTCTTTAAGTAGAGAGGAAAAGCTATAACTAGAAATAAGAAAATTATGGGAGGAAAAATTTCCCTGGTATAAACAGCATATGGTAAAGGTAGTAGATTAAGCATTTATAAAGACAGTCTGGAGGTTAAAACAGAAAAGTAGTAAAGTAAATTATATCTACAAAATTAGTCAGGGGATACACAAATTTAAAAGTTGCAAAATATGACATTGTATACATAAAATGTGGAGGGGCAGTAAAAACTGTCAGCTTTTAGGATGTGTTAGGGCTTAAGTGATCAACAACCTAATACAGACTGCTATTCACATAGGACGTTAAATAAAACCCCGTGGTGGCCATAAATCAACAACCTATAATAGATTCACAACAAAATAAAGAGAAAGAAATCCAACCATAACACTATAAAGAAAACCATCAAACCACAGGGAAGACAGAAAGCAAAGAAGAAAGGAACAGAGAAGAACTACAAAACAACCAGAAAACAATTAACAAAATGACAATAAGTACATACCTATCAATAATTTTTTAAGTTCATTTTTGAGAGAGAAAAGAGACAGAGCACAAGCAGGAGAGGGACAGAGAGAGAGGGAGACACAGAATCTGAAGCAGGCTCCAGGCTGCAAGCTATTAGCACAGAGCCCAACATGGAGCTCGAACAGGGAGATCATGACCTGAGCTAAAGTCAGACGCTCAACTGATTAAGTCACCTTGGTGACCCAATAATTACTTTAAATGTAAATGGACTAAATGCTGCAATCGAAAGACATAATGAATGTAATGAATGAATAGGGTAATTTAATGAATAAAAAAGCCAGACCCATCTATATGCTGCCTACCCAAACTCACTGAGACTCACTTCAGACCTAAAGACACATACAGACTAAAAGTAAAGGGATAAAAAAAGATATTCCATGCAAATGGAAGGGAAAAAAAGGTGCCAGGTAGCAATACTTCTACCAGACAAAATAGACTTTATTTATTTTATATTTTTTATGTTCTTATTTTTTTATTTCTTTATCTTAAATTTTTTTAAGTTTATTTATTTTTGAGAGAGAGAGACAGAGAGAGCAAGTGGGTGAGGGGTAGAGAGAGGGAGAGAGAGAATCTCAAGCAGGCTCCACACTGTCAGCATGGAGCCCAATGTGGGGCTCAAATTTACAAACTGTGAGATCACAACCTGAGACAAAACCGAGAGTAAGATGCTTAACTGGCTGAGCCACCCAAGCACCCCTTTATTTTTTTTTTATTTTAGAGAGAGAACACACAAGCAGTGGAGAGGGGCAGAAGGGAAGAGAGAGAATCTTAAGCAGGCTCCATGTTCAGCATGAAGCCCAACACAGGGCTCGATCCCACCACCCTGGGATCATGACCTGAGCTGAAATCAAGAGTTGGACACTCAACCAACTGAGCCACCCAGGTGCCCCTCAGACAAAATAGACTTTAAAACAAATAATATAGTAAGAGACAAAGACAAACACTGCATAATGATAAAGAATCAATCCAACAAAAGGATATAAAACTATAAATGTCTATGCCAACAATGGAGTACCTAAATACATTAAAAAAATGATATCTTGCCATTTGCAACAACATGGATGGATCTAGAGAGTATAATGCTAAACAAAATAAGTCAGTCAGAAAAAGACAAACACCATATAATTTCATTCATGTATTGAATTTATAAAACAAAACAAACAGGGGTGCCTGGGTGGCTTAGTCAGTTAAGCGTCCCACTTCAGCTCAGGTCATGATCTCATGGTTGGTTCATGAGTTTGAGTCCCGCATTAGGCTCTGTGCTGACGGTTCAGAGCCTGGAGCCCCCTTCGGATTCTGTGTCTTCTTTTCTTTCTGTCTCTCTGTCTCTCTCTCTCTCTGTCTCTCTCTGTCTCTCTCTCTCTCTCTCTCTCTCTCTATCTTTCTCTCTCTCTCAAGAATAAACATTAAAAAACACAACAAATAAACCAATAAAAATAAAGAGACAAACCCAAAACACACACTCCTAAAAGAGACAAACCCAAAATATAAACTACTAATGATAGAGAACAGATAGTTATCAGCAAGGAGGTGAGGGGGGGTGGCATGGGTGAAATAGGTGAAGGGGATTAAAAGTACACTTATCTTGATGAGGACTGAGTAATGTATAGAACTGTTGAATCACTACATTGTACATCTGAAATTAATATAATGTTTCATGTTAACTAAAGTGAGATCAAAATTTAGAAATTTAAAAATTTAGAAATTTAAGTTTAAAATTTAAAAAGATATGGAAGCAACCCAAGTGTCCATTAATGAATGGATAAGGATGTAGAGTGTGTATATGTGTGTGTGTGTATATATATATATATATATATATAGAGAGAGAGAGAGAGAGAGAGAGAGAGAGAGAGAGTATATACATAGAGTATACACACACACACACACACACACACACACACAATGGAATGTTACTCAGCCATAAAAAAAGGAAATCTTGCCATTTACAATAGTATGAATGGACCTAGAGTGTACTATGCTAAATGAAATAAGTCAGACAGAGAAAGACAAATGCCATATGACTCCACTTGTATGTGGAATCTAAAAACAAAACATGAACAAACAAAAACAAACAGAAACAGACTCATAAATATAGGGAACAAACTGGTGGTTGCCAGGTGGGTGGGGACATAGGCAAAATAGGTGAAGGGGATTAAGAGGTACAAACTTCCAATTATAAAATAAATAAGTCATGGAGATGAAAAGTACAGCATAAGGAATATAGTCAAAACACTGTAATAACATTATATGGGGACTACACTTACCACGGTGAGCACTGAGTAATGTATAAAATTGTTGAATCACTATGTTGTACACCTGAAACTAATATAATATTGCATGTCAACTATACTTCCATAATAAAAATTTTAAACTTTTTAAAATGCCCCTCCCTTCTCACCCAATTGCACAATAATAAATCCGTGGTACACTGCTGGATAGAAAAAGGTGAGGAAAAGATAGTGAAGATGTTGTCTACACTACTCTAACAGCATCTAAGCCCCAGGTGGGCCAGGAAAAACTATATTTACTACCAATTTACAAAAGAACTGAAAAACAAGTTTCTACCATCCTCAAGAAGCCTCAGTTCTAAGGAGACAACACAGAGAATATATGAAAAGAAGAGCTTATTCAAGGTCAGATCTCTGGTCTCCATGCTCTTCTTTAAGGATTCATCTCTAGATGAATCAGGAATTCCACAAAAGATAGGATCTTTTTTTACCCTTAGATTCACACAGATTTCTCCAGAGTTTCTGGAACTTGTGTTGAAAATTCCAAATTATTCGATTAACAGGCACTTAGACCTACCAAAGGTCCTGTGAGGAAAAACAAAGGACTGTGATTTCAAGACCCCACTCCTTAAGATGTTGACACTTTAACGGGGAAGACTGGCTACAGGTACCTGAAATAACTGTAAGTCACCTATGAAGCAAGGCATCCACAAATATAGATTAATAATAGTTGAAACTGAGTGCACAGATTGCAGAGAGGGCTGCCACAGAGGACCAATCAAACCAGATAGGGTGACTTGCAAACAGCTTCCTAAAGAATGTGCAGTATGAGCTCAATCTTCAAAGACCTGTTTCATCAAACAGCTATATGACAGCAACTAGCTCAAAGTATGTGCAGATTAGGCATTCAATAAATCCTTATTGAAAGATGTATGCTGGACATGGTACTTGGTATAAAGGATATGGTTTCAGAGGAAGAATGAGAATTAAAAGAACACTGATAAAAGCTAGCCTGTATTAAGTATATGTTCTAGGCACTGTCTTTAGTGCTTTATAATCTCATTTCATCCTCACAACTCTGTTCCAGTTATCTTTGCCAAATAACAAACCACCTCAATACTTAACATCTCTAAACAACAATCATTTTATTATTATATCTCATGATGTCATGGGTCAGGAATTCAGCCAGGCCTCAGCCAGTTGATTCTTCTTCTCTATATGGCACGGACTAAAGTTTAATCAGTGGTTTGCAGGTATGATATGGGCTCTTCTGGAAGATTCAAGATAGGATCACTCACATGTCTGGCACCATGGCAGGGATAGCTGAAAAGTTTGACTTAGCTCAAACTGTGACAAGAATTCCTATACATGGTCTCTCCAGCATGATGGTTTCAGGGTATTTGGACTTCTTACATGGGAGCTCAGGACTCCTAAAAAGAGTGGTCCAAAAACTGGTAGCTGCTGAGTCTGGAAATTGACACAAACTCAGTTCAGCCATATTCTATTTGTTAGACAGTCACAGAGTCCACCATATTCATGGAGCAGGGACATAAATTTTACCTCATGATGGAAGGAGTATCAAAAAATTTGTTACTGTATTTAATCCTACACAAATTGCCCTCTGGTCACAAATTATATACATTCTTCCCATGTGCAGAATACACTCACTCCTCTCCAAAGTCCCCCAAAGACTCAGGCAGCTCAAAGTCTGGGATCTTACCATCTAACTCAGGTCTAGGTATGGAGGAGACCCTTTAAGTACAGTTCCCTCTCAGTATGAAGATATGTAAGAAGACAAGTTCCACACACACACACACACACACACACACACACACACACAATATACAATACTGAAAAAGGCATAGAATAACAGCAATAGACATTCCCATTCAAAAAGGGAAAGAACAAGAGGCATATTGCATTCACCAGCCCATGATAATTCTGAAATGCACTTGGTCAAATGCCATCAGTTCCTGGATTAGAGTCCACTCATGTTCCCTGATGTCCTCTTGATCCCATTCTGAGTCACCTTTCCTTTTTCATAAGAACTGGCTTGTGGTTGTAGCTTAGTAGCTTCCTTAAACTGCTTTTTGTCCATTGAAATCTGAGAGCCCCAAGGGCTCTTTTTATTTTGAGTTACTTTATCCCTTTCAGTCAAAATTGATGGTGCTTCTAACAACTCAATTCTCTTAAAAACTTTGTGGGATTTCTATGGATCTTATTGGGGTTCACTCCATTAAATGAAAGCCATACCCCAAATCTCTGAGACAGGTCCTCCTCTGCCTTGGGCTGAATCAGAATACTATGGGATACTTAGAAGCCTTTTTGTCTAGTTCTAGACATGCTCTTAAATATTTCTGGAATATTAACAAAGAGTCTTATAGTCATATCTGTGACATGACCTTACCTTGAGGTCTGTCTTTACTTGAAAAGCCTTATGCCATTGGAGCAGCTGAGAAAGTTTTATTTTTAAGCCCATTAAGTCCTGGGTTGCTTGTATTTCCTTTAAACATTGAACACAAAATTTCCTCTGTTATTTATTTATCTATCTATCTATCTATTTATTTATTTATTTAATTTTTTGTCTCTCTATCCACACCTTATCACAAGTGACTCAAAGAAACTAATTGACACTTCAACATTCTGCCAGGAAATCTCTGTAACTAAATCCACCAGTTTTTTAGGATTATGTTTTATTTTCCACATTACTTCAGACAACAGCATTGTCAAGCTTTCCTCCACTACACAAGAGTCATGTTTTATCCAACCCACAAAACCAAATTTCTCCCTGTCCTTCCAGGCTTCACCAGCAGCAGTGTTCTCCCTGTCCTTCAAGCTTTTACCAATAGTCCTCAGCTTCTGCCTACCACCCAGTCTCAAAGCCACATATTTTAGGATTTTACTAGAATAGTACCCCACTTCCAGGTATCAAATTCTGTTGCAGTTTTCTATTGGTGTGTACCAAATAGCTTAAAACAATCATTATATCTCATGATTCTGTGGGTCAAGAATTCTATCAAGGCTCACTTGGACAATTCCTTTGCCCCACATGGCATCAACTGCAGTTACTGAGTCACTTGGTGGGATTCAGCTCATAGATGAGCTGGTTGAAGGGTCCAAGATGACTTCACTCCTATGTCTGTCACATCAGTGGGTATGGCTAAAAGTTTAGGCTCAGCTAAGATTATTCCATCCCAAGACTCCAGCATGGTGGTCTCAGGGTGTGTGGACTTCTTACATGGTAGCTCGGGATACCTAAAGAAGTTTCCCTAGGAAGGGGAAGTAGAAGATGCCATGCTCTTATGCCAGAATCAGGCACTTTGTCACTTCTGCCATATTCTATTGACCAAGCAGTCAAAGAGCACAGATTTAAGGAGCAGAGACATATAAGCTACCTCTTTACGGGAGGAGTATCCAAAACATTTGCAGCTATTTTTAATCTATGACAAATTCTATGAGCTAGGTATTTTTATTCTTACTTTCCAAATGAGAAAACCAAAATTTATATTTTTGAGAGAGAGAGGTTGCAAGGAGCAAGGGGGAGAGAGACAGAGAGAGAGAGAGAGAGAATCTCAGGAGGGGCAGAGGGAGAGAGAGAGAGAGAGAGAGGTGGGGGAGAGGGAGGGAAGGAAAGAAGGAGGGAGTGTGGGAGAGAGAGAAAGAGAAAGAAGTGGGGCTCATGTTCACTCAAAGTGGGGCTCAAGATCACCTGATGTGGGACTCAAACTCACAAACCATGAGATCATGACCTGAGCTGAAGTCAGATGCTTAATGACTGAGCCACCCAGGTGCCCAAGAAACCAAACTTTAGAAAGATTAAGTAATTTACCCATAGTCATACAGTTACGGTAGAGCCAGAATTCTAGCCTAATCATATATCTACATGAGAAAGTAGGTAAATTAGCTGTGCACTTCCAAAAAGTGATGCTTAAAACAGCATCATCTTCTAGAGAAATGAGATATATGCCTATGTGGTCCTGTTTTCCATCAGCTCAGGATACAAGCTTCCTTCTTCCATCCCTGCTCTCAGGTGGATTTCTGCACGTTGTACTTCATGAATGTTTATAAAAGAACAAATGATCGCATACTACAAAGGTCCTATAAAGGCAATGTCCTGGTCCATTTATGAAAGTGCATCTGACAAATTCAGCCTGACAAGTATGATCTCTCAGAGGTGGAAGAAATTTTGAGGGAAACTACTCTTCTGGACCAACATGGGAGAATGCTTGGCGAGGAGGAAGTGACAGGAACCTTGGGGAAAAAAAGGGACTATGTCATCCTGGAGTGATTACTATTAGAGAAGCGACTGCTGGTGCAGTTCAAGGCAAGCCCTCTTGCTGCATGGCAGGAAAAAAACATAGTGACAGGGCCACAGTCCATGGTTCTATAGGGAAGATGACACAGGAATGATGGAGCTTTCAAAAACACAATTCTAACCTAACTTCTAGAACTTATTCCTGGGAAGAAGAAAATAAAGCAAGGACTGAGGTGGCAACACAGAAAGTCTCCCAGTGAGCCCAGATTTAGGATACACATACCACAGATGGTGTCAAGGAACCCATAACCAAGATCAAATGCAAAAGTTAGCACAAATCAATGGGAAATGTGTCAGGAAAGCTAAAGCCCAGAACATGCAAGTCATGCTAAGAACAATGAGAAAAAAATAGTTTTTGAGGTTTCCTTCATAGTAGAAACAAGGAGAATGTAAATCTATTGTTAACAGATCACAAGGAAAGCAAAAATATTCAACTTCCGTTTTGCTAATTTTTTTTTCTTTAAAGAAAATTTAAAGAATTTCCAGTGAAATTCTGGAAAGAATAGCATGAATATTTAAGAAACTGAAGCCCAGATTGGGGAGATGATGGTGATCAAAAGCCCCTTTTGATCAAAAACCCCTTTCTATCATCTCTTCCTAACAATCCAGTAAAATAGATGAGATGTTGAACTTCTACAGAAGCAAGATTCTCCCCCTGTACAGTTTAGGATGCAAAAAATATGTGCTGGACAGCTCTCTAAGAGCAAGGCTCACATCTCTACACATAGGTAATGGCAGGAAGCCAGAGATCCGAATGGGACTGGGGGCACAAGGGAATGCAGAGTGACTGCTAAGTGATATGGAGTTTCTTTAGGGGTAATGAAAATGTTCTGGAATTAGTTAGTGGTAATGGTTTCACAACCTTACAAATATACTAAGAACCACTGAATTATATATTTTAAAAGAATGAATTTTTTGGCATATGCCTTATATCTTAATTTTCTTAAAAGAATACATTATCATATTTTACCCACATTCTCAGTATTAATTTTATTTTCTACATCCACCTAACTAAAAAAAAAAAAAAATCAGTGGCCAGGGTACATCTTCACCAGTTAAAGGACAAAACGAAATTTTATTTTGAAAGTTCTTCTTTGTAACTGATGACAAAATACACAAACAAAACAATTTGCTTTTTAGTCTTATGGGAAAAAATTAAGGGATAAAACAAAACCTAGCACCTTATAAAATAAGTTAATAAAAGCAAATACTGGTTTATGTCATTTAAAAGAAGAGGAAAAATGTGAGAAAAATATGGAATCACAATATTACACAAGTTGCCCGTCATGAGAAAGTGAGATGGGATAATAAATTAGTGAAAGTAGTGAGTCCAGTTTCTCAATAACTCTCTCTGAACTAACTGCATGTACAATTGATGAAAGAGATATGACAAAGAGCTAGAATGGAAAAGTCTTAGTGATTTCAGTGGCCACAAGCTTTATAAGAAGCAGCAGAAGGATGGGCTGCTGAGCTATGACTGTATCTGAGCTATGAAATTTAGTGTCCAGTTGGGTGAGAAGGGAGGTCCTGCTCTAGACTATGTGGATCAGAATATCTATAGTACTAGGGCACCTGGCTGGTTCAGTTGGTAGAGCATGCAACTCTTGATCTCAGGGTTGTGAGTTTGAGCCCCACATTGGGTATAGAGATTACTTAAAAATAAAATCTTAAAAAAAAAAGAATATCTAGAGTATTGCATGCCATTCTGAGTGCTGCAGCCTAAGAGGATTACAGGCAAATGGGAAGCCCACAGAACACTGAAGGTGTGATATCATGACATAACTGGAACCATTAAAGGGCAGATACTACTTGGCTTAGAAAAGAGAAGGCAAGCGAGAACTCTGAAAATTATCTTTAAAAAAAATTATCAGAATGATTCCATTTATTTTTTGACTCCAAAAAGAAGAAAGTGATCTTCGTGTGACCTCAAAAAGGAAGAACCTAAGTTTGCCAAACATTTGAGAATTGAGTTGGGTAAACTCAGGCAAAATAGGTACATGAGCCAGGATCACAATTAGCTGGTGTCACAAATAAATGTAAGGAAGCAAGAAAGGGGGATCTTCATTTTAAAGTAGAAACAGAACCTGGCTGTCATGGAGAAGGGAAAAAGGGAAAGACAGTTAAAAGAGACATATGCTTGGTGAATTCCCGAGATGTGTTCCAGGGATCTGTATTATTAAAATGTCCCTAAGCGATTCTTAGGCAGCCAGACCAAGATCAGTTTACCACCTGGCATTAGAAACCACTCTTCTAGAGAACGCTTTGATCATGCCACATATGTCCTTTAAAAATCCTCAATCATTCCCTGTGCCAGAATAAAACTCAAAGTTTTAAACTTGGTTTCAGAACTCTATCTAGTACGACCCAATTCTTCTTTTAAAAATTTATCTCCCAGGGCACCTGGGTGGCTCAGTCAGTTGAGCGTCCGACTCTTGATTTCTGCTCAGGTCATAATCCCAGGGTCATGGGATTGAGCCCCGGGTCAGGCTCTGTGCTGAGCATGAGGCCAGCTTAGGATTCTCTCTCTCCCTCTTCCTCTCCCTCTGCCCCTCTCCCCTGCTTGCTTGCTCTCTCTCTCTCTCTCTCTCTCTCTCTCTCTCTCTTTCTCTCTCTCTCAAAATAAAATAAAATAAAATAAAATAAAATAAAATAAAATAAAATTTTTTCTCCCATTCTTTCCCATTATCACTCTTACCCTTTGGCCAAACTTATGTATCTATTACCACCACCACCACCACCGCCCCGCCAAGCATACATCTCTATTTACTTTCTGCATGCACCTGTTCATCCCATCCTTCCCACCTGGGGCACCCAGAACACCTGTCTTCTTTGCATCCACCCACCCACCACCAAATCTGCTATTCATCCAACCCACCTTGAAGTTATTCTATCGTTCACACCCTTTTCAACTCTTGATCACTTAGTTACTTCAACTTAGGTCTCATTTTTCTTCATCTGTAAAACTATCATAATACTACCAACTCCATAGGGTTTTGTGAAGATTAGGTGAGTTAACAAGTGTGAAGCACCTGGAGGAATACCAAAAATATGAGTTCTATAAATTATTCTTATTTGTTTTATCTTATTAATATGATCCTCTTTACAGAAGAAAGTTAGTAGGACAAGCCACAGTCTCTACTGCTACAGTTGGTCCCAAAGCTGTAAGTGATAGCACACACTCCAGATTCTCTACCACCAATTCTAGATCCCTCTCCCTGTGTTTAGCACTACTGCTGGTCTAGGTTGCATGCCTGGTGGGTGACCTAGACCTTCAGTTCTGAAGGGTCTGATCCCATGGTTACTTTGCTCCTATTAGGTCACAGTGACTATAATTCCTTTTTTTACAACAAAGCACCAAGAGACATGCCAGTGATCTCCTGAGTCCAAATATGCTATTCCCAATTCTCATTATGGAGTGGCAAACATGCCCTCCTCAAGATGATCAGGTAAATAAAATAAAATAAAATAAAATAAAATAAAATAAAATAAGTAAAAATAATAAAAGATGATCAGGTCAATTACCTCTGCCAGTATAACTCCATTCTTTTTTTTTATTTTTTAATGTTTATTTATTTTTGAGAGATAGAGAGAGCATGAGCAGGGGAGGGGTAGAAAGAGAGGGAGATAGAGAATCTGAACCAGGCTCCAGGCTTCAAGCTGTCAGCACAGAGCCTGACATGGGGCCCAAACCCACAAACCATGAAATCATGGCCTAAGCCAAAGTCAGATGCTTAACCAACTGAGCCACCCAGGAGACCCAGTAGGACTACATTCTTAACCTGCTAATTAAATGTCATGCAAAGTATAAAATGTTAAGATGCAAACATAGTTTTAGGTTTAGAAGGACCCTGACTGAGACCCCTGATGGAAATATCACCATCTGGGAACCAGAAACCTCTAGAACTCCAGAACCTAAAATTCTTAGAGACAAGAAGCATATATTCCCCAGGCCAGTCACTGAAGATTGATGGTGAGCAGGACTGCTCTTTCTTCTATCCCTTGGAATCTAGACTCATTCTCTACAGGAAACCACATAATGGCCATTGACTCACAAGAAATACTGCACCTTGAAAAAGTGTTCCAATTTCATAGATTACCATCTCCAAGGCGATACTTCAGCCACGCCTTCAAAGAGGCACCCTAATGCTTTTTAACCTCCAACATACTATGCAATCAATACATGGTAAAATTGGTGACTCCATGATCATATGTCCATTGCTGTACCTCCTTAACATAAAATGATTATATCTTGGTTAGGGTGATAGTGGGATCCCTGTTGGTACCTCAGATAGTGGTAAATCAGACACTCTGAGAGATTTTAGACAGGGGTACTGGCTAAGGAACTAAAGGTAGGAAAGGCAAATGCACACCTGGAATACATCTTGATTCCAATTAAGACAAATTGCTGCCCTTTCCAGAGTAAAAGGGTCTGATACAATCAACTGGTGACCAAGTATCTGCTTGGTCTCCTCAACATACTTACTATATTGAGAACTTAGACCCAGTCTCTGCTGCTGACAGAACAAATATTAAGCAGTGGCAGTAGCTGAATCAGCCTTAGTGAAAGGGGACCCAACACATGATAACCTCCATCTCTGGCACCATGACTACTCCATTTTTAGACCCCCTTGAACAAATGCTGGGTAACCAAGGACAAAGGTTGGCTGACATCTACTGGATAAGTCCCGAAAACCTGGTTACCCAGTGTCTCTTCTGCAGCACATGCTAAGGGCATTTAAATGCAAAAAAAAAAAAGATTCTGACACTTTTTTCCCACTTTAATAGGTGCATCCTCACGCCACTCTCAAGCCCAAGGAGAAGAGTTTTAGGCAGTGCACCTGGTCATCCATTTTATGTGAAAAGTAAGGTGTCGGAAAAGATATACAAGGATTCCTAGATAGTGAAGAATTATTTGCCTGTCTGGGGGCCTGGAAACATGATGGTGTATTGTTGGCCTTTCCAGGTCAAAGCAAACTGCTTCAGGTGGTCTGTACAAATTGGTATGAAGGGAAAAGCATTAACTAGGTCTATGACTGCATACCAAGTGTCAGGGGCTGTGTTGATTTTCTCCAATAAAGATTCTATATTTGAGGAGGCAAAAATTTCAGTCAGAGTCACTACCTGATTAAGATTACAATATTTGTTTGTTTTGTTTTGTTTGTTTGTTTTGAGAGCATACACATGGGGTAGGGGGAGGTAAGGGGGAAAGGGCAGAGAGAGGGAGAGAGAGAATCCCAAGCAGAGCTCAATCTCACAAACCATGAAATCAAGACCTGAGCTGAAATCAAGAGTTGGACACTTAACTGACTGAGCCACCCAGGAACCCCTACAATATTCTGATTCATTTTCTCTAAGATCCATTCAAATGCTGCACAAGTGAAACAGATGCATTAAATGAGAATGTGCTAAGTATCACCAATCCCACATCTTTTAAGTCTTTCATGGAGGCAATAATATCTAATTCATCCACAGGTGCAGTATTGCTTCTAGTTTACTACCTTAGTAGGAAGGGAAAGTTCCAGAAAGTTCTATTTAGTCCTTCCTATTGTAATGGTCATTCCCCCATGGGTCATAGAGCCAGTATAGGTATTCTGCCAGTTACAACCTGTGTATATTCCAATACTGCATTCAGAAACTGGGCAGATAACCACAGGAAGGGTCCATGGATTAATAGGGGCCCTTATAAGTCAGAAGAGTTAATTTTCCATTGACCACTTGACCATTGTAAGTCCCTGCTTTGACTCCTAGGCCCTGGTAGTATTTTACTTTCCCAGAAATTACCATCAATCCAGAGACAGTATCTGGTAAAGGTGTGGATGTTGATATTTTCTCAGTACACAGTCACTCTAGGAAAGGGCCACCAGTCCCATTAAGGAAGGCTTGGGGTAATATTTGCAATGTATGCTTGTGGCAACATTGCAAAATCCTTCACCAGAGGGCCTAGCTGCCCTTGAATCCAGGGAATCTGAGTCTATGTCTGGAAAATGAGTAAATAGTCATGACTGTCCATTGTGGCAACTCAAATCAGGTTGTTGGCCATCAGATCTGGTAATCATTTAATTATTGTTGTTGCTGTTGTCTGCTGTATACATGAAGCAATAGTCTAACAGAATGCCCACCCTTTTCTTTCATAATTACACCATGATCACTTGGCCTCTGTGGGAGAACCCTGTTAGACCAAGCCATTCTGATTACCAGTCACCCTCCCACCCTTAACAGTGGAGCTGGTCCACAGCAAGCAGCCTGCTGGATTACCACAGTGACTTGTAGGGGAGTGAGAACCAATGGGCCTCTGCCCACTCTTAGCAGTCACACTATCAGAGGAAAGAGAAAATGAAAAAAAGCACACCAAAACCACAAAGAGAAGCTCCTTCCTCCCCTATGCTGTACAGAATCCTTCCTGCACCCTCTATTGCAAAAGCCTAACATTGTACCAGATGGAAAAGGAGAAATGATTACATAGTCCATCTCCAAAATTGCAAAGCAGGGGGGAAAAAGTAAGTTTGGAGCTAAGAGATAATAAGTTGATAACTAGGACATATGCTCACTGCTCCAAGACTTGATTCCTTGCTTCACACTATGCCAAGGCAGTTCTGGCCTTTCCACCTCATTTAATATGGGCCATCATTTTTTCCAAGCTTCCAGGAGCCATCAAGCAGCATATTGAGACTGGCTCCAGGAGCTCTTGCTAGAACATTAGATTCTGAGGGGCACCTGGGTGGCTCAGTCAGTTAAGCATCGAAGTCTTGATCTTGTCTCAGGTCATGATCTCATGGTTTGGGAGTTTGAGCCTGACATCAGGCTCTGTGCTAACAGCATATACCCTGCTTAGGATTCTCTCTCCTTCTCTCTCTGCCCCTCCCATGCTGTGTGTGACTTCTCTCTCTCTCTCTCTCTCTCTCTCTCTCAAAATAAATAAATATTTAAAAAAAGAAGAAAAACATTAGATTCTGAATCCCAGGAGAGTATATTCATAGTAACAAACTCTCTCCTTATCTAACTCTATAATCTCACTCCCAGGTTATCAATCTCAAGAACCATCCCCAGGCTAAAGTGCTGGTATATATTAGGCAGTTTCAGCAGCTTAGTTCCTTTCTCCTTCAGCAGGGCCACCTCTTCCTTAGTTGATACGTGATAATATTTGGCCCAAATCATTAGTCTAATGCCAGGAATGGAGGTAGGGGGCAGATGAAGACAGAATTTACTGTTTTACACAGCTTCTGCTTCAGTTGAAACCTCTAAACAATCTTCAGACAAGGAGCAGGTGACGATATCCTCTAGCAAGAGGAAATTGTCCATTTCTAAAGGCCTGGAGAGTTTGGGAGAAGGTGGTGATCCAAAGGTCTCTAGTGCATCCAACTGTCCTTATTACAAATCTCAGGGTCTCACACCTTCCCTATCACAATATCAACTTTCACAGGAGAAAATCTGCTAATGTACTATTCTCTCAAGTTATGCTGCTCCTACACACTGATCCTGAGCTTTATCTTAAACATAGTCTACTCTCTGGTTGCTGAATTAAAGGCCCTCAAATTTTCACACCATAATTTGTCTGGGTAATGAACTTGTTGTTCTCCCCCTACAATGAATTGGTAAGCACCCAAAGTCAATCAACTCTTCTACTGTCCTTTAATTACTATTTCTCTCACATCTCTCAAATACTAGAGATAGTGTATAAATAAGAACATCCCCATCAATCTATATCCCCATCTCAATTCATCCCAGTTCAAAGTGTTAGTATTTGTAAGGCCATCCTACATCAATATGCCATACTATAGCATTCCACCTATTTCAGTAATGGTCCTTGTTGCATGTAGCTGGTGAGTTGTCTAACTTTAGTATCCCATCCTATCTTATTTACCCAATGGACACATGAGTGCTGATGCATAGGGGCACATGTACCCCAATGTTCATAGCAGCACTTTCAACAATAGCCAAATCATGGAAAGAGCCTAAAGGTTCATCAACTGATGAATGGATCAAGAAGATGTGGTTTATCTATACAATGGAATACTACATGGCAATGAGAAAGAATGAAATCTGGCCATTTGTAGCAATGTGGATGGAACTTGAGGGTGTTATGCTAAGTGAAATAAGTCAGGCAGAGGACAGATACCATATGTTTTCACTCATAAGTGGAACAGGAGAAACTTAACAGAGGACCATGGGGGAGGGGAAGGGGAAAAAAATAGTTGGGGAGAAGGAGGGAGGCAAACCATGAGAGACTCTTGAATACTGAGAACAAACTGAGGGCTGATGGGGGTGGGGAGAAGGGAAGGGGGGTGATGGGCAGGGAGGAGGGTACTTGTTGGGATGAGCGCTGGGTGTTATATGGAAACCAACTTGACAATAAACTATAAAATAAAAGAATAAAATAAAATATATTTTAGAGAGAGTGAGCAAGTGGGGGAGAGTGACAGTAGAGATAGAATCTCAAGCAGACTCTACATTCAGTGCATAGCCTAACCCCATGACCCTGGGATTATGTAAAAAAAAAAAAAAAAAAAGACTTCTTACTAGTATAGTATTACTACCTAGTAAAGAGAAGGCTAAAGAGGAGACCCAGGCCAATAAAACAGCAACGTATTAAAAAACAAAATCCCATCCTACCTTATGCAAAGGTTATATGCAAGTGATGTATTAAGAAAGAGTTTCCTGAAGGGACGCCTGAGTGGCTCAGTTGGTTAAGTGTCTGACTCTTGATTTTGGCTTGGGTTGTGATCTCAGCGCTCATTAGATTAAGCCCCATGTCGGGCTCTGTGCTGACAGCACAGCACAGTTCCCTGGAACAACTGGTGAGAGAATTGGGAGAGGGACACAGGGAAAGGAGGAAACCAAGCAAAGCAGTGTATTAGCTGTCTAATCCTGCATAAAAAATTACCCCAACATTTGGCATCAAAAAACAACATATGTTCATTATCTCACTGTTTCCATGAGTCAGGAGTCCAGGCACAGCTCAGCTGAGTCCTCTGCTTCATGGTCCATCACAAAGTTGTAAGCAAGGTGTTGGCCCAGGGTCTGTAGTCTCATGTGAGAGGTCAACCTGAGAAGGATATAGCCCCACACTCACTCAATGGATGTTGGCAGCACATAGTTTCATATAAGTTTTTGGACCGAGGGCCTCAGTTATATGCTGGCTGTTGGCCAGAGGCAGTCCTCAGTTCCTTACCATGTGTGCCTCTCCAACAAGGCAACCTGCCTCATCAAAGCATGCAAGCTGAGAAAGCAATAGAGAGTAGGCTAGCAAAACAGAAGTCACAACTTTTGAAACCTAATCATGAAAGTGATGCAAGGAGCCAGAACTTTATACTGGTTAGGAATTGGGCACAAATATTCAAGCACTTCCAGTTCTTTATGCATGCATGTTTAAGATGGGTCCTAGTGGTCTGAGAGCAGTCCTCCAAAAAAAAGAGTCATGGGGACTGACTCTTGGAAGTGAAGCACAGTGAATCAGGTTAAAAGGAATCCAAGGGGATGTGAGCAGCACAACAGCATTGTACACCACAGTGAATGAGAGAATGTAAAAGGGTACTCTCTGTGCAGTTATTAACAGCAAGTAATTATTATGCACTATTGTTTTATGTGGCTATTCTAGCCAGAGATTTTTATTTCATGTAATGAAACCCCCACTCTTTGAGTTATTGAAAGGCTGTTGAGCAACTGCTCACACAACCTATGACAGACAGGCTCTTGGCTCAATCCTTGGCACTGGGAGCAAGAGAAGCATGGGAAACTTAGGGGCCACTTTTGCTGTCTCTATCACTCTCAGAGGTCAAGAGTCTTTCTTTTTTGGAGAAGGCCAAGGTGGCGTAATGGCATGGAAGTTTTTTTTGCATCTCTCATCCTTGAAATGCAGCCAGATCACACCAAACCATCTTGCATACCTAGAAAACTGATCTGAAGATTAACACAGCAATCTGCACAACTTGAACCACAGTACTCAGCAGGTACGTGGCATGGAGAGATAAACTAGGGGAGAGAGAAGCTGCAGAGGGCAGGGATGTTTTTGCTTGTAGAGAGAGGATGGAGATGGGGGGGGAGAGTATGGGAAAAGCACCATACCCCCGAAAGCAGCTGGAGAGAAAGAGGAAGGGTGGAAACAGCAACAAGGGATTGAACAAAAATGGGAGAAAGGAGAAAGGAGAAAAGAGAGGGTTTAAATTCCATTAAGACTCTATAAACAGGGGGAGTGCAGCATCTGAAACTCTGAAGCTCAATACCTGGTGGTGCTCTGGTGGGAAGGGAGAATCTCCAGGAGCAGACAACGAGGTCTGGGGGTCCTTGGACCACATGGGGAGAGGTAGCTCCCCTGATGAGAGGACATTTGATGGAGGCTGTGCAGCCTCCCCACAGGCAAAGATCCCAGCAGACCCCAGAGAACAACCACATTTGCTGGTGTTGGAATAAAGACATTAAGGGTGAAGCTTGGTACCAGATGTGTGTTGTAATTTACCATAATCCCTGAAATGCGGCTGCTAAACAATTGTGTGAACTTTTCCTGGGGCTGCCTGGTCCTGGCCGCAGTCTCTGGGCATCTGTAGCAGCACTGTCATGCAAATGTTCCTGGGGGCAGGCCGGCACCTGGCCATTGTTCCACGAAACCCTCCCCCAGAGGGTCTGAGTGGGTCAACACTACAGGGCCCTCAGAAGTGAGGGATTTGGAAACACAACCACATCTGAGATAAAACTCTGGAGGGAGGTACCACCTGGCAGCCTGATCGCTTGGTCACAGACAGCGTAGTAGCAGGGAGCAGACAGAAGCTAAAGACAAAGGAGGAGTGTTTGATTGCCTGTTGGGGAAAGCACAGAGTTCTGATACTAGAGACTGGGTAGCAGGGTGACGCCATTTTCGTCCCTCCCTCATATGCACATACATGCCTACATGCGCCACAGCAATCCACTGGTAAGCTAAGCAGTGCCATCTAGTGCAGAATGGAGCCGTTACACTAAGCCCCGCCCAACTGGGCCAACAGAGCTCTTGAGGAACACCACAAGTCTCTCCACCTGCTTAGTTTACAGACCATAAAGTTCTTCATAGTTTTACTTCCAGGGGAAACTGGATGTAATTTCAATCATGTTTCATTCTGTTTGCTAATCCATCTATAGAATTTTTTTCTTTTTCTTTTCTTATTCTTGAATATAGAAAGAGAAAAAATTATTTTTATTTTGTTTTTATAAAGAAGAATTTTCCTTTAATTTTCTCTACTATATTTTTCACTTTTTTGCAAATTTTTTAAATTCTATTTTACTTTCATCATTTCATTTTATTCTATTTTATTGTGTTCATTATTTCAAATTTTTGAACATTTTCCTTTTTTTCCTTTTTCCTTTTCTTTTCTTTCTCCTTTTTATCTATTCTATCAAGCTTCTTTCAACAACCAGACCAAAACACACCTAGAATCTAGCATCCTTTATTTGATTTTTTTGCATCATTTTTAATTTTTTAATTTTAATTTTTTTACTTTACTAATTCCTTTTCTTCCTTCAAAATGATGAAATGAAGGAATTCACACCAAAAGAAAGAACAGGAAGAAATGATAACCAGGGACATAAGCTACACAGATGCAAGCAAGATGTCTGAACCATAGTTTAGAATCACGATAATAAGAATACTAGCTGGGTTTGAAAATAGATTAGAATCCCTTTCTGCAGAAATAGAAGTAAAAGCTACTCAGAATGAAATTAAAAATGCTATAACTGAGCTGCAATCTTAAATGGACCCCACAGTGGCAAGGATGGATGAAGCAGAGCAACAAATCAGTGATATGGAGGACAAACTTATGGAGAATAAGAAAGCAGAAAAAAATAGGAGACTAAGGCAAAAGAGCACAATATAAGAACTAGAGAACTCAAAGACAGAGACATCAAAATCCAGGAAGCACAGAGACCTCCCATTAGAGTCAACAAAAGCTGACCATCAACAAGGCTTATCATAGTCAAATTCACAAAATACTCAGGCAATGAAAGAATCATGAGACAGCAAGGGAAAAAAGTCATTAACCTATAAGGGAAGACAGATCAGGTTCACAGCAGAGCTATCCACAGAAACTTGGCAGGCCAGAAAAGAGTGGCAAGGTATATTCAATGTGCTGAATTGGAAAAATATGCACCCAAGAATTCTTTATCCAGCAAGGCTGTCATTCAAAATAGAAGGAGAGATTAAAAGCTTCCCAGACAAACAAAAATTAAAGGATTTTGTGACCACTAAACCAGCCCTGCAAGAAATTTTAAGGGGTACCCTCTAAGGGAAGAAAAGACGAAGGAAAAAAACCCAAAAAGACCAAAAGTAACGAAGACTAGAAAGGGCCAGAGAACACCACCAGAAACTCCAACTCTATAGGCAACATAATGGCAATAAATTCCTATCTTTCAGTATTCACTCTAAATGTCAATGAACTAAACACTCCAATCAAAAGACATAGGGTAACAGAATGGATAAGAAAACAAGATCCATTTATATGCTGTTTTTAAGAGACCTATTTTAGACCTAAAGTCACCTTCATATTGAAAGTAAGGGGATAGAGAACCATCTATCATGTTAATGGTCACCAAAAGAAAGCCAGAGTAGCCATACTTATATCAGACAATCTAGACTTTAAAATAAAGACTGTAACAAGAGATGAAGAGGGCATTATATCATAATTAAGGGGTCTATCCACCAAGAAGATCTAACAACAGTTAACATTTATACTCCAAACATGGTAATACCCAAATCAATTAATCACAAATATAAAGAAACTCATTGATAATAATATCACAATAGCAGGGGACTTCAACACCCCACTTACAGCAATGGACAGATCATCTAAACAGAAAATCAACAAGGAAACAATGGCTTTGAATGACACACTGGACTGGATGGACTTAACAGATACATTCAGAACATTTCATCCTAAAGCAGCAGAATGCATTCTTCTTGAGTGCACATGGAACATTCTCCAGAATAGATCACATACTGAGACACAAATAAGCCTTCAACAGGTACAAAAAGATTGAGATCATACCATGCATATTTTCAGATCACAATGATATGAAACTCAAAATCAACCACAAGAAAAATTTTGGAAAGATAACAAATACTTGGAAAAGAACATCCTACTAAAGAATGAATGGGCTAACCAAGAAGTTAAGGAGGAAATTTTAAAAAGTACATGGAAGCCAATGAAAATGATAACACCACAGCCTAAAACCTCTGAGCTGCAGCAAAGGCGGTCATAAGAGGGAAGTATATACCAATCCAGGCCTTCCTTAAGAAGGAAGAAAGGTCTCAGATACACAACCTGACCTTACACCTTAAAGAGCTGGAAAAAGAACAGCAAATAAAACCCCAAAACAGCAGAAGACAGGAAATAATAAAGATTAGAGCATAAATCCATCCTATTGAAACCAAACAAACAAACAAAACAGTAGAACAGATCAATGAAACCAGGAGCTGGTTCTTTGAAGGAATTAACAAAATTGATAAACCCCTAGCCAGTTTGATCAAAAAGAAAAAAGAAAGAACCCAAATAAATAAAATCAAGAATGAAAAAAGGAGAGGTCACAACCAACACAGCAGAAATACAAACAATAATAAGAGACTATTATGAAATGGGCAATCTGGAAGAAATGGGCAAATTCCTAGAAAGATATAAACTACCAAAACTGAAACAAGAAGAAATAGAAAATTTGAACAGACCTATGACCAGTAAAGAAATCAAATTAGTAACCAAAAATCTCCCAAAACACAAGGGTCCAGGGCCAGATGGGTTTCCAGGGGAATTCTACCAAACATTTAACACCTATTATTTTGAGGCTGTTCCAAAAAATAGAAATAGAAGGAAAACTTCCAAACTCATTCTGTGAAGTCAGCATTATCTGATTCCAAAACCGAACATCCCAATAAAAAGGAGAACTAGAGACCAATATCCTTGATGAACATGGATGCAAAAATCCTCAACAAGATACTAGCCAACGAAATCCAACAATACAGTAAAAAAATTATTCACCATGACCAAGTGGGATTTATACATGGGATGCAGGGCTGGTTCAATATCCACAAAACAATCAGTGTGATACATCACATCAATAAAAGAAAGAACTAAATGATCCTCTCAATAGATGCAGAGAAAGCATTTGACAAAATAGAGCATCCTTTCCTGATAAAAATCCTCAAGAAAGTAGGGATAGCAGGATCATACCTCAAGATCATAAAAGCCATATATGAATGACCCACTGCAAATATTATCCTCAATGGGGAAAGACAGAGCTTTCCCCCTAAGGTCAGGAACATGACAGGGATGTCCACTCTTGCCACTGTTATCAACATAATATTGGAAGTCTCAGCCTCAGCAATCAGACAACACAAAGGAATAAAAGGCATCCAAATTAGCAAAGAGGAAGTCAAACTTTCACTCTTCACAAATGACATGATACTCTGTATGGAAAATCCAAAAGATTCCACCAAAAAACTGCTAGGACTGATCCATTAATTCAGCAAAGTTGCAGGATATAAAATCAATGCACAGAAATCAGTTGTAATTCTTTACACCAATAATGAAGCAACAGAAAGAGAAATCAAGGAATCAATCTCATTTACAATTGCACCAAAAAACATCAAATACCTAGGAATAAACCTAACCAAAGAGATGAAAAATATATACATTGAAAACTAGAGAAATCTTATGAAAGAAATTGAAGAAGACACATGCAAAAAAATTGGAAAATATTCCATGTTCCTGGATTGGAAAAACAAACATTGTTAAAATGTTGATAATACCCAAAGCAATCTACATATTTAACACAATCCCTATCAAAATAACACCAGCATTCTTCACAGAGCTAGAACAAATAATCCTAAAATTTGTATGGAACCAGAAAAAAAACTGAATAGCCAAAGCAATCCTAAAACAGAAAACCAAAGCTGGAGGCATCACAATCCCAGACTTCAAGATATACTACAAAGCTGTAATTATCAGGACAGTATGGTACTGGCACAAAAACAGACGCTCAGATCAATGGAACAGAATAGAGAACCCAGAAATGAACCCACAAACGTATGACCAACTAATCTTTGACAAAGCAGGAAAGAATATCCAATGGAATAAAGATGGTCTCTTCAGCAAATGGTGGTAGGAAAACTGGAAAGCGGCAGGCAGAAAAATGAATCCGGACCACTTTCTTACACCATATACAAAATAAACTCAAAATGGATGAAAGACCTAAATGTAAGACAGGAAGCCATCAAAATCCTAGAGGAGAAAGCAGGCAAAAACCTCTTTGACCTCAGCCACAGCAACTTCTTACTCAACACGTCTCCAGAGGCAAGGGAAACAAAAGCCAAAATGAACTATTGGGACCTCATCAAGATAAAAAGCTACACACAGTGAAGGAAACAATCAGCAAAACTAAAAGACAATTGACAGAATGGGAGAAGATATTTGTCAATGACATATCAGATAAAGGGTTAGTATCCAAAATCTATAAAGAACTTATCAAACTCAACACCTGAAAACAAATAATCCAGTGAAGAAATGGGCAAAAGACATGAATAGACACTTCTCCAAAGAAGACATCCAGATGGTTGACAGACACATGAAAAAATGCGCAACATCACTCATCATCAGGGAAATACAAATCAAAACCACAATGAGATACCACCTCACATCAGTCAGAATGGCTAGCATTAACAACTCAGGCAACAACAGATGTTGGTGAGGATGAGGAGAAAGAGGCTCTCTTTTGCGCTGGTGGGAATGCAAACTGCGGCAGCATCTCTGGAAAACAGTATGGAGGTTCCTCAAATAATTAAAAAATAGAACCACCCTACAACCCAGCAATTGCACTGCTAGGTATTTATCCAAGGGATACAGGTATGCTGTTTCAAAGGGGTACACGTACCCCAATGTTTATAGCAGCACTATCGACAATAGCTAAAGTATGGAAAAAGCCCAAATGTCTTCATCCAAGATGAATGGATAAAGAAGATGTGGTGTATATATATATATATACACACACACACACAATGGACTATTACTCAGAAATCAAAAAGAATGAAATCTTGCTATTTGCAACTATGTGGATGGAACTAGCGGGTATTATGCTAAGTGAAATTAGTCAGTCAGAGAAAGATACATATCATATGACTTCACTCATATGAGGAATTTAAGATACAAAACAGATGATCATAAGGGAAGAGAAGCAAAAATAATATAAAAACAAAGAGGGAGACAGAACATAAGAGACTCTTAAATATAGAGAACTGAGGGCTACTGGAGGGGTTGTGGGAAAGGGAGTGGGCTAAATGGGTAAGGGGCATTAAGGGAGACATTTGTTGGGATGAGCACTGGGTGTTATACACAGGCAATGAATCACTGGAATCTACTCCTGAAATCATTATTGCACTATATGCTAATTAACTTGGTTGTAAATTTTAAAATTAATCAATTAATTTTTTTAAGTCTTTCTTTTTCTTTCTGAATCCCTATCTCACTTTTCTCCCTGGGAACAGATTCTCTCCACCCACTGATCCACCTGAATAAGACTCATCATTCATGCTCTTCAATTCATCTTTCATCCCCATCAGTGATCTTCTAAATCAATTCTCTACAAATAGTTGGCTCAGTTTTTCCAACTTTCTGTAGCTACATAGAAGGAAATATTTCAAAATATTAATTTTAGTTACCTATAAATGTAGAATTGTGAATCATTTTTTAAATACTAGTCTGTATTTTTTCCAAATTTTCTATAATGAACATGCATTACACTTATAATTAGCAAGGAAAAAAATAGCTGGGCTACATTTTCTCTGCCTCATCCCAATCTTCCAACACCAGCACCCTTTTTAGTTATATCTCCACCTCGCCCCTCCCTTGTAAATGATCTTTGGAAAGGTAAAGTACTGTTAGAATAACACAGCTAAGTTAAGCAATGAGGAGCAGTCGTTATCAGCAATGTCAAGGCTTTTTTTAATTTTTTAAATGCTTATTTATTTTTGAGAGAGAAAGAGAGAGCACGAGCGCGGGAGAGGCAGAGAGAGAAGGAGACACAGAATCTGAAGCAGGCTCCAAGCTCCCAGCTGTCAGCACAGAGCCCAATGCAAGGCTCCAACTCACACGAACTGTGAGATCAGGACCTGAGCCAAAGTCGGACGCTCAACCTACTGAGACACCCAGGCATCCCAAGTTTTATTGTCTTACATATTATCTGCACTCAGGAATTGGAAGAACCTGAAAAGTCATGTACCATTCTTCCAGGATGAAACTGGGACCCTGAAGGAAGTTCTGCCAGTTTTGTGGGGCAGAAGAGGAAGAAAGGAGACCCATACAAGGTAGACTTTCTAGATGGACCAAAGGTGAGTCTGTGGAGAAAATAAAAAAACTGTTTGGCCCCCTCCCATGGATTTGACGTATAATCATGAATATGGAATGGTATAAACTCCACACGTTCATCTACCAGATATTACAGATATAAATAAGAAATAGCAAGCCAACAAAAAGTCTGAGGTATCATATAAGTAACAAATGAGAGGTTCAAAAAAATAAGTATCAAGGAAGACATCTGATTCTCTTTTCTCCTGTGGTCATTGTCCCCCTCTGGCCCAGCCCATACATAAGTAATTTAGAAACAAAGAAAAAAATGCTGGTGACACTATATATCTCTGATATTACATACACACACATACACATAAACACACAAAAATGGGACACATTTGGAATCACTGCTAATCCAATATTAAGTCATATCCAGTCCTAGCCTTTGACAATGGACAACAATTAGCATCAACCTAGCCTATGCCATGTCAGCCACCAAATATGCACCATAATAAGGGAGAGAAAATTCTTCCATTTTCCAGTAGGACTGCAAATAATCTGATCTGGACATGTTAGACTTTATTAATATTAAAAACAAATTAGGCAAAGAAAATTTTGACAATTTTCCTCATTATGATATTACACACTCTTGGTTTCAGATACTCTTCCTTGTGACTAACATGTCTCTCCTATGGTCAGTAAGTCCATGTCTTCTTATTCTATTCCACCTTATGATAGAGAGTAACAGCTGCTTACCATCTTCCCTAGGAACCCTTCATTGTTAAGAGCCCTACGTGACGTTCCTAACCATTCCTTAAGCACCAAGTATTCCACATTTATTTGACCTTTCCTCATATACTCCATTTTCCCATTCCAATTAAATTTATGGTTTCTCTTTGAATCTACTCCAAGTTTTCTTGCTCTCCTAAAGCATGGACCTAAATCAAATATGGTAACTTCTGGGTGACTTCGAAACATTACTCACTCCCTATTATAAATGAAAGAAACACGCAGTTGTAAAGGGATTTCTTTGGTGTGCTGTAATATATGGCTATGCTGATGCATGCTTTAAGAATTGGCTTTTTGTAGCATTGGACAAGTCAAAAGAACAGGTTTGGCCATTTAAATCATTGATACTTGGTAAAATAGCGCCATCTAGTGCCCTAGACCAGTAACAACACCTGGAAGAAGAGGGTAGGAAGAAAACTGTAAATCAATTACAGTGCAAAATGACAACTCCAAGAAACTAGCAGGGCCAAGGCAATTTAATAACAATAGGTCGATTGACTCTAAGGACCATAATTCTTAGTCTACTGAGTGGGCCACTGGAGCAGCTTAACAAATAACGTGGGCTTTTTCCAGAGGAAAACACACAGTTCTCAAAGTGCTAGGTCCCACTGGAGGTTTACCAGGAGGAGAGAGAGCAGAAGCAACCAAACATCTATTTCATGCCTAGCACTGCTCAAAGCATTTTTCATGCTTCCTTCCTTCCTCCCCTACTTAATCATGACATCCATGTTGTGAGGCAAGTATTATTATCCCCATTTTACAGATGAGAAACTGAGGCCCAGAGAGGCTAAAATCTGACCCTTGTGATACACACATATGATACAATATGACTCAGTCCCTTGTACTGACCCCAGAGCGGATGTATCGGAAAACTTAACCCCCTCTTACCTCCCACGCCACAGGGAAGACCAGGGGGATGCGCCACTGGTCCGGGGTAACCACCGGGGAGGTCATGCTGTGATGTACGTGTAGCTCTGCCCAAAGCCAAATTTTGCAAAGATGACAAAAAGCAAATGTGGAAGTCATGTACATAACTGGACAAACAGTGCTAGAAGAACCAGGTCACTAAAGAATTTCCTATAGCCCAGTTTGAACATTATTTTTTTTTTTTTTGTCTTGTCATCATTTTTGTCTGCCCTTAAATCTGAAGCTCATTGTTGCCAGGGGCTATACTCTTGATAATGTCACAGTATGTCACAGTCGTGCTAAATAAATATTGATCAAGCGCAATGAAAGTTCTTGTTCATACCTCCATCTCTTTTGTCATGACAAAGCTCTTGGCATTGACGCAGACCATCCAAAGTGGGAAGCCTGCTTTCTTGGGACAAAAACAGAGGGATTCAACTTAAAGAACAAGAAAAGGCTGCCAGGCTTTTTTTAGACACAGGCTGACTACGTGACTACGGGTACTGACTAATGGAGTCATTCCCAGGTTAATGAACCAGGATGTATATCAAAGGCAGAGAATACAGAGAATGGGGTCAAAAGTACTTATTTTTCTGGAATTGGGTTTTGTGTGAAGTAGAGGACTTTTAGGACATTATATTTTCATTCATGTAATTATTTTTTAATTCAGCCATTAAATCTGTTTAGGTAAATGAATCAGTAGAGACAATTAGATTTTTTTAAAAGTGGATAAAACAGCAATGATAGTGCCATCCCATAAAAAGCAATGATGAGTTCCTGATATAAAGAGGATAAAAAGATAAGAAAAATAGAATTAAAAATAATGGAAACATGCAGTGAGTTTTTTAAATCCTACAGGTAGTTTTTGTTGTTGACTTGTTTTGTTTCCCCCCAAAAAAAAAAAAATCGCTTGAAGCATGATTGCATTCAGGAAAATTTTCTTGAGAATTCTATTCTAAGTAGGAAGATAAACCAAAGGACAAAAATGAAAACATTAAAGAGAATTTTATATTTTTTTCTAAAACAACACACATACACACACACACACACACACTGTCATACACTCAATTTTGATGATATGTATCTATAAGATATTCTCAAAGAAAAGAAAACCTTAGCCTGTTACAAATTCCAGCCTAAGCTAAAGAAATAAACCAGTAGTCTGTAAGGGAGTTAATTAATGGAGTATCTGAAGGCTTCCTAATGAGTCCACAACATCTTCAAATAGAATCTAGGCCACTTAGCTTCTAGGTTTGTCCTAGAATCTCCACACAGCAAAAACTCATTATACCTATGTGGGCCATACTCTGTGTATTTGCTGGGGTGTTGGGGAATGAACAGAGTCTAAAATCTAGAGTCATGCTTTTCCATTATGAAAATGGACTTGGTGGCTCCCATCAATAAAACAGGTCTGCGAGATAACAAAAGTCATCATGTTTTTCTATCCATTCTCTCTTGAGGTCTCTCTGTAAAAAACAAATTTTCAGAGCCCTGCCCGTGTTGGCGTTCTTGCTCTATTGCCCAGGAACACAGCTTTACCAGCTGGCCCTAATAAGGATACGAAAGACAGACGGAGAAGGACAAAGGGAATACCACATGCGGTATGTAAAGATGTTTGTTCGGGTAAAAGCAAATCATTCTAACAAAGTGTGTTCATGGGGAGAGAGAACACTGAAAAGGTAGGCAAGGGACAGATTATGAAAAGTCATATTGAATGCTAAGAAGATATATACTTTGGATTATACTTCAGATTATGTTCCTCAGGTATAAGTGATGTGAAAGGAAAAACTTCTCCAGACGCTGCATTGGCTTAAATTCTCTTTAAATATTGTGGCAGAGACTGTTAATAATTCCCTTATATTCATTCTCCCCATCTTCCTTCTTATTAATAGAATTCCTTAAGTTTTACCTACAGCCTACATTTCCCAGCCTCCCTTGCAACTGAGTATGGTCATATGACCACATCCTGGCCTGTAAGAAGTGGAGAAAATGTACACAACTTCCAGATCATGTTCTCATAAGGGGGCTGCTTATCCTATATTTCATTCTATACCGCTTCCCATAGGCTGGCAACCCAAAGAAGTGATAAACCAACTTCAAGTATGCAAATGGAGGCAATATTCTTGGACCTCGCTGCTCACAATGGGTTCTGTGAACCAGCAACATGGGCATCACCTGGGAGTTTGTGGCAAAGTGGAATCTCAGGCCCCACTGGATCCCCTGAAGCTGATTCTGCATTTTTTTTAATGTTTTATTTATTTTTGAGAGAGAGAGAAACAGAGCATGAGTGGGAGAGGGGCAGAGAGAGGGAGACAGAGAATCGGAAGCAGGCTCCAGGCTCTGAGCTGTCAGCACAGAGCCCTACAGGGGATCGAACCCATGAACCACAAGCTCATAACCTGAGCTGAAGTTGGCCGCTTAACAGACTCAGCCACCCAGGTGTCCCATGATTCTGTATTCAAATAAGATCTTCTGGTGATGCATATTCACATTAAATTTGAGAAGCACAAATCTAAGAGAAGGTAGAGAAACAAGCTAGAAGGAACCTGGGTCGCTGGATAATACGACACTACCGGACCACCTAGGAGCTCACACATTTATGAGAGAGTAGACCTTCTACATTTGTGTAAGCCATTTTTATGTTCAGCCCTGTTTGATCCAATATGTGAACTAATACTAATGTGTACAAATATAAAACATGGTATAAATGCCCATCCTTTTAGTTTTTAAATATATAAGGTATTTGTGTTTTCCTCTAACTTTTTTCCATAGCAACACCACTACTCCAGCACATACTACAGTGGTTTTATTGAATAGTTGAGCTGATATTGTGTTGGTCCATAGCCATAAAACTAAAACAAGTTTATAAATGAAATAAAAACGAAACTATAAAACCAATAAAAATCCAAATGAACAATTGTTTTAATATAATGGGATGGATGATGTTTTTCTGCTGGTACAAAATCAGTCTTCACAACATAGTTATGGTAATGATACTTCCACACAGATGCTTTTGAGTTTGGCAGGTACCACCATGTGCTTTGTGATGGCTCAATTCTCTTACCACTTGCCTCTATTTTAAGTACTGTCTACAATCAATGGCATCAAGTATCATGATATTATTTGACTTCACCTGGCCTAAATGCATCACTTGTACATTAAGTGACCTCTCTTCTTTTCTAACTCACTCAGGAGAATTCAAGAAGCCCTGCTTAACACTAGTAATTTTATAAATACAGTTGCAAACACAGTTTACAACATAAGATGTTCACCTAAATCTACAGAAATAAAACATATTCACCACAAAAGACAAATGTCCTTAATGGCTCTATTTGTAACAACCAAAAACAGGAAATGACCCATTCTTCAACATGCAGTACATCATACGTGGAATACTCCTCAGTAACAAAAATAAACACATTGATACACACAACAACTTGAACAGATTGCAAAGGCAGAATGCTAAGTGAAAAAAAAGCCAATCTCAAAAATTTACACACTATATGATTCCATTTATATAACATTTTTGAAATGACAAAGTTATAGTGATAAAGAACAGATCAGCAGTTGTCAGGAGTTAGGACAGAGAGGATATAACTATAAAGGGGTAACATCACAGACTTTGTGGTGATGGAATAGTTCGTATCCTGGATGTATCATTGTTTCCCCAAATCTACACATGTAGCAATATTTCATAGAATTATATGCCAAATCTTCTCCCAAAAATAGCGTACATAAAAACTGGTGAAAATCTGAATGAAGTCTGTAACTGAGCTAATTAATATCAATTTCAATTTCCTGGATTGGTAATATAACATGTTACTACTTAGCGGAAGCTGAATAAAGTATATATGGGAACTTACTTTACTATTTTTGCCTCTTCTCAGAAGTCCAACAGTATTTAAAAACCAATTTTTAAAAAAATCGTAACCTAATAACAAAGGGGCCCAAATAGGACATCTTTGAGATTTTGCATTTTAGCATGACAGGTGTCAAAGGAATACTAGGAGAAAGTAGAAAAGGAAAGAGAAGCTCTCCTTCAAAGACAGCAAGGGAATCAGACTTCAGAAGGACTTGCTTACCAAATAAAAAACATAGCAAAGACTCACAGGAAAAATATACAATATTGCCAAGATGACAAAGTTTACATTAGTACCTGCATGGTAAGAAAGCAACAACTCGCTCACATGTCTGTTACATTCACAAAGCTCCTGACCTATCTCTAGTCAGTAACAGAGCAAAAATCAGGGATAAAATGGTTTTTGTTCAGGAGTCCAGGTTTGAGTGAAATAGTCAGCGTTGCATTATTTAGGGGACCAGACCAGTCAGAGTGACTCTGTTACCTCTGATTTATCTCAGGGTGCAAAGTTTGTTGTCTGTGTGTTTGGTTTTGCCATGGTCGGTGAAAAGTTCGGAAGTAGAGCAAGTCTTGCTTTTATGTGGCTCTGTGATCTGCCAAAAGCACCTGCACTTTAACCCCTGGCATCTCAGTGTGACTGGGGCGAGACTGTTTTTTCCCTGCTGCCCACTGGGTCCCCACTGGGCTGAGGCTATGTCTGCTGTCTCCCCTGGAACGGCACCGCTTGAGAAATGACAAAGAACTCAGTCAGCAAACTACAGGACACGGTCACTCTCCTGGGTAAAGTGTAGAGCAAATTATTTAATCCATGAATTTTGAGAACTTAGAAAATAACCAGACAGCTCAAGTGATAGGCGCTGTACATGCTGTCTGTGTGCCATCTCACCTTCCCCACAACATAAGGTGGGCATTACTCTCACACTAAGTAATGGAGCTGGGATTTCAACCCAAGGAGTTCTGACTCCAGAATTCTTAACCGCTATACTGTGCTCCCTTCTACAAAAGGAGGCAGTAATTGCTGGAACCTAGATTGGATTTACAAAGAATAGGCCCATGCCTAATTTTATGACCTCTTTAAATAGAACTTCTACACTAACAGCTCTGCGGTGCCTGGTTGACTCAGTCAGCTGACTGTCTATTGAGTCTTGATTTTGGCTCAGGTCATGACCCCAGGGTCATAAGATGGAGCCCCGTGTCGGTCGGGCTCTGTGCGGAGTGTGGGGCTTGCTTAAGATTCTCTCTCGCTCTCTCCCACTGCCCCTGTCCCCAGCTTGTACTCTATCCCTAAAATAAAATACTTTTCTTTCTTTTTTTAAAAATTTTTTTAATGTTTGTTTATTTTTGAGAAAGAGACAGAGTGTGTGTGTGAGTACAAGCAGGGGAGGGGCAGAGAGAGGGGGCAGTGCACAGAATCTGAAGCAGGCTCCAGGCTCTGAGCTGGCAGCACAGAGCCCGACGCGGGGCTCGAACTCACGAACTGTGAGATCATGACCTGAGCCAAATTCAGACGCTTAACTGACCGAGCCACCCAGGCGCCCCTAAAATAAAATAATTTTTTAATAAAATAAAAAATAAACCAACAGCTCTGAAAAATAAGACAGACCTGATTTCAGCAAAGAATTGACAAGATTTTTATTTTGAAGGAGAATGATTAGTTTGAGATGAGTTCTTGAAGCCAGGCCACCAGAAACAGAGGCAGTCACATACGGAGATGCTATAGTAGGAATGGAAACTTCAGATGAAGGGCTGGAGTGCATGGATTCTATGTATCTTGTGTGTGTTTTCTTAGTACAGGAACCCAACCAGTGAAACTCTCCTTCACACCCAGTCCCCAGTTCATCAATCCTATTCTCACAAATCTTACAGCGGGCCTGAAGCGCTTGCGACAATATTCCACCAGTGGGCAGCAGAGAGCAACAGGCCTCTCCAGAGTTAGAAGAGGACCCCTGGGTCCAGCTCACCACTCAGTTCTCAAAGACACTCAGGCTGAGCCCCAAATCTCAAAGCGTACAAACACATGACCTCACAAACTGTCCCTTCTTAGCCTCACCTGTACGAACTGGCACTACAGCTACACTACAGCATTTGCCTAGGCAAAAGGCAGGACTAAAGAGGAAGCTGGGACAAGAAATTTCATATTCAAAGACTGGGGGGGAGAGGAGGAGGGGGGCAGGGACCTACTTTAAAACAACTAGGTTTTCACAGCCTGAAAAGCAGCACCCTTTCTGCTTTGCTTCATGTCCATGACCAAAAGGGTATTGACTGCAGATTCACACGGATAAATGTATCGTGAGAGGTTTGCTGAAAATGGACTCCTTTTGTCTCTCAGGAAAACTCAAAGAGAAGGAGGGAGGAGGATATTGGCCTGACGGTGAGGTTTCCTTTCTATCCACTCAAACTTTTGCTTTAAGGACCACTGGAAGATTGGCTGTAAATACAGATTATTCCTAGGCCCCACACTTCCCCCAAAGTGGCACAACTTTGAAATTCCTGAGTAGAGATTCATTTACTATTGACATTCGAGCAGTGGACAGTAGTGGACAGTAAAGGAATAAATTGAAGAGATCCAAGCACTCCAAATAATTGTTACTTTGGTGAACAATATAAGGGCCAGAATGAGAGCTCTGACCTACTGCAGTCCAGGTTTGAATCCAATTGATGATCCCACTATTTTTTTTAATGTTTATTTTTGAGAGAGAGAGAGAGAGAGAGAGAGAGAGCAAGCAAGCAGGGGAGGGGCAGAGAGAGAAGGAGACAGAATCTGAAGCAGGCACCAGGCTCTGAGCTTTCAGCCCAGAGCCCAATGCAGGGCCCGAACTCACAAACCCATGAGATCATGACCTGAGCTAAAGTTGGATACTTGACCAACTGAGCCACCCAGGTGCCCCTGATGATTCCACTTTTACAAGAAAACTTCCTATGACAGGTACCTGGAAACTTTGCTTGTCTTGGGGCCTAAAAATGGCCATGGACTACCATACATACAACAACAGCAGGTTTCCTTCTTGTAGATGGCCATCACACAAACCTCGTCACAGTCACACAAGCCAGGTGCGGGACCCAGCACACATAAAGGCAGAGGCCCTCCAGCAGAGGCCTAATCAGTGGCTCTCCCAGTAAAAAAGCATTAACCATCCCATCCCCCATCAAAATTCCCTTAGTCCAGGCCAAAATAGCCCCCCTCATTTAAAAGCAGTCCGCTGGGAAAAGCTGCTGGCCCAACATCTAACACTATTGCCTCTGGCAATCCACCGGCTCTCGAAGCTAAAATTAACCCTACAAGGACAATTAGCCCAGTTCAGGAGATTTTAGCTGTTTTTTATTTATGGAGGGTAACTCAGTCCCTGTATAAAAAAAAAATCCAGGGGCACCTCGGTGGCTCAGTCAGTTAAGCATCCGACTTTGGCTCAGGTCATCATCTCATGGGTTCGTGGGTTCGAGCCCCACATTGGGCTCTGTGCTGACAGCTCAGAGCCTGGAGCCTGCTTCGGATTCCGTGTCTCCCTCTGACTCCTTGATCAACATTCCCTTCCCTTCCTCAAATGGACTAGAGTAGGAAGCCCACAAATCTTGCCGATACAGATTTGGCCTGCTACACCTCATCTCAGCTCAGATTAACTAGTTCTGCCTAATTGATGGCATTAACAAATCAGAAAGGGGGTGCCTGGGTGGCTCAGTTGGCTAAGCATCCGACTTTGTCTCAGGTCATGATCTCACAGTCCATGGGTTCGAGCCCTGTGTCAGGCTCTGTGCTGACAGCTCAGAGCCTGGAGCCTGCTTTGGATTCTGTGTCTCCCTTTCTCTCTGCCACTTGCCCGCTCAGGCTCTGCCTCTCTCTCTTAAAAATAAACATTAAAAAGTGGGGTTTTTTTCCAAAAAAAAATCAGAACGTGTAGAACCATAAAACCTTTAGACCCACAAGGAATTGGTTGCGTTTTTTCCTACCCTCAGAGTATTTTTGGAATCTACTCTCCATGCTTTAGAAATCCTGGAATATGGCAGAATAAGGAAGTAAATGCAAGTGTCCTGATCACAAACCAGTCTCCCACATCACCTGTTTATTACACAACCAGTTTGGGGAAAATTATTTCCCCAGGTCCAGTATTTCTGGCAGAGTAATTGTGATAAAGAAAACACAATTTATCATGTTACTTTTAGTTAACAAAAGTGGAATCACTTCTAAGTCATTTGCAGGTGCTTCATTCATTCATTCAACAAATATCTATATGCCAGGCTCTATTCCAGGCTCTGAAGAGACGCAAGAGAGTTAGCAGGCCCCCTTCCCCAACTTCAAAACTCCTGGAGGAATCCAGACAAATAAATGGGCAATAATAATACAGCAACGTAACCCAGGGATGAGGGAAGACCAGGGAGGGCGCAGTAAAGTGTCCTTACTCAGGCCAGTTGGTCAAGGGTGAAAAGGAATCAACTGGGAAAGAAATATTATGGGGAAGAGCATATAAAAGAAAACCAGAGAAGACAGGGTTCAATGGTGACCAGAATGTAGTTCCAAGGGGCTAGAGCAAGCACCTGATGAGAGGCCAGAGAAACAAGGGTCGGCTTGCTCTGTGAGTAGAGGGTAAGATTATTCCAAAGAGTTTTAAGTACTCATCACTCACTCTCAGGGATGGACAGAAAAGAAAAAATAATAATTTCAGAGTGTGATGAGCACTATCTAGAAACGGGTGACAGGGGAGTGGCTGCTACAAGGCACTGACATGATCCACAGGATTTCCACTTTAGAAATCTGACGATGGTATAGAAAGGCAATTGGAAGAAGACCAGTCAGAAGTCTGTTGTTTAATTTGGAGTGAAAAAAAATCTGAATTGACAAGATATTTCCCAAGGGATCATTTTTCCAGGTATAACTGCACAAATGAAAGGGGGAAAATACGATCCAAACTTATTTTTCATCAAAATCTAAACATCTTAAGTAACAGAAGTCATGGAAAGAATACTGTGAGTGAATTTCAGGTGTATCTTTAACAAAGGGGTTGGTATTTTTTATTATTTAAAGTCACTTTCCTTTGCTTATCTACATAATTGAAACTGATATTTTAGACTGAGTTGGGGTTGATTCTCTCTCCCTTAAACTTACTTGTAATGCTGACAAAAAATAGGGTTAAACAAAGGTCTTAACATTTCTACAAGCAACTTTTTGAGAATTAAAAGGAGTTCTACTTCTTTTCTGGAGCATTTTCCAGTGTGCCTCTGAAAAGATTATAGATGCTCAACACAGCACTGACTTTTTTCCATCCAGACAACCTCACATTGATGCCCATTCCTCCTCCTACTTTGGTAAGTGCAGCCAAGAAAAGAAACTCCTGTAAAATTAGTGAAATCACAGACACCAGGGGAGGAACAACATTTGCCACTTTACTGATCTCTGAGATTTGAGGGCAATTAAATTTTTTCTCTTGTTGACAGCTAGGAAAACCAGAAATGGCAAAACCGTTTTCACTTTGTACGCCAACTCAGATTCCTGCACAGTGGCTGCCGGAAGCACCGTGACAAGAAAGGGCTGAGGGTTTGGGGAGGCAGCTCAGGTGTTCTGGTAATGACCAATGTGAACATGGAGGGTGCCACTGCACAGAAACTAAGAATTTGCCCTCTCGGATGTTGGGGTGCCTGGGTGGCTCAGTTGGTTAAGCATCTGACTCTTGATTTCAGCTCAGGTCATGATCTCACAGTTCTTGAGTTGGAGCTTTACATTGGGCTCAGTGCTAATAGCACAGAACCCACTTGGGATTCTCTCTCTCCTTCTCTCTACCCCCTACCCATGCAAGGGCATTCTCTCTAAATAAGTAAACAAACAAACTTGAAAAAAAGAGAGAAAGTTTGCCTTCCAGGAGGTGAGCCCTATTTTCATCTATCCTGGGACAAGTACGCCAGTGGAATTAATTAGAAGCATTTGGCAAGGACGATCACTAACAGAACAGAGTGGGAACAATTCTGGTAGCAAAGAATCTTATCCTGAAGCTCTTTTCCATGTCTAGAAGACTGATTTTATATTTTTAAGTGGATGGGGCTTCTGAATCCCAGCTAAGGAGAATCCCGCTGTGTTTTTTTGTTTGTTTGTTTGTTAATGTTTATTTATTACTGAGCGAGAGAGAGACACAGTGTGAGTGGGGGAGGGGCCGAGAGAGAGAGAGAGAGAGAGAGAGAGAGAGACAGAATTTGAAACAGGCTCCAGACTTTGAGCTGTCATCACAGAGCCTGACGCGAGGCATGAACTCTTGAGCCATGAGATCATGACCTGAGTCAAAGTCGGACTCCGACCAACTGAGCCACCCAGGCACCCCTAGAGAATCCTGCTGTTTTATATATAAAACATGCAAAAATATCTCAGAGACTGATATTCAATAGATTAGAGTTTTACACTTAAGGTATGTACACTTTAGCACACATGTAACTCAATTTTTAAAACAATTAATTGGGGACTCCTGAGTGGCTCAGTCGGTTAAGCCTCTGACCTTGGCTCAGGTCATGATCTTGCAGTTCGTATGTTCAAGCCCCACACCGGGCTCTGTGCTGACAGCTCAGAGCCTGCAGCCTGCTTCGGATTCTGTGATTTCCTCTCTCTCTGTTCCTCCCCTGCTCGCACTATGTCTCTCTCTCTCTTTCTCAAGAATAAATAAACATTAGAAAAAAATTTTTAACTTAATTAAAATAACCCCCCTGACTGATGCTGATGATCAGCCTACTCTGGAGTCAACACTGTTACTATGTTTGTGTTGGTGGCAGTGGGGTTCACTCCTCCATCTCCAATGTCCCACCCAGGGCAATCAATAAATAGTAGGTGAATAAAGGAATGAATGCTCCACAGGGAAATTCCTTTAATGACTAAAATAACCAATAACGCCTGCTTTTGCATCCTTTCAGATCCAAATTCTCTCTTCTAAACAATGTGGTCAAGACTTTGGGTCTGAAAATAGTCCAGAAGCCCTGAACTTGTTCAACACTCCCTTCTGAGAATAACTGTTGTCTCCACTCTAGCCATCTGAATCAAAAGGGGACATGTTTGTGTGTTTTTGCCTCCCACTTCCATTTTCCCAGCTTTAGTTGCAGCTCCCTGGTTCTCTGATGGAGAGCCCACCCACTCAGTCCACAGCAGCCAGATGAAGCTCTGTGCCCAGCTCCATGGGGAGTACACGTCCCACCTCAAGGCAATTAGCCTAGCACATTCTCTCGGCCACAGTAATTCCCTCAGTGGAGCAGATGCTTGCTAAGGCTTATGAGGAAAAAAAGCTTCCTCCTCCTCCATAAGAATGTCAAAAAGATGGGAACCTCAACATCCCAGGGACCATTACACAGAGCCTTAGGACGAACCACCTCAGAAGAGCAGAGCCCAGTGGGACATCCTGTGAGCATCGTCTTGAGTCCTGATGCAAGTCTCACCTGAAGGAGCTTTACCTGTGGTCTTCTCAGTGACAAGAGCCAGCCAATTATTTTGTTTGTTTGTTTGTTTGTTTGTTTAACCTAGTTTGTCCAGGGTTTTGGATCACCCCCTATAAGAAGATTCCTGCCTAGCACATCTTCCACCTAGCAAATGTTAATGAGGACACAAGTCTGACTTCTACATCTTCACCAAAATGTTGATAAGCAGCATCTAAAGCACATAAAGCTATTTTGATCCAAAAATTGAATCATCAGCACTTCTGACACTCCTTGGAGAGTTCAACTTGGACGTTATCTAGAGGCTCCCTTAGTAATCTCAAGTGTGAAAAGCAGCAATTCTCAACAACAGTGTCTGAAGAGCATCGTCTGTCCTCTATGTGAGCTACAGAGAACATGTCACAAACGCGAGTGAAATGATTGAAAAACACTGATCTGAAGGACATTTTCATTGTCCTTCTCTCCAAGTTTGCCTACCTCCATTTCAACATCAAATCAGACCATCAGAAAGCAACAAAACTGATTCAAATTATTGGTTCTCCATAAAGGAATTGATCGATTAAACTTCTGGTATGTCCTTTTAGCCTTAACATAATGGCCTTGGCTTTTATAGAGAAAAGAGGAAAAAGAGGGTCAATCAGCAAAGAAAATTGCTAGTGAAAGAAGTGAAAAATGGTCCATTTGAACAGAGAAAATAATCCAAAAGAAAAAAAAATGTTAGGTTCAGTATTCAAGTCCAAGAAGTCAGGTACCTACCACCCATGCATTACCTGTAGAATCAGGAAAACTACAGTAAGATTGTTATGATGCCTCAGAGCCAACATCTCTTTCCTTTTGTTCTTCTTGACTGCGCTGAGTTGAGGAAGAGGGACCAACTGCATGGAATTGAGGTCCATGGGCCTCTAGCGATCGTGTCTGCCTATTGATATAAGCAGAACCCAATGAACAAAGGGCCTGCTCACACAGGGGCTTCTTCCAGGGTAACACTATCTCCCTGGCTCATACTTCCATCTGACAAGGATCTGAAGTGCTCTAAGACAAAAGGGATGTGTATTTCTGTACCACAGCATGGCTACAGCAAGAGACTCTACAAGGCTGGAACATACCCCTCAACACAGAAGAATTAGCAGCAGCTAAGGAACCTGAGATCTTGTGGGGAAAACAGTGAGGGGGGCAAGGTCACAGAAGAAGTTATAAAAACTGGTTTTTGTATTATTTCTCTTGACTAAAATAGAACAATAAAGATAACACTGGATAATGAGAATTACCAACCATGTTTCACTATCTTAAATGCATAACAATGTATAGTATGCAATTATTTTTCCATTTACCATCTCATGTTTCTAAAATATTGTCAGACATTCACTTCACCAAAGCTTGGGTAAGATGGGACTTCTAGATCTGGGTATCTGTGGCCATTAAAATCATCCAGAAACGGTGGATAAAATATAACCCCCAAAATTTTGTTCAATACCCAATAAACCTCACAAAAACAAAAGCGTGAAAGCTGAAGCTTGGAGAGATTATGTAACTGATTTGATTCCACACAGCTATGAGGTTCACATCCAGGATTTGGAACCTGACTGTGTACTTCAGGGGCCATATTTTTACTCTTTATTCCACTCCATCAAAGTCAAACTAAGTAGAGCACACAAACCAGATTTCAACTCCTGCAGGACCACAGTAGCTTTCCTCTAGACTGGTTATGTATGTCACTGCATGGTTATGTCCGTAGAAGGGTGTGTGGGTGTAGGCAATTACTGAGGGGAATCTTAATAATAGATGTTTACAGATAAGCATGGTGTCCAGAATGCAAAATATTGCCACCTTATTCCTTCTAATCACATGGATCCCAGGGTCTCTTCCCTCTCTGATCATTCTTCTCTTCCTCCACTATCTCCTTGGTCTCTTCTTACTCTAGTCTGTCCATCCCACAGAGTCCAACTCCATCCTGGAAGGACAGTGGCAGAAACATACTATGTATTAGAGATGCCTTTTAATCCCAGTGGAAAAGAAACTTTTCTGTTGCTTTATACTACTCTTTTATATCATGACTTCAATGCATTATGTTCCTCAATATTCTGTATTTTCTTCTGTCTTATCAAAGTCCCCTCCGGGGGAGGGATAAGGTGAAAGAGGAATTAAGAAGGAGGAGCTGAGAAAGTCCTATACTGTCTCTTATAGCCAGTGGCTTGGCCTTTACTCTTTAAGCAATGAGAACAGTTAGCTTCTGGCAAACACCACCTTCTCCCTTTGCCGAGAGGAAGTGCTTCCTAAACATGAGCCACTCACTGGGTGCACATCCTATCCCATCTGTGAGCTGCTGACAGAAACCATAAATCAAGAGACGTGGGAGGCATGTAAAGGTAACAGAGAGCCTCTTCCTCCCTCACCGAAGCAGGTTGAGGTAGGCTGCTCCCAGTCCAGGAGGATGTTCAGGTTCTAAGCCAAACAAAGGTCACACCTGCTATGGACCGGTAACCACATAAGCCAAGTTCTGAGTAGGAGTAGAGACAGGTTCTTACACATCATTTCCTGCACCCACTCCCTCAGCAGGGCCCTTTATCATCCTGCTCTATTCCTCTTCTGCCTGGATGTTAACAATCTACTTGTCATCCTGATATGCCACTGCTGTGCCACACAGTGGAGATTCCCCAACCATTTTGTCTGAAATTTGAGATAACCATGGTTCTAGTCAGGGCTCTCCATAGAAACAGAACCAAGAGTGTGTGTGGGGGGTGGGGGGGTATTTTAAGGAATTGGTTCATACCTTTGTGGGGCCTAGCAAACCCCAAACCCAGGGGCTGGGCTATCAATCCCAGCAATAAGTTGATGTCTTAAGGGTGAAGACAGTCTGGAAGCAGAATTTTTTCCTCTTCAAGGTACCTGAGTCTTTTTTCTTAAGATTTTCAATGGATTGGATGAGGCCTATCATATTATGTAGGATAATCTGCCTTACTCAAAGTCCACTGATTTAAATATTAGTCATATCTTACAAAAGAGAAAAAAAACCTCTACAGCAGCATCTAGACTGATACAGGACCAAACAACTGGGCACCATAGCCTAGCTGAGCTGACACACAAAATTCACCATCGCAGCCTGGCTGATAACCCTGGGGGAGGGTGACGACCACAGAGCCTCTAAATGAGAGAAGGAAGCACACCCCCCAGATGTGCATCCCTCCCCAGTGACACCTTGAAAACCCTCCGGAAGTGATACAGAGAAAGGAGAAGGGAGGGACAAGAAGTGGGAGCTGAAGAGTAGTAATTGCCTAGAAGGGCAAAGTGCCAGTCAGTTTTCTGAGCACAACACTCCTATTCCACAATGACTGGATAAGCCCCTCATGCTCCTCACGAGGTTTAAACCATTCAAGTTAATATCAAAGTTGCTCCCAAGAGGCAAAAAAAATCCAAAGAAATCTGAAGCTTCATACGTACATTACTTCACTCATAAAATACTATTGTCAATAATATCAGTATTGTCATTTTGCAACTGTTTCAGGTAAATGTAAAGTAAAGCAAATAAACAAAACATAGTGATGTTATGAGGATCCAGGATTTTCAACATAAGAGAAAAGAGATGCGCACAGAAAATAAAAATCCTTTTTTTGAGGGAAAAAAAAAAACCCTGTAATGTTAAATTGGACTGGAATTGAAAGTATCAGTTCAAACAAATGATTGTTTTCTTTAGCATATTCCCCAGCTGTGTCCACTAAAAACAACTGAAAGCAATGCCGTCCCAGTAACGAGGAGCACAACTAGCCCCCAGATATGGGTTTAAATACCATTCCCTATTCAGGGGCGACCGGCTGGCTCAGTTGGTTAAGCATTGCCTGATTTCATCTCAGGTCGTGATCTTGCAGTTTGTGGAATCGAGCCCTGCATTGGGTTCAGCACTAGCGGCACAGAGCCTGCTTGGGATTCCCTCTCTCCCTCTCTCTACCACTCCCCCGCTCATGCTTCCACTCTCCCTCAAAATAAAGAAATAAACTAAAATTAAAAAATACTATTCCCTATTCAAAAGAAACAGGCCTCCTGAGAGAAATGGCTGATTCCAGGGCCCAGGCAGGAGAAAACGGTTTGACAGTATCAATGAAGTTGAACATACCCTCCGAGCAAGCAATTCCACTCTTAGGTATGTGTTTCCCCAAAGACAAGTGCCAGAATGTCCACAGCAGCACTACTGAAATAGAACCCAGAATCATCCCAAGCGTCCTCCTATGCTAAAGTGGATAAATAAATTGCAGGAGCAGTGGGGGAAAAAAAGAACTACAGCTATACACATCACAGATGAATCTCATGACCATAATGATGCACAAAGAAGCCAGACATACGAGGACATGCAGGGAACCTGGGTGGCTTGGTCGGTTGAGCGTCTGACCCTTGATTTTGGCTCAGGCCCTGATCCCAGGGTCGTGGGATCAAGCCCCACATCACGGAGCCTACCTGGGATTCTCTCTCTCTTTCCCACTCTATCTCCCTCTCTCTCTCTTTTTTTTCTCTCTCTCTCCCTCTGCCCCTCCCTAGCTTGTGCATATGTACACATGAGCTCTTGCTTTTACTCTAAAAAATAAAAAATAAAAATAATAGTACATGCTGTATGTACTTTTGTACGTGTACACAAAGTTCCAAAACAGGCAAACTGATCGACAGGCTTAGAAGTAAGACTAGTGGTTACCCGTGACAGGGGCCGCAGTGACAGGAAGAGGGTGTGATGGGGTGTTTAGGCTACTGGCAATGTTCTGTTTCCTGATCTGGGAACTGATAACACAGGTGTTTGCTCTTGGGGGGGTGGGGGCTGAACTATAGACTTGATTTTTGTGTATTGTCCTATGTGTTAAAATTCTATTTAAAACTTGTACTCTTTTGGGACACCTGGGTGGCTCAGTTGGTTGAGTGTCTGACTTCGGCTCAGGTCATGATCTCCCGGTTCGTGAGCTGGAGTCCCAAGTCGGGCTCTGTGCTGACAGCTCAGAGCCTGGAGCCTGCTTCGGATTCTGTGTCTCCCTTTCTCTGCCCCTCCTGCTCATGTTTGCTCTCTCCCTCTCTCTCTCTCTCTCAAAAATAAACATTAAAAAATTTTAATAAATAAAACTTGTACTTTTTTAATGTTTATTTATTTTTTAAGAGAGAGCACAGCAGGGGAGGGGCAGAGAGAAAGGGAGACACAGAATCCAAAGTAGGCTCCAGGTTCCAAGCTGTCAGCACAGACGCAGGGCTTGAATTCAGGAACACACGATCGTGACCTGAGCCGAGGTCAGACGCTTAATCGACTGAGCCACCCAGGTGCCCCTCAAAATTGTGTTTTTTAAAAAAGTCAGCTTCAAGGGTTTCCCACCGGCCAAATTTAGTACACTCTGAACATCAAAAACGGATAATGATTGTAGCTGGTTATTAAATGAAAATACACAAGTCCAGGGAGCAAAGAGAGGATAAACAGGACAGCTATTCTTTACAAAAGAAAACCACTAATACATGTAGAAGGAATGACAAGATTAAATCACCATTCTTAACTAACCCCAATATAATAACTGACGGAGGTAACAATCCCTAACAGAGGCTAAAACCGTTGGATTAAAACCGGATTCCTACAGTGGAAAAGTGTCATCCCAGAGACCACTTACCTTTACGAAGGAGAGCAGATGTACCTTTGCAACAGAGAGATCTGGTGGCAACCACCTTAACCCAGAGGTTGAACTGAGCCTCACAAATAATGGGAGAGTGTGACATTACATGCCTCCTGGTAAGAGGCAAATTAAACAAACACTATACCCTAAGGCACTGGACATTCTTGACTGCATTAAAATCACCTGAGATTTTAAAACTCCAACACCTAGGCGGTGCTGCCAGACCAGAATCTCTGGGCGTTGGACTCAAGCATCAGTAATTTTTTGAGTTTCCCCAGGTGACTGCAGTACACAGTCAAGGTGTTCTAGACAAAATGTAATATCCTGAGTCTAACTCCTAGTTTAGAGGATATACAAGAGATGGAGCTGTGGTTCCTAACACTTGCTGCTTAGTAGAATCACCAGGAAAATTCTGAAACTAGGGCCACCTGGCCTTCGTTTCCAGCAATTCTGATTTAATTGGCTTATGGTGGAACTCAGGCATTGGTGTTCTCTTTTCTAGGCGTTAAGTTTTATTTAAATAACCTTCCCTGAGAACAGAATGGTCCAATTCCTCCCCCTCCCTTGGAACGCCAATCAGGACAAGTGGTTCTGCTGGATAGCCAGGGTCAAGAAACAGTGCACATCATGAGGAAAAAGACAAATCTAGAATATAGAACATTTTGGAAGATCACTAGCCTGGACTCTTCAGAAGGTCAATGTCATGGGGGAAAAGGAAAGAGGTTAAAAGGAAAGAGGAAAAGAGGTTAAAATAAGTAATAAAAAATGTAATGCATTTGATTAAAAAACAGTTTTAAAGACATTCTGAGGGAACAATTAGGGAAATTTAAACATTAAGTCAGTTTAGATGGCTAATTTTCTTAGTATGGACAATGACATTGTGGTTCTATAGATAAATATTGGCATTCATTTTTTTTCTTTTTGCAGTGTTTTAATCCATGTAGATATGCAATTCTCATAATTTAAAGGATACTGTTTAGTAATTAATTAGACTGTAAGAAAAAACTCTACCACAAAATTACATCCCTAAGTGATCAAGGTCCTAATGTTTGCATTCTTAAGTGAGGTAGGCTGAACACTGAGAAGTGATGTGTTATAATGTGTATATAACTTCAAAGTTCTACTCCTGAAGCCAATCTTTCAACTTTCCTTTGTATTTGAAATAGTTCATAAGAAAAAGGTGAGGAAATAAAATGTTTAAACAAGGATAAAAATCTACTCATACATATAATTTCTATCTATATTACTTTTCTGGAGAATTTTCCAGGAAAAACCCATTCACAATTCAATCTTATACAAACAACCTCACACCACACCCAACAATTAAAGCTGTGTTTCTCAACCTTTGTCCACTGGATTTAAATAGAAGACACCTGGAAAAGATCTCTTATTCAAATGAGTTTGAAAAATGATGGCTTATGCAAGGTTTTCTTGCTACCAGACGTCTCAGAAATCTTAATATACTTATTATGCATTGTCTTGTGGGGCTGGGGAAAGACACTTGCTTAATAAAACAACATTTCTCTTTTTTTAATGTTTATTTTTGAGAGATAGAGAGGCAGAGCATGAGTGGGGGAGGGGCACAGAGAGAGAAAGAGGGGGACTCAGAATCCGAAGCAGGCTCTACGCTCCAAGCTGCCATCACAGAGCCTGACGCGGGGCTCGAACCCATGAACCATGAGATCATGACCTGAGCCAAAGTCAGACGCTTAACTGACTGAGCCACCCAGGTACCCCAGTAAAGCAACGTTTCTTAACCTGATTTTGTTTCCAACCCTTTTTGAGTACAGACACCTTTTATCCCAGAAAATCTTGTAGGTTAAGTGTTCTGTAAGCATTTGGGAAAAAGCTAGCATGAAACGTCCTCTCCCTCATTTTACACCTTCTCTGTCTTTGATTAACCAAAGAGCCCTTGGATTTCCATCTGGGCCCTGAAGACTCCAAGGATGCATTTGCGGCCATGTGAGGATCTATCTCCCAACCAGTGCAATTTCCTGTTCATCAAAATACAAAATGTCATTTTTTCTTCAGGAACCTACTTGTTTAATATGTATGCACTATTTTATGTGTATCTATGTAAGCTTTGCTTCAAATGCACTAAAAATATCTGTTTAAATCGGGAATTCCTGGAAGACCACCCCATTTGTCTCCTTCCATTCAGCATCAAGGACGGCACCACACACCACAGACAGAGTACATGCTGGCATCCAAACAGCGACAAAGAAGCGCCCCCACCCAGCTCAGCCCCTGCAGCACTGCTGTTTACAGGCATCTCGCGGGCCCTCCCCCGACAATGCTATAAGGTATGTGTTATAATCACAGATGAGGATCCTGAGAATCAGAGAGCCTCTGAGGCTTGCCGGGACCAGGGTGTGGGATCTGAGCTCTGGGAGCTGGAGACCAGGGCTCCTGCTCCGCTGCACATGATGTCAGAACTTTCAGGACTCCCAGGAAAAGCAGACTCAATCAACCCCCACCACCAGCAGCCTGCACTTTGTGTACGGCACAAGCGACCCAGCAAGTGACAAGTACTGATTCAGTAGCTAAATCATCGTCAAAGTCACCCATTGACTAAGCCAAGCTGGCCAGCCCTGTGACACAACCAACCTCAAAAGACACTTTTTTAAAAATTTGTTTTAGTGTTTATTTATTTTTGAGAGACAGAGAGGCACAGAGCATGAGTGGGGTAGAGGTAGAGAGAGAAAGAGGGAGACACAGAATCCAAAGCAGGCTCCAGGCTCTCAGCTGTCAGCACAGAGCCCAATGTGGGGCTCGAACCCACAAACCGTGAGATCATGAACTGAGCCAAAGTCAGACGCTTAACTGACTGAGCCACCCAGGCATCCCTCAAAAGACACTTTGGAAGTGAAGGGCTAATGACAAGTGTGAACACAAAGTTGCTCAACGAGCCACTGCCCAGAACAACTTGGCCAAAGCTCACCCCAAGGGTCTCCAAACCTTGAGGGCCGCCAGCAGCTCTCATTAAACGTGGCCGAAAATCCTGATGAGCCCCCACTCACCCCCCTCCTGCTATAGACAGAGGCGTATGGGAGTGCTATAGACAGAGCTATAGACAGAGACATATGGGAGTTCACTCTACTATGGCCAAATTAAGACCAAAAACCTAGCTCAAACAGAACAGATGAGAAGTCATTCTCAGACCTAGTGTGGAATTTTCCATGGTCAAGGGGAGAAGGATCTCATATTATTTCCTCTGTTGACTGGGGGAAAGAAGACCTCATGCCATTCTGTGCCACACTGAAGGCTGCGCCCGAGCCCTAGGCTCTTGGGCTGAAGTTAGTCAAGGTCACATTAGTGGAGCCCCATGGCTGCCACCTACTCCGAGTTCACAGTCAGTCCAGGGATTTAAATTCCTTCCCAGGATCTGAATCAGCCTGCAATTCTGATGCATGAAGTTGTGGAGTAATGAAATGGTGAAATATAAAGACATTCAACTTCAGACCACGTGAAACTAGTTCCACAGCTTACATGGCTGCTTTGCTAGACATTGCAATCTGTCATAAGCAACATTTTCAAGCAACATAAACTTGTGTTGTACAGTAAGTGTTTCCCAACCACATGCTCTGTACTGTGATTTACTATATCCTGGTGTTTTAGGGAAAGTTTTGCCCAAATATCATGGCAGTCTTCTTTCTCCCATAAACCCCGGAAATGATAAGCACATTCTTCTTACAAAGTTGTAAGAGGTTCTGAACTCCGAGTCATCGACCTGAAGGGTTTTCACAGTGGAGTCTCTTTTTTTTTTTTTACTCAATATTAAAGAATAATTAGATATCACTTACATTAGTTTATCATACTTCTTTTTATAAAATTTTTAAATGTTTATTTTTGAGAGAGAGAGAGACAGACAGACAGACAGAGCGTGAGAAGACCACAGGCAGAGAGAGCAGGAGACACAATCTGAAGCAGGCTCCAGGCTCTGAGCTGTCAGCATAGAGCCCAATGTGGGGCTCAAACTGGTGAACCGTGAGATCATGACCTGAGCTGAAGTCAGATGCTTAACTGACTAAGTCACCCAGGCACCCCCCCCCACATAAAGCTTTTAAGACAGAGTCTAGTGTATGCTAAGCAGCTAGCAACAAAGTCAGTTATGTTGTTACTATTATTATTCAAAGTGTCTTATTTGCCTTTAGACTCAGAATCTAGCATCATACTTGGCACGTAGTTGAAATTTAGCATATGCTCGGAAAAACAAGATAGAAAGAGAAAGACATACTGAGGCATACAAAGACACAAAACAGAGAGAGAGAAACCAAGAGAAAGACAGACACTAGGGAGGAAGGAAGAGAAAGGCGGACAGATGCACAGACTGACATGCCGATCAATCCATTGACCAAGTCTCTTGCTCTGTCTACATTTTCCTTTCCTACTATGGGTCCAATATGTTTCCTTACATGATTCTCCTAAATCAACATAGATGAAGAACAAGGAGGTCATCTCCCACCACCAGGCACCCCATGCTACAGAGGAGAGCTGAGAAATAGAGGGAACTGGTACCCACATCCAACAGGTATCACAAAGCGGTAGGTGGTGGGCTACTCGCTGGAGCAGGAGCAGGCCGTCCTGGCTCTCTCCAAGGCACCCCTCCAGGAGAACAGTGCAGTGCCCTACTCCATCAAGCCCTGGCTGTGCAGACCCCATGACCTTGAACTCACTTGCAGAGGACTCTTTAACCCAAAAAGAAGGATACCCAATTCCCTCCCTAGCAGAGCTACTGGGCAACACCAAAGGAACTTTCCTTCACAAATATAAATGACAAACTTTTATTTCCACATCGAAGGGAAAAACAATGCAGTCCTCCAAAGGAGACATTTCACCCAGTCAGGAGGACACCTGGGGCCTGTTGTTGGCCTTCAGTATGACACTGGCTTGTAAACCATGAACTCATCAACATGCTTTGATAGAAAAGGTGAGTATGGATGAGGTCACATTTGGAACAAGGAGGTCTTTAGGGAACAGGTGTCGAGTGAATCATTTTGGAGACGATCTCTTTCATATGATGCTAAAGAAAGACGGAATATGGAGAAAGAGTTGAAGATCACTGAAGTTCTATGCTTGAAATTTCCAAACTACTAGCCATCCGGCTCCCACCCAACAGGATGTCAAGCTGACTTCAACTGCATGGGTGTGACCTTTCTTTTCTCAAGTCAGCAGGCTGGGACAGTGCCTACTCACTCCCCGAGAACAGGTCCTGTGCCACTTCACCAGCTCACAGCCACCATCCTACTCCACTTCGGCGTTGCAGCCATACAGGTGGCAGAGGCTGACAGATTTGGGCCATTGATGTGCTGCCAGCACACCTCTCAGCACTGAGCCCTCTGGAGCTCCAGGCCTTAGGGAAGCCTGGCATCTCTCTTCTGCCCTCCAGACATTAGGGAAGCCTGGCACCTCTGTTCTGCCCTCCAAATAAAACCCAGTTTAAGAGGAACATCCAAGGGGGGGGGGTGCCTGGGTGGCTCAGTCAGTTGAGCGTCCGACTTTGGCTCAGGTCATGGTCTCACAGTTCATGGGTTCGAGCCCCGCATCAGGCTCTGTGCTGACAGCTCAGCACCTGGAGCCTGCTTCCGATTCTGTGTGTCCCTCTCTCTCTGCCCCTCCCCTGTTCATGATCTGTCTCTCTCTGTCTCTCAAAAATAAATAAATGTTTAAAAATTTTTGTTTAAAAAGAGGAACATAAGGGAAAGGAAGCAAAAATAATATAAGACCAGGGAAGGGGACAAAACGTAAGAGACTCTAAATATGGAGAACAAACAAAGGGTTGCTGGAGAGGTGTGGGAGGGAGGAGGGGCTAAATGGGTAAGGGGCTTAAGGAATCTACTCCTGAAATCATTGTTGCACTATATGCTAACTAACTTGGATGTAAACTAAAAAAAAATAAATTAAATTAAAACAAAACAAAACTCAGTTTAGCTTGTCAGCAAACAGTAGCTGTGAGAACCTTCGGACTAAGCTGCAATAGAAATCCTTAACTACTGTGGGTCCTGACAAGGTCAGTCTTTTTTATGGGTGCCTTTTGTCTTCATATGTCATTTCATTTCGGAACCATTCCTCAAAAGTAAGGGGCCTTTTGGAGTGCCTGGGTGGCTCAGTTGGTTAAGCATCCGACTCTTGATCTTAACTCAGGTCTTGATCTCAACAGGGAATTCAAGCCCTACATTGGGCTCCACCCTGGGTGTGAAGCCTGCTTTGATGACAAAAGAACATGGGGTGCCTGGGTGGCTCAGTCAGTTGAGCGTCCGGCTTCAGCTCAGGTCATGATCTCACGGTTCATGGGTTCGTGGATTCGAGCCCCATGTCAGGCTCTGTGCTGACAGCTCAGAGCCTGGAGCCTGCTTCGGATTCTGTGTCTCCCTCTCTCTCTGACCCTCCCCTGCTCACACTGTCTCTCTCTCTCTCTCTGTCTCTCAAAAATAAATAAAACATTAGAAAAAAATTTTTTCAAAGAAAAAAGAACAAACAAAAACAAAAACAAAATGAAACAAAAACAACTAAGACTTCCCAGGGGCAAGGATTTACCTAAGAGACTTCCCAGGGGCAAGGATGTACTCGGCCTGCCACCTCATTCCAGATCCTCAGCAGAAGGAACCGCTAAAGCCAACAGACAGTTCATTCACTTTCATTTCTAAAGAAGTATGGCTAATTCTGGACATGGATGATGGTGTTGGTAGCACAACAATGTGAATGTACTTACTGCCACTGATCTGTACATTTAAAGATGATTAAAATAGGAAGTTTTATGTAATGTATGATTTACAATTTTTAAAATGTAAAAAAGAATAAGTTGAATGGAACATTTTTTAAAAGTACAGCTGAGTCCCAAGTAGCTTAGTGATCCCTGATTTAGTATTTTTTTTAATTTCTTTAATGTTTATTTATTTTTAAGAGAGAGAGAGAGAGCATGAGCAGGGGAGGGGAAAGAAAAGGAAACAGAATCTGAAGCAGGCTCCAGGCTCTGGGCTGTCACCTCAGAGCCCCATGCGGGGTTCAAACCCACAGACCATGAGATCATGACCTGAGCCAAAGTCAGACACTTAACTGACTGAGCCCTCTAGGGGCCCCATATACTGACTTAGTATTATTAAGTTATTATTTTTTAATGTTTATTTTTGAGAGAGAGAGAGACCGAGTGTGAGCGAAGTAGGGGCAGAGAGAGAGGGAGACATAGAATCTGAAGCAGGCTCCAGACTCTGAGCTGTCAGTACAGAGCCCGAAGCAGGGTTTGAACTCACGAAGCGTGACATCATGACCCAAGCTGAAGTCGGACTCAAAACTGACTGAGCCACCCAGGCGCCCCTTAAATTATTTTTAAACAGAGTCTCAGTATTACAGAAAAGGTTGCCAGCTTAAAAGGCAGGAAAATATATGCCTTTATATCAAAAATGCCATTAAATCAAAAAATCAGTACACTTTCACTGGTATATGAGCATTGTCCATGAGGAAGATTTTTCTAAAGAATGTCACTAAGCTTTTCTCTCAGAAACCGGTTCTTCCACAATTGTGGCTTAGAGAACATTCAGATCACAGGAGTGGCTTACAAGGGTTTCTAGGTTTCCCCTCCACAATAATGTGTTCAACAGTCTGTTCAAATGGCACCTCTCAGAAATGTCAACAGATACAGTCCCCCAGTAACATACGTGGAAAATATTACTTGCTTTTACAGGTTGTGAAATTCCATGGGAAAACTTAAAGACTGAGCTGAGATCATTCCATAAGAACAGAAGTTCAGATTCCAGATTCTTGGTCCCTGGCCCAGAGGCCACCCTTTCCCTGCCTTCTGGCTCAAGATCATTTAAGAAACAAAGATGACTCACTGTAAATTAGTTAACTCCAGCAAATATCCACCCCATGTAAGCAACTACTCTTTTGGATCCTGCCTAATGACTCACTCTTCCGGAAGACTCCAACACATGGCTTCTGTTATACTTACTATCAAAGGAGCCCTGACTACTATAAACATTCTCTCACTCCTGGTTCACCGCCTCTCTTTCTGGCTACTCCTTCTCGGTCTTCTTAGCAAGCAACTCTTTCTCTGTCCATCCCTTAAGCATTGGTTTATCTGTCAGAGTTGGGGGGTGGGGGGGGGTGGAGTTGGTGAGACAGAAAAGTAGTCATGTCAGTGAACCAGTCTGACCAAAGTCTTTGCATATCACTGAGCCAGACAGGGCCTCACTCAGAACAAGCCATTTGCAGCACAGGTTTCTATAGGAAAATTAAATCAAGAAAAAAACAATCAGAAGCCACAGTTGCAAAGCTGACTTGGGTTATTTATCAAAGATGAAAGACTCAGAATATGCATCACTTTGTAGAAAAGGCCAGGCCATATATGTACCATTTGGATCCAAATATATATATTCGTCAGGGGCAATAGTTTGGACGGTTTCTGATACAGTCGTCAAAATGGACTATTAAAGAGGCCTGACCCTGATATTAGAATCTCTCTGATGTGATGCAGTAGGATATCAATATCCCTAATAGTGAAATATGGTACAAATATCACTTATGGTGAATTACTGGAAATGACTGACCTAAGTCTAACTATGATCCAGAATGTGGACTGTCCACTGTGGAACAACTGACCTGAACTCTCAAAGCACTCAGTGCCACAGAGAATAGAGGGAGGTAGGGGGACTTTCCAGATCAAGACTAAGGAAAGGTAACAGTCAAATGCAGTACATGGAACTTGATTGGAGCCTGGGTTGTTTATTTTTAATGTTTATTTATTTTTGAGAGACAGCACATGAGCTGGGGAGGGCAGAGAGAAAGGGAGACACAGAATCTGAAGTAGGCTCCAGGCTCTGAGCTGCCAGCACAGGCCCGGACACGGGGCTCAAACCCACGGACCGTGAGATCATGACTTGAGCCGAAGTCAGACGCTCAACAGACTGAGCCACCCAGGTGCACCAATTAGAGCCTGGGTTTTAAGAAACATCTTAAAAGTAGTTTGGGGTGGGGTGCCTGGGTGGCTCAGCCAGTTAAACATCTGACTCTTGACTTCCGCTCAGGTGGTAATCTCATGGTTTGTGTGTTCAAGCCCTGCTTCAGGCTCTGCGCTGACATTGCAGAGCCTGCTTGGGACTCTCTCTTATCCCTCTCTCTCTCTCTCTCTCAAAATAAATAAATAAACTTTAAAAAAAAAAAAGTACAGTTGGGGGAATTTGAGTATGAACAAGATTTTGAAAGTTTTTGAAGTAACGTGGATTTTCTTTGATGTAAAACGGATGCCTTGGTTGCCTAGGAGAACCTCCTTGTTCTTGAGAGACACCAGTTGAAATACTTAAGGTTGAACGGTCACCCTGTCTGCAGCCTGAGACTCTTTCACTTTTCCCCTTGTCTTCTCTTTCTTCTTACCTGGCCCTTTCATACTTACTCACCTACTCTACTCACACTTACTTACCACACCCACCCACAGCATAACTTCCAAATCAATATCTCTAGCTCAGAATTTTCTTCTTAGCTGCAGACCTGTGGGGCCTTTCAACTTGACCTTCCCACCTGAATGTTCCAGTGGCTCCTCACACTCACTCTACTCAAAACCAAACACATCTTTCCTCTTCCCGGTGCCTCCCCCCAAAACCCACTCCTCTTTCTGTCTTGGTTCATTTTTAGTAGCCTCTACACCTAATGTGGGGCTTGAACTCACGATCCCAAGATCAGGAGTTACATGCTCTACCAGCTGAGCCATCCAGGCGCTCCTCTGTCTTCTCTATCTCGATAAATGTCAAACTGACCAAGCCAGAAATTTTCCTCTTCTTTGCACCCCATCTAATCAACCTGGGTACCTCATAAATCTCTCCTCTTCAACTCCTCCTCACTGCCCTATTCCTTCCCTTGCTGTCTTCCTAAGTATTACAAAATATTATGAGAACACCCTCACTGTCCTTTCTTCCCTGCCATCTTGCTGCCCTCTAGCCTATCTTCCACCCTTCCACCAGGCTGGATTTTTCTAACATAACAAGCTGACCATATCAGTATACTGCTCAAAATCCTTCAGGGGCTCCCCAGTGTCTCCAAGGTAAAATCTAGTGAACTCCTTTTCCATGATATTCAAGGCCTTTCATGATCTTTGTCCCTGCTTTCCTTCCAAGTCCCATTTCCTTCTGCACCCTGTCCCACAGCCAGTTCTTCAAACGTACTAAACTGCTGTGGTGGTTCCAAGCATACCTCGTCCTCCAGAGCTGCTAGACCTTTGCACATGCCACTCTCAGCCTAGATACCATCCCCAGGCACCTCTGTACCAACCCCTCCCTGCATTGTATACCAGCAGACTCCTACTAGAGAAGATATGTCTGTTGGGAAGCCTTCTCTATATTTCCCAGGCTGATTTACGACCTCCATTTCGCCTAGAGCCCCATCAACACTGCTACACAACCTCATTAAAGCAATTTAACTTATTATCTTATTTGTTTATGTAACTGCCTTCCCAACAGACTGTACGATTCTTAATACATAGGACCTAATTTTTAGTTTGTTTTTGAAGTGACCAGTCCATTTCCAGTTGAGAGCAGGCACTTAACAATTGTTTATTTAAAAATTGGCAGTTGGGGGAGAGGAATGAAGAGGGGAGCACAGAGGATTTGAGGGCAGTAAACTACTCTGTAAGATACTATAATGATGGATACATGTCTTTATATATTTGTCCAAACCTATAAAAGGTACAACACCAATAGTTAACCCTAATGATCACAAAGTTGTACACATAAAACTAATGTAACATCGTGCAGCAACTATACTCAAAAAAAAGTGAACTCTAAAAGCTATGGATTCTGGGTAGTTATGACGCATAAATGTAGATTTGCCAGTTGTACGAAATGTACCACCCTGGTGGGGAAACATCGATAATGGAGGAGACAAGACTACATGTGTGGGGAGAGGAGATATATGGGGAATCTCTGTGCCTTCTATTCAGTTTTGCTGTGAACCTAAAACTTCTCTAAAAAATAAATTATGTATATGGGGGTCACCTTAGAGGAACACAGTTAACAATGATTAATATATAAATATAAATATTTATATAAATATAAATATTCTGCATAAATATATATGCAGAAAGGACCAATGCATAGCAGCCATTCAATGTCCAAATGAAGAAGGAAGTGGACAGCAAGAGAGGACCTTTGAGAAGAGCTTGTTGAAAAACTATTTTAGCTGAATTACCATAAAAGTAATGTTAATAAGCGGGAGAACTTTCAGGGGGAAATTAGAAATTGAGCCATAAGAGACAAGCAGTGGAGATGAGAGATACGCCAGGAATGAAGTGAAAAATTTGAAAGTCTCTTGCGTAGACATGGCAGGGTAATTATTTAAACCACGAAGGCAGTAATTTAGGTCTAAAATGTCACCGCCGTTAATTCCAAGTTTTATTGTAGTCTGTTAGGAAAGAGCTCTCTGGGGAGTCTGAATAACTGCTTCTTGAAATGGAAACTGCAAAAACAATTGACATTTCTATAATCCTTAAGGAACAGAACTTGGAGAAAAATGACTTTTCAGGTGGCTATCTGAACATCAGTGTCTGAACAGGTAATATTAATCCTTGCTTTATGTCACCTTCATTAATAAGCTCCTATTAAAGATAATGCCATATGTGTAATTATATGGCATAGCATTATGTTAAATATTTAAGACGTTCATATTGTACCATATCTTGGGTGCGGTGATGATATATTGCCCCAATCTGAGCACACGTGTCAATTTTTCATAGATTTTCATCTATATTCATGGCTCAGGGCCCCTTAGCAAATTAATAACCAAAAGAGTTTAAGTTCGTAGTTGGTTGCTTAGCATGCTTCTCCATATTTGTTTTATCCCTAAACTCCTACTCAGCTTTCTAAAAATAAAGTCCATCCTATGTTCTAATTGCCCTGGTTCCTACATTAGATTTTTTATCTTTGAAAATTTTTAATTGTTTTAAGTTTTTATTTATTTATTTTGAGAGAGAGAGAGAGAGAGCATGAGCAGGCTGCTGGCAGAGCCCCACGATTTTATTTTTAAGTAATCTCTACACCCAACGTGGGGCTTGAGCTAACAATCCTGAGATCAAGAGTGTCCCATTCCAGCAACTGAGCCAGCCAGGCACCCCATGTATTCGATTTTTTTAAAATCTCATCACGTGACTTTAAAATCACAGGTGGCTCAGGTCATGATCTGTAGTTCATGAGTCTGAGCCTGCTTCGGATTCTGTGTCTCCCTCTCTCTCTGCTCCTCCCCTGCTTGTGCTCTCTCTCTCTCTCTCTCTCTCTCTCTCTCTCTCTCTCTCTCTCTCTCTCTCTCTCTCAAAAACACAGACAGAGAGTGTGAGTGAGGAAGGGGCAGAGAGAGAGAGGGAAACACAGAATCCGAAGCAGGCTCCAGGCTCTGAGCTGTCAACACAGAGCCCGACGCGGGGCTCGAATTCACGTACCGTGAGATCGTGACCTGAGCCTAAGTTAGCGCCTAACCAACTGAGCCACCCAGGCGCCCCTAAAAATAATTTTTTAACCACATCACATTGTAAACTGAGTCATCAAAACAAACAATAAAGGGAAGAACACACTATAAGGGAACGCCAGATTAAACTAAGTCCAACATCTTGCAATAAAATCTAGTTTATCCCACTTATTCTGCATTTTTAACATACAACTAAAACCCATCTTAAAAAAAAAAAAAAAACAACCCTCAGCTTCCTAACGTGTCCAAGTGCAAACCTGGGATTTCATTCATTATTCCTTACAAAAACCCTGTGAAAAAAAAGTCAGCACTGTGCTAATTATGTAATCCAGGAAACAGAAAAGGCAAGACTCTTGTCCAAACATCCATGATAAACAGCTAAATGGGGATTAGAACTCTCTGTTCACAAGTTTCTAGTCCATTTTCTCCTACAGACTTTTTCTCAAAATTCTGTTCTTGGGTACTCGACCTTCTCTGGGCAGCTCACATCAATCATTAACCACCATTAAACCAATAAACTCCTGCAGCTTCCTCCCTGAACCCAGCCTGCTCTTGGGAGAGTGTTGTCAGAATTCAATGCCTGATGCTATTCTGAACACGGCTGCCTCTCTCTTGCAAGGATCCCCTCCTCAGGAACTCCCAAAATAACTTTCCTTTACCCTTTCTTTTAAGTCAGACAAACCCAAACATACTCTTCTAATTTGGTGAAAATCTATCCAGCTGTTTTCATTTAATGTAATAAAGACCAGGTAAAGGACACCTGGCTGTCGGCAGAGTGTGCGACTCTTGATCTCAGGGTCTTGAGATCAAGTCCCACGTTGGGAGTAGAGATTACTTAAAAATAATAAATAAAATGGGGCGCCTAGCTGGCTCAGTCAGTAAAACACATGACTCTTAATCACAGGGTCATGAGTGCAAGCCCCACATTGGGCATGGAGCCTACTTTTAAAAAAAATCAGTTAAAAAATAAAAGAAAGAACAGGTAGAAACTTTGTTTTATCCAAATGGGTGAGTAATATTGTCCAAGACTTGGGGGCAAACTCTGTAGCAGTCAATAATACATAAGGTAGGGGGTGCCTGGCTGGCTAGTGGGTTAAGCCTCTAAGTCTTGATTTCTGCTAAGGTCATAATCTCACAATTCATGGGATCAAGCCCCAAGTCAGTCTCCAAGCTGACAGTGTGGAGCCTGCTTGGGATTCTCTCTCTCTCCACCTCTCTCTGTCCCTCCGCTGCTCGCTCGCTCTCGCTCTCTCTCTCAAAATAAATAAATGTTGGAAGGAAGGAGGGAAGGAAAGAAGAAAGAAAGGAAGGAAGGAAGGAAGCAAGCAAGCAAACAAGCAAGCTAAGGTATTAAAACTGCTTTGGTGTGGGGCACCTGGATGGCTCAGCCAGTTAAGAAGAGTCTGACTCTTGATTTCAGCTCAGGTCATGATCTCACTGTTTGTGGGATAAAGCCCTGCGTCAGGCTCTGTGCTGACAGTGTGGATCCTGCTTGGGATTCTCTCCCCTCCCCCAAAAAATAAATAAACATTTTTAATAAATGCTTTGGTGTGTGGTGCTGGTTAGAAGTCTAGATTATTATTTCTCTACCAGTGATCTTAGAATAAGGTGCTTGTTAAAATGCAAATTCCTATGTCCCAACCCAGACCTACCGAATCAGAGGTACTACTGTGATTCTTAGAGGGCCTGAAGTAAGAAAGCCCTGGGCTCACGTGGGACTTCTCAAACTCGACTGCATGCTCCCCAAGGGCAGGAAGCAGCTCTTACTCCCTCACAGCCCCAGTGTCCAGCCAAGGTGCTTAATGATGCTCAGTGATGGAATTCATATGAACTGGTTTGTGTCCAAAATCTTTTATGTTAGAATTAGTTCGTGCATAGTGTGAAACAATTTCAATCTAAAATACAGCCAGAGGTTATACGATAGGGAGTCTCATAACAGTGCCCTCAAGGAAGACAAAACAAAGAGTCATTCTCTGTAAATGCCTGACTTGCAGAAAACTGATAGTGTTGGAATTTTCTTAGCTGATTAGAGGTTGATCAGAAATTCTCTCTTATCGACCGTGGGAAGTTTTGCCAGAGGCATAAACTGGAGGGGACCAGGTCAGGTTGGTCCCGCAAAGTGGGCTGAATTGAGCTTTGTGTGTGTGACTGGACTGATTCTGTCGGCTTGGAAAATTTTTCAAGGCTGGTCTTTGCTTTTCACTTTAACTCTGACTGAACTTCCCCCTCCTTACCTTCCCTGCCCATAGATACAGCCAGCCCCACCCTCAGCAGACCCACCTGCAGCTTGCTTCAGTTGGCTTGTCCTGAACTGCAATCCCTTTGCCCTTCCTGAATAACCTCATCTTTTTTAGCTTGCCTCAGTTTACCTCCTTACTTAGGGCAACAATAGTTACTGAGGAAGCAGTGTAAACATTTATAAACCCTTTAAACTGATTTTTAGCTTTGTCCGATTCCCAGTGTGTGGAATACAGAACTGAACGAGCCAAAGGCAGGACTACCTCCACAAAACCCACTGTGTAGACCTGCTCTTTCCCGGCCCGAGGCCCATAGGTTCTCTAGTCACTCTGAAAATAAAAATCCTTTTGTCACTTTTAGGCAAAAAAGATTTGTCTGCTCAAACAGCTAATCTGCAAATACTCATTCAGTTAAAGCTTCTCTATGTCCCCAGTAGGAAAACCTGCTGGGGTTGGGGTGCATGGGGCCTCATCGGCTCCCTCCATGCCGCCCCGCCCCCACCCCATGCCCTTTGCTGCTTCTGGCTCCGCCAGGGCTAGGGGAGGGTGGGAGGGAAAACAGGTAGGGACACTAACATCCTCCTATGCTGGTGGGGTTGTAATCTGAAAGCAGGCCTCAGTGCAACAGATATGCATTACTGGTTCTTCTTCCTCACAGGGACCCTCCGCCCCACTGAGGACCTTGATGTAGTCACCAGTGTAGGTGGGAGCTCCACCCACTGGCCACCAGTGCTGTCCCTCAGTGCTGGTTCCCCCAACTACCCACCTCCACCCTCTTTTTTTTTTTTTAATTTATTTTGAGAGCGTGACAGAGACAGAACACAGCAGGGGAGAGGCACAGAGAGAGGGAGACACAGAATCCAAAGCAGGCTCCAGGCTCTGAGCTGTCAGCACAGAGCCTGATGTGGGACTTGAACTCGTTAACCATGAGATCATGACCTGAGCCAAAGTCAGACACAATTGACTGAGCCACCCAGCTGCTCCCCCACCTCCAGCCTCTTGATGCTGGGTTCACCTGCCCTCCAGGAAATCATCCTTTTTAAGATAACCCAAATCCCACCTCCTTCCCCGCCCCACCCCCTTCCCGGCGGGGCCTCACCTGTTCAGACCTGTACTCTACCACTGGGCGTACATTTTTTTCATCTTCACTATCTTGCCTTACTCTGCTGGCTCTGGCCGGAAAGAAACACATACCAGTCCCTTCACCTGAATCTCTGAAGCCCCCCTCATTCGGCTTACAACCCTGAGAGGGGAGGGCTCTCTCTCCTCCCCCAGGAAGGTACCCTGACAACTCTCTCCAAAGAATTCTCATTGCCCACGCCCATGGTAATTCTTCACCATCTTCGCCCTCGCCTGGAGCATTTGAGGGGTGAATGCTGGCAACACCAGTTCCACAGTCTCTCAGCACATCCTCCATAGGGGGTCCAACATTTCACAGAGGAAGTGGGGGCATTTGTCACCACAGCATCTGGGGAGACAATTAAAAAATCACTCTAACGTCCTATTAGTCAGACTCTCAGTTACAAGGGAAAAAAAGACTCCCTCAATTCATCTTAATTAATGGAGGTTTCAGATAAGAATACTCACAGAAATAAGAAACACTAAAATATGATGGCGGCCCAAGGGCAGCTGTGGCCAGAGTGTGAAACAGATAAATTACCCAGGAAGTCTTGTCCCCCGCTTATCAAAGGAGTGCCCTGGCTCCCCTCACATGAGGACAGAACTGCCTCTCTGTTTCTGCAGCCATCCCTCCTCTGCTGCCAGCTCAGAACTGTTCCATGGAAGATGGTATTATAAAAGATGGTACCAGGGGAGGGGCACCTGGATGGCTCAGTTGGTTAAGCATCCGACTCAACTCTTGATTTCGGCTCAGGTCATGATCTCATAGTCATGGGTTCAAGCCCGTGTTGGGCTCTGTGCTGACAGCATAGAGCCTGCTTGGGATACTCTCTCTCCCTCTCTCTCTGCCCCTCCCCACTCATGCTCTCTCACTCTGTCAAAAAACAAATAAATAAATAAAGTTAAAATAAAAAAAGATGTTAACAGGCAAGAGTTCTGTTGTCAAGTAGGTCTGGGAAACACTGAGTTCACATTAGACAAGCTTCTTACTTTCCTAAGTAAGGAAATCCCATTCAAGGAACAACTGCTACTGGCTGTGAGACACAGCTCCGGGGAGGGGGCTGGGGCTTATATGTGCACCCCTCTACCTCCTGACCTCAGCTTCCTTTGACCACAGCTTTGAGGAAGCCGTGGCATCCGCACACCACCTTCCCTCCATATTTTCAGCTCCCCCACCCACAACCAATCAACTCTCTATATATCTTAATCCTCTTAAAGACAACAACATTGCTCACTCCAGTGTGGTCACCATCAGAACAATCTGGGCAGATCCTTGGTATCAAGCCATCTTATTGATCAATCTGGAGCCTGACTCACCTTGGCCTAGGTGCTCACCGCTAGGCAGGAAAGTGGAAAATCTCATCCGTTAGCAGGAGATGGCAAAAGGACACAACCATGACCAGCCAGCCTATAAAGAATAGCTGTCTTTCTAACCCCTTTGTGACAGCCAGCCACCAACTGAAGGAGTATAACCAGGAGACTTAAGCTAAATAAATGTTTTTCAAGTACCTTGGCAATCCCCCAAACCTAGTAAAGTATACTGTAATCAAAATGAGACCAGGATCCTACAAGTTTGGGGCACCTGGGTGGCTTAGTTGGTTGAGCGTCCCAATCGGTTTAGGTCATGATTTCACAGTTCATGAGCTCGAGCCCCACATCCAGATCTCTGCTGTCAGCACAGACCCTGCTTCGGATTCTCTGTCCCTCACCCCTCTCTGTCCGTCCCTCATTTCCGTGTGCACGTGCTTGCTCTCTCTCACTCTCTTTCTCAAAAATAAATATTTAAAAAAAAAAACTCCAAGCTTCTTCACTGAAAAAGTAAGCCACATTTTAAGTATATACAACATTTTTAATGTGTGTGTGATGTGTATTTAAGTACTATATAGGACATACAGTACATTTTAAGTATATATAGTATATATATTTAAGTATAGAACACTGACTCCTTCCTTTAAGCTACTATACAGCTCATATGTCAAGGCTAAATTGTATTTCTGTGTTTTTGATTACTATTTACCCATATGCTTAAAGTCTTTAATGGCTAGTGGCAAACCAATAGTAAATGACTTTTTCATTTACGCAATCCAAAGTAAAAGACTAAATGCAAACAGGTTTTGTGGGCTTCTATTTTTTTTAATGCTTCTTTGCAACACTGAATTCAACGTCTGTAGGTGGGCTTGGTCTTCCTGGCATGGGCAGCCCTGTGGAACAGCTCAGCCCTCCTCATCTTCATCTCGGCGGTCACATTCAGCCCACGTGAGGGAAGTATCGGTTCATTAACTTCATTGCACAAACTGGATCATAAAAATGCACCTTCCACATTATAAAAACAAGTTGGCCAATGTGACCGAAGACCAATTTAATAAGTCATGCACTCATCCAGTCACTTCACAGGGTCATTCATGAGCTGCAATTAATGGGCAATGGTGAGACAGAGGACTCCCCAACAAAGAGAAGTCAGTGTGATGTAAGGCACACAGACCTGGGGTCAGATAGGCCAGCTCCATGACTCCAGGCAAGAGTGTTAACCTGGCTAAGTGTCGGTTTCCTCTTCTTGAAAATGGTGAGTGTCATGTGTAATATTCAGAAAGAGCCAGGGTACATAAAGGACCTGCCCCGTGCCTATAACATAGCAGGTGCTCAATAACAGTAGTAGTGGTAGTAGTAGTAATGATGGTGATGATAGTAGTGTAGACATCACTTTGATTGTCTTTTTTTTTCTATCTGTCCAATATGTCTTTTATCCATATTCTAATAGTAGCAGTCCCATTTTCTTTGGGTAACTGCCCCTCCAATTCTTGTGGTTTTGGATGAATGTCAATCACAGTGTTCCCCACACTTGACCATAGGGATGAGCTTCTGATCCAGGCCTTGGCAATCAATGTCCCCCTTCCTCCTGGCCCCAGGAATTGGAAGGCAGGGGGTGAACTGGAGCAAGGACAAATTAAGAAACAGAACCAATCTGAGCCTTTCCTCAGGATTTTATGGAGAGATGTTGCAAGACGCTCCCATTCCTCTGGGGTGGCCTGAGAAGACAGAAACTCAGAGCTGCCTGTGGCCCTGCTGCCCTTCACCTTCTACACACTGGGAACATATCTTTTTTTTTTTTTTAATGTTTATATATTTTTGAGACAGAGACATAGTGTGAGCAGGAGAGGGGCAGAGAGAGAGAGATACACACACACAGAATCTGAAGCAGGCTTCAGGCTCTGAGCTGTCAGCAGAGAGCCCAACGCAGGGCTTGAACTCACAAACCGCAAGATCATGACCTGAGCCAAAGTCAGACGCTTAACCTACTGAGCCACCCAGGTGCCCCAGGAACACATCTTGAAATAGGAGAGAATGTGGCCATCGCAGAGAGTAACAAAAGAGAAGGGGAGAGAGAGAGAATAATAGGATTTATATCCCTGGATCCAGTTCTACCCCGAGATTTACCAGTTAAATAAGTCAATAAATTCCCTTTTTAGGCTTAACTTAATTTGAATTGAGTTTCTGCCCTTTGCATTAAAAGGTCCCTGTCTAGGGTACCTGGGTGGTGCAGTTCATTGAGCATCTGACTCTTGATTTTGGCACAGGTCATGATCTCAGGGCTGTGGGATCAAGCCCCACGTTGGGCTCTGTGCTGAGCTTGGAGCCTGCTTGGGATTCTTTCTCTGTCTCTCCCTCTGCCCCTCCCCCTGCCCTCACTCTCTCTCTGTAAAATAAAATAAAACAAAACAAAACAAAATAGGTTCCTGTCTAATATAAATATACTTTTTATAAAAGAGAGAGAAGAAAAAGAAAGAAAGAAAGAAAGAAAGAAAGAAAGAAAGAAAGAAAGAAAGAAAGAAAGAAAGAAAAAGAAAGGAAGGAAGGAAGGAAGGAAGAAGGAAGGGATCAGAAGAGAGAGGCCAGGGGGCACCTGGGTGGCTCATTTGGTTAAACGGCTGACTTTGGCTCAAGGTCATGATCTCACAGTTCATGGGTTCGAGCCCCGCGTCAGGCTCTGTGCTAACAGCTCAGAGCCTGGAGCCTGCTTTGGATTCTGTCTCCCTCTCTCTCTCTGCCCCTCCCCCATTCACACTTTGTCCCTCTCTCTCTCTCTCTCTCTCTCTCTCTCTCTCTCTCTCTCTCTCTCTTATGTTTAAACAAACATTTAAAAAAAGAGAGAGAGAGAGAGAAGCCAGAAGCAATACCCAGAGGCACCCTCACACATTCATTCCAGCACAGAAAACAGAAGTCAACTGGCCTGCATCAAGGCTACACTGATGTGAGCAGCTGCTAACATGGTACAGCCACTAAATCAGAGGCAGGTGACCTGCTGGAAGGCACAGAAAACAATGTGGCATCACTGCAATTTCTTGCCTGCAGCTTTGTCAGTGGAGGGAGGAAGGTGAGCCCTCGTCTTGTTTCCCTGGCCAGAGTTGCCCCCCAGTCTCACCCCAGGATAGAGAGACAGTGGCCAGCAAAGCTGGAGAAGTTAATAGAGACCATATCACAGTGGCGTCGCTATGCAATAAAGGAGCTTGGATTTTCTCCAGTAAGCCATGGGAACCACTGAGAAGTTTTAAGAAGGGGAATGACATGAGTTTTATGCTTCTGGAAGCTTTCTCTGGCCTAGAGAGGCTTCTACATTGAGAAGGTCATATCTACAAGACTTGGTGATCAGTTGTATGGAGCGAGGTGGGGCGTGGAGGCAGGAAGAAGGAAGGAACACAGGACGTGACTTCAGGGAGCCAGAAAGGAGGTGTGAAGCGAGACATGGAAGAAGGGAAGGAGTGCATGTTGGAATGTGCTCAGCTAGAGAATCCATGGGGACATCTAGGGAAGGTGTCCAGTAGGAAATTAGGTTGTTTGACTCACAGGATTCTGTGATCACGGGCAGGTTACTTATCTTCTTAGCACCTCGGTCTCCTTATTTGTCAAATGGGAATAATATTCTCTAATCAGAGATTTTAATTAATGTGTCCAAGTCCACCCAGCATAAAACATTGTGCTTAAATAGAACTGGTAGAGGGTCCCAATTACTCTGAGGAGGTCACTGGTCCTGGGGGAATATTCTGTTTTCGCCAGTCACCCATGTCCTAACTTCTGCCTTATCCTAGGGAAGCCCTGAGACCTGGTAGCTTTGCCCTGAACATTTTCGTGCAACTCAGCCCACTTAAGGGTTTGGGTCCTCTTTTTGGCCTTTGCACCTGCTGTTCCTCCTGACTGGAACACCCTTCTTCCACTGGTCAGTGCTTAGTTCCTCCACTGGGTCTTTCACTGCCCAAGGAACTCCTTTTTATCCTTCCAGACTCACACCCTCTCACCAGCCCTGTGAAGTTTTATCTGCCTCATCCCTCTGCAACAATTCAAATGTCATGTGGTAATAAAGCATTCTTCCTTTAGTCACCAGATCGTCCCTTAAAAAATTGAAGTCTGTAGGCCTTACCTACAAGGTTGGCTGATGCAACATGAGACGATCTGAATTTAGAACTGTTGAGGTGTGTGCCAATTACTAAGCTGCATAGCCTCGTACCTCCACACCCATCTCGGATGCCCTGCCCTGTGGCACTGGGACTGGGACTCTGCAAACTACATTTCTGCCAGCAGTCTCCCAGTTAGGCTCTGCTTGGCTAGAAGAGGACTGGGAGGCTGGAGGAAGGGGACGAGACTCCTTCCTGTCTGTTTACAAGTCCTGTGAGCATCACACCAGCAGTGCTTCTGCCCCCATAGCAGCATTTAGATGCATTCGGTTGGCAGGTTTTCCGATGCTGGCGTGCTAGCCTCATCCTGGCTGCTTTCTCCTTCCTTCCTGGATGTCTGGTTCTCAAGCCCACGGGGTTCCTGCTGCAAGCTGACACACACTGTTTCCAGCAGAGCTATGCCCCTTCCCCAGAGGTGTAAGCTCCATTCCATACGGCCCCTCCTCCAAGTTTCTAAATTTTAATAATCCCAGTCTTTGTTCCCCAAACTCTGGGAGTTATGACTGTTTCCTGCAATTGCTAACTCTGTGATACATGGATGCTCCTTTACTGCCTTCCTGGCTACCTAGTTAACAACGATCTAGACATTAAATTCTCTTTGTTCAAACAATTGGTATGGTCTCTGACTCTTGACTGCACAGTGATGGTCCCAGGATTTTTAATATAAGCATATAATTGGCTTAGATCCATTCTTTTATAAGGTTAATGAGTCATTGTTATCTAGGGAGCCCCAGCTCCTGAGTGTCTGACCACCCTTAATGTGACTGTGTAGCCCGCTCCCTAAATGCCTGACCACCTTGATATAAACAGGCTGCCCAGCCCACCTGCATTAATTCTTTCTGGATTCTGGACCCCACTAGTTGACCCTATTCAAGGAATGGCCTGAGGCAGCGGCACGCACGTGACTACGGTGCCAGTTGCAATATGCTGACAGGGTCTTCTTTCCACAGGCAGATAAGAAATGCCAGGCTTTGTCCAGTATTTATGGCCCATTGGGACATCACCACTTTCCCTCTTTACAGTCACGGTGGGTCGAACTTTGGTCTCTAAGGCTTTGCCTCTGCCTAGGGACCCTCTTCCTCCTTCCCCACTGAGTCTAGAAAGGTAAGGGACAGCATAGAAAGACAAATACCATACGATTTCACTCATATGTGGAATTTAAGAAATAAACGAGCAAAGGAAAAAAATTAAGAGAGAGGGAGGCAAACCAAGAAACAGAACAAACTGATGGTTACCAGAGGGGAGATGGGTGGGGGATGGGTGACATAGGTGGTGGGGATTAAGGAGTGCGCTGGTGAGTTGTGATGAGCACCGGATGATGAATGGAATTGTGGAATCATTATATTGCACACCGGAAACCAATATCACCCTCTATGTGAACTAACTGGAATTTAAATAAAAACTTAAAAAAAAAGAGGTAGCATAAAAATTTGCTTGTGTTTTACCCATTTACTGTGCATATTAGTGTCTCATCAGAAAGGTCCTCAGATTCGGAGGAAAAAGACTAATCTGTTTCCCCTTCCACCTCTGGAACCAACCAATCAGTCCTGAACTAGACCAGCACAACTGGTTACTAAGACATGGTGCCCAACTGCAAGGAGCTTGAGGTTGAGTATACATACTCGTGAAAACAGACAATAGGGTTGTAATTAGGATATAGAAAGCAGAGACCCAAAATCGCAGTGAGTCAAATAAGAATAAATTTCTCTCTCTCTCCTGAAACAGTGCAGATATAGGTGAAGGGTTGTTAGGCCTGCTCTATTTCATGAGTCGTCCAGAGACCGAGGCAATGTTGTCATACCACCATCCCTCGAGGGTTGCCATTGTCCACGAGATCTAAGATCTAAGATGCCTGCCTGTCAAGCTCACATCATCCCCAGTGTGGCAATGTGCGTGCCCTCTCCCTGGAAGCCACACGTGTCACTTTCCCTCACACCCCACTGGCCAGAATGGAGTCACATGGTCATAACTAGCTGCAAAGCACGTAGGGAGAGATAGTCTTTATTCTCAGGGCAACCAGGTCCCCAGCCAAAAATTAGAAAGTCTATCTTTACAAAAGAAATATAAAAGTGACATTGAAGGGAACTAGCCATCTATATGATAACAGGCAACTCTAATAGTGTGGCAGGCAGTTTGTGTAGAAGATGGGCACAATCAGGAGAGGGCCTGGGGAAGTTTGAAGGGATGGGAAGAACAGGTCCTAGAGCTTAAGATTTCTAAGATGGAGCATTTCCATATACTGACGAGGTCCAGATGTAGCATGGGGTGAGTGGCTAGAGTAGTAAAGGGAAATCAGTTAGACCTGAGACAAAGATTTTCAAGGTAAGGTGTTGAGTGATTGTTTACTTGGGCTTTGAAACTCACTGGAATAATGCTGTGCATTAGGATGGAAAGATCATGTGGAAGGCTGGGCAGTTGACCAGACATAACAGAGGTGAGGAGAGAGTCAAAGACTTCTTTGAATTTTCATTCTTGGAAAAAGATAGAATAAAAGTCCTACCCACAAAAATAAAATGTTGGGATGAGGTCCATTTTCTATATATTACATGAGGTGAAAGTCAGACTCCTGAGTACAGTGATCCTGTCGATAGCTGGAAACACAGGTCACCCCGAGTCCAGAAACCTGACTTACAAACACTGCCTGTGTCTGAAAGTGACAACATCAATCATAAACCATTTTGCGTAAGAGGGGAGAGTGGTAGGTGGGCCAGTTTGAACCTATTTGGGAATTGCCAGAAATGTAGCCTAGTTGCCTAAGAGATTGACGTGCCTTCTCAGCGGGAAAAATCCTGCTGTGCTTTTGCTAAACTTTGCATAAATTTTTATTTATGCAGATAAATAATTATTATGTAAAGAATTATGCAAATAAAATTATTTTATTTATTATGTCTCCTGAGCTGGTAGAAGAACCAAACTGAAGTTTATTTGGTAGGAGCCTGAGGATTCCTCCTGCAAGAAACTTATCCTAAAAGGAAGGCCCCTGGCACCATGAACTAATGCAATAAATAAGCTTTGGTTATTAGAGGTTGGGGTGATGCTGAAAACAGTCGTTGTTTTAGTGATTAAGATAGGGGATTGGAGGTCAGACTGCCAGTACTGACTAGGTAACCTTGGGCAAGTAAATTAACTTCTGAAGCCTTGATTTCCTCCTCTGTAAAATGGAAATAATAATAAAATCTAAAATTAAATGGAATAATTATTCAAGGGCTTATCACATAGCTATGCACATAGTAAACACTCAGTAATTGTTAACTAGACAAACCATAAGAGACTCTTAAATACAGAAAATAAAATAAGGGTTGCTGGAGGGGAGGTAAGCAGGAGATGGGCTAAATGGGTGATGGGCATTAAGGAGGGCACTTGTTGGGATGAGCACTGGGTGTCATATGTAAGAGATGAGTCACTAAATTCTATTCCTGAAATAATTATTATACTATACATTAACCAACTTGGATTTCAATTTTTTAAATGTTTAAGAAAAAATAAAATAATAATGTTATACCATGTTTGCTACCAGGTTGGCAAAGTTTACAGACTGGAGCTCTCGAATGCATGCTGCTGGTAAGAGCACAGGCTGGCACAACCATTTTGGATAGCATTTTCATAGCACCTATCTGAATTTCAAATATACTTGCTTGTTGACCCAGCAATTCCATTTCTAGAAATCTGTCTTACAGATGCATCATATAGGCATGCAAGATTATATATTATAAAGTTTTATGATAGCAGTGTTTGCAATAGTGAAAAAACTAAAATTATTCTAATTGTCATTCAATAAACAGTTAAATATATGACACTGTAAAAAATAAAAATAAAAATAATAATTGCTGACCATCTATAATAACAACCTCCCCCCCCCCCCCACTTCCAGTGGATGCAAGCTGGAACCTAAGGAATATGGTAGCAGAAAAAGGAAAACCCTCTGGTGGTATGTTTGGCCAAGTCATGCTCTGCAGCGCCTCTGGCTAAGAGCAACCTCAGGGTCCAAAGTGAGAGGGCATTCTTCCCCACCTCACAGATGCCACACAGCTCCAGAGTGTGGAAACCCAGGGACAATGTCAGGACTCAGGGCTCAGACACAGCACTGGGGCCCAGCAGGTGACAGCAGGACCCAAAGGGTACTCTGTGGAGGTGGCAAAGCTAGCAGCAGCGCCAGGCTGGAGAGTGTTTATTTACACACACTTCAGAGAAACCGCCCAGAGAAGTCTAAAAATATTTTACAGGGCCAAGTCCTGCTAGAGTGGGCAGGATAAGAGCCAATGTCATCTGGGTCATTATGATTGTGGTGATTCCATCTGGACTAATAGGTAGGCATCTTGGGTCACATGTGTGATGTTGCTTAAGAAACAGTCATAATCATGCACAATCAACATTGTTTTTGATGGTAAGAGGCCTTACATTTAATATGACAGCCAAAACATTCTGCTTCACTTAAATATAAAGAGTCTTCACTTCCCTGTGCCCAAGAAATGTTCATCATACCGTAGTTCTATTTCAGCAAAAAATCTGTACAAACACAAAAACAGGAGTTCAGATGAAAACATTGAACTTCAGATACAAACTGAATTGAAATCAAGTACTACCAAGCAAAAGTCAGGGAAAAAATATATAAAAAGGTACCATTGTGGCAGGGCTGGATATCAGGACATAAGATCACTTCCTGCCCCAGCTACTTTCACATGTTAATATTAAATCCAATATTATCCACGAGTCTGTACTTTAAAGGGCATGCCAAGAGGTTTTCACTTTTGGACAAGCCAGAAGCACAAAGACGTTGACCCTAAGGGCTCCTCAAATTCATTAGTGATAACTTCTTTAAATGAGGGTATCCAGACTACTGCATCCTCATTTCTACTGATGACTAAGATATCCTTTGATCATGGAACATGTAGAAAAATAAGTTTGGGTTTCTCCTTGCCCAGAGTTTCAGTCAGCTATGCCTGAAGGATAAAACAGTTTGAAGTATTTCAGAGGGTCACCAATAAGTCATTTCTTTTTCTCTCAAATTCATTAAAAGGGAAACCAAATGTCTTGGCTAAGGAAAGAGCTGACCCTTCACTAAATTTATAGAAGAAAATGCCTCTTGGCCAATGCAGAGCTCCTTGAATCAAAGGGAAGTGCAAGGCCACTGCTTTTGTAGATAACAAATTGGTTCAGTCAAGGAAAGACTGTAGATCTGACAAGGAAAAAATGGAATGCTCAGGAGAAGATGAATTTTTACCATATTTCAGTATAGAAGATCACAGTGAAAGAAAAATGACTTCATCAATCCCATTCTAGGAGCCTTGGTGAGACTAAGGACAAAAGGGGAAAGCCCCTGGAACTGACTTCCTGTCATACAAGTTGCATCCATCAGTTCAGGGCAGCTTCAGGGAGGCACATGCAATCAGAGCTGACAGTGGATAAATCACAATTATCAAGACCTTATTAGCTATTGCCCTCAAGTTAAAGAGGGTCATTTGCTTCTTCCAAGTAGCAATCGATTGCTTTGTATGGGCTACAACTTAAAAGGCCAAGGTCAAGGTATGGTGATGGAAAATTCGGTTAGGTGCCATAAATCCTCCAGCGCCAATCCTTCTTATCTGAACGAGAGTGCTATATACTATTAACTCTGAAGACAGGTTTGTGGGAAATATAACAGAATCCAGAATCATAGCAAACTTTCTGATGGATAATACAGTATATTAGAAAAACTTAGAAAGATTAAACTTTCTTCATTTGATAAGAAGAAAAGAAAATTGAATTCACTCTGCCTTGATGCACATGGTTAATTCTTCAGACCAGCAAGTGCTCAGCAAAAGGGGTGAAAAGTCACTTTATAGAGGAAAGATACTCTTATTTCTCCTCCTCTCTTGCTATGATCCAAGACAATCCACGCCCTAAATGAATGGCTCCTAAGTAGCCCATACCATGAGGTTGGCACTGACAATTCTGTTACAGTGTCTTTTTGTCTCTGTAACTAATCACCAAGAAACAAACTAACAAAAAAATGCAATTCTCATCTACCCAAATAAAAGATGCATTGTTACTTTTTAGAATTGTCAGAAAATATTCACTATTCATAAACCTAGGTAAAGGGCATATAGTGCTATTTACACCATTCTTTCAACTTTTCTGACTCAAAATATTCCAATTAAGAAATTGGAAAACGATCTTATCATATTTGGTACGAAAGTAAAAGTAGCTTTGGTTTAACTCATAAAAATAATTTTATGTACTCTTTATCTTTCTCCTTTTCTTATAGTTACTTGCATTTTCACTGGAGTAATAAATGGTATCTATTTTTGTGTATACTGAAGTTTTTTTATGTTTATTTATTTATTTGAGAGAGACAGAGACAGCATGAGTGGGGGAGGGGCAGAGACAGAGGGAGAGAGAAAATCCCAAGCAGGGTCTGTGCTGTCAGCACAGAGCCCACTGTGGGGCTAGAACTCACAAACCCATGAGATCATGACCTGAGCTGAAACCAAGAGTCGGACGCTTAATCGACTGAGCCACGCAGATGCCCTTACACTGAAGTTTTTATACCTAGCATGTACCAACCAGAAATGCCCATAAATCAGCATTTTCATACTGATCACAACAAATGTTCAATCAATGAACTTACCTATGTCCTTGTTTGGCAATTTCAAAAAACTTTTTTTTACATTATTTATACTAAGGCTTTAGTGAAAACACATAAGTATAAAGGGGAAATTGTCCTGGAAATGTAGTTTCTTCTACTAACCAAACTTTAATGGTAAATAACAAAGTGTGCTATGTCTTTCCAGGTGCCTAACTAAAAGACTGATGTTTCAGGAAAGACTTTTTTTTTTAAATTAGTGTAAGAGATAGATAGCAGGAATAGAGAGCAAAGGCAAATCCCCAGAAACCCAAAAAGGTAGGCAGCTGATCTGTACAGCAAGAAGAGATATCCAATCACTATTTTGTACATCTTAATCTAATACAAAGGTATATGTCAATTATACCTCAATAAAACTGGAGGAGGGGAGTGAACATTAAAGAACTATACAGTATAGAAACGGAAAGTCATGTAGAACCCACCCCTGGAGACTTCCCATTACCAGCCATTTGGCATCTTCGTCCTGATGCTTTCTTCTACATGTATACTAACATACATATGTAATGAGGTTGCAAAGTTTAATTTGCTACAATCCATACTTGCAGAGAACATGACTTTGACTGTGTTACATTTCCCAGGCACTAACTGCCTACACAGTAACAGATAAAAACAAATATTTTACAAAACATCTACTGCAGCTTAAACTTAGTCAGATCCAGTATTTTAAACAGTCTTTTCAGTCTTCTGTCTGGATAAAGATGCTCAGGATCTCAGAAGGCTTCCTCCCATTGAAATAGGCTTACACATCCTTGGGGAGTATCAGGAGGAAAGGGAGTCACGGCCTTGTGCTGGTCCTTGGGTTTCTATTCCTCTTGTGCCACGGGCTCCAGGGTGACTCTCCTTTGTGTCCTGGATGGCCCTTATACAACCTGTCTGCTGGCCTCCCCGAAGACTCCACATTCTGTTCTTTTGGCTCACTCAATGTTCTCGAGGATTATTAGCCAACTCTTTTTTGATTCCACCTCCTCTGAGACTGAGACAGTTTATGCTGTCTCAGTCAGTAGGCCTCTCCAATTTCTCACTGTGACCCCTATGAGGTCCTAGCCTGGAGGGGCCACTCCATAGCCCTCCTCCCTGCCTTAGGAAGTCCCCTCTGGCTCTCCAATCTGTCTCTTAGCAATTGCTGGGTCCTATCTAAACCCCAAGGGAATCAGAGCAGCCCAGGGAGATGAACATTCAATGCCTCCCTCTGCCTCCCTTGGCAATGCCACACATTGGCAATGCACAGCCTGAGAGGTAGTCTTCTCCCACAGTCTTCAGTGCTCCCCTCACCTGATCAACATAGCTCCCCACCTCCAGTTACATAAAAGCCCCTGAACCACTTCACTCTCCACTCCTCTCTCATACAATCTGAGGCTCTCAAGCCTATTATTTTGTTGCAGAAACTTCTTTGCACTTCTAAACTTTTGCTCTTATGTCCAAATGCAGGGTTTTTTTTTTAAGTGGGATGATTCTATAAATATATTTTACAACTATTTTTTTTCTATTTCACAATATATCGTGGACATCTTTTCAAGTCATTTCACAGGAAGTTAGCTCATTCTTTTCAACAATTGTATGCCATTTTATTGCATAGATGTACCATCATTTTCCTTCCAATCCCTACTAATGGACATTTGTGATGTTTCCAGTCTTTCACTATTAAAAACAATGTTGTAGGGGCGCCTGAGTAGCTCAGTCAGTTAAGCATCTGACTCTTGGTTTCAGCTCAGGTCATGATCTCACAGCTCATGAGTTCAAGCCCCGCAACCGGCTCCCTGCTGACAGTATAGAGCCTGCTGGGGATTCTCTCTCTCTGTCCCTCCCCTGTGTGTGTGCATGCACACACATGCATGCACTCTCTCTCTCTCAAAATAAACATACTTAAAAATGGTATAATTCTTATACATTGCTGGTAGGAGTATAAATTAGCATAGTAGAATGGATGGACAAATTGTAGTGTATACTCACAAAATGGAAAACTATATACAGCAATGAACATGAATGAATTACAATTACATGTAAGAACAGGATTAATTATACAAACATAAGCAAAAGAAGCAAGATACAAAAGAATATGTAAAGCATTTTCCATTTATATAAATTTTAAAAAATAGGTGAAACTACATTATTTTGTGGATGCATACACAAGTGGCAAAACCTAAAGAAAAAGAAGAAAATTATTACCTAAAAGTCAAATAGTGGTTACTTGTAGAGCCATGCTGTCCGATATAAATATAATACGAGCCACAGAAACAAACCATAAATGTAATTTTAAATTTTCTAAGTCATACAAATGAAGAGAGGAGAAAGCAGGTAAAATATGTATTTTATTTAACCCAATATATTCAAGATATTATCATTTCAATATATAATCAACATTAAAAACTATTAATGATATGCTTCACAGTCTTTCTCTTACACTAAGTCTTCATAATCCAGTGTGACTTTTACACCAGCAGTACATCTGAATTCCAATTAGCCACATTTCAAGTGCTTATTTGCCATATGCGGCTAGCGGCTACCACATTGGACAGCCCAGTTCTAGCAGACATGAGAGTCAAGAAAGAGGTTAGCTCCGTAGGGGAAAAGTAGGGCTATAACTGGGAATGACATGTAGGAAGTTCTGGGGAACTGGCATTGTTATTTTCCTTGAGATGAGTGTTGATTATATATTTGCATTATATTTATGAAATCATACATGTGAATTTTATGAATTTTTGAATGTGTTTTGTTTTATCCCCCCAAAAAATGTTTTAAAAAATACTGAATGTATATTCCTGTACGTGTATCATTATATACGTGAGCAAGTATTTCTGAAGGATTAGAAGTGTAACTACTGGCCCAAATGATACAAACATTAAAACATTCAATAGCACTAAATTACCTTCCACACGCTTATACATGTTCTCACTCTGACCAGTTACAACGAATGAGAACTCCCATTTCTCTAAATACTTACCAACACTTCCATTTTAAGACATTTTTGACAGGTATAAGAAGATATTTGAAGAGTTAGAGTCACTCAGTGACTATTTCAAGAAATTACAAAATGTATTCCATTTGGGACAGGTTCTCCCCTAGCACACATAGGTACTAACAATCAGGTTGTTGGTCCTTATGGTGCCCCTGAAAGGGATGGGGGGAGGGCACATTCCTGGGCTGCCATTGTCCTGCACCAGCAACTCACCCCGCAGCTACATAGTATTTGAAATAGACTTCCCTTGAAAGTGCATACACCAACCCGCATTCAGACTGAATGTTTCAGATTTTGACACCTCATGTCAGGCTGCCCATGCTGTCCAGCATTGGCTTGAGTGGTGGTGGCCAAACACAAAGACCTCAAAGCCAAAGATGACCTTGATCTGACAGAATTATTTTAAAATCTTTTCATCTTGGCACTACACCAAACTTCCTCCTCTAGCGTGGCATTTTGTTTCTTTTTATGTGACCATCTAAAATGTTTAAAATATATGTTTGGGACTCCTCTAGTAAAACTGTCTTCAGAGACGGATATGAGAAAAATGAGATTTATTACTCTATAATCACAAAGTACTCCTTGATTTGCCACATTCTTCTCTCTCCCCTTCTCCTTCTCTTTCTTCCTTCCCTTTCCTCTTCCTTCTCTCTCCCTTTTATTTCCCAACATTGCTTGGCTTAGTTTGGACCTCTCCTTCCTTGCTCTTCAACCTGAGCCCACAACCTAAGGATCCCAAGAAGTCACAGTCAACAAACAAGATGTGACAGGGTCAAAAGGCAGGCAGCAGAGAAGTAAGGAACCCTGGAGATAAAAGGAGACCTTAACCACAGAAGGACATACCAGGAGCATTAGCAAGCAGGTCTATGGAGAAGGGCTCCCACATTTAGTGCTTATTTGCTGATGGGAGCCCAAACAACTTGGCACCTTAGGTGAAATGATCAGGTATTAAGTCAGGCCTGCTTGTACTTTTCTCTAAATTAAGAAAAGACTCTCTGGTATTACAGAACTGTAACTGCAAGGGTGCCTTCATGGGTCAGTCTGTTAAGCCTCTGACTCCGGCTCCAGTCATGATCTCAGAGTTTGTGAGTTTGAGCCCCACGTCAGGCTCTGTGCAGACAGCTCAGCACATTCTGTGTCTCCCGCTCTCTCTGTCCCTTCCCTGCTCTCACTCTGTCTCTCTCTCAAAAATAAATAAACATATAAAAAATTAAAAAGAAAAGAACTATAACTGTAGAACTGCAGGACTGACTAGTAAGGATTTTCAGGCTCTGTGCCAGATCTGAATCAGAACCATCAAGGATATCATGCTGGTTAGGAACCACTCAACATTGGGAGGCAGGATTTCTGGCCTAATAGCCCTGGGCACAAATCCGCAGACACACACCCTCCTACCACTTATTAGTATGTGACCTTTGAAAGTACTAATTGTGCTTTCCCTACCTGTAAGATAGAGATAATGCTTCCCATGCAGGACTAGTTTATTTTAATGACTGTGTGTGTTAAGCACTTGCACATAATAGATTCTCAACAGTAAGTACTGATGATAATAATATGATGATTTTAACAAAATGTGATAAGTGGCATCCAATTTTACTGAAATTTTGTACAATAAATTTATACCATTGTTATACTTAGGGGAAAAAAATAAAGCTACTTCTATTTTTAATAGGTCTTGCTTCTTCAAAAGCATGATCTTTAAGTAACCATTATAGAATCTGCTATTAAAATTTTAAAGACGAAGGGGCATGTGGGTCAGTTTCATGGAACAGGAACTAGAAGAAAAAGTACTCTTCATATCTTCAAAATGTAAGTTTTTTCATCCCATGTATATTTACAGACATTGAAATAGAAAAGAACAAAACAGATACAAGACCTACTCTCAAAGTTTTTCTAGACTAGTAGGGAAGAGACAACTTATAACAGAAATCACTAAAAGTGTGCTAAGTGGCCCTGTGTCACAGGGCCCTTCCCCTGGTCTGGAGTGTCACAGAGGTTTCCTGAAGAAGAGACAGCTGTACTGGGTAGACAAGAGAAAAATCTAGAAGGAGAGTGGGGAAACACCCTCCAGGCTAAGCAAAGAGTCTAACTAAATACCCTGAGGTGGGAAGAAGTCTGCGGAGGTGGGCATAGTTGGTTGAGAGTCCTAAGAAAATGCTCGTGGAGCACAGAAGGGTGAATCATGTAGGCCTTACGGAAATATCAAGGGCTTGGGACTTGATCGCAGATGCAGTAGAAAACTATGGTGGGTTTCAGGTGGAAGTGCTATAATCTAATCTGTTCTTCATAGATCAGTCTGGGTGCTGTGTGAAGAACTGAGATGTTATGATATAATAAGAAATATATTTTTGGTCTTCATCCTAGGTTCTTGGCACCGAGCTCCAAAAATCCTTGTAATTTACTTTAATAGTAAGTCCCTTTCAGCCATACCTGGGTTTAAGTTAATGAGAGACTTTTGGGGCACCTGGCTGACTCAGTCAGTAGAGCGTGCGACTCTTGATCTTGGGGTTATGAGTTTAAGCCCAGTGTGTGGTGTGGAGTTTACTTAAAATGAAAAATTAAATGGTGCCTCGGTGGCTCAGTCGGTTGAACATCCGACTTTTGATTTCCACTCAGGTCATGATCTCACAGTCATGGGATCAAGCTCCATGTTGAGCCCCATGCTGATCTTGGAGACTGCTTAAGATTTTCTCTCTCCCTCAGCCCCTCTACCTCTCTCTCTCTCTCTCTCTCTCAATAAAATAAAATAAAACGTGAAAAAAATTTAAATGAGGGACTCTTGATGGAAACTTAAATAGCCACAAGGTGGCTGGAGGAATCAACCATGTGATTAGAGTGTTGGAACTTTCAGGCCCACCCCACCTCCTCACCTCTAGGGAGAGAAGGGGGGCTAGAAATTGACTTTAATTACCAATAACCAATGACTTATCCAATCATGCCTATGAATTGCAGTCTCCATAAAAACCCCACAGAGTGGGGTTGGGAGAGTTTCTGGGTTGGTGAACACATTGAAGTACTGGGAGGTTAGTACACCTACAGAGGGTATTGAAACTCCATGCCTCTTCCCACACACCTTTCCCTAAGCATCTCCTCCATTTGGCTGTTCCTTAGTATTCTTTATAATAAGCCAGTAATAGTATGTAAAGTGTTTTTCTTGTGTTCTTGCAAATTATTGAACTTCAGGAGTGGGTCAATTTATAGCCAGTAGGTCAGAGTATAGGAGGTCTGGATTTTTCATGGGCATCTGAATCAACAGCAGTCTTGTGGGACTGGCTGCTTAACTTACGGAATCTGATGCTAACTCCAGATAGACAGATAGTGTTAGAATATAAATGAATTTTAGGACACCCAGCCAGCACTGGAGAATTGGTCATGGTATTGGAAAAACTACCCACATGTTTGGTATCAGAAGTGTTGTGAGTATGGGAAAAGAGTTTTAAGAATGAATTCAGGGAAGGTAGGAATGAATGGAGTACTGGCAGTGTAAGTAAAAAAATAAATAAATAAAAGCAGTGGGGCGCCTGGGTGACTCAGCCAGTTAAGCATCTGACTCTTGGTTTCGGTTCAGGTCATGATCTCACAGCTCGTGAGATGAAGCCCCAAATCTGCTGACTATGCAGAGCCTGCTTGGGATTTTCTCTCTCTCTCTCTCTCTCTCTCTCTCTGCTCCACCCTCAATCATGTGCCCCCTCCCTCTCAAAGTAAAAAAAAAAAAAAAAAAAACAATAAAGTGGAGAGTTCACACCAATTACATAAGAGGAGAAATTAATAAAACTCAGTGGTTAATCAGAAATGGCAAAGGAGGAAAAGGGAAGTAATAAGGTAAATCTTAAGTTTCTGCCTTGGGTAACTGAGCGTAGAGGTACCATATTTTGAGATGGGGCCTCAGAAGCAGGATCAGGTCTTAGTGGCCAAGAAAAGGAAGAATGTCCAGTACATAGTAGGAAATACAAAGTAGGTACTCAAAAGCAAGGTCTGGACTGCATTATAAATTTAGGATGGTCAGCCGAGAAATGTGTAATCAGTATGGCCCCAGACCCCACATCCTTTAACTCCAAAGTAAGGCTACAAATTGCTCCATCCTTTCCCAGGTTCTCCTCCAAAAATGTCCAAAGGCTCTCAGGGCTGCTCATACTAGCCCAGCTCCCCCAACCCACATGTGTCTCTTGCTGCCAACAGCAAGGGAAAAGGACTCAAATGTGTCCCTCAAAGCAGGTCTCCACCACCACTGACCTTTCTGTGATCGGATCTACAGGCCACCTCCAGCAGCTGCTCTCTGGATGGCAGACTCAGAGGCCAGTGTTACCACCAGCGGAAGAATTGCTCCCACTCCCAATTTCCTTGAGGAAAGATTTTCCTTCAATGCACTCCTGGCTTCTCTCCACCTGGGGAGATAACATGACAACCTGCTTGGAAGTTTAGGAAGAACTAGGAATGCAAGACCCCATTCACCTATCTTCTTGGGAATGAGCTACCCACAGGAAGCACAAACTTGGCTGTTCCTCTAGAGGCTGACTTCCCCCTCCATGCCCTCGTCCAGCATTGCCCATGGCTGAGAGGGAAGTTCTGCCTTATTCTGGCTTTGAGATGAGGGAAGCCATGTGAATAACAGACATAAAGTACTTCATGCCCTTTGACAGTAAAAAGATTGTATTTGGGCTCATTGTGGCAGCTAGTATGTACATTTATTATTTGCTATCTCTCCATAGCAAAAATTAGATGTACACCATTTTTAAGGTTTACTGAACAGTGTTCAGTGTAAAGCCACCATTACCTAACCACTACTGTAGTTAATGATAGTAACCACTACTACGAATAGCCATTCATCTTGTTACTTTTCTACTATTTATACCTTATCTCAATTAATATGCTTGAACATACAATTTTATACAACTGTCTATACCCTAAACGAACTATATATATAGTTTGTTTATTGTTTTTTAAATATTGATACATCTTGTCTGAGACAATACACACTTATACCAGCATGAATGTATTAGTCTTCTATTGCTATATGATACACTGCCACAAACTTAAAAGCATAAGTTTGCGGTTCCGGAGTGCAAGTACATCTTTTCTGTGTCCTCCACTCAGGGTTTCACGAGGTTGCAACCAACATTGTGGTTGGGCTGTGTTCTCATCTAGACACTCAACTAGAGAAGAATTCTCTTCCTTGTAGCTGGATGAATGGCTTCTTACTGGCTATCAGCTAGAGGCAGGCCACAGCTCTTAGAGGCCACCCATAGTTCCCTGTCACATGGCCCTCTCCATAGTAAGTTCAAGGCATGATTCTTTGCTTCTTCTTGGCCAGCAAAAGAATCTCTCTAACCAGCCTTATAAAATGTAACATCATGGAAGCGACATTTCAACCTCGAGTCACAGAAGCAAATCACATCTCCTACCCACTCTCAAAGGGAGGGAATTCTAGAGAACATAACACCAGGGGCAGAGATGATGGGGCCATCTCAGAATTCTGCTTCCCACAATGAGGGTGCCCAGTTCCCCCTACCAGTCCTAGGTTATCAACCTCTGCCAATCTCACGGGTAACAAAAAAATTTGCCAATGGGCAGGTAACAAAAGATACCTTGTTTAAACCGGCATTCTTTACCTGTGAAGTGAAATACCTTTTTATATCTTTACTAGCTATTTCCTATTTCTTCTTTTGTGACATGTTTATGCTCTTTGCCCAGTTTTTATTGAAATGTTAGTACAAATCAACAATCTCTTATCTACAATCTGCCCCCCCCCAAAAAGAAAAAAAAACCCTGAGAATCTTAAATTGGTTACAATCCATTTGGTAGCATAATCTGGCTTGATCGAACTCAGTACCAGTAAAACCTTTTCTGGAATGATGCAAAGCGATTATTACAGATTTGTTTATCTTGCTTAGTGTGAATATTCCTATGTTTCAATGCAGAACTAAAATGTGTTTGATCAGCCACATACTGCCCTGGGCCTCACTGGGCATATTAAATAATGTATACCATTTACCTTTCTAAACACCCCTAAAAATGAAATATTTATAGTCCCAGGGGTTTTTGATAAGGGGTTATAGAACTCTCTTTCTTATTGATTTCCAAAATGTTTTTGTAGATTAGGAAAGTAAACCCTTTTTCATAGATTTTGCCAGTTTTCCCCCTTTTTGTCATATTCCAATCTAGTTCTAATCTAGTACCATAAATTTTTAAATTTCTAGTTAATTATGTTCATTGCAAAAAAATGCAAATATAAATTGTAACAGTGGCTCTTAATCCTTTGAAGTCGATGATGACTTTGAAAATCTGATTAAAGTGATGGGAAAGCTCCTTAAAAAAAATTACATATAATTTGGCATCTAATTTCAGGAGATTGAATAGGCTTAGGAACCAGATTATGAACCTCTGCTTTCTATGCTCTTCCCAAGAACTTTCATCCTTTCCAAGGGATGATCCTTTTCAATTATCACCTAGCCAAAACTAGCAAATATATACATAATACATATCCAAATCTCTATTTATAATCTATACCTATATGTAGCTTCAGCACAGATCTATTTTTTCATTATCGTATCTCCATATTCACCAGATTGCAAAATATCTCCAAATATTTCACTAACATCAAAGTCAACATATCAAAAACTAAAATAATTTTCTCCTATGCCAAATTCATTCATCTTTTTAATTATTAATGATTGGAACCAGTAACCATTCAACTGATCAGTAACCATTCAACTGAGTCAGCCCAAAATCAAGTCAGCAACCATGACTTCCATTTCTCCTCTAATTTTATCTCTTCTCAAATTGGTATCTCTCAAGTTTTATCGACTTCTCATCTCCACTGCAACAAACTTAGTTTTGATCACCATGCATTGCCTGAATTATTCTAATGGCCTCCTAAATAGTTTTCCCACCAGTCTTTATCCCCTTCAACATCTGCAACCAGGGTAACCTGTCTAAAATGCAAATCTGATATCATTCCCTCACTTAAAACTTTTCAATCACTCCCCCACTGCTCTAGGGATAAAGTCCATACTCCTTAATACAGTTTACAAAGTCCTTTACCATCTACAATCCACTTAATTCCTGCATGATCACCCTATATCTGATCCTTCCCCCCCAGTCGGTATATTAGTGAATGTCACCATTTACCAAGCTGCTCAAGACAGAAGCCTGGACGTTCTCCTTCCCATCACACTTTATATCTAATTAGTCACCATATCCTGTGGTTTCTACCTCCAGTGCCACCACCTTGGTCCATGTTACCAGATTTTTCTAACCATCTACTAACCTAGCCTTCTCTCATTGAGAGAATATTGAGAGAGATGGTTCTCACAAATAACCTGACCAACTAGCCTTAATCATCTTTCTCCTTAATGAAACTGAAGTCAGGGTAGAAGTGAAGGGATGGCATAAACACAGACGCTCAGATCAATAGAGAACCCAGAAATGGACCCACAAACGTATGGCCAACAAATCTTTGACAAAGCAGGAAAGAATATCCAATGGGATAAAGACAGTCTCTCCAGCAAGTGGTGCTGGGAAAACTGGACAGCAACATGCAGAAAAAATGAACCAGGACCACCTTCTTATACCATACACAAAAATAAACTCAAAATGGATGAAAGACCTAAATGTAAGAAGGAAGCCATCAAAATCCTCAAGGAGAAAGCAGGCAAAAACCTCTTTGACCTTGGCCACAGCAACTTCTTACTCAATATACATCTCTGGAGGCAAGGGAAACAAAAGCCAAAATGAACTATTGGGACCTCATCAAAATAAAAAGCTTCTGCACAGTGAAGGAAACAATCAGCAAAACTAAAAGGCAACCAATGGAATGGGAGAAGATATTTGCAAATGACATATCAAATAAAGGGTTGGTATCCAAAATCTATAAAGAACTTATCAAACTCAACACCCAAAAAACAAATAATCCACTGGAGAAATGGGCTAAAGACATGAATAGACACTTCTCCAAAAAGACATCCATATCACAAACAGACACATGAAACAACGCTCAACATCACTCATCATCAGAGAAATACAAATCAAAACCACAATGACATACCACCTCACACCCATCAGAATGGCTAATATTAACAATTCAGGCAACAACAGATGTTGGCGAGGATGAGGAGAAAGAGGCTCTCTTTTGCACTGCTGGTGGGAATGCAAACTGGTGCAGCCACTCAGGAAAACAGTATGGAGGTTCCTCAAAAAATTAAAATAGAACTACCCTACCACCTAGCAATTGCACTACTAGGTATTTATCCAAGGGATACAGGTATGCTGGTTCGAAGGGGCACATGCACCCAAATGTTTATAGCAGCACTATCGACAATAGCCAAAGTATGGAAAGAGCCCAAATGTCCATCGACAGATGAATTGATAAAGAAGATGTGGTATATATATACAATGGAGTATAACTGGGCAATCAAAAAGAATAAAATCTTGCCATTTGCAACTATGTGGATGGAACTAGAGGGTATTATGCTAAGTGAAATTAGTCGGAGAAAGACTAATATCATATGACTTCACTCATATGAGGACTTTAAGATACAAAACAGATGAACATTAGGGAAGGGAAGCCAAAATAAAAACAGGGAGGGGGACAAAACATAAGAGACTCCTAAATATGGAGAACAGAGGGTCACTGGAGGGGTTTTGGAAGGGGGAGGCGCTAAATGGGTAAGTGGCATTAAGTAGTCTACTCCTGAAATCATTGTTGCACTATATGCTAACTTGGATGTAAATCAAAAAATAAAATAAAAGTAAAAATAAAAATAAAAATAAATTTAAAACTTTAAAAAATTTTAAAAATTAAAAAAAAAAAAAGAAGTGCAGGGAGAAGGGTGCACAGAGCGAGAGCAGCTCTAAGCCAATAAGAAAAGCTTTGCATTCAATTTTAGTGGCCGCTCACTCACGGTTCACCTGAATAACTTCTAATATTTGCAGGTCTGTATTAAATAACATGCCTCTCGGGGTGCCTGGGTGGCGCAGCAGGTTAAGCATCCAAATTTGGCGCAGGGCATGAACTTGCAGTTTCTGGTTTCGAGCCCCTCATCGGGCTCTGTACTGACAGCTCATAGCCTACAGCCTGCTTCAGATTCTGTACCTCCCTTTCTCTCTGTTCCTCTCTCTCTCATAAATAAGGATTTTTTTTAATTTTTAAATAAACAAATAAGTAAATAACATGCCTCTCACTGCTGATGCCATTTATTTCAGTTTTTGAGATTCTTTTGCTTAGCAGCCACAGACACACTGACTTTAGAGTTGTCCCATTATCCTAAGATTCCTTCTTCCACCTGCCAGAGGAGAGTGACCAACAACTAAGGCACCCTTTAAGCAGCTCGTTTCAATCCTACCTCTCACTGCTCAGCCTCTAATTGTTAATTAACAAGCAGGATACCAGGGGACCCTTATTCCCATAACCCACCCAATACTAGGGAAAGAGCATTTACTACTGCATCACAGGGAATTGTCTCAAACTTCAGTCTGGCCTGCGGGCCATTACCCTTCCTCTTCCGGAAGACCATGTCTCTGTTGGCCTCCCATCTTCATCTCCAAAACTCAAGAACGCTGAAGCATCTGAGACTTTACCCTCCTTGCAAACTAACAAGTTAGTCTGGCACAGTTTTGTGGGTCCTGGCAAAAGACTTGAGAGTCTAGGGTTGGACACAAAAGACTTTATTACTCATAGCAATAGCCAAAGTATCACTGTCTTGCTCTGGCTCCCAAGTTCCAATTCCAACAGGACAATGAAAGGAAAGGCCAGGTGGTATGTATACATGCAGAGGGATGCATTATAGGGAGGAACCCTGAACATAGGGAACCCAAATCTTTCATAGTGTCCTTTGCTCCAGAAAGAGACTCTATCTTATAAGGCTCTAAGTAATTTTTCCTTTGTTCCAGAGGGAGACATTATCTCTGTTCTATCTTCTCCCTATCACGTAAGCATCCTTGAGAAATATTCCAGAATAAAGGCAGTCAGTACCTCTGCCTGGAAGACACAAAGAAATGTAAGAAACTCATGGAGAACTGTCTAATAAGTACCTTCTTGTAAACAGATAAAATAGAATGATTTCCCAATTCATTATTTGCTAACAAATAGACCAGACTTGCTTCGGTTGGTGGAGAGAATACTTCCCTGATTACCTCTCAATGGACCTGTTTATATTTCTTTCTGGCTCGCTTCAAGATTCTCTGTAAAGCTAAACTTCTCTTTCATCTATCTCACTGGCCAGTGTAGTCATGTAAATCGTAATAACCACCAGCTACACAACAGCAATTTAATGGATTTTGGAGAAGAGCAAGGATGAATCAAAGGTTCCTGAGTAGACGGCTGGGATAAGTCATCTGTACACCCATCTAAACGAGTGATTTTCAACTTTCCCTGTCTTCAACTCACCAGAGATACAGATATTAGACATCCACTGGTCAATGGTTCTCTATGGGGGGTTGACGGGGGAAAGCTAAATTTGAGCATTAATTGAACAAACCCAAAGTCAAATCCTCATATTCATCAATTTGAGACAGTATGAATACTGAAACTAAATAATTGCATATTACCTTCGCCATGCCTATTTAATAGTGACAATATAAATGGACTTTTTGAAAACACTAAAGTTTTATCTTACTCCATACCTCTAGGCTAGAAAACACTTCAAAAGTCTAGTCTTTAAAATTGAGAGCCAAAAATACTTACATTTTTAAAAATAGCAACTATTATGGGAGGCATGTTGAAATGTCTAGTTTTGTTTCATTGCCATTACTTTTATGTTGAGAAAAATTTTAAGATATATTTACTGATTACTTGTCCACAACAATCAATTCAGAAATATAAATACTAGATCAATACTTAACAATCGGGGAAAAAATATACTGCTACATCAGCTGATTTTTCTTTGAATTTAATGAGTTTACATCAAAAAATTAGGTAGTCATTTTACATTTAAGGAATAAAAATCTTTAAAAAAAAATACAAAGAGTGAAAGGATTTAACCAAGTTTACATTTCTTTTTGCTATAGTTTTTAACAATTCATCTCATCATATCTTATTGCAATGTGCAAATGCATTTGCAGCACCCAGTACAATCATGAAACTAAATTTAAGGAAGTACATTGTTAATAATAACCCTCAGAGGAAACTGACTTACTTTCTACTAAAAACTCTATGGTATATAAGCATTACATAATAATGCTATTAATGCTATTTAATGCTTTTGTCACAAGAATCATCACCAAAGTTTTCTGGAAATGAGTCCACATAAAAATTAAATATTTAAAAGGTGAAATCTTCCTTATTTTAACTTTAGCAAGATCTTTCTTTTTCATTATTAAGAAATACTTGAATAGTTTTAAAGCAAAAGCTGTTAAGAGTAGAGTCTAGATAGCTAAAACTGTACTCCTGAGTTCAAACTTACAGGTTAAGTCTTTTGTAAATAGTTCTCAATAAAATATCCTCCCTCCCTATCCCCCTGCCCCAAATCTTGTATTGTTTCTTACAAAACTTTGGTCAAGAGTAGAAATATATCCAGGCAGATGTATATGCCATACAATAGCAAGAACAGTAAAGCCCAACTAATGAGTTTGGGTTTTAGAAAAGAAGGCAATTAAAATGTACTCAAAGTTACATTAAGAAAAGCTTCCACAGGGTAATATTGAAACGGTCACAAAGGTTAAGAAAATACTGATATCAAAGTACAAATGACTACAATGTTAAAATACACAAAAACTACTATACAAGAGCCTCTTTTAAAATTAAAAATAAAGAACACAACACATGAGTCAGGATTATTTTCCTGTTCTACTCATGAATTTTAGTCTTTATAGTCATAGGGTTGGTTATGTTGACATCTAGTAGAGTTTCTTAGGACATCTGTTGAAGTTTCATCCCCACTTCAGAGGGTGGATCTTCCCCAAGGAACCGCTCAATTCTGGTCACATCTTGGTCATTGTACAAGTTCAAAGTAGTGCAAGATCGCCATGATGTGCTGAGGCATGAAGACGTAGCCTGTGTACAAAGCCATCCCCACGATGGAAACCAGCATGGAATCTGAATTGTAGTTAAGGAAACAATTTACTTCTTCTTAATTTATTTAAAAGTAAATTCCAAAAGTTGTTCACCTGTTTTATGTTGAAGTACCCATTCACTCACTTAATGCTTTCTCATATATGTCAAGAATTAATCATTGTAGCCACTAATATTAACGGCGCCTGGCACTATTCTAAGTTTTGTAGCTCACTTCATCTTCACTATCACCTTCCAAGATAGGCACTGTTATTCCCATTATGCTTCAAAACATCAGACTGCTTCAAATGAAGCAGAAAGTGACACTGTTCAATCTAAGGAACAGTATAAGAATAAAATTGCATTTCATGACTTCAAAAGGTCTATCAACTTCAGTGATAAGAATGTCTGATCCAAGAATTTTAGAATTATTTAGACTATTTGGCTAAAAGTGCTGGCTTTAGAGCCTCAGCTAAGATCAATCGTATACCTAGCGACACATAGGCTGACAGAACCAACTACTGTTAAACATTATCATTATCACTAAACTTTGCAACATCCAGTAAAAGTCATCTTGATAACTGAAACAATAAATATCTGTACTGTGTTCCTTTCTCCTCATTCCAAAGGCACTGAAACAGTATACGTGCCAATCGACAAGGGTCCTCCTCTTGGACCACACAAAATACTGCTAACAAAAATTATGTCAAATCTAAGGGCTTTTTGATTTGCTCTCACAATAACCATGTGCTTCTGAACTGGGACCACACTTTATGAATTCATTCATTCATATTCTCTCTCTACCCTGCCTCCACTCCTGTCTTTCATACCTTTCAGTTCTACATAATACTAGTTCTATAATACCTTACATTCTTGCACAGAAAGATAGGGTTTAAATAAACAACTGCTTACCTACCAACTAATATTTGTATAACAGTTCAGTTGACTAAACTTCTTTTATATATTATCTTGCTTGCTCTAATAGCTTTCCTGTGAAATGTTTATCCTGACTATTACTCATCAGAGCCTGACAAAACACTGAGTGACTTATCCAGGGCCCTACAAGAAGGTGTCTTTTGGGGCACCTGGTGGCTCAGTCAATTAAGTGTCCGACTTCGGCTCAGGTCATCATTTCACAGTTTGTGAGTTGAAGCCCCACGTTGGGCTCTGCGCTGACAGCTCAGAGACTGGAGCCTGCTTCAGATTCTGTGTCTCCCTCTCTCTGTCCCTCCCCCACTTGCACTCCATCTCTCAAAAACTGAATAAACATTTTTTTTAAAAAAATTTTAAGCTGTCTTTTGAGACAGAGCACAAACTGAAGCTATCTGACTCAAACCCTAAATTCATTCTCCTCATCCAGTAAACACGGATGGAGGTCTCCCATAATCATTTTTTAAATTTACTTTTTAGCCTCCTTTAATCCAGTTCTTTCTTAAATGACCACTTTCTATGTACCCTTTAATTTCTTTTAAAAAAATGTTTACTGCTTTCATATCACACACACAACCACATAAATCCTACCCCTACAGGCTACGGACACTGTTCTCAGGTCACCAATAGCCACCTATTAAATCCAATGCTATTCAAATGGACAGTTTCAGTCCTTCCTCTTCAAAACTCTCCTCACTCTGAGCTAAGAAGGTACTTTTCTCTAGGACTCTCCTCACATGTCTCTCACCATTTTCCTGTGTCACTGGCTCTTTTTCCCTATCTGTCCCTCATATGTAAGATAATTAGAGTGAATTTGTGCTCTTCTCCCAAACATCCACCCCACTGCTCCTCTTAGTAGGACACTCACACTCTCTGGATGGGGCTCACCTTTCCCATCTCCAGCCCTGACTGATCTTAACCAATTAGAATACCCATGTCTTTCGGGCGCCTGGGTGGCTCAGTAGGTTAGCTGTCCAACTCTTGATTTCGACTCCGGTCATGATCTCATGGTTCCTGGGATCGAGCTCCATATAGGGTTCTGTGCTGATAGCACAGAGCCTGCTTGAGATTCTCTCTCTCCCTCTCTCTCTGCCCCCACCCCGCTCACATGGGTTCATGCTCTCGCTCTCTCTCTCTCTCTCTCTCTCTCTCGCTCTCTTTCTTTTTCTCTCTCTCAAAATAAATAAACATTAAAAAAAGAAATTATCTTTGTAACAATTCCCACTCTCAAAACTGATCAACCAGCTCAAAGTTTAGGACTTCTACCAGGAATTAAGGAACACAGATATTCATTCTCATTCTCATTCTCTCTCTCATTCTCTCTCTCTCTCTCTGTCTCTGTCTCTGTCTCTCTCCCCCCCTCCCTCTCTCTCCTTCTGGAATATGCAGTTTGTTGATGGAATCCTGCAATCACAGGAGTCACTTTGCCTCCATGAGAAAAGCAAAATTCACAACAAAGCTGACACATGAAGGGGGTGCAACAAAAATAACCACAGAAAAAATGGAGCCAGAAACTTCATCAAAACACCCGAAGCTTACCTTGCCAGTGGATTTTTAGATATAGAAGCCAATGAAGCCTCTACTCTTGAACAAGTTGTAAAATGTCTTTGTTATACTTGTAGCTGACAGCATTCTAAATGACAAAACAGAATCCCCAATGTTTTGTCATGGGCCCTACAAACTCTTAAGGCCTAAACAATCACCTTAATGTTGCTGACCTGAACCCACCTTCTGCACTGTAGACAAGGATTTCCTACAACTTACTAAACATTTTCACCTATGATATTCCTGAGGAGTACTTCTAAGTTCAACAAAGCCAAAACTGAACTCATTAACTTTCTCCAAAACTACCTCTTTCTTGGAGTCTGTCTCATTTTTTCAACTATTTGAAATAGTTGAATAACTATTAACAATTTGCCTAGTCACTAAATCCAGAAATTTGATTCCTCCTCCCCAGATTCAAATTATCTAAGACTTCTCAGTTCTTCCCAACCCCCACAAATGACTTTTATATCTCGTGTTCCCTACCCTAATCAATAATAAATGACTGAGGTATTTATCATTCCTTAATCATGTGAAAGCTCCCATTCTAGGCCTTTAGCCACTTTCCATGCCACTCATTACTAACATGATCCTTTCAAAATACATTAGGCTTCCAGGGGCTCCTGAGTGGCTCAGTCGGTTAAGCATCTGACTTCAGCTCAGGTCATGTTCTCACGGTTTGTGAGTTTGAGCCCATTGTTAGGCTCTGTGCTGTCAGCACAGACAGGCTTCCCAATGTTATAGGACAGCACTTGTAATTGTAAGCCAAAACATCCAAGGACCTTTCCAATCTAGTCCAAAGTACCTGTCTTAGGTTGGAACCCATAGAAGTAGACAGAAATTGAGAGATTGGGACAGGGATTCTGGTACAAGTTATTCTTGAGGGAGTTTTAGCAAAAGACGAGTGAGTAGAGCAGAACAGAGCAGGGAGAAAAAGCTAAGTAGGTTCAGGGGCTCAGCTCCCACAGGATGCTCTGGAGCCTGAATTATATCACATGTTGGTTTTGCTTTGAGGCGAGAGGCCTGACTTTTTTTGTCCCTTTATCTGTCAACCATTGGCTGCAGAACTGGGTGAGAAAAACCCACATGGGTAAGACAGCTGTCTTGACCAAGGCCCAATACTCTGAAGAATGGGACAGATAGAAGGGATGAGCAGACAAAAGAGGAGAGATGCATCAGCTGGTGTAGGGGGTTGAGGTGAAGACCAAGAGCACCACCTACTATACTACTTTTCCCTTGTAACTTCCAACACTCCAGATAATTCCCGACAAAGATATCCTACTCACAGCCATATTACGTGAGTCTTGGAAAACAATGCTCTATATTTTCATACTGCTCTGCTTATGGTTCAACAATAAGAGGAGTAAGGATAATAGTAGTAGTAGCAGCTTTTATTCTGTGAACATCTAGTGTGTGCTCAACACTGTGTTAAATACTCCAGCAAGTTCAACTAACCCTGAATCTCAAAATCAGAGGAAGCAATGGAGCCAATTCCAAACCAAGTCAGTCACACTCCAAGAATCTGTGTTCTTAACCACAATGCATACCTTCATATATACGAAAAATCCTACTCCTTCTAGTAAAACCCAATCAATTCTTAGAACTCATGTAGTTACCACTCTCATACGAGGCTTTCTCTAGCCTTCATATTTTTCCCATTCTTACTCCCAACCTCCTGGCCCTACTGCTCATAAATCTCTTTATTCATATAATTCAGCACTTACCACTTGACATAACCTTTTTTTTTTTAATGTATTTATCTCATCCAGATTATCAACTCCTTGAGCACAGGAACAATGTCTTATTATTTTTGTATCTCCAACATCTAACATAATACATGCTCAATAAATATTTGATGAATAATGAAATTACTCAAGAAACATCATTTGATTCTAGATTAACTGTGGTGCTTTCTACACATTCCACACATTACTGTGATGAAAAACTTTACAGTCACTACAGAAAAAGTAAGAGTCCATTTCTAGGCGATACTGTATTTTCAAAATGTTTTTTTAGCTTTTTTTTTTTTTTACAGCTTTTATTTAAGTGTACATACCAAGTAAAGGAAATGGTACAGTAAAGACCTTCAGGTCACTGGCTCATATTCAGTCAAGTAGGAAATGATTACTAAAAACAGTCATTTGGATGATTATATTACATACTCTTTATATTATAAATTTAATTATAATTCTTTAATTTAGTATGGAGAATATATTGGTTAAGAAGCATGCATAAACTACCTTAACAGCTTACTCTACTACAAGAAAAGAATCTGAAACTTAAACTCTATTTGTGAACACTACAGTGTCAAAATTTTAAATTCTTCTATGCATATAAATATGTTTTGCAGGGCACCTAGGTGGCTCAGTTGGTTAAGCGTCCAACTTCGGCTTAGGTCATGATCTCACAGTTCAATGAGTTTGAACCCCCCATCGGGCTCTGAGCTAACAGTGCAGAGCCTGCCCAAATCCTGTCTCCCTCTCTCTTTGTCCCTCCCCAGCTCGTGCTCTCGCTGTCTCTCAAATTTTGTGTTTTGCAAGTGAAATAAGAACTTACCAAACTTGAAAAGGTTTTTTGCCTGATTAAAATATAAGATACTAGAGTCCATGACTGTATATAGCATTATGCTGGGATGCATATACATATGGAGTAAAAGCAGTAGAAAATAATTATATATGTTAAATTCAGGATGGTTACTTGGTGAGGTGAAATGGGGAGAAGAAGGGAGAAGCAACTTAGAAGGGGCATAAATGGAGCTTTGAATGTATTAGTAATGTTTTTCTTCACCTAGTTGGTAGCATATGCACATTCACTATATTATTCTTTATGGAGTATGCCTGAATAGTCAATAACTTTTTTTTATATCTAATATATAATCTATTACATGTCACTCTTACCTCTGAACACCATAGATGGATAAGCAATAGGCATGCTTATAATTACATGAAAAGGATCTCTATGGCTACAATATTATCAACCCCAAATTTTACTTCTGTCACAATTACGTTAATACTGACAAACAGTACGTGAATATAACAAATGATCTTTAGTCTTCAAATTTAAAACCTATTTGATCACTTTTCAGATAGTGAAAATTTCATCATTAGTCTACCACGTATACAATTTGTAACAAATTACTTCTTTTAGGTGTACAAATAGAAATGGCATCAGTGATAGTTACCTACATACACTTATTTTTTTTCTTTTATAGTTTATTGTCAAGTTGGTTTCCATATAACACCCAGGATTCATCCCAACAAGTGCCCTCCTCCAGGCCCATCACCCCCCTTCCCCTCTCCCCCACCCCTATCAGCCCTCAGTTTGTTCTCAGTATTCAAGGGTCTCTCATGGTTTACCTCCCTCCCTCTCCCCAACTATTTTTCCCCTTCCTCTCCCCCATGTCAAAAACTTTTTAAAATAAGAACTGTAAAGGAAAATGAAGCTACTTATAGTACTGGACTAAACACTCTTCTGTGTGAAGGATTCGGCTCCCTTACAAAATTTGAGTTAGACATCACTGGGTCTACTTTGTTACTAGGAAATAAACAGAAAGTCTTAGCTCTCAGAAACAGAATAAACAATTCTCAATTCTGGCCAAGATAAACAGAAAAGTACTGAAAGTCACTTGAGCCTAGATGCAAAAATGCCACTTGATAAGCTACTCAAAGAATTATTAAAAAAAAAAAAAAACTTAACCTAACCTTTCACTCATAGCCACTTATTAAATTTAACTTTTATCCTGTGTCTCCCCCCAAAAAAATGTTTCTATATTCTTAGCCTATTTCTAATTATTTCCAGAATCACAGTAACTAAAAAAGGTTCAACAGTAAGTTTTCTGTACAATTAAATGTCAACATTATTCCCAAAAATTATCTTAAAGCTCTCAAACATAACATATTTAAAACCAACTTAACTAAACAATGATTATACAACTCATACTGGGTGAATAAGTAGACAATGCGACCATGAGGAACTTCTCCGACCCTTAATAATCAACTTGCAAAAAAAATGCAGAAAGAAGTCCCCTTTTATGAGTAGCTTTCTACAAATGTCAATTTAAGCAATATAGTTGAAATAGCTCCAGTGTAACTGAGTTGAATATTCCCTCAGATTATGCTTGACACCATTTAAAATGGTAGTTTTACTGACGCACTGGTTTTATTATGACATTTGCAAGGTTAAGGAATGTGTGACATTCATCTCCTTAGAAGTGTCCTCACAGAGAGTACACTACCTATAATTTGCTATCTGGTATTTGATAGGATTTCTCAATCCATCACATTTTTTAATACACCTCTCAAAGTTTAAAGTATACTCCACACACTGTGAAGTACAAAAAATGAGTTCTGGAAACACCATGACACTGAAGGAAACCTAGGTTTGAGCTGTGACTCTGCCAATTCCTGATTGTATCAAAAACTCTCTGATCACTAGTCTCCTTACCTATAAAATAAGGACACACATCACCTACCTTTCAGAGTTCACGTGAGCATTTTGAATCAAATCTATTCTGCAAACAAAAGGCAATATAAGCCTTATCAAAACCATTATTTGAGGGGCACCTGGGTGGCTCAGTCAATTAAGCATCTGACTTCAGCTCAGGTCATGATCTCACATTTGTGAGTTCAAGCCCTGCATTGGGCTCTGTGCTGACAGCTCAGAGCCTGGAGCCCATTTCAGATTCTTTTGTCTCCCTCGCTTTCCGCTCCTCCCCCACTCACACTGTGTGTGTCTCTCTCTCCCTCTCTCTCTCTCAAAAATAAACATTTAAAAAAATTTTTTTCAACCTACTGTTTGAGGACTTAAGCATTTAACATCATGACTCAGACAATGTTTGGGAATGGTCTGAGGTCACCCTCCTACTAATTTGTTATTAATTTACAGTACAATACTGGGACATCACAATCCCTCTGGAATGGAGTTTCTTCTCCATAAAATGAGGCCACTTCCTGCATTAACATCCTAGGATCCCACTTGCATGGAGCGGGCACTCAATCACCCTTAATGTAATCTGTTTCACACACAGAGGAAAAAATGTAAATAATCAATGTTTCATAACACACATGCATTGGAAGGCAATACTCAAAATGACAGGATCTATCTACCAAACCCTTACTGTTGTCTAAATAATATACATACCAGTAACAGTACCCAAATTTACTGAGTTGACATTCTAGAGGGGGTTATATGATTCGAGAAGTATAGAAAAAAGTTAGCAAAATCTAGAATATAACAACAAAAAAAACTCAAAAACCAAAAAAGAAAAAAGCTTTGTGTGTTTATAACTGCCTCTACCACTGAATTTTAAGTGCATAAGAGCAAAAGCACGTCAGCTGAGCTGCTCCATTGCTTGCAGCTATAGCGCACGGCTAGACAAAGCAGGTACTTCATAAATCATTCAAGAACTGAGCAGATAATGTGCCAGGATATGTGCAGGCGCTGAAGATAAATGTTTGTACAAGGACTGAATGAACAATCAGACGTTATTTATAACCCAGATATAACATAAATATTTTATGGGCTTAAACGTTTTTATGGGTTTAAAAGCAAATAGATGTGAAACCATATACCTGTATGTTGTCTGCTGTTTCTTTAACAGAGATCCCCACCTAATCATCAGCTGATAAGTTTCCAGCTAGATAGAAAAAAATAAAGATTTCTTTTGCCCATATAAGGGCCACACCAACCCTTTCCCCAAAGACTTAAAAAAAAAAAAAAAAAACAACAACTGGTAACAAAGAGAGGAAATGCTTTAAAGATTAAGTAGAGTACATCAGAGGCCAGACCACAGCAACTAACACTTTCTGTCCCAACCAGTAACTGCACCATCACCGCCTACCTTAGTAATTATTCACAAGACTTTGGAGAAATCAAAAGTGGTTTCTCATTGGGAAAAGGCCAGGGACCTCTGTTCCAGCAGGTACAACTCCTACCTCTTCACCAACCTAAGTAATTTCAGTGCGCTGATTCTTGCCATTTGCAACATGGATAGAGCTAGAGAGTACAACGCTAAGAGAAATAAGCCAATCAGAGAAAGACAAATACCGTATGATTTCATTCATATGTGTAATTTATTCATATTTCATATTTCATTCATATGTGTATTTTTACAAAACATATCAAGTTGATATCAACATATCTCTTGATACTTTTCTGGTTGCCTTATAATAAAAGCAAGTAGAAGACACTGATACTGTTACAGTCCTGCGTATGTTAGTCAATTTGATAGTCACGGGTCATATTAAAAGGACATCACATTAGCATCAGAAGTTAGTATTTAGCAAGCAAAATACATCCTCTGAACTTTCTGTAGTGTGATTACACCAAAGGATGGACATTGATTTTAGAAACTACAACTTGATGACAAACTCTTTAAAAACTAAAATAAAAGAGCATGCTGCTGAAACCAGCAATGATCATGTTCAACTCTGAACCGAAGTCCTGGAAATGGTTTGCAGCTCTGAACCCGGAGACACCCAGGCTCTGTATCACTGTGCCCCTTTATAATTACAGCTTCTATTAATTTCATGCAGATTTGAAGTCCCAGGATCAAGGGGACAAAAACTCCCAGTCTGCTCTGAAACATAACCTGTTCTGCTGTGACATATTCCTGGAACATCAGCTAGCTCACACATGACTAGCGTAACATAGGAGCTGCATTGTTTCGTATGAGATTTTTGATAAATTAGGGGAGCCAGATTAGTGGGAGAAGAATTATAACCTTCAGCAAGAAACATCCTTTAGCTCAGCTTCTGCACAGACAGGAATCCTTTGAGCCCTATTTTAAGAAAATTAATAGTTAATATCTGCACCCAGGCTCCCTCTCCAGAAAGGCACACCTCCAGGCTAATACAATTCTTAGCTAGTGGCAGGTTGAACTGACTCCTGTACCTCTTCAATGGCAGCCCACACCATCTACACTACTTAGCATATCCAGTCAATTCTGCCCATGCATTTTTAATGTCCTCTGAGGCAGCCTCCACCCTGCCTGCCTGGCCTATCCAAGTTATCCCCTCAAGATGCCAATTGTTGTTTTAGTTAGTGCTTGCTTACTAAGTTGTATAGATTTTGAGTGGTCTGCTCTAGTACTATTCTCCCATAAGCCCTATAATTTGGGGATTTTTTTCAGGAACACCTGACATGTGATGGCCACAATTCTTTTATTAGTAGTAATTCTACTTTTCTTTTTTTTTTTAATGTTTTATTTCTTTTGAGAGAGAGACAGAGTATGAGTGGAGGAGGGGCAGAGAGACAGGGAGACACAGACTCTGAAGCAGGCTCTAGGCTCTGAGCTATTAGCACAGAGCGCCCAATGTGGGGCTCGAACCCACGAGCAGTGAGATCATGACCTGAGCCAAAGTCAGATGCTCAACCGACTGAGGATTAGAAAAGTAATTCTACTTTTCATAGCTATTGATAGTAAATGCTATCTTTCTATCATTTCATAACTACTATTTTTTAAGCATTCCAATTTATGAAAAGTATATATGCTCTATTAAGTAGATTTTCTGGAACATATAGTTTTCATTATTAAATTTGAGCATTGGGGTTTTTGTTTTTTACTAAAAGAATCCATCATATCTTTGCTCCTAAGTACCATAAATGTTAAAGCCTAGGAGGTAGGTCACAAAGTCTTTAAGAATTTGTAGTGGATGGGAATGCCTCGCTGGCTCAATCTGTAGAGCATGTGACTTGATCTCAGGGTCTTAAGTTCATAAGTGTGTGTATGTACATGCACACACGCACGCACACACACAGTTCTTGTGTAATACGGTTTTATGCATCTTCCACCTTTCCTGAGAGCTACTAAAGAAAAAATTATAATATCCAAACGAGTATAGATAAGGGATATTCTAACATTCTCACTTAGCCAACCAAGCATCAAGCAGGGTAAAACAGGCTAGAGCAGCTGTCTTTGAACTAAAGCACAGAAGCCTTGGCGATACAAGATTTTCCAGAAGGTTAGAATCTGTTAAGGAGACGGGTCTCTCTCCTAAAGCTGATCTGAGCATTATCCTGATCTGCTAGTTCTCCTTCCCATCCTCCTTACAACTTCATTTCTACCACTTTACTTCCTGAATCCTACAATTTGCATTTTCCCGTGGTATAAAATAACTTTGGGGACAGCAAACAAAGGAACAGGAACTAACCTGAGTTGTACTTTATTTATATATGTATTTATATATGTATTTATATATGTATTTATAATCTCGGTAACCAACTCCTGGCACACCTATGAGCTTCATCGATCTCTCCATTTAGTAATTTGAATTCAGAAGTGACACAGCGTTCCAGCCTAGGCCTGACAGAATGGCTCCTACGAAGGATGGTGAGAGGAAGGGCCTTACTGCCATCGACAAGGTAGTGACCAGAGAACACAATGTCAGCACTTAAAAGGGTACCCACGGAGTGGGCTTCAAGAAGTGTGCCAAAAGTCTGGAAAGTCGCCCTGAAGGAGATGGGAAGTCCAGATGTGCATGTGAACACCGGGCCCCACAGAGCTGTGTGAGTCCGAGGAATGAGGAATGTCCCGCAGCATACCCGTGTGGCTGTCCAGAAAACACGAGGATGAAGATTCACCAAACGAGTGTTAATATATTGGTTATCTGTGTACCTGTCACCGCTTTCAAACATCTACAGTCAATATGGATGAGAACTAACCACTGATTGTCAAATAAAGTCATAAAGTTAAAAAAAAAAAAAAAGATGAGAGAAGAGTAAAAGCCTAATAGGTTATGTGATAAATATTTTCTATGAATTGTACAAGAAAAAATTTTTAAGGTTTTAACAAAAATATACAATTATAGGGGCACCTAGGTGGCTCAGTCAGTGGAGGGTCTGACTCTTGATTTGGGCTCAGGTCATGATCCCAGGGTGGTGGGATGGAGCCCCACATCAGGCTTCAAGCTGAGCATGGAGCTTGCTTAGGATTCTCTTTGTCCCTCTGCCCCTCCCCCACTTGCGCTTTCCCTCTAATACACACACAAAGTAATAAAATACATATGTGAAAAGCAAGGAATTAAATCCATTATAACTGTTTAAATTTACTATGTTTCAAATGTCAACTTAAATGAACAAGATAATACCCATTACAATGTGCTTTTTGTTCGTGTAGGGGCTACACAAACAAAAAGTCTAAATACCACTGGAGTGGAGGCCTGAAGTATTAATTTATCAGTTACAATTATTTTCACCTCTGCTTCCCACTCTTCAGCTCTCCCTTGTAACAGAGAGCTGCATTCATTTCTACAAAAGGAAGCTCAAAAGAAAATGGCATGAAATATAAAAGATCGAAGACTGTGGGGAAGAAATTCTTTTTCTCCATAGTCTGAAGGCAATGTTCAGGCTATTTCAACATTATTCTGAAGTCACATTTTGTTTGATAATACCTTGATAAATCTTTCTAAAAGGCATTAAACTGATTTACTAAATATCTTTCTAGAAGTAACTTTCTCTGATATTAAGAATTTTGCCCAGGGGCACCTGGGTGGCTCAGTCAGTTAAGCGTCCTACTTCAGCTCAGGTCATGACCTCACGGTTCGTGAATTCAAGCCCTGCATCAGGCTCTGTGCTGACAGCTCAGAGCCTGGAGTCTGCTTCAGATTCTTTCTCCCTCTCTCTCTGCCTCTCCCTGCTTGGGCTCTCTCTCAGAAATAATAAATGAATAAACTTAAAAAAAAATTTTTTAAAGAATTTTGTCTAGAAGCACCTGGGTGGCTCAGTTGGTTAAGCTTCTGACTTCAGCTCAGGTCATGATCTGTTGGTTCATGAGTTTAAGCCCCAAATTGGACTCTCTCCTGTCAGCACAGAGCCTGCTTCTGATCCTCTGTCCCCCTCTCCCTCTCTGCCCCTCCCCCACTCATGCTCTTTCTCTCTCTTAAAAACAAACATTAACTTTTTTTTTTTTTTTGCCTAATCATCAAAGCACATGATGATTTTTACTGGTACTCTAAAGTATCACAGGATTCTGTACCTACAAACATTTTCTTCAAAAGAGGCACTCATTAAAACGAAAGTTCTAGTAGAAGGCTCTGGTGAACTGAGGTTTTAATGATAATCCCCTCTATTGAATAGCTCAGAGGAAACTCTGCCAAAGAGAGAGACAGTGATCTAAAAGTCCTCCCCCCCACCCGATACAGAAGTGCTGATGCATAGGGGCACATGTACCCCAATGTTTGTAGAGGCACTTTCAACAATAGCCAAATCATGGAAAGAGCCTAAATGTCTATCAACTGATGAATGGATTAGGAAGATGTGGTTCATCTATACAATGGAATACTACATGGCAATGAGAAGAAATGAAATCTGGCCATTCGTAGCAAAGTGGATGGACCTCGAGGGTGTCATGCTAAGCGAAATAAGTCAGGCGGAGAAGGACAGATACCATATGTTTTCACGTATAAGTGGAACAGGAGAAACTTAACAGAAGACCATGGGGGAGGGGGAGGGGAAAAATAGTTGGGGAGAGGGAGAGAGGCAAACCATTAGACACTCTTGAATACTGAGAACAAACTGAGGGTTGATGAGGGTGGGGAAAAGGAGAAGGGGGGTGATGGGCATGGAAGAGGGCACTTGTTGGGATGAATCCTGGGTGTTATATGGAAACCAATTTGACAATAAACTATGAAAGAAAAGAATAAATAAATAAATAAAGGTCCCCCCTGGCCAAAATATAGGGGTTTTCTTGGTCAACTTTGTTTTGTTTATTGTGTTCATTTACAAAAATATGTTACACAGCAAATACACAGAAAGAGATACTTAGTGCCTCCAAAAATGGCATGGCAAAATATACTCCTCAAACACCTCTCCATTGGCTTATAAAAACTTTGATTTCACCAAACCAGGCACTACTTAAAATGGCTTAAGTGCATTTTTCAGGTTTTCAAATAATACCTCAGGAGAGTGACACAAGAAACTGGTAACATGGGTTGTCCTGAGGTGGCTGGGTGGAAAGAAGACTTTTACCACCTACCTTTTTGGTGCCTTTTGAGTTTTGAACCATGAGGATGTATAATCTATTTTTATTTACAATTTAAAAATTCATATTCTAGACTTTCAAATACTTTGGTATATTGAGATGCAAAGAAAAATTCTCAGTTCTAGCTGTTAGCATTTAAGGATATGGCAAAAATCTATGAAAATAAACTTAGCTGCTACTGACACAGCATATACCTTAAAATTTGTAATGCTCTCTTTTTCATTATCATGCAAAGCCTACCTCAATCCAAAATACCTACCTTTGCTTCTACCCTTGCTCCCCTCACCACCCTTAATCTTTCCCAAACCCTGCAACTAAATAAAACCTTTTCAAACCTAGATTGGATCACTCCTCTCGAAAACCTTCTATGAGCATCCTTTTCAATTATGACTAAAAGCCAAAATCCTTACCATGACCGCCAGGATCTCCATGGACTCTGCCCTCTCTCCCATGGTCACTCTGCTCCAGCCACACCTGCCTCAGTGATGGCCTTCATACATGCCACACAAGCTCTGGACTCAGGGACTTGCCCTTGCTGTTCCCCCTGCCAGCTATGCTCTTCCCTTGGATTTCTACCCTCTAACTCCATCACTTCCTTTACGTTTTTACTCAAATACTGCTTCTCAGGGAAGCCTTTCCTGATATCCTCTTTAGAAACAACAACTCCATCCGATCGGCACATTTCTCTTATCCCACTGACCTACTTCTCTGTCTTCACAGTGCTTACCACCTAGCATACTCTATAACTTAATTATAAACATTCCACAGGACAGGGGTTTTTGTCTCATTTGCTCAGAGGTATCACAAGCACCTACGCCAGCATCTGGGACAAGGTATGCATGCAGAAGCATCTGGTGCATTAATAAATGACCCTAACCTGCTTTCTCAACTTAACTTCCCACTTCTTCTGCCTTAAAGAATCGCTGCTCCAGTCTGGTGTACTCACCATCCCAGCACACCTCTGCACCCCAGGTTACACCTTCTTCCCATCTGGGGGGAAAAAATGAAAACAAAAAACCAAAGCACTCAACTACCTCCCTGAAAGTTTTCTGAGCACTCTCAGTCCCCACGTTCTTCCTGCCCTGCATCCCAAGGCACTTTTTGCCCAGCTCACTCTACTGCAATGACCCCAGGGTGGACCTATCTGAGAACATTTATAAATCCTAATTTTTCCTAAAACTTGGCTCTAATTTCCTTGGAGACATCAAGTCCATCTTCTTGGAAACTTACAGAACTCAGTGAATGTTATCAATAATGAGGGGGAAAAAGCAGTTCTGCGATGTATTTTTTTTTCTTTCAAAATAAAAACAGCTTTGAGCCTCAGGGAGAAATATATGTTTTTATGGCTTGTTTTCCTAGTTTATTAAATATTAAAATATCAGAGAAAATTGTTACAGGATTTGAGTGACTCTACTCAAAAGTAGAGTCCCCTCATCTCCTGAACTCTTAATCCAATGCCTAGGAGACACTACAGGATCTGACCCTCTGACCTCCTCTCCTACTACTGATAGGCCCCTTCACTCTGCCCCAGCCACGCCAGTTCCCTGGCTGTCTGTCAAACACGACAGACATGCTGGTGTTTGGGGGCATTCATACTTACTGTCCCTTCTGCCTAGAATGCTCATTCCCCTGGAATTCCACCCCAGCTTAAATCTTTCAAAATGTCCTTCCTGACCACTCTAGCCAAAACTGAAAAACACTCCCTCCTACTTTCTTACCCTCTTCTGTTTTTCTCTAGAACATACATAACAATCTAATAGTCTATATTTTTTTTACTCATTTATTTAGTGCCATTAGAATAAATATTTTTATCTGTTTTGTTCAGTCATACCCCCACTACCTAAAACAGTAACTGGCAATTAGGAAGTAGTTAATTCTTGTGAAATGCAGAAGTCAGCAAACATACATAAATGAATACATAGAACAATGCAAATTTTGTTAACATTTGTTAAAATAAATCAAAGAGGTTTTCACTCTATAGCATTTTATACTTCTTTTAATTTGAATTCTCTGCAATAACTGAATTTTGCTCATCAGAAACAGCCAACCTCCAAAGCTACCCAAAGCTGGTTTAAAATCAGGTCTCTTTTACCTTTCCCAAATACTTCTGCAATTCCTTTGAAATGACAGATCAATATACAAACAAATGTTTCTCAAGCACTATCTGTGTGCCCAGCACTGTGGTTTAGAAAATTTTTTTCCTTGAAGAAACATAGATTGTCTTTCAGGGTAAATCTAATTCCTAACATAAACCAAAAAACTGCCCACATTTTGCTTAAAATAAATAGAAGTACAAAGTGTCATGGAAACATAAGAAGCCATAGGATGGCAAATATAGCTCAGTGATACAGAATAAAGCCCTTTTTTATCTAAAAAAAAAAAAAAAGCTAAATAACTTTTACTTATTTTTCAAATTATTTTAACAACTTATTTTTAATTTTTCCACACCCCTCCTCAACAACATGGTTACAATGTTGTTATTCAGTGAGACACTACAGGGTGTGCCTCACTGGTTACAAAACTTGCCTTAGTTACAAAACCTGGTCTTTTCATTTCCCGCTAATGGCTGCCTGTAGGGAAAGGGGGCTTTCGAAACATGTTAAAACTTCTACTCTGGAGATGGAGCTCAATGGATTTCAGTCTGCAGGCTCTGCTGTAGTATTCACTGTAATACTACTCTGCCCTCATTCCATTCACTCGACTGTTACCTTGTTTTTATCAGGTGTCACAGCCCCTTCTAGTGCATGACAGACACCTTGTCTGCCCAAGGAAATTGTTCAAGTATTGGTTGACAAACCAAAAGCTAATGTATCATTTCAAACGTGGTAACAGAAAGCAGATGATAAGAGAAAATTTAGGATACGGGCCCTAGCATGGAACTATTTACAAAACGGATTTTTAAACCTCATTCTTTCAAGAACCATTTGCAGTATGCCTGACGACACAGATGCATTTCCTTACAAACATATTTAAAAGTATTTTTGTGACAATGTCCTTACTGAGATAATTTCAAAAACCCTCATATTCAACTGGGATTGACCTTCCAATTTATAACAACCATTACCTAACTTCTAGCTATTTCATTTGGGAGACATAGAGAAGCAAATTCACATGTTTAAGGATACCCCTAGAAAAATGTACGGAAGTAGGTAATAGGCTATCAGTTTTCCCTAAAACAGGGACAACTTCAATTTATTAAAGGAGTTACAGCAGTGACATGTAAACTAATGCAATTAACTTCTTCTAGACCTCCTACAAGACCTTCTAGACCATTTTTCAGACAGCTAAATTTCTCTTACATGAAATTTTAGTTTGCTAGCAATGATGACTGTATTCAATGTAATTTTTTAAATAGTATGTCTCTTTCCAAAACCATGTAACTGGCTACAAAACTGTTCTATGTGAAGCTTACTCATTATTAATGAAGTTATGAAATATAAACTACTCCACAGTAATTAAAGCTCCAAATAAGGGGGGGGGAGGGGTACCCAGCTTCTTCATTTTCTTCCTCCAAGCTAGAATGAAGATTCAATTTCAAATCAATGTTCCAAAATCATATATAATAATTAAATGCCTGACTTTAACTCTAGAAGTTCAGCTGGAATAATAGAGGCACAACAGCTGATAGTAATTTAAGACTGGCTTATGTCAAAAGGATTACATTTCCACCTTGGGTTAATTCAGTAATGTGAACTTTGAAATAATATATATTTTTTTAATCTTAGGTTTAAAACCATAGGGTTCTACAGGACCCGATGCTAGTTGGTTGCAGTTCTAACTAGTTTTTTAAAAACTGAAATCACTTGGCCACAAAAACCAATGAGAAGTCAAAAGCCTCAAAGGGAAAAATCTACAGACGCACTATATTTCATTTCATGATTTATTCCGCCATCCCCCCCCCAAAAAAAAGCCATCATCTGGTTTATTTACAGGACACTATTACTATTGCAATATAATAACAGGAAAACCTTAAAACCGTTGACACAGTAGCATGTATCCAAACAAAAGCTTTTAAGAGTAAAACCTTTGATGGACTCTGACAGTGAGCTCTACATTTAACCTCCTACTTAAAGAGTGTCGATATAGTGCAACATTGTTTAAATTCACTTTTTTTAATGTTTATTTTGAAAATGAGAGAAATCTCAGGGAGACTCCCCGCTGTCAGCACGGAGCCCAAGCAGGGGAAGGGTGCTGAATCTCACAAACCAGTGAGATCATGACCTGAGCCAAACCAAGAACTGGGCCCTTAACCAACTGAGCCACCCAGGCACCCCTAAATTCACTTTTAAATTGATTTTAACTGAGGGGTACCTGCTGACTCAGTTGGAAGAGAATGTGGCTCTTGATCTCAGGGTTGTGAGTTCAAGCCCCATGTTGGGTGTAGAGATTACTTAAGTAAATACATACATAAATCTTTTAAAAAAAGAGTGAGAGAGATGATTTTTAACTGAGTCAAGAAGTCTGTGCTTCTATATTTTAGTATACATTTTACAGGGATTATTTGATCTCTAACCTACTGAACTTAGAGTTCTATCTACAAATAAATGGTGCAGGAAATCAGAGCACACTTTACATTCAGACTTTAAATCCAAAATTATGGTTCTTAAGTTCTGGAAAGCTTTGGAAGGAAACCATAATAAAAATAAATATTTTTTCTTGTAAGCAGCTTAAGAGTCCTCCAAAGTGTTGAAACAAAGCACAATCTTATGCTAGTTCAATACAAATAAGCACACTTATTAATGCTTGGAATGAAATGATCTCCGTCACTCTACCAGAATGCAACAATGCATTTGCAAAGCTGTTCTGAAGCTACTCCAAACTAAACCTAAAAGGAGCCCACGTAACTTACAGAGTTGTCAAATCACTATGTTGTATACCTAAAACTAATGTAGCATTGTGTTAACTATACTTCAATTAAAAACAGAGAGACCCCATAAGAAGTACACGTTATGTGAAATATTTTTTATATCGGACCCCAAATTTTATAAAAAAAAAAAAAAAGTCACAGCTCATTATTACTATATTCTGCAAATGAAAACACAAGCATCACAGACTTCAGAAAGCCTATTTACACAACCTTGCTTATTAAGTGAAGTTGTCACAAAAGTTAGATGAGTTAAGATACAAGCAAAACGCTTACCACAGTTGCTTGGCTACTAGTGACCATTCAATAGTCATTAACAAGTATTTATTAGCTATCTATGAAAACACAGTGTCAAACACTCTTTACAACTAACCACAAATTCCTTTCTGGGCTTGACTTCTATGGACTGAAAACAGCAACTTAATAAAACACACTTTTTAAACTCCCCATCCTGAAGACCAAAAAGGTACAACAATCTGCTTTTTAAAAACTATTGGGGTGTAACAAACACAAATTCACAGGATTTTAAAAGTCTAGTACTGGTTAGCATTCTCATGAGGACCAAAGTCAGCTAACTCGGGGACAGTTAAAGGTCAAAGGCGTCCAAAGCCAAGAGCGATCTGCTCCACTTCCACGGTCCCTGCCTCCCAAAGAAAAGGGGACTTAAACCAAAGGCAGGCGTGGCCGAAATGCAGGCGAGGACAAACCAGGTTAGACATCGCCCTAGGGGTTTTCCTCCAGTAACACAGCCGCTTCTACCTCGGCTCAAGCGACTCGCTTGCGACCTCGGATCAAGAGTTGTAGCCCCCCACCCTACCCAGCCGCAGGAGCGCCGCCCTTGGGCCCCGAGACCTCCGCTCCGCGCGCCCGCAGCGAAGAGGCGAGTCCGCGCGCGCGCGCCGTCCCTGCACAGCCGCCTCTCCGCCTCTCCGCCCCCAACCCGCCGGCGCCGGGCCCAGGAGGATGCCGCCCGGCTCCGCTCCCCGCCCCGTCCCCCCCACCCCGCGCCCGCGGCCTGGGCAGGATACTGAACACAGTCCGCTCCCAGGGCTCCAGCATGTAGAGTGCCGTGACCAGCAGATACTGGTAGTAGAACCAGGACATTTGCTTCCAGGCCCGCGCCAGCGCCATCCCCGCCAGGCGCCTTCCTCGTTGAAGCCGAACGTCAGTCTGTCCGGCCGGCCTCCGGTTAACGTCCTACAGCCCCCGGCCTCGAGGCCCGCCCGCCACCGCGAGCCTATTGGCCCGACCGGCCGGGCGCGTCACCCGCTGGCACGCCCAGCCCCGCGCGCGCCCGGGCCGCCAACGGCGAGCCCCGCCCGGCCGGCGCTCATTGGCCCAGCGGTGGCCACGCGTCGCCCCGCTCGCTCCCCGGTTTCCCCTTCTCCTCTACGGGCCGCGCCCACGCGAGCGGGAGAACCCCCTCCACCCGCCGCCCAGTGAGAGCGCCCCGCTGCGCGCCGCCTGCCGCGCCCTTCCCCGCCCGGCCCGGTCGTTGGTGGGCGGGGAGTCAGTCCACGGTGGGATAGCGACGCAGGAGCCGGCCGAGGCCCATCGGGGGTCGTCGGCAGCCCCAGTCCGCCTCAGAAACGTCGAAGACCTGTTCGTGGAATGCCTGTGATGCTTTGGGCATCCTACCGCGGTGAACGGGAACGTGTTGGGTTCCTTACCTCGCTCAGTTTACGATCTAGCAGGGGAGACAGGCATTAACCACGTAAACGCAAGTAAAGCTGTGATCCGTGGAGAGAGGGAGAATAAGGTGCTCTGAGGGTGGGGAGGCGAACGTCACTTAACCAAAGAAGTCAGGGAAGGCGTCTCTGAATAAGTGATGCACACATTGCCTCCTTCCTCCCTCCCTCCCTCCTCCGCGCGGACATACACACACACACACACATAGACCAACATACCCCCATGCACTCCTTAACCTAAAGACAAAAGAGAAATTACCTTAAATATGTCTATCTGCATACCTCTGTTAGTGGCTACAGGTACACTGTAGGTCAAGGCCAGGAAAAGGATACTGATCTGGTGGGCTCTGTGGATGACAGGCTGCTTGAGATCCCTCTGCGGACTGATGATACCTCCTGGAGATGCACTTTTAAATGTCCATGTCTTCCCACTGGCAAATAGGCCAGCAATATTGCACTCCCTTCAGGAACAAGATGAGTGGTTAGCACGTGAAATGACCATTAAATGGCCTGCTGTTTAAATGTTAAAAAGTTTCTTTTAAATATCCTACTGCTTAAACTTTACAACTTTCATGGTTGGTAACTTTTTATTTATTCATTTGGAAATATCAACTGCTGTTTTTGAGCTAAATATTGGGGACAGAAAGCCAACTACACTGAAATCTACCTTCCTAAGTAGTAACCAGTCTGCTAAGGAAGAGAGGCAAGTTAACTGATGACGTGAGATGTGGTAAAGGGTTTTTTATGTGTAGGATGCCACGAAAGGCCAGAGAAAATCAGACTGGGGTTATAAAAGGCTTCTGAGAAATGGTGCTTGAAGGAAGAAATGGTAGAATGGATGAGTTTAGGGAGGAGAGGGGGAGGCGGATATTCCAAGCACAGGCACATGAAACCACTATACGAAGGTGTGATTCTTTTAAAGGGCTGGAAAAACTTGCATGTGGCTGAAGCAGAAAGAATGTGTAGTCACTAGCAAGAGATGGGGCTAGATAGTAAACGGGTACCATATTCTGAAGGGCCTTGTGTAAGAAGCTAAGGAATTTTTACCTTGACATACAAAAGGTAAAAGAGACAATAGCTTAATAAGATGAAACAAGACTTGGGGGTGTGCAGTAGCCTAGAGGACACTAAGAAAAAGAGGATCAGGTTGGAGGTAGAACCTGTAAATGAAACAAACATCTATAACCCATACTTACTCAGAGGCTTCTTACCCTTGAGAGATTTAAGTACACTTGGTCCTCCCATTTCCAAATCTTACTGTGTTGGGCTTCTCTCTGTCCCCGTTCCTCTCTGAAGTATTTCTTTTCAGATCTGTTTAGGTGCATTCCAGCTTTGTTCCTTTTTCTTCAAGAACTCCAAATACCTCAGCACTTAGTGATTGGAAGCCTCACCCATAGCTACCCTTCCCTCCCTGGGCCAGCTCCCAAAGTGCCATTCCTACCACACGGTTCTCCCCAGTGTATATAGCTCCTCAATCCTCTGCATCTCTTTGGGTGTACAGCCCTACCAAGCCAATCTGCATCCCTCAACTTCCCTGGGGTTCTAGGGAACAAAAATTCCTTCATCTTGCTATTATTCACAACTGACTAGAAATGGTGAAGAGAAACTGGGATCCTGGATGATGACAATATTCACAAAGAATCCAGGGGAAGACATTTGACTGAAAAGACATGAATTCTGTTAGGATGAGGCTGAGGCTGAGGCACCTGAAGGACATTTAAAGGGAGTTGTCCAGAGGCATTTGGGTATACGGGCCTAGAACTCAGAAGAGAAGCCTGAACAGGAGCTAGAGGCATGTGAATTTTCAATAAGCCCCTAGTAACTGCAGCTGTGGTTGTAGATGAGGTCACCCAGGGAAAGCACACCGAATGGGAAGAACAGAGTACAGAATAAACCCAGGGACTTCGGCATTTAGGGGATGAGTCCAAAAGGACCCAAGAAAGAGGAGCTGAGATTTGATAGTAAGGAGAAGACACCTGGGGGCAAAGTCAAGAAAAGAAGGGACAGCCAGGAGATCAAGTGGCTCAGGAAGGTCAAGCAAAAGGAGGAAGGGAAGTACCAATTTGTTCTGTCCACATGGGGCTCAATTCATTCATTATGGAGTGATAAGGGGAAAAACCGGATCAGAGAGGGAGTAGGGAGGTAAGAAGAGAAGGGCGCTAATCAGACTTATCTTTGCAGGAAGCTTGCCTGTGAAGAGAAAGAGATAGGATGGTAGCAAGGGTTTTTGTTTGGTTTGATTTTCAGACGGGAGAGGTGTGAGCCAAGTTTATGAGCCTAAAGATACAGGTGAAGACGATGAGCTGGGGGATCAGATCTAAAGCCTTCATAAACTGCAACCAAGGGGAACCTGGGCAGCTCAGTTGGTTAAGCGTCCGACTTTGGCTGAGGTCATGATCTCAGGATTCGTGAGTTCAAGTCCCTCCATTGGGCTCTCTGCCCTCAGCACAGAGCCTGCTTCAGCTCCTCTGCCCCTCCCCCTCTCAAAAAGAAATAAACATTAAAAAAAGAATGTATCTAAGTATAATTAAAATCATAATAAAGGTTATTATTAACATAATTGTCTAGTCCTTCCCTCTTCAAATTGCAAAGTGCTTTCACATCATCCCATTTCTTCAGAGCAAGCACAACCCTTATTTAATAATTATGGACGCTGGAGTTCAGAGACACATTCAAGTCCAAACTAATGGTGTACCTTCTTTCTTATCTCATGTTCTTATCTCTGTTAATGGCAAAAAGTACTTCAAGCTCCAACCCAGAAACCTTGAACTTGTTTTAATTCTCCCCACCCCTGAATCCTGTCCCTAAGTAATATGGAATCATTCTTCCAAGTGTCTCAGGTTTGCCTTCTTTGATCTGCCATTTTATATATCCACAAACAACTTCACTCTATCAAGATAACACGCTGACTATTGTCACCCCAACTTGGCTTACCCACTAGCTATTCCTGCTTATTTACCATGTACTTGAGTTCCAAGAAAACTTTCGTCCTGAAAATACTTTTATTTTTTTTAACATTTATTTATTTTTGAGAGACAGAGCATGAGCAGGGGAGGGGCAAAGAGAGAGAGCACGGGGGGACACAGAATCTTATGCAGGCTCCAGGCTCTGAGCTGTCAGCACAGAGCCTGATGCAGGGCTTGAACTCACAAACCATGAGATCATGACCTGAGCTGAAATCAAGAGTCGGAGGCTTAACCAACTGAGCCACCCAGGTGCCCCTAAATATGACAAGTATTATAATTTGATTCCCAAATAAAGGAGCTACAGAAAGGTTGATCTAACCCCTGTATTCATTCATACGTGCATGTATCAAATCCTTATTGAATGGTTACTAAGTGCTAGGCACTGCGGCCTGCTTTCTGATACTCTCATTGTGTTTGGCACCAGGCGACCGACTATTAAGGAACTTCTGGGAAATCCCAAGGAGCAAATGAGGTGGCATTGGAGCAAATGAGGTGGCATTGGTAGATCAGGAACTCTGGTATTGCCCGACATGTAGTCCAGATGCCAGTGGTCTCAGTAGTTTCCTGGGAGATACAGAAGGAAGTGAGTTTTCCCCACCACACTTTATTGTCAGCACCATCAGTCCCTACTCTGACCTCAGGTCCCCAAGGAAATGAACTTGCTCCCCCTTGCAAAGACATGCCCCCCACAAGCAGGTCCACAGACCTGTGGACTAGAAGGATGCCATGACCTTGCGCTCCTCCCATCAGAAGTAAATGAACAGAGTTCATCCACATGACCAGACTAGCCAAGAAAGGGGGCTCGGGGCCAAAGATGCAAAATGAAAGGAGATGAGAACTGGGTAAGCTGACTGTTGAGAAGTCCAAAGCTGAGTATGCAAGGAAACAAGAAGGCAACGAGGCTGGGGATGTGGAGAAGGCTGAGGAGGCTGAGGCACTGAAGCTGCTGTGAAGAGAGGAAGGCAGGGAGCAGTGTCTGGCAGGAAGGGTAGGATCCTGCATGTGGACCGAAGGAAAAGCGCCAAATGTACCCTTCTGGAGGTCATCATTTACAAACCTGCCTGTCCCATTAGCAAATGCATATAAACAAGAGGACCCCCTGGGGCGCCTGGGTGTCTCAGGCCATTGAGTGTCAGGCTTTGGCTCAGGTCATGATCTCGAGGTTCGTGGGTTCGTTGGTCCCTGTGCTGACAGCTCAGAGCCTGGAGCCTGTCTTCAGAGTCTGTGTCTCCCTCTCTCTCTGACCCTCCCCTGCTCACGCTGTCTCTCTCTCTCTCTCAAAAATAAATAAAACATTAAAAAAAAAAAAGAGGACCCCCTTAAACAGTCTCACAGATCCGGCCTCCTCTATGTCATTCTGCCTAATTTCCAAGTACAAACACAATAGTGATTTCCTGCTTAGCGTCCTTTAAATCTCAAATAAATAGCAGGCCATTCCTGCTGTGGCATTCTTCGTAGCCTTTAAAATAACCTCTGAGGGAGCAAATATAGAATACAAAATAACGTACCGAAAAACTTTGCTGTTCAATGAATCATTTTGATAGGTGATCAACAGTTTTAGGATGATGTACTTTTAAAGTCTAAAATTTCTATGCAGGAGATTTGGCTACTTAGGAAGATATTTGAACTGACTGGTAGTTCACCTATGAGATGAGATTGTACAGAATAATAAATTGGTGAAGTATATTGACTTCCCTTCTATGACTCTGAAAATTTTATCAAATAGGCTTTGGACTGTGCTATTTAATACAGACATAGTAAACTTAAGGTCCTACAAGAGCTTGTCCAAAACTTAAGGTGGCCGTGGTTTCCAACTATTTGCTTAAAATGCACATCTGCTCATTAAAAGTAATTGGTGTTTTCTGTCGTTAATGCTAGAATTCTGAGCTTCCTACTGCTGAATTTCAATCCCGTTCGAAACATATATCACACAGGCCAGGGATTTAGAAACAGCTGTCTTGTATTATTAGGTCACATTATATGTTTTTTCATTATAATTTTATAAATTATTTGTGCAATAGAAGCTGGATTATCTGACATTGCCCTAAATTCTAGGAATCTTCAGTATCTCTGATATGCTACCAAAATAAATCTTTATGCTAGTTGACTATTAATACAGAAACTCAACCAGTATTAACACATTCTGGAGAAATGTCAGAGTCATCTCAAAGTCTTTAGATAAGCAGAGGAAGGAAAAAAAATCTTTCTTACAAAATTCAAAAATAAGAGCTTGGGTGCCTGGGAGGCTCAGTCGGTTAAATGGCCGACTTTGGCTCAGGTCATGATCTTACGGCTAGTGAGTTCTGGCTCAGGTCATGATCTCATGGCTAGAGAGTTCAAGCCCCACGTCGGGCTCTGTGCTGACAGCTCAGAGCCTGGAGCCTGCTTCAGATTCTGTGTCTCCCTCTCTCTCTGCCCCTCCCCTGCTCTCTCTCTCTCTCTCTCTCTCTCTCAAAAATAAACATTAAAAAATTTATTTAAAAAAATAAGAACTTAAGAGATTCATAAGATATTCCTTTTTTAAAGAAATAAAATGTGATGTAGTATACAGGGCTGTTGGATTTATGCAGGGGATGTGTTCCTAAAGACTTTATATAATTTAAAACATTAATTCAAGACAGAGGTTGAAAAAGGGTGGCCTTTATTTTTACTTATCTTCAAAGAAGAAATGTCATGTAGCAATACTTAAATGGAGTTGACAAAGCCAACTTCAAAGCCAAGAATATGTGATTCTTGGTTATTTTTTAATTTGGGAGAATTTTCAGTGTTTCAAACTTTGCATATTAAGAATGACTTAATATCTTTTAATGCTCTATTTCAAATATAAATAATTGAAAAATACGTTAAACGTGATTACACTCCAGAAGAAACTGGAGGAAGTTACAGAAAAGGAAAAGAAACTGAAGGACAGTCATTATAATAATCTGGTTTAGCTAGCAAATACAATTTTTTTCCTTCAGAATATTTGCAGCATATATGACAAAGAGCTAATATGCCTAATAACATACAACAAATTCTTACAAGTCAATAGTAAAAAAGATAAACTAGTGACATAAATCCTCTCTATAGAATTCTTCAGTAAAATCCACTTCTTAAAAAAAAAAAAAAGATATGCAGTGCCTGGGTGGCTCAGTGGGTTGGACATCCTACTTCAGCTCAGGTCATGATCTCACAGCTCAGCTCCTGGATTCCTCCTGCCTAGCGCTCTGTGCTGACAGCTCAGAGCCTGGAGCCTGCTGCCTGCTAAGGATTCTGTGTCTCCCTCTCGCTCTCTGCCCCTCCCCCGCTTGCACTCTCTCAAACATTTTAAAAAATTATTAAAAAATGTTTTTAAAAAAAGATAATATTTTTAAAAGGGCAAAAGAAAAAGTATTTCACAGAAGAAATACAACCTATAAACATTAAAAGATTCTTGACATCAGCAACAATTAAAGAAATTCAAATTAAAGCAACGATTAGATGCCAAAAAGACTGATGAATAGCCATAGTTATCATAGGTGGGGGGTGGGGGGGCAGTGAGAGATGAACTTTAGTCAGTGTTAATGAGGGTGTAAATTGTTACAACCTCCAAAAGAGGGTGATTTGTCAACCTATGTGAGGACCGGAAATTTCACACGTGGCAATTTGGCCTAAGGAAATAAAGCCACGAGGAGGGGCAAATGTCCGTAGGCATTGTTTACGGACCCAGGAAGTGCCTGCCAGACTGACTCAGGTTGCACAGGTGCCAGCTAAGACACCAGCCCCTCCAGCGGCTTCCGTCAGGAATCCAGGCACCCAGAGAACACAGGGACTTTTGTAGCTGCTCTGAGGTGGCCAAGAAGGTAGGTGGGATGTCACATCTCTCAGTGGCATCTCACGCAAAAAGTCCTCCACAAAGAGCTGCCTCTTCACTTGGGCCTCTGGCCAACCCTGTGGCTCCTCCCAGGTCACCATTGTTCAGGAAACCTGGTGGCTCTTCTTAAAAAGCCAGGCCCAGGGGCTGGCATCCACCCTACAGTCATGGCTTCCCAGACCACCATGGCCTAGGGGGAGGGGTGGCTCACAGCTGCCACTAAGAACATGAAAATGTCCCCATTATTATGTTCGTAACAGTGAAAAACTAAAGTCACAAGTATAAATGTGCTCATACAGAAGATTAGACAAATTATGACACATTCATACAATGGACTAGCTTTTGAAAGGAATGAGATGGTCCGTTTTGGATCAAAACGGAATGATGCCAAAGAGGTACAAGTAAGGGGAAAGGCTTGCGGAACAGGATACGTGCCCGATTTTATGTGGAGATACCCCAGTGCCTGGAACAATGTCTCCAACAAAGGAAGGGCTCAAATATTTGTTGAATGAATGCATGTTTGTAAAGGGAAACATCTCGAAGGCCTACAACCTTGTCTACTATGTTCCCTGCAGTCTCCCAGAAGCTGGAAAATTACCTGGTAGCCCAAGTAATGCCATAGTGTATCCTTAAAAAATACGCAGCAGTTACAGCAGCTAACCTGACAGGAGGGAGACAGCAGGGAGAAGGAAGACAGGCCACTTTTTACTTCCCTTGATTCTATATTCTTCAGCTTTCCTTACAAGCAGGTAACGCTGTTCTGATCATTTATATAGTAGAGGAAGAGGGCAGAAAGCTTGACGTTTTTAGAAAAAACAAGAGTAAAGTAAGTGTATGTCCTTCAAATTATTCTCATTTTAACTACTTCACTCCAGCCATTTTGCTCTAAGTCTCTAAATAATCTGGGAAAAACTTAAAAATTAACATCCGTGTGACTCCTTGTCTACACCTGTTTACACAAACAATCCTTTCCACATCTACTTCTAAGGTCCACACTTGTAAATCGTGAGTAACAGGAATTTTGGATATCTAAAACCTTCCATTCCTCCAATACACGAAGTGTTTTAATGTAAAAACGACACCAGTGGGTGATGTCTGAAGTGGAGAGTTTCCTTTCTTCCTTTCAGCAGAGCCCCACCCGCCCCCTGCCAACGACAGCGGGAGGAAAGTTGACACAAAATAGGGAGGGATTCCTGGCCCTGCTGCCGGGTCAGTGCCAGCCGCTGACCTTCGGGCGCAGCCATCACAAGTCTGTGAGACTACTTAACTCTCCCAGCAGCCCACGGAGAATATCCCACAGGCCCTCCCACCCTTCACCGCGGGGGTGCCCCTGATGTGCCCCTGAGGTGCAGGACAAGGAGTTCTCCCTTGAGGCGAGGGAGGGACCAGCCAGAACAACTGGCACAACATCTATTTGAACCTCATTCTAGGGGCTCCTGGGTGGCTCGGTTGGTGAAGCGTCCGACTTTGGCTCAGGTCACGATCTCACAGTTTGTGGGTTCAAGCCCCACATCGGGCTCTGTGCTGACAACTCAGAGCCTGGAGCCTGCTTTGAATTCTGTGTCTCCCTCTCTCTCTGCCCCTCTCCCACTCATGCTCTGTCTCTCTCTCTCTCAAAAATAAACATTAAAAATTTAAAAAAAACACTTCTATCTCCTTTCAATAATAATAATAATAATAATGGCAACTCAAAGATGGGCATGTGGAGTCTCTGTTAAAAGGGCACACAGTCAACTAGAGAAAACAGTCCAGAAGAGGCAATGAGTTTTCCCTGCCTGCCATGTAAGGGTGTCAAGAAGGCAGAAGGGACAATATGTGGCCTGGGCCGCAAAGAGTATATTGTATTCCCCAGCCTGAAGTTGCAAATGGGGAGGAGGGGAACATATGAAGACATTCCAGGCAGAAGAAACTGCCTGAGTCAGAGGCTTTAAAAACACAAAAGACCCAAGCCTCTTCAAAATACCAAACATAACTAGCTCAGTTAAAGACTGAGTTTGCACTACATTTTTCCAACTATGAAATATTTTCCTAGTTCCAGATAAAAGAAAACATTTTAAAGAAGAGGGCAGAACTTGGGCATGTTCTCTTGTAAATCCTTACTGGCGGGTAAACCTTATCCTTTGAAAGTAGATCCTTTTTTGTAAATATCCCAAAGTCAATTAAAGGATAATCTAATGATTCATGTGGGTTACCAAACTGGTCCATGCACTATGGAATGAGTAAAAGAGAAGACCAAATGACTCATTTTTCATGCTCTATAGACTGAGTAAAAAAGGAATGACAGTGACCTTGGCCCACAAAAGGTCTCAGAAGGCAATTTTAAAAGCTAGTGACAGCCAGTGAAAGCGCCTGGGTGGCTCAGTCAGTGAAGCATCTGACTTTGGCCCAGGTCATGATCTCATGGAGTTTGTGAGTTTGAGCCCCGCATCAGGCTCTGTCCTGGCTCAGAGTTTGGAGCCTGCTTCAGAATCTATGTCTCCCTCTCTCTCTGCCCCTCCCCCACTTACACTCTGTCTCACTCCATCTCGCAAAAGTGAATAAACATAAAAAATTTTCTAAAAAAAAGTTAGTGACAAAGCAAGGAATACAGGAATTATCCTAGATACTCCCTCTGCCTCTACCTTCACCTTACATTACTGACCAAGATCTATGATCTTTTCCCTAACCATTGAATGACTCCAATGTCCTTGCTACCTCATTCTTTCCTTCCCAGTCCCTAACTTAGGTTAGACATTGATTATCACCTGGATGTACCAAAGGTGTAACATGACTAAACATGTTTGGTAGAAGGTGGGGGAATCATTTTCTATCTTGAAAAATGTTGGGGCACCTGGTTGGCTCAGTCAGTGGAGCATGCAACTCTTATCTTGGGATTGTGAGTTCAAGCCCCATGCTGGGTGTACAGGTTACTTAAAAAAAAATTAATGGTCAATTCCCAAACCAAGGCCAATATTCCTTTAGGATGCATTCTGAAAAAAATGGGACGTAAATTACTTTTGGGCCAAAATAAAATCAATGCATTCTTCTACAACCAGGGAAGTCTTGCTTGGTCACAGTTGATACCCCAAAGTGCCACAGGTGGAAAACAGAGGGGTATGAGAAATTGGGGAAGACCAGGTCAGCTCTCAGAGGTAGGGTCAAGCCTGGGTAAGAGTGACTACTCCCAGCACCTCGCAAGACTGACAGGGCTTTTGGCTGCCAGTCACATAGCCAGCCAAAATGCAGGGCCAGGAGATGAGGTTTCTCCTGGCCAGCTATAGGAAACTGAGATAAGGAATGTCTTTTCCCTCTTTTTCCTATAGATGGGCAAGTCCCCAACAAAGGCCAATACTTCTTTGGAATGCATTTGTGATCCACAAACCCTAAAGAAACAGTGACTCATTTTCTTTTGCACAGAGACTTGGCCCCAGTACAAATTGGAGGAGGAAACCTCATCACTAGAAAGAAATATCAATTCTAATACTATCCTACAATTGGACTTCTTTTGCAAATTTGAGGGGAAATGGGGAGAAGTCTCCTATGTTCAGTGTTTTGGGGCCTTAAGAAAAAATTGAGATATATATATAAGCAATGTAAGGTCTATCCTGATTTAACGACAACCCTTTCTAAAGTCCAGCAGTCAGGTAGGGAAACAATTAAGGGCCCCTTACCTGTATCCAAACAAAACAGACCTGGAGAAGGAGGAAGAGAAGTCTTCCACCTCAACTTCCTCCTCCTCGGGTCCTCAATCTATATAAAACGTGCAATTCTGCTCCCTGCTGCCTACCTTACCCAGGCCCTCCTCATAATGTAACAGGCATGTTTCCCTTAGGAGAAGCTAGAATGTCAAAAGGGGAAACATTTTACATTATAAGATATAAGTACCTTTTTCATTATAAGATTTAAGACAGATAAAAGGAGATCTAGGTAAATTTTCTGATACAGATAAGTATATAGAGTCTTTTCAGAATATGACGTATGTTTTTGAGTTGACTTGGAAAGATATAATGCTTTTGTTGAATCAGACTCTTAATGAGACAGAAATGTGGGGCTCTGGCAGTGGCTGAGAGGTATGGGGATGAGCAACTCATTAATTACCATGGGACTGGAGGTCCTATAGGGAACTTATAGCTCCCTACTGGAGCTCAAGCAGTTCCACCCCAAGATCTTAACTGGGACTATGACCATCCCATTGGGGAATGGTATTGCTGCTACTTCCAAGCTTATGTTTTGGAAAAATTAAGGAGGTCTAAGGTTAAACCTTTACATTATGCTAAATTAGCCACTATCTTACAGACAGGATGAAACCCCAGTAGCCTTCTTGGAAAGGTTAAAGGAGGCTCTCATTAAATATATGGCTATCTCCCCTAACACCCTTGAGGCTGAGATGATTCTGAAGGACAAATTTGTCACTCGATTGGCCCCAGATATTTGGAGAAAACTGCAAAAATTGGGTGTTGGCCCTGAAGGGACCCTGGGGAAGTTCTTATGAGATGCCAGTTGGGTATATTACAACTGAGATCAAGAGGAGAGTAAGGACCAGGAAAGGAGGCTTAAGAACAAATCTGAGGCCTTGGTTGCTGCCATACGTACTATGTCAGACCAGACTTCCTGAGGTCCTGGCACTAAATGCCATTTATATGGCCATTCAGAGGACTGGAAATGAGAACATTGTCAGAGGGGACAAACCAAGTGGAAACCCCATAAGCTATGCCCCTTGTGTGGAGACAATCACTGGAGATCTGAATGCCCTCGGGACCTCTATCTGCAAGGCTCAGATAACCAATGTCCCTGGAAGGGACTGACAGGGCCCAGGGCCCTTTACAGTGGCTCCCCTGAACCAACTGTCTATCAGAAACCCAGAGCCTCGTGTAACTCTGGATATAGAAGGAGAACCGGTTGATTTCCTTCTTGACACCAGAGCCACCTTTTCTGTCCCCCTTTCCACTCCTGACCAACTATCCAAACGCAGCCTAACAATTAGAGGTGTCTCCAGAAAACTTATGATTAGATGTTTCTCTCAGCCACTAGGGTGCATATGGGCAGACTTGATTATTTTTCATATTCTTTTTTGATAATGCCAGAGAGCCACACTCCCTTGCTAGGAAGGGACATTATGACTGAATTAGGGTCTATTGTGCTACTAGCTCCAGGACAAATAAACAGTTGACTAAATTTATAGTAATCTGGATATCAAAGATCAATCTTTCCTTGAGGTAAAATGAAATATGCCTCATGAAGTTGTTCATATGGAAACTGGACGGCCAAAGGAGGAATTGAGGATTAAGGACCATGAACTAGTTCAGGTGCTTAATTATTCTAATCAACAGTATCACCAGATCCAAATAAATGTGGAAGAGGGAGGAAAAACTATAGTTAACTTGATTTTTTAAAAATATGACCAGGCATGCCAGGGATTTTTTGAATGGCTACAATGTGCCTTCCCTTCCCATGGTGTGGCCTCCTCCCTAGGAGGCATTGAATATTAATGCTTGTTGGTCTAATATTCTTTTTGTGTGTCATTTGTAAAAGCCGTCACATATACCAAAAAAATAAGACATCCAAGAAAGTTCTGCTAGCCCAGATGTTCCAAACACACCACCCATTATATCAGACTTCTGGATGGACCTCTGAACCTGCCCTGACTGCTGTTGCCCCATCATCGCCCCCCTTCAGCAAGAAGCAGTTAAGATCAGTCATCGGGTTCCTAAAAGCAGTTAGGAGTCACATGTTCAGAGGGGTGAATATGATACGAGAAGATAGGATTCAGTAGGCAGAGAGGGTATTATGCTAAGCGAAATTAGTCAGAGAAAGACAAATATCATATGACTTCATTCATATGATGACTTTAAGATACAAAACGGATGAACAAAAGGGAAGGGAAGCAAAAATAATATTAAAAACAGGGAGGGGGACAAAACATAAGAGACTCTTAAATATAGAGAACAAACACAAGGTTGCTGGAAGGGTGGTGGGAGGGGGGAATGGGCTAAATGGGTAAGGGGTATTAAGGAATCTACTCCTGAAATCACTGTTGCACCACATGCTAACTAACTTGGATGTAAATTTAAAAATAAATAAATTGTTAATTAAAAAAAAAAAGAATGTAACAGATCCCACCTACTCCCCCCCAGGTTTCCCCTCAGGAATTTGACAAAAGACCTAAGTAGGGCCTTAGACCACCTATCATACATTGGAAACGAGCCAATCAGGAATGGACAACCCAGCACCTAGAGCTATCAAGTCACTAAGGGTAGAACCTGAGAAGGAACAAGGGGGAAGGGAAAGGGGAAGACTGACCAGAACCTTATGAAACAAGGGCCCCTGCCTATAGTCCTCAGGCATTCACTTTCGGATGTCCCCTCTCTGTAAAGAGAGCTTTCCTACTATTCTTCCTTTCTGATTTTATATTCTAATAAACTTGTGCCTGCTACTCAACAACAACAATAACAACAAAAAGAAAACACAAACAAAACAAAACAAAATCTTTAGAAAGAGAAATGTTTACTATCATGTTTTTATAGGACACATGGAACTGTGGGCTACATTTCACCATGTACAGAAACAGTTCACACACCAGATAGTTCTAATACGTTTCTCAGAGTCACAAAAGTATTTCACCTCCCACTAGGAATTTAGGGGCTGTGCACATTTCCTCGGGCCCCTCCCACAGTGCCCCCCAACTTCATGCAGAGGAGCAGCAGTAGCCTCTATACCTCATCTTCCTGTCTTGTCCCCAAACCCAGTCCTTCCTTCTCACTACTGTCAGCATGAACTTCCCAAGAATCTTTCCCTGGTTCTTTATCATCTCAGCATGACGGGCAAGCTCTGTTCTGCCCTGTCTCCCCACCACACACACCGAAGGATTACTACTCTTTGTGGAACGCACTCGCTCACTCCCTTGTGCCTACAGGAAAGAACTGTCATTCTCTCTGCCAGAAAGCATCTGAGTCTCCACTCCTGCACGTCCTGGTGAACTCCAGTTCACCTTTCAAGAGTCCCCATAGTCTCCTCCTCTGTGTTGGCTGCTTGATCTCCTTCAGACCTCCCCACTCCCCAACAAGGACACAGCACCCAGCTCACCCCTCCCCCAAAGCACCTACTACCTACTTCTGTCACTGTCATTGCACTATCACTATAGCCCCACCGTTCAGTGAGCTCCTGAAGGACAACCCCTAGGCCTTTTCACTTTATATCCCCAGCAATGACTGGGACAAAATAGATTCTCAACAAATGTTCATTGAAGGAATAAACCAAAGAATGAAAAACTCTTAGAGTATTTTACCAACAATAGTGTCAGGAAAATAAGCACACGGTTTCACAAAGTCACTCCTATTATTTAAGAATAAAGTTGGGGCCCCTGGGTGACTCAGTAGGTTAAGCGTCTACTGGTTTCAGCTCAGGTCATGATCTCACAGTTTGTGAGTTCAAGCCCCCCATCAGGCCCTGTGCTGACAGTATGGAACCTGCTTGGATTCTCGCCCCCTCCCCCTGCCCATCCCCCACTCACTCACTCTCTTTCTCAAAAATAAATAAACTTAAAAAAAATTTTAAGAATAAAATTAATTTTTGGGCGCCTGGATGGCTAAGTCGGTTAAGTGTCTGACTCTTGATTTCTGCTCAGGTCATGATCTCAGGGTTTGTGAGTTCCAGCCCCACGTCGGCTCTATGCTGGCAGCATGGAGCCTACTTGGGTTTCTCTCTCTCTCCCTCTCTCTCTGCCCATGCCCTTCTTATACTCTCAATCACTCTCTCAAAATAAATAAACATTAAAAAAATTTAAAAAAAAAATTAACTTTTAAAAATAGTGGCATTTTATATTTACACTAGATCTTGCAGGGGGAAAGTCATTTTTTTTAATACAAAGGTTTCAGTGATATCATCCCTTAATTTAAAAAATATTAAAAATGTGCCATACTTAAACAGCTAATAGTCATGATTAATCAAGCTACAAATTATCACCTTCTTCTTCCTGTCCCAGCCTGGGATATAGATAGAAATCAGAAGGTATGAAAATCTGATGACTAACAAGGAGTTGTTTGGAAGAAAAAAAAAAAAAAGTAAGTGTCTGATTTACTGATATCATTCTAAGTACTTAATATGATATGCATCAAACCAACAAACTAGAAGATTTTTGCCTTCTCTGTTGGCAAAGCCCAGCTAAGAGTTCAATTCACGAACTTTGTCAATATGCTGGGCAGGCACTGCACTAGTAAGACTTGCCCAGACCCTGAAGAGCATTCAGTCTAGTCTCTGAGACATTTCCTGGATGTGATTGCTCTGACTAAGGGTTACTTGGGAGCCACCAGAGCCCAGATGGGAGGCCCTCACCCAGCGAGGAGCACCACCCATTCCCAAGGAGCTCATTTTGTCCCTTTATTGCATCAACAGGTTGCCCTTGACTTTCATATTTATGACTTCCACAGAACTTGCATTTTTCAAACATATATTGATGCCCCAAACAACCTTTTATGAAGAGAATTCTCTCTTTTTTCCCCAGCTGGACCAACATCCTATTCTAGCACTTCCCATTCTAACCACGAGAGTCTTGCCATTTCCTAAGCACAATTCGCTCATTCCCAAATTAGTATCTCTGTAAATGCCATTCTCTATAAAGCTTCTCCCTCAGGCAATCCAATTTATTCTCCTATAAGTTAGTGGTTCTCATCTAGGGGTGATTTTGCTCCTCAGGGAATATTTGACAATATCTGGAGACATTTTTGGTTGTCAGAACGAAGGGCTGCTACTGGCATCTTGTTGCCACTGGGTAGAGGCCAGGGATGCTACTAAATATCCTACAATGCACAGGACAGCCCCACACACAAAGAATCATCTGGTCCCAAAATACCAATAGTACCCAGACTGAGAAATCTTGCTTTAAGTTACTCTATTTCAATTAGGAAATATTCCCAAATTAACTATACCCAACTCTAATTATGCCTTTGCTCTGCATTACCCCAGAATGTATAGAGTGTTCCAATGGTCAGCTTTTTTTCTTCGACAAAGCAGGAAAGAATATCCAATGGAAAAAAGACAGTCTCTTCAACAAATGGTGCTGTGAAAACTAGATGGCAACATGCAGAAGAATGAAACTGAACCACTCTCTTACACCATACACAAAAATAAATTAAAAATGGATGAAAGAGGGGCACCCGGGTGGCTCAGCTGGTTAAGCATCTGACCCTTGGGTTTCAGCTCAGGTCATGATCTCACGGTTCGTGAGTTCAAAGCCCCACACTGGGTTCTGTGCTGACTGCGTGGAGTCTGCTTGGGATTCTCTCTCTCTCCTTCTTTCTCTGCCCTCCCCTACTTGCGCTCTCACTCTCTTGCTCTCTCTCTCTCCCCTTCAAAATAAATAAACTTTTTTTTTAAATGGATGAAAAATGTGCGATAGGAAACCATCAAAATCTTAGAAGAGAACACAGGCAGTAACCTCTTTGACCTCAGTCACAGCAACATTTTTCTAGATATGTCTCCTGAGGCAAGGGAAACAAAAGCAAAAATAAACTATTGGGACTACATCAAAATAAAGTTTCTGCACAGCAAAGGAAATAATCAATAAAACTAAGACAACTTACTGAATGGGAGGAGATATTTTCAAATGACATATCTGATAAAGGGTTAGTATCCAAAATATATAAAGAACTAATACAATTCAATATCAAAAAAACAAATAATCCAATTAAAATGGGCAGGGGTGCCTGGGTGGTTCAGTTAGTTGAGTGGCTGACTCTTGGTTTTGGCTCAGGTCATAGTCTCGAGGTTCATGGGTCCAAGCCCCTCATCAGGCTCTGTGCTGACAGTACAGAGCCTGCTTGGGATTCTCTCTTTCTCTCTCTCTGCCTTTCTCTATCTCTCAAAAATAAGTAAGTAAACTTTTAAAAAAGCTAAAAATATAAACTAACAAAACTAAAAAACTAAAAAAAACTATCCTACAACCCAGCAATTGCACTACTAGGTATTTATCTAAAAGATACAGGAGTGCTGACTTGAAAGGGCACATACACCCCAATGTTTATAGCAGCACTATCAACAATAGCCAAAGTATGGAAAGAACCCCAATGTCATCAATTGATGAATGGATAAAGAAGATGTGGTATATTTGTATACAATGGAACATTACTCAGCCATCAAAAAGAATGAAATCTTGCCATGTGTAATGACATGGATGGAGCTAAGGTGTATTATGCTAAGCAGAATAAGTCAGAGAAAGACAAATACCATATGATCTCACTCATATGTGGACATTAACAAACAAAACAGATGAACTTATGGGAAGGAGAAAAAAATAAAGAGAGAGGGAAACAAACCATAAGAGACTCAACAATAGAAAACAAACTGAGGGTTGATGGAGGGAGGTGGGGAGGGGAGGGGCTAGATGAGTGATGGGTATTAAGGAGGCACCTGTGATGAGCACTGGGTGTTCTATGGAAGTGATGAATCACTTAATTCTACTCCTGAAACCAATATTGCACTGTATGTTAACTAACTAGAATTTAAGTAAAAATTTAAAAAGAAAAAAAAAAAGAATGTATAGAGTGTTCTACATTAACTGGGATAGAGGATAAGAATCAGAGTCTAAAGATCAGATAGGATCTTGATTAAATAGTCTAATCACTTCAACTTTACTTTGTAAACATGTTACACGTGACAAACTTGTCTTTCTTCAACTAGATTATAGGAAGTTCCATTAAATCCTTTTATGTTCGTGCATTTTGCGACATTTATTGAGCACTTACTCTGTGCCAAGCACTATCCTAGGCACTGTGGATACAGTGATAAGTAGACATTATCTCCACCCTTGTGGATCTTAACGGGGTGGGGGTTCTTCTTGGAGAGTTATCATGCATGTCAGCACATTAGGTGCTCTTAGAAGCCCTGCATCAAAAATCTAACTTTGTTCAACCCTGTGTGTCCCAAACTTAATAGACCAAAGCATCTCTGTTGTTATGGTGGTGGTGGTTGTAGAACACCTGTTAATACTGGGCAAGACACTAAGGTTACATGGGGTATAATCTGTAAAATGTAATTCAGGCAGTAGATGATGAGATGCTGAACTAGGATATTTTAATATAAGACATAGTGATCAGTCCTATATTTAGTATTTAAATCTTGAAATGTTTTCAACATGATGCTTTCTTTAGTTCAGTCATTTTCTTTATATCCTATACATAGGAAAATCCAAAACTGAGAATTTGGGGTCCCATCAGGAATTGGAAATACTGGGCTCTGCTAGAGGGGTAAGAGTGAGATGAGAAGCTGGGGACAAGGGGCACCTGGGTGGCTCAGTCAGTTAAATGTCCAGCTTCGGCTCAGGTCATGATCTCATGGTTTGTGGGTTCGAGCCCTGTATCGGGCTCTGTGCTGACAGCTAGCTCAGAGCCTGGAGCCTGTCTTCGGATTCTGTATCTCCCTCTCTCTCTCTGACCCTCCCCTGCTCGCGCTCTCTCTCTCAAAAATAAATAAAAAACATAAAAAATATTTTTTAAAGAGTATTGGTTGAAAGGCTATATAAGGAGCTATTTGACATCAGGCCTCATCACCACCTTGGAAAGCCAATGACCTTCCTTTTCCTGAAACCCTGCAGCACACAGGAAATTTACTCTCTGGAGATATTGAAGCAGAGAGGCTCTAGGCTTAAAATACTAGGTGCAGCACATAGTAGGGGTCCCAACTGAAAACATAGTAGGGGTACCAGCTACTTCTGTTCCTAAATACTAGACCTTTTCTTTTTAATTTTTTTAATATTTATTTATTTTTGAGAGAGAAAGAGAGTGAGCTGGGAAGGGTCAGAGAGACAGGGAGACACAGAATCTGAAGCAGGCTACAGGCTCTGAGCTGTCAGCACAGATTCCAACTCGGGGCTCAAACTCACCAACCGAAAGATAATGGCCTGAGCCGAAGTCAGACACTTAACTCACTGAGCCACCCAAGCGCCCCTTACATAGTACACTTTTAAGCCTCTCAAGTATAGTAAAATTTACCAATCCACAAGCTCCACCCAGACACACAGATCATCCAATTAGTTTAGCACCTCATCCATCAGTGTGAACAGTCACGGATCACTAGACCTTATGTGAGAAGCTTCCTACACAAAAGACAGACACCAAAACAAATAAACAAGAAGAACTCAAAGCATAAGAAAACGTCAAACCGGTATCTTCAGAGTCTTAAAAGAAATAACATTCATAAATCAAGAAAAGGCTGTTATAAAAATAACAATCAGGAAAAAAAGTTATCTATGTAATAAATGAATCAATAAAGAAAGCCCAAAATAAAAAACAAGATGAGTATACTAGAAGATTAAGTTGAGAAAGTCTCCTAGCGAGAACACAATGACAAAGAGACGGACAATGCCTGTCCTAAGCTGGAATAAAGACAAACAGATGAACAACTTTTTATCCATTAATTTTCCTATTTTTTAATTTTATTTATTTTATTTATTTTGAGAGAGAGAGCACAGTGGGGTAGGGGCAGAGAGAAAAGGAGAGAGAATTCCAAGCAGGTTCCATGCTTTCAGTGCAGAGCCTGCTGAGGGGCTCAAACTCACAAACCATGAGATCATGACCTGAGCCGAGATGAAGAGTTGGACACTTAACCGACTGAGCCACCCAGGTGCCTTATCCATTAATTTTCTTAAGAAAACCTAAGAAAAGAAGTATAAATCCAGAAGGTCTTACATCTGAGAAGAGATCTTAAAAGAGAACAGAGCCTAGTCAGAAGGAAATTATAAAGAAATAAAACACCTCTACAACTGAAGATCCAGATTGAATGGGTCATCTGAGTGACACATTCTATGGAGTAAACAAACAAAACAAAACTCAACTAAGGACACAACATTGTGAAATTTCTGACTATCCTGGAAAAAAGAGAAGAGAGGTGGAATGAAATACAGGCCCTGTCTTAGGTTAAGTATCCCCAGAATCTGAGCACAAACAGTTTATTTGGAGGATGACCCCAAAGAAACCTTAGTAGGGAAGTAGTGAGACAGAGAGAGAAAAGAAGCTTTAATGTGAACAACTGGGGCTCCGTCCCACAAGGGATCTTTTGGACACAGGGCAGAACACACTTTAGAGCTGTCCCTCCCAAAGGGCAGTAACCCTCAGCTCCTTTAATCATTAGCTGAAGCCACTAAAGCTGCCCGCCACTTCATCATGTAGAGGGCATGGCCTTTGCAGGCTTCTAGGGCTAGAGAAAGCCCTTGGGCAAAGCGTCGTGGGCACAAACAGTGAGAAGCATGTAGCATGCAGGAAAAGAGGATCAGGGAGGGGTTACAAATGGGTACAAATAGCACTTGCTTCTGTCATGTGCAAAGAAAAGAAATCAAAATGACATCTGAATTCTGATAGCAACCCCAGATGTTAGAATACAGACAACAATGCCTTTAAAACTCTTAGTGCATGTTTTCCTCATCAAGGTTCTTAACTGGCGAAACTTTCAATTAAATCTGATGACAGAATATAATCATTTTTACATATTAGGTCCCATATACCCTTTCTCGGGCACCGAAGGATATGCTCTGGCAAAAAATGAAGGATTAACCAAAAATGAGTAGGACATAGAATCCCATAAGTGAGATCCAACAAAGGTAAGAAATACAGAGAATTGCCCATATTATGCCAAAAGGGAGGTTCCAGAATGGAAAGTGTATGGCAGAGCTAGTGAGTAAGGTAAAGGATTCCAGGAGGGAGATTTCCAGGAAAACATGGAAGGGACAGATTAATGGACAGGTTTGACCATTCTTTCATGGAAAAGCAGTTAAAGACATAGGAAGATGTGTTTAGATGTTCAAGAAAATGAAGCAAATAAAGGCAATTTTAACTCTAGGAAAAATCAAAATGTAGAAGAAAGCAAGTGTAACCATCTTATACTGCTTAGTTCAGCCATAATAATGCAATCACCTAATACTGATTGTGAAAAGAAAGCCTGTGCTATATTCGTACTGAGCGGAGAGGCAGGGCACGAGAGAGCTCTAGGTCTTTGTTAACCAGATGGAAAGTAAACGCTATTATATAAAGTTGATGAATCAAGAATCCACAGTATAAGCATATTATTTAAATAGGAGAAGTAAATACCAGATAAAACAACTAAATTGGAAGGAGACGCCTGTGGGTAACAGCATTGTAGCTAGAGGAGGGAAACACTGCTTTTTGTGTATGTTAGTACTATTCTTATACCAGTTTATATATTAACTTGATAAAAAAAATTAAAATTCCAAAAATCAAAAAAAAATTTTTTAATTCTAAGATTTGCACTGATAAAGGGCAAAATTTTATGCATTATCTAAAGACAAAGATGATTCTTTCATTCAAGACACATTGGCAAAGGGCACTTTTCATGCAAGTGTAGATTGTCTGTATAAATCTCTTTTGAGATCTCCAGGTAAAAGCTAATAAAGACATGAGGTATATTTTGACACTCTATGATCCTCCCTATGAATTACTTATCATGTTATTATTTAACAAAAAACTGCCTTGGCAAGGGGTGTATTATGGTTATATTGTGGATGCACATGGTTAATAAGCAGGGACCACTATATTTGATTTGATAAAATAATTCTGAACCAAAAACTGAACACTTAAAATATGAAGTTACTTTATGAAGCTGCTTACTACATTAAAAAGAGAAAGAAGATCACTCTGGTCCTAATACCTAGAAGTCTTGCAAAAGCTGGCATTTCTGTATGTGCATAGGAACCCTGGGTTAAGCACACCCTATCTGACAATTCAAAAATCCAAGAAGAGGCCACCTGGGTGGCTCAGTTGGTTAAGCGTCTGACTCTTGGTTTCATCTCAGGTCGTGTTCTCATGGTTCCTGGAACTGAGCCCCATATCGGGCTCTCTGCTGATAGCACAAAGCCTGCTTGGAATTCACTCTCTCCCTCTCTGTCCCTTCCCCCACTCACGTGCTTTCACTCACTCTCTCTCTCAAAATAAATAAACTTTATAGAAAAAAAAAAAAAAAGAGCGGTGCCTGGGTGGCAGAGTCAGCTAAGCATCCAACCTCCACTCCACTCAGGTCATGATCTTATGGTCCACAAGTTCAAGCACCACATAAAGCTTTCTGCTATCAGCGCAGAGCCTGCTTCGGATCCTCTATCTCCCTCTCTCTCTGCCCCTCCCCAGCACGCTCTCTCTCTCTCTCTCTATCTCTCTCAAAAATAAACAAACATTTAAAAAAATTTTAAATAAAAATCCAAGAAGAAGTGATTCCGTTGAGGGCCTTTTAAGTGACGCATGTTAGGGGTGCCTGGCTGGCTCAGTCAGAACACGTGGGGGCACTTGGGTGGCTCAGTCGGTTAGGCATCTGACTTCAGCTCCAGTCATGATTTAACCATTCATGAGTCTGAGCCCCACATCAGGCTCTGTGCTGACACCTCAGAGCCTAGAGCCTGTCTCCCTCTCTCTCTGCCCCTCCCCCACTCACACTCTCTCTCAAACATAAATAAACATTAAAACTTAAAAAAATAAAAGCACGTGAGTTTCAGCCCCATGTTGGGTGTAGGGATTACTGAAAAAAATAAACTTTAAAAATGTGATTGGGGCACTTGGATGTCAATCAGTTACACAGTTAAGCATCACACTCTTCATTTCAGCTCAGGTCATGATCTCACAGTGGTGAGATCAAGACCCACATCAGGCTCTACACTGGGCAAGAAGTCTGCTTAAGATTCTCTCTCCCTCTCCCTCTGCCCCTCCCACACATGCCTCTCTCTCTCTCTCTCTCTCTCTCTCTTTCAAAAAAAAATTAAGAAAAAAAGTGATTCATGTTGACTACTCCTATAACAACACAGATTATATACCCAATGAAGGTAGTTCAAGAAGCAAAGAATTTAGCTAGCCAAAATGACGAAACGATGACGAAACGAAAGAACTCTCCTCTAAAGCAACTCCAGGAAGAAGTCACAGCCACAGAACTGCTCAAAACAGGCTTAAACAACATAACTGACAAGAATTTAGAACAACTGTCATAAAATTAATTGCTTGACTTGAAAAAAAAATCAAAGAAGCTACTGATACACAGACTAGGGACCTTCAAAATAGCTGTGACGAGTTAAAAAAGGCTATCAATGAGGTGCATAACAAAATGGAGGCAGCCACTGCACGGATTGAAGAGGCAGAGAGGAGAATAAGTGAATTAGAAGACACAGTTATAGCAAAAGAGGAAGCCG
>CM053560.1:59365392-59395230 GCA_028646485.1 Cryptoprocta ferox | reverse complement strand
AAATAAAAAAAAAAAAAAAAAAAAAAAAGAATGTTTTATTTATTTTTGAGAGAGAGAGAACGAGAACGAACAGGGCAGGGCCAGACAGAGAGGGGGACAGAGGATCCCATGGGGCTCTGCACTGAGAGTAGTAAGCCCAATGCAGGGCTTCAACTCACAAACTGTGAGATCATGACCTAACGCCAAGTCGGATGCTCAAACGACTGAGCCACCCAGGTGCCCTTCAAATACACTATTTAAAAAAGATTTTTTAAAATAGTTTATTTATTTTAGAGACAGAGAAAGACAGAGCACAAGTGGGGGAGGGGCAGAGAGAGCGGGAGACACAGAATCTGAAACAGGCTCCAGGCTCTAGCTGTCAGCACAGAACTTGATGCGGGGCTCAAACCCATAAACCGCGAGATCATGACCTGAGCCGAAGTTGGACGCTTAACTGACTGAGCCACCCAGGTACCCATCAAATACACTATTTTTAAAAATATCATATAAAGTACATATGACATAAAATGTCGTATTTTAACCATTAATATTTTTTTTATTAAAGAGTCCATTATTTGTAAATTTTATTTATTGTCAAATAGACCATTTAAAAATTTAATACCTTTTGTGTGTGTGTGTATGTTGAGAAGTTTTAAGATCTACTCTCTTAGCAACTTTCAAGTATGTAGTACAATATGTTAAGTATTTAAACAATATTACAACCCCAGACCTTCTTCATCTTATAATTGGAAGTTTGTACCATTTGACTGTCTTCACCCATCCACCCTTTCCCCACCAACCACAAATCTACTCTCTGTGTTTAGGAGTTCAGTTTTTTTTTAGATTCCACATACAAGTGAGATCATTCAGTATTTTTCTCTTTGTCTGACTTATTTAGTGTTATGCCCTCACAGTTCATCCATCTTTTCACAAATGGCAGGATCTCCTTCTTCCTTCCTCCTCCTCCTCCTCTTCTTCCCTTGTATCTGTACACCATGTTTTCTTTATCACATGGACACTTAGTTTGTTTTCTTGTCTTGGTTATTAAGAATTATGTTGCAGTGGGTTTTGGGGAGAAGCCCACAGAGCTAAAGTCTTGTTTTCGTTACATCAGATCAAGGGCACAAACTATTAGTGAAAAATCAACAGATTTATGACTGGTAATGTTGACCTTTATCACCTGGCTGAAGTAGGGGTACAGATATCTTTTTGAGATAGTGATGTCATTTCTTTCAGACATATACCCAGAAGTGGGATTGCTGGATTCTACAGTAGTTTTATATATATATTTAAAAATTTTTTTAATGTTTATTTATTTTCGAAAGACAGAGTGCGAGCAGGGGTGGGTCAGAGAGAGAGGGAGACACAGAATCTGAAGCAGGCTCCAGGCTCTGAGCTGTCAGGATAGAGCCTGACGTGGGGCTGGAACCCATGAACTGCGAGATCATGACTTGAGCCGAAGTCGGACGCTCAACCGACTGAGCCACCCAGGTGCCCTGGTAGTTATATTTTTAGTATTTTGAGAAGTCTCCATATTGTTTTCATAGTGGCAGTACCAATTTATTTTTTTATTTTATTAAAAAAATTTTTTTAATGTTTATTTATTTTTGAGAGACAGAGAGAGTGTGAGCAGGGGAGGGGCAGAGAAAGAAGGAGACACAAACTCTTGAAGCAGGCTCCAGGCTCTGGGCTGTCGGCACAAGAGCCCGATGCGGGGCTCGAACTCACAAACTGTGAGATCATGCCCTGAGCCGAAGTTGGCTGCTTAACCAACTGAGCCACCCAGGCGCCGCCCCCACCGAATTTTTTTTTAAACGTTTATTTATTTTTGAGACACAGAGCATGAACGGGGGAGGGGCAGAAAGAGAGGGAGACACAGAATCTGAAGGGGGCTCCAGGCTCTGAGCTGTCAGCCCAGAGCCCGATGCAGTCTGGAATTCACGGACCGTGAGCTCATGACCTCAGCTGAAGACACCCAACCGACTGAGCCATGCAGGTGCTTCTGGCTGTACCAATTTAAATTCCCGCCAATAGTGCACAAGGTTTCACTTTTGTTATCTCTTGCCTTTTTGATAATAGCCATTCTAACAGGTGTGAAGGGATACTTCACTGTCATTTTGTTTTGCATTTCCCTGATGATTAAGGATGCTGAACACCTTTTCATGTACCTGTTAGTCATTTGTTTATCTTTTTTTGGAAAAATGTTCAGGTCTTTTGCCCATTTTCTAATTGGATTTTTTTTTTTCTACTAATGAGTTGTAGGAGTTCCTTGAATATTAACCTGTTAACCCCTTATCAGATGCATGATTTGCAAATATTTTCTCCCATTCCATAGATTGCCTTCTCCTTTTTAAAAAAATTTTTTTCTCTAATGTTTTATTTATTTTTTTGAGAGAGAGAGACAGCATGAGCAGGGGAGGGTCAGAGAGAGAGGGAGACACAGAATCCGAAGCAGACTCCAGGCTCTGAGCTAGTTGTCAGCACAGAGCCTGATGTGGAGCTCGAACCCACAAACCGTGAGATCATGACCTGAGCCGAAGCCAGACGCTCAACTGACTGAGCCACCCAAGTGCCCCGATTGCCTTCTCCTTTTGTTGATTGTTTCTTGGCTGTGCTGAAGCTTTTTAGTTTGATGTAGTCCCACTTACATTATTTTTTGAACTTAAAAAAAAAGGTTAATTTATTTTGAGACTATGAGTGGGGGAAGGGAGAGAGAGAGGAAGAGAGAGAATCCCAGGCAGGCTATTTCAAGTGAATTTTTGTGAGTGGAGTAAGACAGGGGTCCAGTTTCATTATTTTGCAGGTGACTATCCAATTTTTCCAAAGCCATTCATCATTGAAGATACCTTCTGGTACTGAATATTTTTGGCTCCCTTGTCAAATATTACTTGACAGTGTATGCATGAGTTTACTTCTGGGTTCTCTGTTCTGTTCCATTGGTCTGTGAGTCTGTTTTTATGCCAGTCCTGTATTATTTTGATTATCATAGCTTTGTTGTTTTTTTGTTTTGTTAATTTTTTAATGTTTAGTTTTGAGAGACAGAGATAGAGCATGAGCAGGGGAGGGGCAGGCAGAGAGAGAGAGAGAGACATAGAATTCAAAGCAGGCTCCAGGCCTGAGCTGTCAGCATGGAGCCTGACGCAGGGCTCGAACTCATGAACCGTGAGATCATGACCTGAGCTGAAATCAGAGGCTTAACCACTTAACTGATGGAGCCACCCAGGGGCCCCTGATTGTCAAAGCTTTGTAGTACAGTTTGAAATGAGGAAGTGTGATACTTCCAGCTTTGTTGTTCTTTCTCAAGGTTGCTTTGGCTATTTGAGGTCTTTTGTGATTCCACACAAATTTGAGGTTTTTTTCTATTTAAGATTGCATTGACTGTAGAAGGTTTTGGGTAGTATGGACATTTTAACAATAGTAATTCTGTTTTTTTTTACGTTTATTTTTTTATTCTTAAAAATTTTTTTTTAATGTTTTTATTTTTGAGAGAGAGAGAGAGAGACAGCATGAGCAGGGGAGGGTCAGAGAGAGAGGGAGACACAGAATCCAAAGACAGGCTTCAGGCTCTGAGCTGTCAGCACAGAGCCCGATGTAGGGCTTGAACCCACGAACCGTGAGATCATGACCTGAGCTGAAGTCAGCCGCTTAACCGACTGAGCCACCCAGGCGCCCCATATGTTTATTTATTTTTGAGAGATAGAGACCTAGTGCGAGTGGGAGAGGGAGACATAGAATCCTAAGCAGGTTCCAGGCGCTGAGCTGATAGCACAGAGTCCAACATGGGCTCGAACTCATGGACCTGAGCCGAAGTTGAATGCTGAACTGACTGAGCCACCCAGCGACCCAGTAATTCTTTAAAAATTAAAAAAATTTTTTTTAATGTTTATTTTTGAGAGAGAGAGGGAGAGAGAGAACAACTGGGGAAGTGGGGGAGGGGCGGGGGGAGAGTCCAAAGCAGGCTCTGCACTGACAGCAGAGAGCCCGATATGGGGCTTGAACTCATGAACTGTGAGATCATGATCTGAGCTGACGTCTGACACTTAAATGACTGAGCTACCCAGGCGCCCCAATAATAGTAATTTCTTGGATGCATGCACATGGGATGTCTTTCCATTTATGTGTATTTTCTTCATCTTCTTTTATGAATATTTTACAGTTTTCAGTGTATAAATCTCTCACCTCCTTGGTTAAATTTATTCCCAGGTGTTTTATTATTTTGGATGCCATCATGAATGGGATTGTTTTCTTTTTTTTCAGATAGTTTACTGTTAATGTATAGAGAGACAGCAGATTTTTGTAATTTTTATTTTTAATCTTTTCCTTAACATTTATTTTTGAAAGAGACAGAGAACATGAGCAGGGGAAGGGCAGAGAGACAGAGGGAGACACAGAATCTGAAGCAGGCTCCAGGCTCTGAGTTGTCAGCACAGAGCCTGACATGGGGCTCGAACTCACAGACCATGAGATCATGACTTGAGCTGAAGTGGGATGCTTAACTGACTGAGCCACCCAGGTGCCTCCCCCAGCCCTTAAAAAAATTTTTTTTTAAAGTTTATTTATTTATTTATTTATTTAGAGAGTGTCTGTGAGGGAGGGGCAGAGGGAAGGAGACAGAGAATCCTGAACCTGTGAGATCATGACCTGAGCCCAAATCAAGATTCAGACGCTTAGCCACCCTGGCACCCCTGTAATTGATTTTGTATCCTGAAACTTTACTGAATTTTATAGTTATTTTAACAATATTTTAACATTTTTTTGGTGGCATCTTTAAAATTTTATGTGTAGAAGATTATGCCATTTGCAAACTGAGACAATTTTACTTCTTTCCTATTTGGATACCTTTTGTTTCAGTTTTTTGCCTGATTGCTCTGACTAGGACTTGCAGTACTCTGTTGAATAGGACTGATGAGAGTGGTACTCTTGTACCCCATTTTAGCCATTTTAAGTGTACAAATCAGTGACATGAACTACATTCACAATAAATATTGTGCAGCTGTCACCACAGTCCATTTCTAAAATTTTTTTGTCATTGCAAATAAGAACTCTGTACCTACTAGATAAAATTCCCCATTCTCCACCCCTTCCTGCCCAGCCTGTGGTAACCTCTATTCTGTTTTCCTTTCCGGATTGTTCATTGCTCATGTATAGAAATGAACAGATTTTTGTATGTTGATTTTATACCCTGCAACTTGGCTGAAGTAGTTTATTAGCTCTAATGGTTTTCTTGTGGAATCTTTAGAGTTTTCTACATATAAGATCATGTCATCTGTGAATTATTTTACTTGTTCCTTTCCGATGTGGACCCCTTTTATTTCTTTCTCTTAGCTAATTGATCTGATTAGAACTTAAGAACTGTGTTGAATAGAAATGGTGAAAGCAGACCTTTTTAGTCTTGTTCTTGATCTTAGAGGAAAAGTTTTCATTTTTGAATATGATGTTAGCTGTGGAATTTTCATATATGACCTTTATTGTATTGAAGTTTCTTCTATTTTTAGTTTATTGGGTATTTTTACCACAAATTGGTGTTGAATTTCATCAAATCCTTTATTTTTATTTATTTTTTATTTTTTTAAATGTTTATTATGTATTTTTGAGAGAGAGAGAACGAGAGCAAGAGAACGAGCAGGGAGGGGCAGAGAGAGAGAGAGAGGGAGACACACAGAATCTGAGCGGTTAGCACAGAGGCCGATGTGGGGCTCAAACCCACAAACCATGAGATCATGACCTGAGCAGAAGTCAGAGGCTTAACTGACTAAGCCACCCAGGCACCCCTTATCAAATGCTTTTTTCTGCATCAGGTTAGATGATCATGTGTTTCTTTCCTTCCATTAATCAAATTATTCTATTAATCAAATATACTGTCGCCCTTTTCCTTTTTCGTCCTCTTCCTTTCTTGTGGCCTTAAAAATGCCTAGCATATTAGTCGATGTTCTTTTTTTTTTTTTTAACTTTTTTTTAATGTTTCTTTCTTTCTTTCTTTTTTTTTTTTTTTTTTTGAGAGACAGAGTCCGAGTGGGGGAGGGGCAGAGAAAGAGGGAGACACAGAATCTGAAGCAGGCTCCAGGCTCTGAGCTGCCAGCACAGAGCCCGATGCAGGGCTTGAACTCACAAACCGTGAGATCATGACCCGAGCCGAAGTCAGAGGCTTAACTGACTGAGCCACCCAGGCGCCTCTCAATGTTCTGAATCAAGTTAACTGAAACTAAGTGATGATATGTGTGGTGAATTTGTTCTAGGAACTAATGAATAGCCAGATATAGTTTACCTTATGAGCTAGCTTGAGGCTTTTGGTCATCTGCAACTATTAATTTTTGTACTCTCTATATGAATTCTTAGAATTCTTAAGCTTTTTATATATACATTGATACCCAGAACATGTTTATGAAATGAAGAAAAAGTAAAATGTCTTTGTACTTAAGTTGTTTCTCTTCTAAATTAAACTGTTATTGCAGAGTTCTTATACTCAAAAGTTGTTTCATGTTCTGACAATAGAAACTGGCCTTGGTGAAAATTGTGTTCCATGTTAATACAGGATTCCCATCCTGTGTAAATGAAATTTTTGTAGTCTTATCTGGAGAAGTACCAGCTTGCACAGTCTAAATCCCTTGTGGGTGGTGGTGGTGGTGATCAATATTTGGAACTAATGAAAGTATGACTTGAGTTCACTGTGTTTAGCCAGATAGATATTTCTGTTGCTTAAGGTGTAAGGGGAAAAACCCAACTTATTAAGTGGGGAAAGAAGTAGGAAAATATTAAGTATATGAGGGGAACGGAGCATTATCTTTTCTTTAGACTGCTGGGGTAAAGCCAAGAGTGGACACTGTAAAGTCAGAAGCTCTTTAAGCTTTAAGCTTTTATATATATATAATTTTTTTAAAGTTTATTTTTGAGAAAGAGAGCACAAGTAGGGAAGGGGCAGAGAGAGATAGAGGGAGACACAGAATCTGAAGTAGGCTCCAGGCTCTGAGCGTCGGCACAGAGCCCTATGTAGGGCTTGAACCCACGAACCTCAAGATTGTGCCTTGAGCTGAAGTTGGATGCTTAACTGACTGAGCCACCCAGGCGCCCCTAGAAGCTCTTTAAGCTTTTAAAACTGTAGCTTTTACTAAAACGGTGACAAGAATGGCATCCATTGTAATGAGAGGAGGACAGTCTCAGGCCACAATGTGAAAAGACACAGTCAAAACATAAGCTCTCAAGTTTCCAATAACTTTTCTTGTCTTTTCAAGTTTGAAGAGCAAATGAAATTTTTTTTGAGATAAAAGTTACTTTTAAAGCAGTAGAAAAGAGGATATATCCATTCTTTATTATTAACACGTTTTTTTTTCCTACTCTTTTATTTTAAATATTTATTTTCAGGAAGAGAGAACACAAGTGGGGGAGGGGCAAAGAGAGGGGGAGAGAGAGAATCCTAAGCAGGCTCCATGCTTTCAGTGCAGAGCCTAACGTGGGGCTTGCTCCCATGAACTGTGAGATCATGACCTGAGCCGAAATCAAAAGTCAGATGATTAACTGACTGAGCCACCCAGGCGCTCCAGTTTTTTTCCTATTCTTAAAATAACCCTTAACAGTTCTTTGAATTTTCCAATTTGTTTTCATGTTTTTACTTTGGTTATTTCAGTAAGTTTTTGGTCTTCTCAAATTTTAACTAAATGGAGAGACAAGACTATACAATGGGGGAAAAGACAGTCTCTTCAATAAGTGATGCTGGGAAAACTGGACAGCTACATGCAAAAGAATGAAACTGAACCACTTTCTTACACCATACACAAAAATAAACTCAAAATGGATTAAGGACCTAAATGTGAGAGCTGAAAGCAAAAAACTGCCAGAAGAAAACACAGGCAGTAGTTTGACATCGGCTATAGTAACATTTTTCTAGATTGGTCTCCTAAGGCAAGGAAGATAAAAGCAAAAATAAACTATTGGGACTACACCAAAATAAAAACCTTTTGTGCAGTGAAGGGATCCATCAACAAAATGAAAAACCCACTGAATGGGAGAGAATATTTGCAAATGATCCATTTGATAAAGGATTAATATCCAAAATATATAAAGAACTGATACAGCTCAACACCAAAAAAACCCAATAATCCAATTAAAAAATGGGCAGAGTACCTGACTAGACGTTTTTCCAAAGTAGACATAGAGAGGTCCAACAGACACATGAAAAGATGCTCAGCATCATTAATCATCATGGAAATGCAAATCAAAACCACAGTGAGGTATCATCATACACTTGTCAGAATGGCTAGAATAAAAAGACAGGATATACCAAGTGTCGTGAGGATGTGGAGAAAAAGAATTCTTGTGCACTGTTGGTGGGAATGTAAATTGTAAATTGGTGCAACCGCCGTGGAAAACAGTATAAAGATTCCTCAAAAAATTAAAAATACCAATAACCTGTGATCCAGTAATTCCACCACTGGGTTTTTATCCAAAGAAAATGAAAACTAATTTGAAGGTACATGTACTCTTGTGTGTATTGTAGTAGTATTTATAATGGCCAAGATATGGAAACAACCCAAGTGTCCTTTGATTGATAAATAGACAAAGACAATATGGTAATATACACAGTGGAATATTCAGCCATAAAAAGGATGAGATCTTGCCATTTGTGACAACATGGATGGACCTAACGGGTGTTATGTTAAGTCAAAGAAAGACAGATGCTATATGGTTTCACTTATATGTAAAGTCTAAAAAACAACAATGAATAAACCGACAAAAAGCAGAAACAGACCCCTAATTACAGAGAACAAACTGATGGTTGCCAGAGGGGAGGGGGGTAGGGATGGCCAAAATAAATGAAAGGGAGTGGGAGATACAGGCTTCCAGGTATGGAGTGAATAAATCATGGGGATAAAAAGGTACAGCATAGGGAATATAGTCAATGTTATTGTAATAGCATTGTATGGTGACATGGTAGCTACACTCCTTGTGAGCACACATAGGCTGTAAAGCTGTTCAATCACTGTGTTGTACATATGAAACTAATATAGCACAGTATCAACTATACTTCAATTAAAACACATTTTAAAAATCTGAATGGATAACCTATTAAAATAGGATATAAATCCAAGTTCTCCATTTCTTTTTCCTCTTAGGCATGAATCATACAAAACTCAGTATAGAGCAATGTTTGTGATGAATTGTTCTGTCAACAAAGAGGAGGTTCTAAGATACAAAACCTCGGAGAACAGGAAGAAAAGGCGAGGCCATAAGAAGATGAGGTCTAATCGAGAAGATGCTGCAGACCAGGTAGAGGCAGAAGTGGAAGAAATCTATCACCCGGTCATGTGCACCGAATGTTCCACTGAAGTGGCAGTCTATGACAAGGATGAAGTCTTTCATTTTTTCAACGTTTTAGCAAGTCATTCTTAAATAGCTAACTTGGCATTTAATTGCCCAATACAATATACAACGCAAATAGGGACACTTAATTTTCCTCCTACTAATTCCTTTCCAGTGACGTTCTGAGCGGTTAGGAAGCAGTGTTTGTCTTTTTGAAAGAGAATGGTTGTCAACCTGCATCCCTCCACCTCCTTTAATAATTTTTTTCTCCCAGTTCTGATGGGACTGATTATTCATTTCCTTTTTGATGGGCATTTGGAAACCATGGGGGCTTTTTACATATTAAAAGTCTTTAGAATTAAAATGTTCTGGAGTTAGAAGTGATCTGTTTCAGAGTGTTATTTTTCTTTTTTCTTTTGGATGTACCCTTGGTGTGATTAAACTAGAAGCTATTTCCCAACTTCTGTCTGTATTGTTTTTGCTAAAAAGTATTTATTTACCTTCTATCCCATAGTATGTAGTGACATTATTTAGCAACTTTTAGAGTTACATGGAGTTAATATTGCCAGGTTCTTTGAATAGTTAATATAGGGCTTTTCCTAAAAGGATTGTATAGTAACAGTAATCTAAACTTAGTGAATTAATACAGTAAATAGAAATTTATGGTGAGGAAGAGCAAGCTCACCCTCCACCCTTAGACTTAAAAACCCTGTTGCTACCTCTTATGCCCACCATTTGTTCTGTTGCCAGCAACCAAGATACTATTTTTTTCTTTTTTTTTCTTTTTTGCTATTAATGTAAAAATCATTAGTGACACATTGGAGGAAGTTGCATTGTAGGCATCTGTGCTTTTGAAAAGAACGATTGGACTTGTTCCAAAAACATTAGGAAACTCAGAGTCCTGTTATTCTAATAGGGATATAGTAGAGTGGAATGAAGTCAGAAAATATGTATTAAAAAAATTTTTTTTTTAAATAATCTCTACCCCCATTGTGGAGCTTGAACCCACGGCCCCAAGATCAAGAGTCTCATGCTCTATCGACTGAGCCAGCCAGGTGCCCCAGGAAATACATTGTATATAGGTATGTAAAATATTTCATTTTTAGGTAATCTCTACACCCAACATGGGGCTTGAACTCACAACCCCCAGATCAAGGGTCATTTGCTTGACTGACTGAGCCAGCCAGGTACCTCAGGAAATAGATTTTAATTCAGAATCTATCACACTAATCTTGGGCAAATCTTTTCCTTTGAGTTCCAGTTTTCTCATCTATAAGATGAAAAGACTGCACTAGAGCAGTGATTCTTCACAGAAGTCAGGGCTCAGCAGAGCTTGAGGGGGACCTCTACATACTCCCTCAGAGAATGATAATCTCCAGAAGGGAAAACATGTCCTTCCCACTGCCTTGCCTTCTGTGCTTTCTAAAACCTACACAGGACAACTGGGACCAGTGACTGTGTGGTGTTCGTATGAATTGGATGGAGGCAGAAAAATCATAAAGAATTTGCTCCTAGGGAATTTCCAATGTCTTAATAGCATATTTTATAATTTTTATTATATGCTGATGTCTATCTGATTAGAAGCAATATCTATCCTATCTATCTATCTATCTATCTAGTTATCTATCGATACTTTAAATGTTTTAACATATTGCCGGATGATCTGTTACAGAATAATACTACTAGTCTAGTTTAACCTTGTTTTTGCCATATTATAGCTTTGCAAGATCTTTTTCCTACTTGCTGTCATTGCAAACCCTACTTTCTTCCCAGATCCCACAACTATCCTTCCATTGTACCCTTATCTCCACTTCTTTGCAAGGTTCTCAGTGGTCTCATACGTAAAGATCACCTGGGGCAGATATTTAAAAGGCGCTACTCAGAATGTGACTCAATAATAAAAACGAGGTAGGAAATCACAATACATCGCAGTTTCCGGCAATGACGTAAAGGGGAGAGACAGAACTGTGTAAAGCAGAGTTTTGTGTATTACTAAAGCTAAGTTTGAGCCAGTTTGTTAGAAATTTCAAATGGCAATTGTAATGCCCAGGGTAACCGTGAACATGTTGCAAGAAGAATACTTAAAGCGATCCAAGAATAGAGTAAATATATTTGAATAGTATGTTACAAAATTATAAAACTGTACAGCTATTCTTTATGTCCCTTTATTTAAAAAAAAACTTGAAATATCACTTAAGGAAATTGGTGGTGAGCACTGTTGAAGCAGAGAGGGCTGTGACAGTTTTTGTACCTCAGTTTTTAATGTGCAGTTGTTTTTTTTAATGCGTTATTTTATTTTTTTTATTTAAAAAGTTTTTTTTAAATGTTTATTTATTTTTGAGAGACAGAGAGCCAGAGCATGAGCAGGGGAGGGGCAGAGAGAGAAGGAGACACAGACTGTGAAGCAGGCTCCAGGCTCTGAGCTGTCAGCACAGAGCTCGACGCAGGGCTCTAACTCACGAACCGCGAGATCATGACCTGAGCCGAAGTCGGCCACTTAACTGACTGAGCCACCGAGGCGCCCCTAATGCTTTATTTTTGAGAGAGAGAGTGCAAGCAGGGGAGGTGCAGAGAGACGGAGACAGAAGATCTGCGGCAGGTTCTGTGCTGACCGTAGAGATCCAGACATGGGGCTTGAATTCATGAACCATGAGATCATGACCTGAGCTGAAGTTGGTTGCTTAACTGACAGAGTCACCCAGGTGCCCCTAATGCCCAGCTTTGAATACACTTTCTGTTCTTTTGTTTTCTTAGGATGATATCTACAGTGTGATTACATTCAGATTATTCAACAATTGTAGTGCATTTCAGCATAGCCTTTTCATATTTTGTAACGGTAAATGTTTTTCTCTTAACTCTGTGTTAAAGAGCTACATGTGAGCCTTTAGGCGTGCCTGGGCAGCTCAGTCGGTTGAGCATCTGATTTTGACTCAGGTCATGATCTCCTAGGTCCTAGGTTTGAGCCCCACATTGGGGTTTGCATGCTAATAGCGGAGAGCCTGCTTTGGATTCTCTGTCTCTGGCTCTCTCTGTCCCTACCCCGCTTGGGCTCTCTCTCAAAAATAAACAAACATTAAAAACAAGAGCTACACATGAGCCTTTAAAGAACGACTTGTGGTCTTAATCTGCCCCAATTCCCTTACTTATTGATTGATTGATTGATTGATTTTTGAGAGAGAGGAAGAGAGAGCACAAGCAGAGGAAGGGCAGAGAGAGGGAGACACAGAATCTGAAGCAGGCTCCAGGCTCTGAGCTGTCAGCACACAGCCTGACCTGGGGCTTGAACCCATGAATGGGAGATCATGACCTGAGCCAAGGTTGGGTGCTTAACCAACTGAGCCACTCAGGCGCCTCCCCAACCCAATTCCCTTTTTAAATGAAGCACAAGTTATTTAATATTAATATTTAAATGAGGTATAAATAAATATATGGGCCTGGAGCTCTGGTTTGGTGATCCCACTGAAGCTAATTGTTCTTTTTCCTGATCAGCTTGGCTCACCGTATTAGTTTTTTTTTTTTTTTAAATGATATTTTGAAGGTAGAGAGAGGCAGAGAGAGAGGGAGAGAGAATCCCAAGGTGGCTCTGTGCTGACAGTGCAGAACCCCACATGGGGCTCAAACTCACAAACCATGAGTTCTAGTTCTATGTTAAATAGTAATGGTGAGAGTGGACATCCTTGTCTTGTACCTGACTGTAGGGGAGAGGCTCTGTTTTTTCCCATTGTGGATGATGTTAAAACTGTGGGTCTTTCGTATATAGCCTTTATAATATTGTGAATAGGATGCTGTGTTTTGTCAGATGCTTTTTCTGCATCTATTGACAGGATCATATCATTATTCTTTCTTTTATTAATGTAGTGTATCATGTTGATTGATTTGTGAATATTGAACCAACCCTGTAGTCCAGGAATAAATCTCATTTGATCATGCTGAATAATTCTTTTATTTACTGTACTGTAAATGTACTGTTGAATTTGTACTGGTGAATTTGATTTGCTAGTATTTTACTGATTTTAATGTACTGTTGAATTTGATTTGTTAGTATTTTATTGAGAATTTTTACATCCATATTCATCAGGGAAATTCTCCATTTTAGTGGGATCTTTGGTTTTGGAATTGAGGTCATGCTGACTTCGTAGAATGAGTTTGGAAATTTTCCTTCTGTTTCTATGTTTTAGAAGAGTTTGAGAAGAATGGGTATTAAGTCTTCTTTAAATATCTGGTACAATTTCCCTGGGAAGCCATCTGGCCCAGGACTTTTGTTTGTTGGGAGATTTTTGAATACTGATTCAATTTCTTTGCTGGTTATGGATCTGTTCAAATTTTCTATTTCTTCCTGTTTCAATTTTGGTAGTTTGTAAGTTTCTAGGAATTTTTCGATTTCTTCCAGATTGCCCAGTTTGTTGGCATGTAATTTTTCATAGTATTCTCTTATAATTTTTTGTATTTCTGTGGTATTGGTTGTGATCTCTCCTCTTTCATTTATGATTTTATCTATTTGGGTCCTATCTCTTTTCTTTTTGATAAGTCTGACTAGTGGTTTATCAATTTTATTAATTCTTTCAAAGGACCAGCTCTTAGTTTCATTGATTCGTTCTATTGTTTTTGTCTTTGTTGTTGTCTGTATATCGTTTCTTTCTTTAAAAAAAATTTTTTTTAACATATAAGAGACATTTTTAAAGACAGAAGGAGACAGAACATGAGTGGGAGAGGGCAGAGAGAGAGAGAGAGACATGGAATCTCAAGCAGGCTCCAGGCTTTGAGCTGTTAGCACAGAGCCCGATGCGGGGCTCGAACCTACGAACAGTGGGATAATGACCTGAGCCGAAGTTGGACACATAACCAACTGAGCCACCCAGGTGCTCCTGTATATGGTTTATTTCTGCTCTAATCTTTATCATTTCTCTTCTGCTGACTTTAGGCTTTATTTGCTGTTCCTTTTCTGGCTCCTTTAAAAAAATGTTTATTTATTTATTTTGAGACGGGCCGAGGGGAAGAGAGAAAGAGAGAGAGAGAATCTCCAGCAGGCTGTGTGCTGCCCCATGTGGGGCTCAATCCCATGAATGGTGAGATCATGACCTGAGCTGATATGAAGAGTTGGTCACTGGGGTGCCTGTGTAGCACAGTCAAGTAAGCGTCCGACTTTGGCTCAGGTCATGCTCTCACGGTTCATGAGTTCAAGCCTCACGTTGGGCTCAGTGCTGGCAGCTCAGAACCTGGAGCCTGCTTTGGATCTGTAACTCCCTCTTTTTCTGCTCCTCCCTTGCTCTCTCTCTCTCAAAATAAATAAACATTAAAAAAAAATGAACAGTAAAAGAAAAAGGAAGCTAGATCCTGTTTCCCCTAGAGCTGAAGCTTTGCACCACTCTATGATCAACAGACTTGGTACGAGTGAATTGTTTATGCTGTCTTCTGAGGGAGATGCCTGTTGCTCTGATTCCTCAGGTGGACTTGCACTAGTAGAAAAGCACCTCTGGGGCATAGAAGGGTGGGGCTTGGCGTAAGCGGCTCTGGCCTCCACGAGGTGGTGCTGTTTTGCTCCCTGAAGTCTTTCAGTGCTGATGGGCAGGCCGAATATTGCCATGCCCTGCTCTCTAGCTCTGGAGCTGAAAGATGGTGCCCCCCACTCTTTAGGAATCCCTTACAGAAGAGCAATCAGTTGCCCTTTCTGTGTCCCTGGTTTTCGTCAGAACCTTGCGTTCACCCTGCCTGTGTCGGAACTTTTTTGAACTGAGTTTCAAAACTCCAAATTTTAGGGCCTTTTAGGGCCTTTTGGGGCGTGGACCAGTGCTGTTCCTCTGGGGAAGGATCTTGCTGAGTTTTTGCCATTTGCCCACCCATGCAAGGAAAGTGGTCACTCGGCTGCACAGTGGTTTGGAGTTTATGGCAAAACAGAGCAGAAAAACAGAGCAGAAAGCTGACACCCTGTCTTACTGCCCTCAAGTGGAGTCCTGGCTCCTATGCCTGGGAATAGTGCAGCACGTTGGCACCACTCATTCTTTTTTTCCCCTGAAATTTAATGTGTGAGTGTATTTTTTAAAAATTTTTAATGTCTATTTATTATTGAGACAGAGAGAAACAGAGCATGAGTAGGGGAGGGGCAGAGAGAGAGGGAGACATAGAATCCGAAACAGGCTCCAGGCTCTGAGCTGTCAGCACGGAGCCCGACGCGGGGCTTGAACTCACAAACCATGAGATCATGACCTGACCTGAAGTCAGACGCTTAACCGACTGAGCCACCCAGGCACCCCGTGTATTTTTTTTTAAGTTTTAAATTTTATGTAGATCCACATTAGTTAACATATAGTGTAATAATGATTTCAGAAGTAGAATTTAATGATTCATCACCACTTACATATGACACCCAGTGCTCATTCCAACAAGTGCCTCCTTAATGCCCGTCACCCATCTGGCCCATCCCCCACCCGAGACCCCTCCAGCAACCCTCAGCTTATTCTCTACATTTAAGATTCTCTTATTGTTTGCCTCCCTCTCTTTATCTTATTTTTCTTTCCCTTCCCCTGTTTATCTGTTTTGTTTCTTACATTCCACTTATGAGTGAAATCATATATTTATCTTTCTCTGACTTATTTCACTTAGCATAATACACTCTAGTTCCATCCACATTGTTGCAAAGGGCAAGATTTTATTCTTTTTGATCACTGAATAATATTCCATTGTGTGTATATGTGTGTGTGTATGTATATATATATATATACCACATCTTCTTTATTCATTTGTCAGTTGATGGACATTTCAGATATTTCCATAATTTTGCTATTGTTGATAGTGCTGCTATAAACATTGGAGTGCATGTTCCCCTTCAATCAGCATTTATAACCTTTGGATAAATACCTAGTAGTGTAATTGCTGGGTCGTAGGGTAGTTCTATTTTTACTTTTTTGAGGAACCTCCATACTGTTTTTCAGAGTGGCTGTACCAGTTTGCATTCCCACCAGCAGTGCAAAAGGGTTTTTCTTTCTCCACATCCTCACCAACATCTGCTGTGTCCTGAGTTGTTAATTTTAGCCATTCTGACAGGAGTGAACCAACCATTCTTCTTGCGACCCAGGTGATATTCAGACCCTGCTGTCACTCCTGGGACTCCACCCCCTTTTGCTACCTGAGCTCTTTTAAGCCAGGTGTCCCCCATGGTAGCAGACTTCTAAAAGTTCAGATTTTGTACTCTGCTGCTTATAATACTTAGTGGTAGTCTCTGTAAGCAGGCTCCCTCCCTGCTCATACCCACAGCTCTGTCTCCCCCAAGTCAACTCTGTGCACCTCCTACCTTCCAAAAGGTATTTTTTTTCCTACTTATAGACTTGCAGTTTTTCTTCTTTCAGACCTCCAATTGATTTCTTGGGTGTTCAGAATGATTTGACAACTAACTATCTAGCGATGTTTGAGAGATGAAACAAGCTTAGGACCCCCCTACTCCTTTGCCATCTTAACTCTCAGTGCAAATGCTTTCATTTTTTATTTTATTTTTAAAATAACTTAATTTCTTTTAGTGTTTTTTATTTATTTTTAAGAGAGAGAGAGAACACGAGCAGGAGAGGGGTAGAGAGAGAGTGGGACAGAGGATCTGAAGCAGGCTCTGCGTTGACAGCAGAGAGCCCGATGTGGGGCTAGAACACATGAACCATGAGATCCTGACCTGAGCTGAAGTTGGATGCTTAACTGACTAAGCCACCCAGGTGTCCCACAACTGCTTTTAAATGAAAAGGCAAATTCCCACTTTAATCATAATTCTGAATTGCTTACTTTTGGGTCAACATCTATGTTTTTATAAGCACAACAAACACATCTGTGTTTTTATAGCACAACAAACTATATTAGGTATTATTAATTTTTAAGGTTAACAAGATTTGAAATGTATAAAAGTAAAATATATGTTAATTATATATATGACTAACGTGATTAAAATTCACACCTTTATATAAAATATTTGTAACTATTTATCCATGATAAATTTAGATCTAAGCTCCTCAAAAATGGTATTAACTGGCAATATAGTAGGGCTAACTGAGTACTTGAGAAGCACTTCCTATATCACTGATTTAATATAAAGTGATTATTTACATAGCTACAGACGCACCCACACAGAGGCATTCATATAACATGGTCCTATTTATTAAACAGAAATGCTGATCTCTCAGTTTTACTGGATTTCTGAGCAGAGGCTGTGTTCTACAGGAATATGCTTGAAATTGTCACGAAACATTATGCCAGTTATCAAAACTTGCTGTAAACATGCACAAGTGGGCTGCTGTTGTTGCCATAACTTTCTGATGCTGCTTATGGAATCCATGTAGACCTCTTGCTTTTGACTGCAGTACTTAATATTTGTAATGGTTTCCTTATGGGCTTTGAAGTGAGAGACACCTTTTTGGTGTGAGCTGATTAATTTGTTGACTGCTACAGCAGCATCATATCCTGGGGTCACCAAAGTACTACATTTTAAGAAAAGATTTTATTATTTTGGGGAGTACCGGGGTGGCTCAGTTGGTTAAATGTCCAACTCTTCATCTCAGCTCAGGTCTTGATCTCACAGTTGTGAGTTCAAGCCCCACACTGGGCTCCACACGGGACGTGAAGCCTACTTAAAAAATAAATTGGGGGGGCATCTGGGTGGCTCCGTTGGTTGAGCGTCCGACTTTGGCTCAGGTCATGATCTCACAGTTTGTGGGTTCGAGCCCTGCATCGGGCTCTGTGCTGGCAGCTCAGAGCCTGGAGCCTGCTTCCAATTCTGTGTGTCCCTCTCTCTCTGCCCCTCCCCTGCTCATGATCTGTCTCTCTCTCAAAAATAAATAAAAACATTAAAAAAAATAAAAAAAAATTGGGGTGCCTGGGTGGCTCAGTCGGCTAAGTGTCCAGCTTCAGCTCAGGTTATGATATTGTGTGAGTTTGAGCCTGTGTCAGGCTCTATGCTGACAGCTTGGAGCCTGCTTCACAGTCTGCTTCCCTCTTTCTCTGCTCTTCTGCTGCTTGCACTCTGTCTCTCTCTCTCTCTCTCTCTCACATAAAAATAAACATTAAAAAAATTAAACAAATATATAGACCTGCTTTGTTAAAAAAAAGTTTTTATTTTTAAAAAAAATTTTTAACGTTTATTTATTTTTTGAGAGAGAGAGGGAGACAGCGTGAGTACGGGAGTGGCAGAGAGAGGGAGACACAGAATCTGAAGCAGATTCCAGGCTCTGAGCTGTCAGCACACAGCCTGATGTGGGACTTGAATCCACGAGTTGTGAGATCATGACCTGAGCTGAAGTCAGATGCTTAACTAACTGAGCCACCTAGGCGCTCCTATTTTTGGATTTTTTAAAAGATGTAGTTAAACAATATCACTATCATGGTGTCTGTTAGAGTACCTAAACTTTGGTAATTGTCTGGCCTAGCTTATTTTTTATATTTTTCCATTGCTACTGGAAGTATAATTGACATATATTATTATATTAGTTTCAGGTATACAACATAGTAATTCAGCAAGCCAAGACAAATTTTAAGGAATATGGGAGTTTAGCAAGATGACTGAGATAAAATTTGGCTTTAAATTAGTAAGTTGTATGGTATATGAATTATATTTCAGTACAGCTGCTGTATGTAAAAAAATCTGGTGTGGTGTCTGGGTGGCCCAGTCCGTTGAGCGTCCAACTTCAGTTCAGGTCATGAACTCACGGTTTGTGAATTCAAGCTCCGTGTTGGGCTCTGTGCTGACAACTCAGAGTCTGGAGCCTGCTTTGGATTCTATGTTTCCCTCTCTCTCTGACCCTCCCCTGCTCATTCTCCATCTCTCTGTCTCTCTCTCTCTCAAAATAAGTAAACATTAAAAAAAAATCTGGGATTTGCTTTTGGATGAGATGTGAAGCTGTTCCTGTTGTTAGCACGAGCTGTAAATGCTCACACAGTCCTCACTCGCCAAAGCTCTATACTTACCAGCCCTAATTGATTTTTAAAAATATAATGGCTGTATTGAGATAGAATTGATATACTATACAATTTGCCCATTTAAAGCCAATTGATTTTATAAATCAATTCTTTTTTTTTTTTTAAACAGGAGATACAGCCTTATTGTGGAAAAGTTGAGTTAGCAGAAGTCTGAAGCAGTAAAAGAATGTTTAGCCTATCTATTTACAGTATATAGGGGTTGGGGTTTCCCATACACATCTGTCCTGCCCTCCCTAAGCCTCAAATGTATTTATTCTCTTCAACAGCAATCATTTCTTTTCTCGGGCCCTGGGCCTGCCATTGGCCACAGACGCAACTCTCCAGAGTGAAATCCCATCATGCAATTTTTAGGCACTATCTCTTAATCCCTTCCCAGTCTACAGCTCCTACGGAGCCCTCTGGGGGCTCTCCTGCTCAGTGGAAGAGGCTTCAGCTGGGGTTGTGAGGGACACCTTGGGCATGGACTCAGGTGGCGGACCACTCTCTTCTCGGACATGACTCTAATAGAGGCGTCAAAGGCGGGACAGCTCTCTCTGATGGCTGTTTCCAGCTGTACCATGGGTACCAGGGGTCACCTGACACCAAGGTGGGGGCTGGTGGAGTAGCCTAAATCAATCTTATATTCAGTCATTTTGCTAGACTCTTGTGTACCTAAACTTTTGTCTTGGTTCTTTTTGGGGTAGACAACTTTATCATCTATGAATAATGGCATTTCTTTCTTTCTTTTTTATTTTAGTTTATTTATTTTGAGAGAGAGAGAGTGTGTGGACATGCAATTAGGGGAGGGGCAGAGAGAGGGGGAGAGGGAATCACAAGCAGGCTCTGTGCTGACAGCAGAGGCTGAGGGGCTCAGTCTCACAAACTGAGAGATCATGACCTGAGCAGAAATCGAGTCAGATGCTCAACTAACTGAGCCACGCAGGTGTCCCTGACATTCCTTTTCTCCTTTCCAGTCCTTATACAGTAAAACCTTGAAATGTGAGTAACTTGTTCTGTGAGTGTTCCACAAGATGAACAAACATTTCTAATAAATTTTAACTTGATAAACGATGTCTTGCAATGTGAGCAGTGCATGATGCCAAATGTCATATGATCACAACTGAGCCAATGGTTCTTCTCTCTCTCTCTCTCTCTCTCTCCCTCTCTCTCTCTCTCTCTCTCTCTCTCTCTCATTGGGGGATTGTGGGGTGATCATCAATGCAAGGTCATGTTTACACTAAATCCTCAAAAGGAGGCAAAAGCAAGTGTCATTGGATAGGTTCTTTGTTAAAGTTGCACGAAAAGAAAGATTCCATTGAGCCAATAGATAGCAGTGATTCCGTTAGTGATAGTGGAAGTCGTCCTACACAATAACCCTCCTTTCTCTTGTCTCCCTCACACCAGCCACGAAGGTTTTCAAAGTTAAGTGCAGGTTAATTTGTTTATTTTTCTTTATGTTTTGTATTTTCTTTATTATTTTGTATTGTATTACAGCATTGTAATCATTTTTACATGAATGTTTTGGGTTGTGGAACGAATCATCTGAGCTTCCATTATTTCTTATGGGGAAATTAGCTTTGATGTTCAAGTGCTTTGGATTACAAGCATGTTTCCAGAACAAATTATGGTCACAAACCAAAGTTTTACTATCTTTTATTTCTTTCTCTTACTGGATTGGTGAGGATCTCTAGTAGGATGTTGAATAGAAGCATTGATTGTAGGCATTATTGTTTGTTCCTGACATAGTGTGCTTCTAATGTTTTAAGAAATAATGTTTGCTGTAGATTTTGGATGGATCTATTTTACCAAATTAATTTATGCTTGGCTGAAAGTTTTTATAATAAATGATTAGTTTCTTCTCAATAGGGAATGTTATTTATAGGTTTTATAAATGTTAACTACCCTTGCATTTCTGGGATAAATTCAACCACATTATATTACTGTGTGGAAAAGAGTTAACATAGCTGCCCTGACTGCTGTCCTCTGAAAGGCCTGCTGATAAGGTTAGCGCTTGGCTACCATCCGGGAGCTAGGAATTTTGGCAGGTTCTAACCACCCTGATAAGAATGGCTCACTGTGCCTAAACTGTACAAACAATGTGATTTATGCTAAACACTTGCTTTCCTTCAGAGAGTCTGGAATTTTGGTACATGTTAGAGAGTACATGACCAACCCCAAATAAAAACCTTGGGTACTGAGTCTCTAAATGGGACATTTCACATATGTTGTCACAACTTGTTGATGAGGAAATTAAGTGTGTCCTGGTGACTCCACTGGGTGACTCTTAGAAGCTTGTGCATTGTTTCTCTGGACTTTGCCCGTATGCCTTTTTGTTTGCTGATTTTGCTTTGGGTCCTTTCACTGTAGTAAATCATAGCCATGAATGTGACTATATGCTGAGTTTTGAGTCCTCCTTACGAAGCACTGAAACTGGAGGTGGTCTTGGGAACCCCTCCCTTGAAACATTTATATTTTTTTTAATGCTTTATTTATTTTTGAGAGACAGAGAGAGAGAGAGAATGAGTGGAGGAGGGGCAGAGAGAGAGGGAGGCACAGTATCTGAAGCAGGCTCTGGGCTCTGAGCTGTCAGCATAGAGCCTGACGTGAGCCTTGAACTCATAAGCCACAAGATCATGACCTGAGCCGAAGTTGGACACTTAACTGACTGAGCCACCCAGGTGCCCCATATAGGTTTTTTTAATAGATAATTGTTTAGAATAGTTTTAGGTTCATATTATAGTTTTTATATATTTCTGGATTTGTTATTAGTCATCTTTTCTTATGTGTATTTGCCATCTTGGAGAACTGTCTGTTCATATTGATTGGTTAATTTTATTTTCAAGTTATCCCCACCCACTATAGGGCTTGAACTCATGACCCTGAGATAAAGAGTCCCTGACCTTGGAGATGCTAGTAAACTTATCCTGGATTCTGCTCTAAGCAGTTGGAAGTCTTTCTCCCACTCAGTGAATTCTTGGCATTACTGCCCATACTTTTGTTTTTACTTCTTGGTTTGTCTTGTTGATTTGACTCTATGCAGTTTTACACACACATACAACTTTTACTTGAACTACGCATTTTATGAATTAGGAACTTTACTGGGGTCTAGGGTAGGATGTTTACAAGAAAGGTATTCTGTTGCACAGCCCCTGCGAAGCCCTCCAACCCTCATGTAGTCTAGGTCTCCATCTGCTTCCCTCCAAGGGCTTCTTCGTTAAAAGGAAACAGAGCCCAAAGTTTCCTTTTTGACTTTTTCTCAGGTCCACACCCAATCTCATAATATTGCATAATAAAAGCCTTATGTGAAATAACCACAGCCAATATCATACTCAATGGTGAAAAAATGAGAGCTTTTCCCCCAAGGTCAGGAGCAAGACCAGGATGTCCACTCTCACCATTTTTACTCAACATGGTACTGGAAGTCCTGGCCACAGCAATTAGACCAACATAAAGAAATAAACGGCATCCAAATTGGTAATGAAGAAATAAGACTCTCACTATATGCAGAAGACATGATACTATATATAGAAAACCCTAAGGACTCCACCAAAAAACTACTAGAACTGATAAATGCATTCAGTAAAGTCACAGGATGCAAAATTGGTATACAGAAATCTGTTGCACTCCTATATATTAATAACAAAACAGTAGAAAGTGAAATTAAGAAAACAGTCCCATTTACAATTGCACCAAAAGCAATAAAATATCTAGGAATAAACTTAATCAAAGAAGTGAAAGACCTGTACTCTGAAAATTATAAAACACTGATGAGAGAAATTCAAGATAAAGAAATGGAAAGACATTCCATGCTCATGGGTTAGAAGATATTGTTAAAATGTCTATACTACCCCAAACAATGTACATATTTAATGTAATCCCTGTCAAAATACCAAGAGCATTTTTCACAGAACTAGAATAATCAATTCTAAATTTCTTTGGAACCACAAAAGACCTTGAATAGCCAAAGCAATCTCAAAAAAGAAAAAATTTAAAAAAAATTTAAAAAAGAAAAAACTGGAAGTGTCACATTTCCATATTTCAAGTTATATTACAAAGTGTTAGTAATTAAAACAGTGTGCTACTGGCATAAAAATAGACAGATCAATGTAACAGAATAGAAAATCCAGAAATAAATCCATAATTATATGGTCAATTAATCTTTGACAAAGGAGGAATGAACATGCAATAGGAAAAAGACGGTCTCTTCAACAAATGCTGTTGGGAAAACTGGACAGCTACCTACGAAAGAATGAAACTGGTCCATTTTCTTTTACTCTACACAAAATTCAAAATGGATTAAAAACCTAAATGTGGGGTCTGACACCATGAAAGTCCTTGAAGAGGGCACAGCCAGTAATCTCTCTGACACTGGCCATAGCAACATTTTTCTAGATGTCTCCTAAGGCAAGGGAAATAGAAGCAAAAATAAACTATTGTGACTACATCAAAATAAAAAGTTTCTGCACAGCAAAGAAACAATCAACAAAATACAAGGCAACTTACTGAATGGGAGAAGGTATTTGCAAATTGCATATCCAATAAAGGACTTGTATCCAAAAAACGTAAAGAATTGATACAACCCAATACTCCAAAAAACAAATAATCCATTTAAAAATGGGCAGAAGACATGAACAGGTATTTCCATAAAGAAGACATACAGATGGCCAACCAACACATGAAAAGATGCTCAACATCATTCATCGTCAGGGAAATGCAAATCAAAACTATAATGAGATTTTACTTTACACCGTTCAGAATGGCTAAAATAAAAAACTCAAGAATACAAGTGTTGGTGAGGATGTGGAGAAATAGGAACACTCGTGCACTGTTTGTGGGATTCAAATTGGTGCAGCCACCCTAGAAACAGTATGGAATTTCCTCAAAAAGTTAAAAATAGAATTAGCCTATGATCCAGCAATCACACTAGTGGGTATTTGCTCCCCAAATACAAAAACACTAATCACTAATTTTATTTTATTTTATTTTATTTTATTTTATTTTAGAGAGAGAGAATGCAATGGGGAGAGGGGCGCAGCGGGGGGGGGGGAGAGAGAGAGAGAGAGAGAGAGAGAGAGAGAGAGAGAATCTTAAGCAGGCTCCATGCTCAGCATTGAGCCTAACTTGGGGCTCGATCCCATGACCCTGGGATCATGACCTGAGCTGAAAACAAGAATCGGATGCTCAACTGACTGAGCCACCCAGGTACTCCCAAAAAATTAAGTCAAAGGGATAAGTGCACCCCTATGTTTATGGCAGCATTAATTTACAACAGGCAAACTATGGAAGCAGCCCAAATGTCCATCTAAAGATGAATGGATAAAGAGGAGGTGGTATATATAGACATAATGAAATATTATTCAGCCATAAAAAAGAAAGAAATCTTGCCAATTGCAATGACATGGATGGAGCTAGAGAGTATATGGCCAAGTGAAATAAGTCAGAGAAAGAAAAATACCATATGATCTCACTCATAGGTGGAATTTAAGAAACAAAACAAATGAGCATAGGAAAAAAATGCAAGAGACAAACTGAGAAACAGACTCTTAACTATAGAGAAAAATTTGATGGTTACCAGAGGGGAGGTTGGTGGAGGAATGATGGAAATAGGTGGTGGGAATTAAAGAGTATACTTACCATGATGAAAAACATAATAAAAATTTTTAAAAATGTCAAGGAAAAAGGAAGCCCAAGAACATTCAAACATCCATCCATGCAGATACCTGCTACTATCTTTCCTCTGCTTCTGGTCAGGTGGGGTGTGTTACTTCTATTTCTAGAGCTAGAACAACTCTAGCCCCAAACACACGCCTCATGTGAAATTTTGGCTTTTGGCTTTTCAGTGCCAAACATGGACTGGTTGTTTTTTCTTTCTTGATCCATTTCTTGGCCAGGGTTAAGGGTCTGCTGTATTCCAAGGCTTTGAGAGAGGTTGTGGAATGTGAGAATCTGCAGTGCGGATTTGGTCACAGCAAGATTATGGAGATCATTGACGTATACTTACAGGTAATTCATCTGCACAGGGGTGGAAATATTTTGAGCTAAGGGGGAGAAAATTTGCAATGGCCTTATCACAGACCCAAGGACTGAGGAGGACATTTTATTTTTTTATTTTTTTAATGTTTATTTATTTCTTTTGAGAGAGAGAAAGAGAGGGAGAACAAGTGGGGAGTGACAGAGAGAGAGGGGGAGAGAGAATCCCAAGCAGACTCCGTGCTGTCAGTGCAGAACCCCATGCAGGCTTGATCTCACAAACTGGGAGATCATGACCTGAGCTGGAATCGAGAGTCTGAGGCTTAACTGACTGAGCTACCCAGGCGCCCCTAAATTTTCTCATTGTTTAAATCTTCTGTCTTTCAGTTTTTATAAATTCATAAAAGTACCACATATTTTCAAAATTTATCCCTATATACATACATATATACATATATATATTTATATATATATACACACACATATATAAATATTTTTTGCTATTGCGAATGGGATCTTTTGTCCATTATATTTTCTAACAGGTTTTAGTTGGAGAAAAGCCATTGATTGTTGTAAGCAATTGCTTGCTATATTCTGTAACCTGCTGCCTTTCTGAACTTTAAGTTCTTAATAGTTTTTCAAGTGATTCTCTTGAGTTTTCGTCCTCTCATCTCCATTGCTGTCCATGTGCACAGCCCTGTTCCTCCATGAACATACTTTTCTTTGGTATCCTTCTTCTTCTTCTTCTTCTTCTTCTTCTTCTTCTTCTTCTTCTACTTCCTCTCGTTGAGACCTTTGGGTTCTTGAGGTTTCAGTCCTTCAACCACTCAATGCATAGTCTCTTTCTTAGAGAGTTCATCCACTTCTTAAAAAAGTTTCAGCCTCAATGCCAGTGACTCCCAAGTCTATTTTGAGCTTTGACTCTAAGTCTGCATGTGCAAAAGCATGTTGGATTTTTTGAGGACCTCAGAAAATCTGCTTCTCTAAAGCTGAACAAATTGGCTACCCTAGGATTCCTTTATGCCAGTTGTGGTATTCACCTCCTAGCTGTGTAGGTTTAAAATTTTAAACATTTCTCAGTGATTCCTCTTTCTTTGTTTCACACTTCCTCTGAGTTAACAAGTCTTTTCTTCTTCTCACCTTCAAAAGGCCCATATTCATCTATCTTTTCCTTCTAGTCACAATGCATGCAGGTCATTTTCAATCCCGTGGACCATTACAACTGCCTTTCTGAACTTTAAGTTCAACTGTTTTTCTTTCTTTCAATCTCTCTTTCCTTCATTGGTTTGTCAGTTCAACATTGACAATTCTACCAGGATTCTGCCAGGTGCTAGGAATTTGCAGAGCAGTGACAAGGGCCTGCTGTCAACCAGGTGAGATGAGTGGGGGAAGCAGGTAACCCAACGATGGCGGCATTGTGTGGTGGGGGCCATGGCACAAATGTAACACCAGGTACCACCAGAGTACAGACAAGGAAGGAGTAGGGACAACTTTGCAGAGAGCATGTTTGAGCTGAATCTTCTGGGATTAGTATGAATTGGCCAGGAATTCAGCCCTCTGAGGTTGTTAACTCTTTGCCCAAACTGTTCTTTAGGAAATTTTTGTCTCTGCGTGCAAATTTTCCATGTATTTTACTTTTTTTAATAGGAGACTTGAAAGTTCGTAAAATGCTGTTTTCAGGTTTCCATCATTGTAATTCAAGTACAGGATCAAATTCCAACCTACCAAATGACCATATTTGCTAAGAAATTAAACCTCAGGTAAACATTTGCTAATTATCCCCCCTGACATAGCTGTATAGTCATACCCCAAACTCTATGCTATTTAGAGTGTTGTGATGGTAGTTTGTTTTTTTCTTTTTTTTTAAATGTTTTTTTTAACATTTATTAATTTTTTTTTTTTTTTGAGAGACAGAGAGCTAGTGGGGAAGGGGCAGAGAGAGAGGGAGACACAGAATCTGAAGCAGGCTCCAGGCTCTGAGTTGTCAGCACAGAGCCTGACGTGGGGCTCGAACCCACAACTGAGATCATGACCTGAGCCGAAGTTGGACGCTTAACTGACTGAGCCACCCAGGTGCTCCTGTGAGGGTATTTTGAAGATCAACAAGGTTCTCATAGGTTTGATGCTGTCCTAGCCCATCTACAGACCTATAATCTGACAAAGTCAGGTTTATTACCTCATTGCCATGGGGGAAGTTACACACCAACGGACCAAACAAAAGATAAGAGTTAATAGAAGATGTGGGGGAAGGGAGGAAATTAAATAAAGCAGTATTTTGACAGGTTCAAAGCAACAGTCTCATGTAAAGGGATCAATGTTAGGTCTAAACTGTTAAGTGGAGTTTTATTTCCTTGGAAACTATAGAGTTTAGACGTGGAATGCTGTGTCCACAGCCTCTTTTCTGAAGCTTTGCACCTAGATTGTAAACCAAGACTGCTTCTGTGTGTATAGGAATGGAATGTTTCCTTCTTACTGATATAATTTTAAATAGCAGAATTTCTGATAATCATTGAATCTGATAATCTGACTTCTAAAGGGAACAAAAGCTTTCAGTGAGGTAGAAAGGAGAAGTCCGGCAAAGAAGGGGGGTTTGATACTTTACAGCTATAATGTGTGATTGGGAGAGATACTTTTCTTTTTCTTTTGTGGCTATCTTCATCTGTAACTGACCCTAGCCTGGGCAATGGCAAGGCAGATTTTTCATTTTCACAGTCCTGCCGAGTTTTGGCTCTTGCAACGTGCATCTTGGCAATAAAGCAGGATCGGTGGACAAGCGACGCAGGGGTCTGATGAAGACAAGTGCTCGTCAGTGAGGCCTGTGGCTGGTGGCTACCGCTCCTGGGAGCTCTTCCCTCTCCGGTAGTAAGGAATTGTATCTAATCACCTGCCCTGTATCTGGGCTGTGAGCTTCTGAAGACCTGAGCCTTTCAAAGATTCCCTTTGTGCTGCTGGCACCTGGTGCTCAACAGCGAGTGAACTCATAGAGGAGTCATCAGGTTCGCTCACCTCTAGCTTTTACCAATCTGTTATTCTTTCAACATCTCCAAGGTGGAGGTAGCAGGTGCTACCTTTCTCCTGAGCAGTGTGGGGCCAAAATCCCAAGGACTGTAAGTGTGCTTTTAACTCCCCGTGTTGCTTAATCAGTGAAGGAGGGGATTGGGGGGCATCATTTGCATATGTGTCAAAAGCAGATAACTCAGAGTGTTCATGCAGAGCCTTAAGTCATGTTCCAAGCTTCTTGCGATTCTCTGGCCCAGCCTTTAAAAACATTGGTGGAGGTGGGGCACCAATGCTCCCTCCTGGCATAAGCTGCCCTGGGAAAGTGTGATGATGCTTTCCTGGAACATCCTTACATAAAATGCAAATGGGTAAGCAATAGTCATGGATTTTTCAACTCACAGAGTTTAAAAGAAGGAGTATCATAGATGAATTCTTTGCTTTTTTTTTTTTAAATGTTTATTTATTTTTGAGAGAAAGAGAGAGAGAACAAGCAAGGGGAGGGGCAGGGAGAGAGAGAGAGAGAGAATCTAAAACAGGCCACAGGTTCTGAGCTGTCAGCACAGAGCCCAGAGTGGGGCTGGAACCCACGAACTCTGAGATCATGACCTGAGCTGAAGTCGGATGCTTAAGCGACTGAGTCACCCAGGCGCCCCGAAAGATAAATTTTTAGGGAAGTATCAGGTTCACAGAAAAATGAGGGAAAGATATATAGACTTGCCATATAACCCACTCCATGCCTCCACACATATGTAGCCTACTCCATTATTAATATCCCTGACTGAAGTGTACCTCTGTTACAATTGATGAACCTGCATTGACACATCATAATTACCCGAAGTTCACAGTTCACATTAGAGTTCACTCTTGGCATTGTGCATTCTATGGGTTTAGACAAATGTAATGTCATGTATCCATTATTACATTAGCATACAGAATATTTCTACTGCCCTAAAAATTCTCTGTGCTCCATCTATTCAGGTCTCTCTCCCCCACCCCCAACCCCTGGCAACCACTAATCTTTTTACTGTCTCCATAGTTTTGCCTTTTCCAAAATGTCATATGCTTGGAGTCATATATGATATAGCCTTCTCAGATTGGCTTCTTTCAGTTAATAATGTGCATTTAAGATTCTTTCACATCTTTTCATGGCCTGGTAGCTCATTTCTTTTTAGCACTGAATAGTATTCCATTTTCTGGATGACCACATTGTCTGGATCACCATGTTGTGTGGATTATCCATTCCTTTACCGAAGAACATCTTTGTTGGTTCCAAGGTTGGGTAAATATGTACAAGGTTATAAACATCCATGTGCACATCTTTCTGTGGACATAAGTTTCAACTCCTTTGGATAAATACCAAGGAACACAATTGCTGGATTGGATGGTGGGAGTATGTTTAGTTTTGTAAGAAGTGTCACCTGCAATGAACAAGAGTTCCTGTTGCTCCATGTCCTCACCAGCATTTGGTGTTGTCAGTGTTCTGGATTTTGGCCATTTAAATAGGTGTGTAGTGGTACCTGACTATTGTTTTAGTTTGCATTTACCCTAGGATGTATGACATGGAGCATATTTTCATATATTTATTTTCTGTTTTTTTTTAGTGAGTAGATATTTATTTATTTATTTATTTAGTGCTCTTCCCCACAAGTCAGACCATGTTTTTTTTTT
>CM053560.1:59297166-59364892 GCA_028646485.1 Cryptoprocta ferox | reverse complement strand
GATAGAGCACAAGCGGTGGAGGGGCAGAGATAAACGGAGATTCAGAATCTAAAGTAGGCTCTAGGCTCTGAGCTGTCAGCACAGAACCTGACCCGTGGCTCTAACCCATGAACCGTGAGATCATGACCCAAGCCAAAGTCGGATGCCTAACCGACTGAGCCACCCAGGCGCCCCGATTTATTTATTCTTAAAAAAAAAAATATTTTTTATTTCTTTATTTATTTTGATAGTGAGAGCAAGAAGGGGTGGGGCAGAGAGAGAGGAGGGAGAGAGAAGATTCCAAGTAGACTCTGCACTATCATCGTGGAGCCCGATGCAGGGCTTGAGCTCATGAACCATGAGATCATGACCTGAGCCAAAGCCAAGAGTCAGAAACTTAACCAACTGAGGCACCCAGGCACCCTTAAAGGTTTTATTTTTTACGTAATCTCTATTCCCAATGTGGGGCTTGAACTCAAGACCTCAGGATCATGAGTCACATGAGCTATAGACTAAGCCTGCGAGGTGCCCCAAGGGCTATTCATAATTTGATAAGGAATGAAAAATTGGTGTTCAAATCACCACAGATCCCATGTGAATTTTGTGTACAATATATACTGATTCATAAATAAATTTGGAATATCTAGCCACTAAGTTTCAGTGCCTTTTCAGAGGTCTCTGTTAAACATATTTTGGACACTAAGGGTTTTAGTCTTACACATACACAGACTTTTAAAAGGAAATTTGGTTCCCTGGGTGGCTCAGTCGGTTGAGCGACCCAACTCTTGATTTTGTCTGAGATCATGATCTTGCAGTTGGTGGGTTTGAGCTCCGGGTCGGTCTCTGCACTGACAGTGCAGAGCCTGCTGGGATTCTCGGTCTCCCTCTCTCTACCCCTACCCCCCAACTTTCAAAAATAAATAAACAAACCTTAAAAAAAAAAAAAAGGAAATTTGAGTTGCCTTAAAATAAAACAATCCTGGTTTTAGAGCTCACTCACCCTCAAGAGACTCAATATAAACCAAATCAGGCATCCTTTAGCTACGGGATTTTACTTTTTGTTTTGTACGCATTTTACCTGAATGAATATACCAAATTCATTAAAAAAAAAAATTCCAGACTATGCTGTATCATAAATTTATGGAGGAAACATTTTTTAGTTATTATTTTATTATTTCTAAAGATTTTCTTTTTCTTAAATGTTTATTTTTGAGAGAGAAAGAGAGCGCGCAGATGCATGCACAAGGAGGGGGAAGAACAGAAAGAGAGGAAGGCACAGAATCCGAAGCAGGCTCGAGGCTCCAAGCTGTCAGCACAGAGGTACGTGGGGCTGGAACTCATGAACCACAAGATCATGACCTGAGCCAAAGCTGGATGCTTAACTGACTGAGCCACCCAGGCACCCCAAGTTTTAATTTTTTTAAATAAGCACTAGGCCCAACGTGGGGCATGAACTCATGACCCCAAGATTAAGAGTTGCATGCTACCGACTGAGCCAGCCAGGTACCCTGATAGAGGAAACATTTATGTGGGGTTCTCTGACCTACAATTTGTAAAAGGAGAAAAAAAGATTCACACTTGAAAATATAATTTAAAATCAAGAGATAAATAATTTTTAATAATCTTAAGTCTAACCTCTTAAAGAGATAGCTTTTTGTAAAACAGTCCATTAAAAAAAAAAAAGAACAATCAAGTTACCTTAGCAGCTTGAGATTCCCTTAAGTAATATTTTAAAAGGTCAGAAAGTTTGAGGTCCTCATCAGCAGACACTCGTGCTTCTATCTTCTGAAAAAGGGGGAAAAACCAGGCATTTAATTAGCATATATTCTACACCCAATGCTTTCTCAATTACTGTAAAAAAATTAAAGTTACAAGTTATCTATATTATCCATTCCTATTTAACCTAAGTTTCCTCACCTGCTCCTTTCTACTAGCCTATTACTTTTCTTCATGATTATGACAAGAAATGAACAGAAAAAAGAATGAGATCAAATGAAATTAGTGAGTTTATGGAAGGATTCAATATCTGACTCAAGTTCCCAGCTAGACTGTGTTCCAATACCATCTTTCAACATCAGTTACATTTTCTCTCTTGTTACTTCCTTTCAGTGATATGTATACATGATTTTAAAGTGATAAAGGCTGATGATAATAGACTAGGTAACTCAAACCAATCTTCCTACTGAGAACAACCAGAAAATACAGTCAAAACATTACCAAAATGTGCCTGAAAGCACCACAGAGTAATAAACAGATGTAGTTAGAGTTGGGATAAAATGGGAAGCAGATGTAGTTAGAGTTGGGATAAAATGGGAAGCAGCCAAGTCAGACTAACAAGATGAAACTCTTCAATTCAGTCTGGAGAGACAGAGGATAAACCTGTATTATGTCAACCAAATACAATATAGGGACCTTGTTGGAATCTAAGTCAAATGAACTCCACTGTAAAAAGCCATTTGAAGCAACTGGGAACATCTATCTACTGAGCATTTGGTGACATCAAGGGAAATCATTGATAACTGTACTGACTATATTAAAATTAATTCTTATCCTTTAAAAAAATTTATTTATTTATTTATTTTGAGAGTGGAGAGAGAGAGGGAATCTCAAGCAGGCTCTGCACTCAGTGCAGAGCCCAATGAGGGACTCGATCCCACGAGCCATTAGATCATGATCTGAGCTGAAATCAAGAGTTGGAGGTTTTACTGACTGAGCCACCCAGGTGCCCCTAATTCTCATCTTTTAAAAAAAGAGAGATGTGCACAAAAAGTAGAAACAGAATGAATGTGGACATTTCGGGGAAAAAGAGCTTTATAAGCAATGTAGAAAACTTTAACATTCAGGAAATCTGGGTGACCCATGTATAGGAATTCCTGGTATTATTCTCACAACTTTTCTGTAGGTCTGAAATTACTGTTGAAATAAAGTTAAAATTTAAAACCCTACACTTCCAACAGAATAACTAAAAAAAGACAACAGCAAGTATTGCAAGCTGTGCAGCAACCCAATGCTCACGTTTATTCTGATGGGAATGTAAATTGGTACAATCACTTTGGGAAACAGTTTGGCACGATCTAGGAAAGGTTTTCACATGGATACCCCTAAGAACCCTAATCTCCCTCCTGATTATATATATCAACAGAAATACCTACTTGTTTTTAGCTGAAAATATATAAGAATGGTCTTAGAAGTGCTATTTGTAAACAGCCCCAAACTAGAAACCATCCAAATGCCTACCAACAATAGGACAGATGAATAAATTTAGGTATATTCTTGCAAAGGAAAGGTCTACAGAGCAAGAGTAATGAAGGAACTATACCTACATGCCAACAACATGGATGAATCGGGGCCCTGGATGGCTCAGTCGGCTAAGTGTCTGATTCTTCATTTTGGCTCAGGTCATGATCTCATGGTTTGTGAGATAGGGCCCCCAGCCGGGCTCTGCGCTGGTAGCACGGAGCCTGCTTGGGATTCGCTCTTTCTTCCTCGCTCTCTGCCCCTCCCCCTACTTGTGCACGCACACGCTCTCAGTAAATTAACTTAAAAACAAAACAAAACAAAAATGCAGGGGAGCCTTTGTGGCTCAGTCAGTTAAGCATCTGACTGGACTTTGGCTCAGGTTGTGATCTCATGGTTCATGAGTTCGAGCCCCACATCGGACTCTCAGACTCTGTACTGACAGCTCAGAGCCTGGAGCCTGCTTTGGATTCTGTTGTCTCCCTCTCTCTCTGCCCCTCCCTGGCTTGCACTCTGTGTCTCTCTCTCTCAAAGAAAGAAAGAAAGAAAGAAAGAAAGAAAGAAAGAAAGAAAGAAAGAAACATTAGAGTTGGACACTTAACTGAGCCACCCAGGTGCCCCTCTTGATCTGGGTGTTCATTATATGGGTGTGTTAAATTTATTAAATTTCACTATACTTCTCATATATGCTCTTTCTTATATGTAAAATATGTTTCAATAAAACGTTAGAAAAAACCTTGAAGCTTCCTAAGAAATATTCCCTTATGGAGAAATAAACTTATGAAACTTCTTAATGTAACAGATAAATGTACAGAAACAAGTATATTCAAAATTGATGTAGATAAATTTAGATAAACTGATTTATTAGAAAAATCTAAGTAACATATTAGATGGAAGTTGGGTGCTTTTATTTATTTTTTATTTAAAAATTTTTTTTATGTTTTATTTATTATTGAGACAGAGAAACAGAGCATGAGTGGGGGAGGGTCAGAGAGAGAGGGAGACACAGAATCTGAAGCAGGCTCCAGGCTCTGAGCTGTCAGCACACAGCCTGATGCGGGGCTCGAACCCACGAACCGTGAGATCATGACCTGAGCCGAAGTCGGCTGCTTAACCGACTGAGCCACCCAGGTGCCCCAGTTGGGTGCTTTTAAATATGGCTCCTCTCTCCTTCCATTAAGAAGGAGTATAGGTATGTATGTATGTATCCCCTCCCCTTGAATCTGGGCCCTAACATTGTTTGACCAATACACAAGTGATGCTGAGCGAGTTTCCAGGCTTTAATGAAACTAGCAATTTCACTTTCCATTTTTCAGGATGCTTGCTTTCGAGCCACCATACTGTGAGGAAGCCTAAGCAGCTCCACGGAAAAGCAACATGCAAGTGTTACAGCCAAAAGCCCTGGCTAAGTCTCAGCTGGTAGCCAGTATCACCCCCAGACATCTGAGTGAAAGAGCCTTCAGAGGATTCTAGGCCGTCGCCTTCATATGTTCCCTGTTGAGGCCCCAGACATCGTGGAGAAGGGGCAAGCCATCTCTGTTCTGCCTTTTGTGAATTCTTGATCCAAAGAATTCATTAGCATAATAAAATGGCTGTCATTTAAAGCTACTGATTTTAGGATGGTTTGTTCCACAGCGATAATAACCAGAACACTACCAAGACGCCAAAAGAAGTGAAGGCTGTGGTGCCTATGGTAATGTGTCATCTAGGTCTCCTTCATGAGAAAATACTTGCTGCAAGAAGCATAGTTGGTTGAGAGTTCCAACTGCAATCTCCCTAGATCAGAACAATATCCATCCCAAGGTTATGATGCATCCTTCCCTCCCTGCCTCAGCTGCACCCAGTGACAGAGCACAGAGGCAGTAGTGCTAGCCCATTCTTGCCTGATGTAGTACTGCCTCTAATGAGCAACTCTGGCTGAGGGACTCCCTTTTGATATGGACAAAACTTTTTAAAAACTACGCTACAGTCTGAAACTTCTCCTACCCAGTCCCTCCCTTCCTCTGCCCTCTCCTTTCGCAGGTGTAGACCTGCACTATGGTCTGAAGGCTCTTCATGTCTATCTTGCTCCTCCCTCTTTGTTCTTCCCAATAAATCTCTTGCATGTCTAATCTCATCTTGACATTTACTTCTGCAAGAATACTAACTCATAAAGCTATTTTGTGATAGACCCTTGTTCTTTTGAGGTAAACACACAGAAAACAACTGTATCTTCCTGGAAAATGCTCATTTGTACAAATACCAAAGATCAAATAATGGGCTTTCTGGACCCTTCACCGTAATAACATTTATGTATTTAATGATGGTTTCCTTTGTAAGAAACTAACTCCTTTTCTTTTACTTATATTCATTACGCATTACTCAATTGACAAAGTTGTGTTGAAATCTGATTTCTACAATGGACTAGCCACTTCCAATCTCAGGTAAGCATCATTAAACATGTAATAAACGTTTTCACTATTCTATAAACTTTATCGCAGTGTTTTAACATTATTGTATCTAAGACTAATCCCTGAAAATCAAGACTACATCAATATTAAAGCATTATTACTATGAATTTAACCTTTCTGCGGTTGTATATTTGCCTTATATTGTTAAACTCACTTTTTTAAAAAAAGTTTATTTTTAAGAGAGAGAGAGTGTGAGCAGGGGAGGGGTAGAGAGAGAGAGAGGGAGACAGAGGATCCTAAGCGGGCTCTGTGCTGACAGCAGCCAGCCAAATGTGGGACTCAAACTCACGAACCCTGAGATCATGACCTAAGATGAAATCGGACGCTCAACTGAGCCACCCAGGCGCCCTGATAGAACTCACTTTTAAACCAGTGTGTCGTGGGGGATCAAAAGCAATACAATCTTGGTAAAATTATAATAAATCTAAAACTTTCTTCTATCATACAAAGCCCTAGAAAAAGATCATTCTTCATAAAAATAAACCTAGCCTCCGTAATGAACATATTCGCTGGTCAAGAATATGAACTTTTACAAATACCAAAAGGCTGTAACAAAAAAAAAAAAAAAATGAGTTTCCTGAAAAAAAAAACCTCACAATTTTCAAATCTAAATCTGTCTCTTCATCCTTCTGAACTCCTCTTTTTCAGTAAAGTTAGACACAGTAATAGGTTAAAAAAATTTTTTTTAATGTTTTTACTTATTTTTGAGAGAGAGAGAGAGAGAGTGTGAGCAGGGGAGGGTCAGAGAGAGAGGAGACACAGAATCTGAAACAGGCTCCAGGCTACGAGCTGTCAACATAGAGCCTGACTCGGGGCTCGAACCCACCAACCGTGAGATGATGACCTGAGCCGAAGCCGGACGCTTAACCGACTGAGCCACCCAGGCGCCCCCAATCATAGCAGGTAAAACAGTACTGTATGCAACGATTTAGATTCCCAAAGGTTAACTGATAGTACTTACTCTGGTTTTATCAAATAGTTCTGAAACTTTGAGAAAAAACCTGGAAGGGAAAAATATTTCATCAGAAGCCAGCTTTGGAATGATTTTCCAGTTCAAATGTTGAGAATATGCCCCAAAACCGTAATAATAATGAACACTGTTATCTCACTACAGTCATATTTGATGGTCTTGTTCACTGCAAACTTCATTTAGTTCAACATCTCTGTACTTCCACCCATATAATAGATAACTTAGAAACTGTTGTTACAGAAAATCTTTCCCTTTCAAGGTAACAATCTAAGCCATATATTTATTTATTTTTAACTTTTTAAAAATTTAATTTTTCCCCCTAATCTCTACACCTAGTGTGGGGCTTGAACTCACAACCTCTGGATCGAGGCCCATGCTCCACCAACTGAGCCAGCAGGCACCCCTAAGCCATATATTTAAACCAAAAAATTTTTTCCTTATATTCTTTAAGTAGTAAGCCACATAATAATAAAGCCTATGATTTCAAAATTCTTATAGCAGTACAGAACAATCAGATCCAAAGAGACAAAAGGCTGATTTAAAAGGAAAACACTAAGGTTGGAACAGCTCTTGAAGTTATGATAGTTATGCTTTAAACACCTTCAAATAGAGCTGCTTTGTTTTAGAAAATAACAGAAATGAATAACAAATTTCTATCTCAAAATTCATGTTCACTTTTAACTAAATAGCCTCTCAATGCTGACAGCAACTAAAAAATATCCCAATGCACATCTATTAAAAGAGTATTCTGTAAAGTATGTAATTACTGGTGACATTATAACTGGATGAGGGCAAGTACTAGTGAATGCTGAAACACTATTTTATGAACTTTGTTTTACTAAAAAGAACTTGCTTTGACAGGTTAATGCCCAATAACACATGGCAAGGTTAACTTTTTCTTATCAAAGATTTACAAACTGGTTTTTAAAAAAATTTTTTATGTTTATTCATTTTTGAGAGACAGAGAGAGACAGAGTGCAAGCGGGGGAGGGGCAGAGAGTGAGGGAGACACAGAATCCGAAGCAGGCTCCAGGCTCTGAGCTGTCAGCCCAGAGCCCGATGCGGAGCTCGAACCTGTGAACCATGAGACCATGACCTGAACTGAAGTCAGATGCTTAAACGACTGAGCCACCCAGGCGCCCCAAGACTTACGAACTCTTTGGAAAGGTAGCATGTTAATTAATGTAAGATATATATATATATGGCACCTTGCTCTGCCGAAAAACTTGGATCTTTGGATCTTACATGTCTACTAAGACATGATACACTAGAAAAAAGTTTCAAGTATGTGGTTTAGAAAAAGGCATAAACTAGGAAAATAGTTTCGCCACTTAAAATTGAAAAAAAAAATCAGTTTGGATTATCTTTCAATGAAAAGTTGGGTTTAAACAATATTATAGGAACAACTAAAATTAACCATGATTAGATTAATGTGGAAAGCTAACATAAATTAAATAAAGGACAGTTGTGTAAAGAGAATATTTCCATACTAACATGTCCAACATGTATCCATCCGGTCACCCTAGGACTGCCTTGAGATTCACTAAACTTATAAACTAGAATAACCAGCCTCTTAAAAAATTATAAACTGATAGCATCACATTTTACAAGTCAATCTGGCCTCCAAAGAAATACACACATACATATACTGTATATTCTAATTTCAGAGTATTTCTTTATAACAAACTTCATCAAAACCTAAGAACATTTTGATCTAAGTTCTATGTCTCTTCCTTACACATACACACACATCAGCCAATTTTCATCAAATAAGACTTTGTAAATGTTAAAATTATATAAAGTCAATTTTTATTTTTCAGATTTTCTTTTTAAATGTTTATTTATTTTTGAGAGAGAGAGAGCATGAGCTGGGGAGGGGCAGAGAGAGAGGAGATAGAGGATCTGAAGTGGGCTATGTGCTGATAGCAGAGAGACCGATGTGGGGCTTGAACCCATGAACCGTGAGATCATGACCTGAGCGGAAGTTGGATGCTTAACTGGCTGAGCCACCCGGGCGCCCCTATTTTTCAGATTTAAGAAATAAGAGAGAAAGGGAAGAGGAAAAAAAATAACATTGATCGAGGCTTATAAAGAAGCTCCTTATTACTTTTTTTTCAAAGAAATGTGTTCTTTAAAAATTTTTTTTTAACACTTTTCTTTCTTTTTGAGAGACAGAGTCAGACAGAGCACGAGTGGGTACGGGGCAGAAGCGGGGCTGGGGGCAGGAGGGACACAGAATCCAAAGCAGGCTCCAGGCTCTGAGCTGTCAGCACAGAGCTCAATGTGGGGCTCGAACTCACAGACCACAAGATCATGACCTGAGCTGAAGTCGGACTCTTAACCGACTGAGCCACCCAGGCACACCTTACTGATGTGTTTTGATGAAGATACTCTAAATGCCTGCTGGGTCAGGCATTCTGTGTGCCTAGGCTGCTAGCAAAATTTTTGTTTTATTTAATGTTTTAAAACTCTTTTTTTTTTTAAATGTTTATTTATTTTTGAGAGAGAGAGACAGAGTGTGAGTGGGGAAGGAGCAGAGAGAGAGAGGGAGACATAGAATCCAAAGCAGGCTCCAGGCTCTGAGCTGTCAAAACAGACCTGACACGGGGCTCAAACCCACAAACCACAAGATTGTGACCTGAACTGAAGTTGGATGCCTAACCAACTGAGCCACCCGGGTGACCTGTGTTTATTTAATGTTTTAAGTCAGAATCCTTACTTGCATATATCTGTAGAATCCTGAGTTCCTAAAGCATATAGTGAAGAACCAATCCTATTGTAATCATCTGCAGCACCTATGGAAAAGATTGTTAGAATTTAATATATTTATTCATTGATTCAAAAATACTTATTGAGCACTTACCTGCTAAACCATGTGTATACAGTATGAGATACCCCAAGTCTGGTGAAGGAAATGACAGTAACTATAATACAATTTGATGGACTATTCTATCAGAATATTCTATCAGAAGTAGGTACAAACTACTCTGGGAGCAGGGGAAACCTGAGTAAGTTAGGGAAGGATTTATAGACACTACCAAGTGAGTGAGAATTTGCAGGATAAGCAAATCTTTACAGGCAAAATGGAGGGGAGAGCATTCTGGATAAAGAGAAGAGCATGGATAAAGGCCAGTGAGACATAAAAGAGCACAGTATATTCAGACAGCCTTCTAGGAAGAAGGAACTACAAAGGTACAGAGGGGAGTGGATGGAGTTGAAGATGGAAAAATAAATCAGGAGGTATCTTGGGGGAAAACGGGTTTTTGGATGCTATGATAAAGTTTGGATTTGATCTTATAAGAATGGGTGTTATTAAACATTTTTAAATAACAGTATTGGTAAAATCAACCTGCTGCCTGGAATAAAGACTAGAAGTGGAGAGACACAGAAAGCAAAGTAACCAACTAGGAAATTTTTGTGTCAGATACTGGTTGTCAGGATCAAAGTAGTGGAAACAGTGATGGGAGAGAGAAACAAAAAGGCTGGAAGATATTTAGGAAACCTAATAGGTAGGATTTTACAATTAGGAAATCCTAATAGATAAGATTACAAACAGGAGACCTGAGGTAGGAGGAAAAATTATGGACCTTTGGAAGCTAGATGAATGGTGGTAGCACCATTATCCTTGGGTGCTAGGAAGCAAAGTATTCAATTTCAGCACAATACTCCTCCTATTCCTAGGGCTCACCCCATAGGACAGCTTGTTGAGAAAAGATTACTTGTTTCAGAAAAAGAGTACAGTGCAATGGTTAAGTGCATGGATCTGGAACCAAATTGCTTAGGGTCTAATCCCAATTCACCAGCTATATGACCTTGAGCTTATCACTTAACCTGTGTATGCCTTGCTTTCTTCATCTGGAAATGGGGATAATAATGGTACCAGTCTCATATAATTATTTAAATTAAGTGAGTTAATCAATGTTACTATATATCTGACACATAGTAAGTACAGTATTATATAAATGTTTGCTATTATTAACGAAATCCAAGACATGTCTACTTTGTATGGAAATTCCCGCTTATCCCCAGTAGTATGTTTACAAGTTTTAATGTGTTTATTCTCTAACAAAACAGTAATCCTTAGGTTATACTTTATGTTGCACAAAGTTACATTCAACTGATAAGGCTGAAATTTGGTGACTACTCACTGTTATTCAAAACAGATCTATTCTGATATCTTTCATAAAGATACTCTGAATACAAACTTTGGACTCTGAATGGTAACTTCTATATGTGAGACTCTTTACTATTAACCTAAAAATTTAAGTTAACAAATCACATAAAGGTTGGTTTATCGAGGCAGAAATCAAAAATGATTTGTGTCCAATATCAAATACATTAATATTTTATACTTAAACTGACCCTGAAACTTTTTATTATTATTTTTAATGTTTATTTAATTTTGGGGGGGGGAGAGAGGGAGAGGGAGAGATGGAGGGAGAGAGAAAAAAAAGCAGGGGAGGGACAAAGAGAGAGAGAGAGAGAGAGAGAGAGAGAGAGAGAGAGAGACATACACAGACTCCAAACCAGGCTCCAGGCTCTGAGCTGTCAGCACAGAGCCTGACGTGGGGCTCGAACTGTGAGATCGTGACCTGAGCCAAAGTTGAGGCTTAACCAACTGAGCCACCCAGGCACCCCAGAGATTATTTTTTAGAGCAAGAAATTTCTGTCTCTAGTATCTGGCTCTGAGAACACTGCCCTTTTTGGCTATTACATCATTATACGATCACAGAATATAAGCAAACTGCCTTGATTTTATATACATCACAGTGATGCTGAAAAGCTTAATTTTTCATAGTCCAGGCTAGTTAAGTTCATGCACTGTGAAAAAGCTTTTACTTTATAATTTTATAAAACTGTATATAATAATTATATGTAATAATTATAATTTTGTAAAACAAGTTCACCATCATCTCTCTTCTAAAAGTACTGTTCCATTTGGCCAAATAGAATAAATAAGAATCATTATGTTATCTTAACAGATGATTCTCTACCTTTATAGTTCTTTATGTTTCCATAGCACAAATATATATCTCTATTAAAGGACTGATTACAATACACTGTAATTTTCCGCTTTTCTTGTTTATCTCACCTGCAAAATTATTAACTCCTTAAGAGCAAAGATTATATTTTCTTCATCTTGAAATTACCAATGCCTAACATTATGGTTGGCAAACAGGCCAATGTTTATAAACTATTTTGCTTTATTTTCTACGTAAGTTGACTTATTCTATTCTATCCTATCCTATGTAGATTCCATGCCCAACATGGGGCTTGAACTCATGACCCTGAGATTAAGAGTCACAGACTCAGGGGTGCCTGGGTGGCTCAGTCAGTTGAGCATCACACTCCTGATTTAGGCTCAAGTCAAGCATGGAGCCTACTTAGGATTCTCTTTCTCTCTCTGCTGCTGCTGCTCCTCCATCCAGTGCTCTCTTAAAAAGAACAAAAACAAACAAACAAACAAAAAAAAGAGGTGCATGCTCTGATAGCCAGCCAGGTACCCCTGAGCTAAATAACTTTAAAACAATTTTTTAAATATAGTATGATTCTATTTTATTTTAATTTTTTTAAGATTTTATTTTTAAGTAATCTCTTCATCCAGCGTGGGGCTCGAACCTACAACCCAGAGATCAAGAGTCACAGACTGTACTGCCTAAGCCAGCCAGGCACCCCTAATAGGATTCCATTTTAAATAATCAAATCTAAACTTAAGAATACTCCTAATTATTACAACTAACACTAGTATATAGATCATTTCATAGTTACAAAGTTTTTTTTTCTTGAGGGGGTACAGGTGAGGCCCATGGGCTCCAGCCTGGTCCAGTTGGTGGAAAATGGGGTTCCCCAGGTAAATAAACAGGGTACTGCTGGGGCCCGACAGGGTGCGCTATGTGACTCTGGGTGTATAGTAGGAGTAAGTGCAGGTCTTGATGGAGGGACAGGGAAAGGACAGACTAGGACAAAGTTTCTCTTAACAGAGGAATAAAACATGCGAGATAATTTATCCTTAATGTCATTTTATAAACAAGGGAACCAATATAATACCAATTATTTATGTGACTTGCCCAATGCTCTAGAGCAAATTGGTAGTAAATCTAGGAAGGAATTCAAGCTTCCCACTTTTCACTTTATAGTTTTTAAGTACTGACAGGCAAATATAAATACTTCATTAGAAGAAATATGTAAGTTACAAAGATATAATAAAATATAAAAATAACTCTTAACTTTCTCAAAAGAATGACACAAGAATAGAAGTTACCGAGCCAGAGACTATTTCCTCCTTTCTGTTACAGCATGTAACTGTCCTCCAAAACAGAGGTTCTTATTTCTAGATACCAGCTGAACTGTCTCTATAACAGAGGTTCTCAAACTTTTTGGTCTAAGGACTCCTTTACACTCTTAGAAATTATTGGGTATCCTAAATAATTTTGTTAATGTGGGTTATATCTATCAATATGTACTGTATGTTTTTTAAGTAAAGCAAAATGATTAAAAACATTAAAACCATAGTTAACATAAGTAATATTTCAAATGAAAAATATAGTTTGAAATTAGTGAGCAGAGTGACAATGTTACATTTTTGCAAATTTTCTGTCTTTATCTTAATAGAAGACAGCTATATTCTCTTACCTGCTTCTGCATTCAATTTATTATAATACACTGCTTTTGTTCAAATATGTGGAGAAAATGCAGTCTCAAACATATATATAGCTGTATGTAGCTATATTTTCAGATAATTGTGGATATTGTTCTTTGATACCACCCCAAAACTCAACAAGTAGTAGTTTCTTTAAGAGGTGCAGTGGAGAATCTAAAATTATATCAATAAACTTTCTGAACTCTGTTACATTAAACTCCATTGGTATAAATAAGTGATATTTATCCCAAGAACATAAAGTTAGTTTAACATTTGAAAATCAATCAATACAATTAACCATATTAATAGACTAAAAAGGAAAACGAGATGATTATCTGAACACTGTAGCTGCAAAAAGAGTATCTGAAAAGAATCCAACATTCATTCCTGATTAAAAAAAACACAACCTCTCAGATAACTAGCAATTTATAAGACAATTTTTTCATCCTGATAAAAAGCATCTAGGAAAAATCTACAGCAAACATAGTTAATGGTTTAAGAATGAATGCCTTCCCCATAAGCTAAGGAACAAGGCAAAGATGCCTGCTCTCACCACTTCCATCCACACTGCACTGGAGCTATAAGTATAGCTTCAGTACAATGGGGCAAAGACAAGAAATAAATGAAATCTAAATTGGAAAAAAGTATAACTGTGTTTATTAGCAGATGATCATCTATGTAGAAAAACATAAGGAATCTATGAAATAGTTACTGGAACTAATAAGTGAGTTTATTTAGTAAGATTGCAAGATAGAAGTTCAATTAGAAAACACAATGTATTTTTATATATTAGCAAAGAACTAGAAACTGAAATGTAAAAAACATATCATTTATGATAGATAGCATCAAAAAATAATTAGGGATCAATTTAACTAAAGGTGTATAAGATCTATACAATTAAAGTTATACAACATTGCTGAGAGAATTTTAAGGAAGATCAAACTAAATGGAGAGATATACTAATACTATATTTACATATCAAAAGAGTCAATATTGTTAAGATGTCAATCTTCCCCAAACTGACCTACAGATTCTACACAACCCCAAAATCCCAGACAGCATTTTTGCAGAAAGTGACAAGCTAATTCTAAAATCTATATGAATTGAAATTAAGTCAATCAGAAAAAAGACAAATCCCATATGATTTCACTCATATGTGGAATTTAAGAAACAAAACAGATGAACATATGGGAAAGGAGGGGGAAGAGAAGAGAGGGAAACAAACTACCAGAGACTCTCTAACAATAGAGAGCAAATGATAAAGGATTGACAGAGGGAGGTGGGTGGGACATGGGCTAGATGGGTGATGGGTATTAAGGAGGGCACATATGATAAGCACTGAGTATTTTAAGTAATAAATCACTGAATTCTACTCCTGAAACCAACATTGCACTGCATATTAACTAAGTAAAATTTAAATAAAAAAATAAAATTCATATGAAAACGTAAAGAACCTAGAAGGGCCAAAAAACATTTTGGTAAAGAAGAAAAAAGCTAGATTTATGTAAGAAGGGATGTTCAACATCATTAGTCATTAGGGAAATTCAAATTAAGAATTAAAACCACACAGAGACATCATTACTGACTTATGAGAATGGCTAAAATGAAAAAGAATGAGTATCCTTGTTGGGAAAAATGTGGAGCAACTGGAACCCTCGCGCACAGCTGGTAGGAATATAAAATGGCACAATCATTTTGGGGAAAAAGTTTGGCAGTTTTTAAAAAAGTTAATTTTTTAACTTAGCACATGACCTGGTCATTCTACTGGCAGGTATTACTCAAGAGAAATGGAAGCACAAGTCCATACAAAGACTTACATATAGATGGTTCATGTCAGCTTTATTTCTAACAGCCAAAAGCTAACAATGACCCAAATGTCCACCAATAGCTGAATGGATGAACTGTGGTATATCCATACAACAGAGTAATACTCAGCAATAGAAAGGAATGACCTCTCGATACACACATCAACATGAATGAATCTCAAAATAATTTTGTTGAATTTCAAAGCCAGATAACAAAGAATACATACAGTATGATTCAATTTCTATAAAATTCTAGAAAGTGCAAACTAATCTACAGAGACAAAAAGCAGATCAGTGGTTGCCTGGGGACAGGGTGAGAGGGAGGGATTACAAAGGGCTATAAGGAAATTTGTGGAGGTGACAGATAATGTCATTATCCTAACTGTAGTGATGATTTTACATATATGTCAAAACTTATCAAATTGTATACTCTGAATACTGTAGCTTACTGATAACAATTTATACCTCAATAAAGCTGTTAAAAAACCCCATTAGCCTATCTTGAACTTTGAGTGAATCTTTTACGTATACGATTTTGTAACATCATGTATTTGATCATTTAGAAAATATTGGTTCAATGAATGATGCAGACCTTTCAAAAGTTGACACACTTCAGTATGCATAAACATTATCAAAAATATCACATTCACATATTCCCATCAATCTCCTCCCTCAGCCCAGTCTTTAATTACCAGGAAACAAGCTCATGGGTATGGATAAACTTTTCCAAAATTCTGCTTCTTGCTGGAAAGCTTGACTTTTACCACTGTCAACAAATACTGTCAGTTGTTTTCCTTAAAGTGACAGGCTCACTTAGTTAATTTTTAAGAAAATGTCTACGAAATACTCAAGTATGAATAATCATAGTATGTCAGTTTTTCTCTCAAGTAAAAATGGGGTTTTATGAAAAATCAACTAGTTTAGTTACAACTCAACCACTAAAATGCTATTCTAGAGAGAACCATCATACTTCAGTATGTAATCAAAGTGCTTTATGCATACCTCCCATTTCATCATTAAGGTATTAAAAAACATGAACCCAAGGGAAATGATTTATTAATCATTTTTGCTGTTTCATCAAGGACAGTCTTAATTGAAAAATTTGTTCTAATTGCAAATGCACTGTAGGAAAGAATACAGTGACTATTATTAGCATAATTTGGTGTACTGCCTTGGTCTGTGCTAAGGCATCAGTAATTTTATCCACCATGGCTTTTGCATTATCAGTGTAAATGTCAACATGGTAAAAAATACAAAAAGCATCATGGACTATTATGAAGATACTTTTGACCTCACAGACTTGCTAAAAATAAAAAGAGCACTAGGGTCAAGGCTTCACAGACCAAAGTTTGAGAACCACTGTTCTATATCAAGACTTTTATAAACTGTAAAACACATAATAACTTTATAATTATTCCATTAAAACAAGGTAAGCTTTAGCCACAGAGAAAAAAACCTTACTTTTGTGGGATCTTGTCATCCTATCAGACTTAGCAGATGCATCCTTAACTCGGTTATGATATTCTAAAAGGAATGTTCGTTCATGCTCAAAGAAATCATCTACATCCTATAGGATCAAAAGAAAATAAAATTTTTTCACTTATTTGCTTTAGTGTAATACATAAATCACTTTACCACTATAATCACAGAAAAATCAGTAAAACAGCACAGCTATCCTCTAATAATCAGATGTTCTACTGATTTCATCAGTAATTTCAGAGCCCCACATCAGGCTCTCTTCTGTCTGTCAGCTTGGAGCCTGCTTTGGATCCTCCGTCCCCATCTCCCTCTGTCCCTCCCTTGCTCGTTCTCTCTCAAAATAAATACACTTAAAAAAATAATAATTAAAAATACTTTCCTCCTTTCTAAAATAGCCATCAGTTTTTGAAAAAGCAGCAGTTGAAATGATGTAATAAGACCCATATCAACAGAACACAAGAAAGAAAAGTCAGTACTGACAAAATGTCCTTTAAAATCTGTAATAAAATCATGTACCACTTTTCTTAACTGTTAAAATGGGGATAAACTATACAACTTGTAGGACTGAAGATTAAATAAAGTGTGGGCTACCAAATACCACATTGTAAATGTTCAAAAAATGTTAGTTACTACTAATCATACTCAATATAGTGGTTTGCACTTAATGTAAGAAAAATGTTGAATATTAACGCATAAGGAGCATTAAATGGAAGGAAACGGGGTCTTTATTAGAAAGTAGCCACGGCATATCCAGTGTCAACATACCAAGTGAGCCATCTCTGAAAATCACAGTATAAATCAAATAAACAGTACTTCCCACCGAAGTTTTACTGTAGATGTATCTATAAAAACAGGTAATGATGACAAAGCTGCATCATTTATCTCTTAGTATTTGTTTCATAATGTAATATAAACATAATATAAAAACATTTCTCTCTTTTAATGGTAAGAGTCCAGATAAATCAATTCCTGTACCATTTTTAGATCAGTAAGAAATACTTAGGTGTTATTTATTTATATATTTTGAAATTTTTAAATCTTTATTTTTTTAAATGTGTTTTATTTTATTTTTGAGAGAGAGAGAGAGATAGCACCAGTGGGGAAGTGGCAGAGACACAGGGAGACACAGAATCTGAAGCAGTCTCCAGGCTCTGAGCTGTCAGCACAGAACCCGATGTGGGGCTCGATCTCACAAACCGTGAGATCATGACCTGAGCCGAAGTCAGACACTTAACAGACTGAGCCACCCAGGAGCACCTAAATCTTTATTTTTATCTATCTATCTATCTATCTATCTATCTATCTATCTATCTATCTATCTATTTAAGTAAGCTCTATGCCCAATGTGGGGCTTGAATTCATGACCCCGAGATCAAGAGTCTCATGCTATACCCAAGCCAGCCAGGCACCCCAAGACAAGACTTAAACCTCAAAGAAGCTCTTCTAACTCCAGATCTGAACCCAAGTCTGCCCCTAACATTTGTAAGACCAAGGGCAAATGTACAAATGGAGGCAGCCCCTCTTTGTGCCCCACCCTGCAGCTCTATAAGGCACCTAGAGAAACCTCATACTATGTAACAGGACACTCCATCCTGCACACTGGTCTCCCCTGTGCCTTCCCTCTCCTCAGCTGACCTATAGTCACCCTTGACTACCCATGGGGTGCACACACTGGAGAATGAACTTAGGGAAGAAGCCCACAGAAGAAGAAGACATGGCTTCAGATTTGGGCAAAGAAATATGGGGTTCCAGATACCTCAAGCATGGTCTAGTCTGGAGGGAAGGGGTATGTGCTCCAGGTGGGCAATTCCCCTTGGACTGCAGAACTCTCACCCTCTGGGAGAAGGAAGAGCTCTAAAGAGTGGAATCCAGGGCAGGGGGGCCCAGTTTCCCAGGCCTAAGCATTCTATTGTTCAAGCTTCTCTTTTACTCCAATAGTCACCTGCACATCTGAAATCTCTATCTTCTTAAAAGAAGTGGATTCTCAAACCAATTCCTCTGTTAAAATCTTACCTTTACTCCTGAAACAATTACTCCATCTGCTGATTTAACCATGTTTTTAAAGAAATCTTCAAGTTTCTCTTTTTTATTTTTTCCTCTCACACTCAGCTGAAAGAAAGGTAAACTTAAGTTGGCAATTTTTTTTTTTTAGATTACATACGGAAAGTAATCCCTCTTTTATTCTCTGACATCAAAATGGCAACCTCAAAAGGATCCTAGTTGTCTTTTTTAAATATTTTTTAATCTTTATTTATTTTTGAGAGTGTGAGAGAGACAGTATGCGTGGGGGAGGGGCAGAGAGAGAGGGAGACACAGAATCTCAAGTAGGCTACAGGTTCGGAGCTGTCAGCAGAGCCCGATGTGGGGCTCAAACCCACAAACTGTGAGATCATGACCTGAGCCAAAGTCGGACACTTAACTGACTGAGCCACCAAGGCGCCCCTTAAAGGATCCTAGTTTTTATTTTTTTTACTTATTTATTTATTTAATGTTTTATTTATTTTTGAGAGAGAGAGAGAGATAGCGTGAGCAGGGGAGGGTCAGCGAGAGAGGGAGACGCAGAATCTGAAGACAGGCTCCAGGCTCTGAGCTAGCTGTCAGCACAGAGCCTGATGCGGGGCTCGAAGCCACGAACTGTGAGATCATGACCTGAGCTGAAGCCGGACACTCAACCGACTGAGCCACCCAGGCACCCCGGATCCTAGCTTTTAAACTTAATACTGTGACAATTTCATGATGTATATCAGTGACTTTCAAATTTTAGGGCATTCAAAAGGAGGCTGGCCTCACTCTCAAAGATTCAGATTCAGGCGATCTACAACAAGGCCTAGATATCTCAAATTTTATATTTGATAATTCCATTGCAAGTAGCCTTCTCATCATATAAATAGTACTATATAAAGACAACTAAAAATTTAATTCAGGAATTCTTTTAAAGATGCAAAATTCATTGGAGTATAATACACCATCATATGATTCTGTAAAAGCTTTGAAAATATATTCTGCAAACTCTTCACTCTGAACTCATCCAAACATCATGCCTTGTCCTGTTTTGGGGGTCAGCACTTCATAGTATAAGGGATACAAAAGGTGACTTTATTTAATATTTTTAATGTTTATTTATTTTTGAGAGAGAGAGAGAGAGACAGACAGAGAGTGCAAGCGGGAGGGGGGCAGAGAGAGAGGGAGACACAGTATCCAAAGCAGGCTCCAGGCTCTGAGCTGTCAGCACAAAGCCTGATGCTGGGCTCAAACTCACGGACCATGAGATCATGACCTGAGCTGAAGTCGGACGCTTAACTGACAGAGCCACCCAGGCACCCCAAAAGGTGACTTTAAATGGCATGAATGATTATCTAAAGGCAAAACTGAGAAGCAGCTAACTCTTTGACTTTACCACTTGCTGCACCAGGGTGTCCCATAAAGGAACATCTCATCTAATTTCTTTATCTACTGCCATTGGTTTCAATTTTCACCATTATATAAATGACTCACAAATCATGATCACTAACCCTAAGCTCTTTCCTGAACCTTAGATCCTATTTCCATTTGCCTGGATCATATCCTTATAAATGGAAATTCTGCTAACCTCACATTAGACCAAGGCAGTATTCATTATAACCTAATTTCCAATATTTTCCTTTTCTTGGTTCTCCCTATTCATGGTCCCTCCATCCAACCAGTCTCTCAGATTCCCACATGTTCCCTAAAATCCGATACCGCTCATTAAAAATCTTGAAATAATCTACAACTTCTTTTTGTCTCTCAAAGCTCAAATTCTACCATAATGTCTGAAATCTGTCTCTTCCTTTCCCACTGTCCTAGTAAAAATCCTCATTATTTCTTGTCTAACTACTACACTGGACATCTCTCATTTCCTCAATCCAATCCATTCTGATGAGGATTTCCAAAATTAAATTTTGAGCATTGAGTTCCACAATGTTCAGAGAATAAAAGCCAATCCCCTACGCATGGTATTCAAGACTTTCAACAATCTGGTTCAACTTACCTTTCTACCCACAACCAAACCCCCAGAAAACCTTATGTTCCAAATAGTTCTCTCCCTCTTCCTGAAATGGTATCTCTCTTCCCACGAAAAATTCTATTCAGACTTCATTAAACATCCAAATTAAAACACATCTCTTCACAAAACCTTTCTAAACTGCTCTATCTTTAGGCCTCTTAATGCACTCTGGGTGTTTTTTAAAACTGTGTTCTTAATATTAATTCACTCATTTAACAAACTACTGAGGAATGTATATCACAATCAGACACTGTGCTAGGTGTTCAGAATATAAAGATGATTAAGAGGTGGTCCCTACTCTTATAGTAATTTATGGTGCAGAGGAGAATCCAGAGAAATATATGATTAAATGGAGGGTGAGCAGTACAACGTTAGAGGAATCCATAAGGCACTATGAGAACAACAAGGGAACTTAATACAGTGTTAGAAGATGAGAAAGATAAGACTGGAGGTTGAAAGACCAGTCAGGGGCTGTTTCAATAACCCAGTCAAGGATTATAAAAGTCAGAACTAATCTTTAGGTCTGGTGATAGAAGGAAGCAGACACATTCCTAATACAGTAAGAGAGTAGAACAGACAGGATTTGGTGTTTCCTAATAGGAACAGGGAGAAGGGGGATGCCTGAGAGGCTCAGTTAGGTAAGTGTCCAACTCTTGATCTCAGCTCAGGTCTTGATCTCAGCTCAGGTCTTGATCTTGGGTTGTGAGTTCAGGTCTCAGCATGGAACCAACTTAAAAAAAAAAAAAAGGACAGGGAATAGAAAGAATCATGAGTAATTTTTAGGTCTTAAGAAATTGGAAGGTGCTAGTATCTTCTTTGAAGACACATAACATAAAAGGAGGCAAGAGTTTAAAGAAGAGTTCAAAGAAGTGATAACAGATTTATAAGTTAATAGCATATTAAAGTACCTGCAGCCATGGGAGTCAATGAGATCACTTCAGGAGAATTTACTGAATTAGAAGTCTAAAAGAACTTCTAAATTTCTGGAGAAGTCAGTGAGGAACCTTGGAAGGATCAGATTTAGATGAATGGATATATGGAGGAAAAAGCTCATGAAGGAGACTAGGAAGGAGCCACAGAGTTAAGAAGGAAACTCAGTCAGAAAAGGTCCCAAAGATCCAGAAGTACATGGGATCCAGGATAGCTAGAAAGATACCTTTGTCAAAGTGGAAAGGCACAATGTAATATACCATATTAGTAAAATAAAGGACAAAACCACATTATCATCTCAATAGCGATACTTTTTCATAACAAAAACATTCAACAAACTAAGCGTAGAAGGGAACTTCTTCAACTTGATCAAGAGCATCGATGAAACCCCACAGTTAACATCATACTTAATAGTGAAATAGTGAATGCCTTCCTCCCAAGATCAGAGACAGAACAAGGATGTCTGTTCTTGTCATTTCTATTTTACATTGTACTGGAGGTTTTAGCCAGGGAAGTTAGGCAAGTAAAAGAAATTAAATGCTATTCAGATTTGAAAGGAAGAAATTAAAAAAAAAAAAAAAAGAAAGAAAGCAAATATATGCATGGGGCTGCCAAGGTGGTTGAGGGTTGTGGGAAACACGTGGAGTTGTGGGATTTGATCTCTGATTGGCTTGTACTTCCTAGTGAAGAAGGTCATTTTACATCAAAGAGGAACTGCTACAAGTTGAAATTGGCTTTTATGGAAAATGGGAAGAGCTGTTTCTTTTTCTTTCTTTTTTTTTTTTTTAATGTTTATTTTTGAGAAGGGGGAGGGGCAGAGAGAGGAGACACAGAATCTACGAAGCAGGCTCCAGGCTCTGAGCTGTCAGCACAGAGCCCGATGCGGGGCTCAAACTCATGAACCATGAGATCATGACCTGAACCAAAGTCGGATGCTTAACCGATTGAGCCACCCAAGTGCCCCTGGAGAGAGCTGTTTAAAGTCATATATAACCTTGTTATAAATGATGGAGCAGGCAATCTAGGCTAGATGGGAACGAAGTAAAGACAAAAGGGCTGCTAACAGAGTCAAAATGCTGGAGAGGTCAAGGGTCTAGATGTACCAGAGTCAAAGAACAATCAAAATAGGAATTGTGAAAAACAGAGCAGTCTATGTTTGGAGTCTATTAATACTAGGGCTTAAGAACTCAGATATGAGGCAGTGTCCTGGATTTGTCCACTGATGAGGCAGCAATTATTGAATGGACATTAGGGTGTTGAAGAGGTTATATATTTACTCTACTCTTAAGTAGACTCAAACTATACCCAGTAGAAACAGAGAAGGTATACAGCTACTTAAGTAAAGCACTGAATACTAAAGGCAATCATTCCTTACAACAGCAACTACTTCTCACACAACTAAAAGCTAGAATAAGCTTTTCTAGGCCTTCCAGCTGCCCCATGACCTCTTTAGACTTTAACACACCCTAGCCCTACTTCAGCAACTCATCAGTCCCATGGCTCTCTAAAACTTAGAAAACCAAACAGCACATACAGATTGCTTTTCCTGCCCCACTGAAGTACGTAAAGATCCATGAAACAGCATTAGAACAAGATTGAGAAAAACCTTGTAGTTTTGGGCCTGTAATCTTCTTCTTTTTAAAAAATGTTTTTTGTATTGAGGAAGAGAGAGAGCAGAGGAGGAGCACAGAGAGAGGAAGAGAGAACCACAAGCAGGGTCCACGCTGTCAGCACAGAGCCTGATGCGAGACGAGAGCCCACCAACCATGAGACCTGAGCTGAAACTGAGTCGAATGCTTAACCAAATGAGCCACCCCAGGCAATCCTCTTCTTCTTTTAAAATTTTTTTAACATTTATTTATTTTTAAGAGACAGAGAGTGTGTGAGTGGGGGAGGAGAAGAGAGAGAGGGAGACACAGAATCTGAAGTAGGCTCCAGGCTCTGAGCTGTCAGCACAGAGCCTGACGCGGGGCTCAAACTCACGGACTGTGAGATCATGACCTGAGCTGAGTCACACACCCAACTGACAGAGCCACTCAGGTGCCCCTTCTTTTTTTAAATGTTTATTTTTGAGAGAGGGAGTGAGCACAAGTGGAGAAGGGGCAGACAGAGAGAGGGGGACAGAGGGTGTGAAGCAGGCTCTGCACTGATATCAGAGAGCCGGATCCTGGGCTCAAATTCATAAGCTATGAGATTATGAGCTGATCTTACTTAACTAACTGAGCTACCCAGGTGCCCCAAGGCCTATAATCTTCCATAACCTATTAATATACTTGTTATTAGTTAATGATTAAAGAATATTTGCAAAACACTTTCCTGTCTTTTTAGAGTTTCTCCAAAATGTCATGTGCTGATATTAAAAGGGTTATTATAATGCATGACATCATTATCTCTATTAAGCAAATACTAGTTTGGGAGGAAGAAAATTAAATCTATGTTGACGGGAGAAAATTTATGAAACCCTAAGATTTTTTCAAAGCTATTTATAAAGCTGATCTAAACAATCAGTGATCCATTTGACAAAATACAGTATCCATTCTTAAATAAAAACCCTCAACAAAGTAGGGATAGATGGAATATACTTCAACATCATAATCATATATGAAAGACCCACAGTTAATATATCCTCAATGGGGAAAAGCTGAGAGCCTTTCACTTACAGTCAGGAACAAGACAAGGATACCCACTCTCACCATTACTATTTAACACATTACTGGAAGTCTTAGCCTCTGCAATCAGACAAGAAAAAGAAATAAAAGGCACCCAAATCAGCAAGGAGGAAGTCAAACTTTCACATGATAAACTATGTAGAAAATCTGAAAGACTCCAACAAAAAACTGCTAGAACTAATACATAAATTCAGCAAAGTCACAGGATATAAAATCAACATGCAGAAATCTGTTGTATTTTTATACATCAATAACGAAGCAGCAGAAAAAGAAATCAAGGAATTGATTCCATCTGCAATTGCACCAAAAACAACAAGATACCGAGGAATAAACCTAATTAAAGAGATAAAGATCCGAGGACACTAACAAATGGAAGAGCATTCCATGTTCATGCACTGGAAAAACAAACATTGTTAAAATGTCGATACAACCCAAAGCAATCTACACATTTAATACAATCCTTATCAAAATACCACCAAGCATTTTCCACAGAGCTAGAACAAACAATCCTAAAATTTGTATGAAACTACAAAAGACCCTGAATAGACAAAGCAATCCAAAAAAGAAAAAACTGGAGGCATCACGATTCCAGATTTCAAACTATATTATAAAGCTGTAGTCATTGAGATAGTATAGTACTGGCACAGAAACAGACACATAGATCAATGGAACAGAATAGAAAACCCGGAAATGGACCCACAACTATAAGGTCAATTAACCTTTGACAAAGCAGGAAAGAAATCCAATAAAAGAAAAGCAGTCTCTTCAACAAATGGTGTTGGGAAAACTGGACAGCAACATGCAGAAGAATGAAACTGGACCACTTCTTACACCACACACAAAAATAAATTCAAAATGGATGAAAGACCTAAATGTGCAATAGGAAACAATTAAAATCCTAGAAAAGAACAGAGGCAGCAACCTCTGTGACCTTGGCCAGAGCAACTTCTTACTAGACACATCACCAAAGCAAGGGAAACAAAAGCAAACAGGAACTACTGGGACTTGATTAAATAAAAAGCTTCTGGGGCACCTACGTGGCTCAGCTGGTTAAGTGTCGGACTCTTGATTTTGGCTCAGGTCCTGATCTCATGGTCAGATCGAGCCCTGCATGGGGCTCTGCACTGAGCGTGGAGCCTGCTTGTGATTCTCTCTCCTCTTCTCTTTCTGTCCCTCTCCTGCTCACGTTTTCTCTCTCCCTTTCAAAAATAAACTTAAAAGGCTCCTGCACAGCAAAGGAGAAGGAAACAACCAACAAAACTAAAAGGCAGCCTACACAATGGGAGAAGGTATCTGCAAATGACATATCAGATAAAGGCTTAGTACCCAAAACCCATAAATAATTTACCAAACTCAACACCCAAAAAACAAATAATCCAGCGAGGAAATGGGCAAAAGACATGAACAGACACTTTTCCAAAGAAGACATCCAGACGGCTAACAGACATATAAAAGGTGCTCACCATCACTCATCATCAGGGAAATACAAATTAAAACCATGATGAGATACCACTTCACACCTGTCAGAATGGCTAAAATTAACAACACAAGAAACAGCAAGTGTTGGCGAGGATGCAGAGAAAGGGGAACTCTATTGCAATGTTGGTAGGAATGCAAACTGGTGCAGCCACTCTGCAGAACAGTATGGAGGTCCCTCAAGAAACTAAAAATATAACTACCCTATGATCCAGCAATGGTACTATTAGGTATTCACCCAAAGGATACAAAAAATACAGATTTAAAGGGGAACGTGCACCCCAATGTTTATAGCATTACTGACAAGAGCCAAGTTATGGAGAGAGCCCAAATGTCCATCAACTGATGAATGGATAAAGAAGATGTGGTACACATATACAATGGAATATTACTCAGCCATCAAAAAGAATGAAATCTGGCAATTTGCAATGATGTGGATGGAGCTAGATTATATTATGTTAAGTGAAATAAGTCAAACAGAGAAAGACAAATCCCATATGATTTCACTTCTATGTGGAATGTAAGAAACAAAACAGATGAACATATGGGAAGAGGGGGTAAAGAAAAAAGAGGGAAACAAACCACAAGAGATTCTTAATGATAGAGAACAAACTATGGGTTGACAGAGGGAGGTAGGTGGGAGATGGGCTAGATGGGTGATGGGTACTAAGGAGGGCACTTGTTGGGATGAGCATTGAGTGTTGTACATAAGTGATGAATCACTGAATTCTACTCTTGAAACCAATACTGCACTGTATGTTAACTATAAAATTTAAATTAAAGAAAAAAAAACAGTAAAGGTAAAAAAAAAAAATGTTAAAAAAACCCACCACCACAACTGAAAAACAATCAATTATCTTTCACTTATCATTTTAACAAATACTTATTTTACATCTTAATTGTCAGTCACTATTCTCCCATCCAAGTACTAACCAGGCCCGACCCTTCTTAGCTTCTGAGATAGTCACTATTTTAAAGCAGTGAGGATACAATGGTGTAAAATTAAAGCCTTATTTTCAGAGAGATTACATTTTAGTACAGGGAGACAGATAATAAATACACAAAATTTTAAAATACAGATATATAATTTCAGATAGTACTAAGGGATTTGGCAATGGGACAGAGTACATGGAGCATGAGGCTCCTCTAGCTCAAGTGGCCTTTCACTGATAATATCATGCCTCACTGTCTGCCTATGCTGTCTACCAATTATTATTAAGGTTTTGGCCAAGGCCATGAATAAGGTTAAGCAAAAACAAACACATAAAAGTAAAAAAGTGATGACAGCATTCATCATGTGTTCTTTGGCAACCCAGTCACGAATTATTTTCAGCTTCTTATAATTCATGATATAGCCAGCATTTTTCCCAATTCCTAATTGTAAACGACCACACGCCAGTATCACATACCATGTTTACACTTGTGAAAGTACCCAGGCTTAAACTGCTGTTTCTGGGATCTTGAGTTACTTAATACCCTTTTAAAACAATGTGTTCTCTCTACTGCTAGACCTAGGACATTTTATTGTCATGTCTACTAAAACCAAACCAGAAGAGCAAATTTATATACATAAAATTCTTTGACCTTGATGTTGACTTGCAAATAAGCACTATGCTACCTTTGTTTTCTGCTAAAATTATGAGTTAATCTTGTCATTCAAATATAAATCCCAAGATCTGTATCACCTATCCATTAAAAATTTTTTTTGCCAGTACTACTAATGAAGAAATCTTTAAAGCTTAGCTGCATCAATTTTTCTATTTGCACTGTAACAGAGTTTTCAGGCAGGGAAGGAGGAAGATTAGGAGCAATTGGCACTGAAAAAGGTCAATTAAACAGATCAAAAGGCAATCATTAACCCAGAAGTAATCTAGAATTCTTTAGCTCAAGCATCTCCCTGAATTTCCAAAAGACTTCAAAGTCAAATTAAGAAATAATCAAATTGATAACCATATTCCTTAAGAGGTTCACAATTCAGGATGAAAATCAATGTCCCATGTAGTAACATGATTTAGCCTCATTTCTTCAATTTCTTCATTTCTTCTCAAGTTGTATTGAAATACTCTATTACCACTAAAAAAAATGTCATTTTACACTGCCTTGAAAAATAAGAACATTACAAAAAGGTCTTTTCTAACTATTCCCTGCCTTTTCCAGTGACTCTAAAAAATAAACCTTGATTACTGCTTTAATCAATACTCACATCTTGATTATATTCCAAGAAGACATGGAAATTTAAATCTTTTCTCAAAATAGGATGTGCTGCCACACGACATAGGAACACTTCATGCATTGCAACAGTCTTCTTGAATATTGCCAAATATTCACTAGAAACAATATACAAAATTAAAGGTAAAACACTGCATCAACTAGAAAATTGTCTGCAACAGTTTTCAACCCTCTAAATTATTCTAAATGCAAAATTAAAGATACAAAGATATAATCCATGTAAACAAAAGTTTTAGTTGAACTGTTAATAAAATGTATAAAATCCAGCTCTGAAAAGATTTCATGCTTGTTAATAGTATTTATTATATTTAAATGTTAATATTTTTAAGTTTTATGAACCTTTCTTCCTATGCAAGTTGATGTTAAAGATAACTACAGGGGTGTTTGTTTTCAGCTCCAGAGAAAGTACAACTACAAATTTTTGATACAATCTTTATGGCTCAATTTTGAGATAATTACTGCTTCTAAATACCTCTGTACAAAGAAAAAAATCTAAACTCAAACCTCAGTAAGCATATTTTTGACATTAATAATTATTTTCATCTAATGACCCAAACACACAAGAAAAAAGCATACCACAGAGAGACTAATTTTTGTCATTACATTGGAAAATTGTGTTTAAAGTATTTTAATATCATCAGTGAATCACAGTGATCATACAGTAATATATGTCAGTTTGAAAAAAGAAACACTCAAGGAAAAGGCCCAATATTCTTGCTTCAACTACGTGCAAGGAGGATAAATTTTACATACCAGCAAACCAGCAGGACCCATGTTGGGAGAAGTTTGATCTCTGTGAGGGTAGTCATTCAGTGAAGACAAAAAAGAAGGATGCAGAGGATGGAGGTAGCAGTAGAATAAACCCAAGGTTCTCTGTTATCCAACCCCTAACCAGACCACAAAAGAATCATGATCAGGGCCACTGGAAAACCACAGATTCTTTAATATTAATGTGCTCTGCTAATTTCCAGTTTTCAGTCTTATAACTATAAAAATAAGTATCTCTGTCTGCTCTCAGACTATTGCTTGCACCCAGCATGGACAAAAATCTTAAAATATCTGTCACCTTACACTTTGACAAAAAAGATCTACTTTGCTAATTTATCTTGTCAAATGAGTTTAGCATTCTGAAAAGGAGCCTAGTAGCCAGGTGGATATATACTTAAAAACTGAAACTAAGTGGAAGAGGAGAAAAGGAAATGCGTGAAGAGGAGAAATGATCAGAAAAAGAGTGATGGAGGTGACAATGATACAAGGGAAAGTGTTTCCTTGTACAACTCTCAAAATACAGAAAACAATATACTGTAAACCTAAAATTACTTCAAATGTCTAATAAGGGGAAGATTCTGTATTTTTAGCAAATATACTAAGCACAAAACAGAAGTTATCTCCAGTTTTTTCAAAGATTTAATACATTTCTAGCATATGTGAAACTAATAATCATTTAATGAAAAACATTTTAAAACTATTTTCTTATTACTTTGCTCCTATTCTTTTCCCCTCAGCCAGAAGCCATAGGCAGAAAGAAAGAGGGCAAAAATTAAAAACCCAGACATAGCCAGCCAGACAGGCGTGCACACACACACAAACATACACACATTAAAAAAAAAAAAAAACAAAAAAAACCAGAATATGTGCAGAGTTGCTCAGTGCATATTTCTATAATAAATAGAAAATAGAAATTTGGGTAGTATGCACATATTAAAAAAAGAAAACGAGGTTGGCAATGACTAAGGCCTTGTATAAAAATCAAAACAACTTATATTCTGTTTCAAAAAGTCATATTTCCCTTTCTACTATTTTTAAATAAAGTTTTGAATCCTCCATTTTCAATTCTCAGAGTCTATTTAAAACATTATTTTAAAGAATTTTACAATGCAGACAATTATTCTATAATTTTCCTGTAGGCTCTGATCATGATCATTAAAACTGGTTGTTTGGCTTAAACCTGCATTTTTCAGAAAGGGTCACTGTGGTGAAATGATTAAAAGGATGGGATACCAGAGAGCACAGAAAAAAAGGCATTAAAACAAGCACAATTAACAAAAGCAACAACAAAAATCACATACGCTTCTAGTTCCTGTTTCATCTTTGTGAATTCTTCCTTTGTCATGGACCCTTCTCCTTCTCCAAGCTTCTGTAGTTTTTCCCTTGAAGCATCAAAATCAGGTCTCGGTGGTGCTGGTGGGATCTGTAAGAAAACCAAATCACTAATTTTGAAGACTATTATATTTTTCACAGTAACTGTACTACTGCCACCATAAAAGACTATGTCTGGGAGAGCTAAAGACATCTTGAATGAAAATGGCACCAGGAACATCCCAATTCAGGTTAGAAAGTTTGATAAGGTCCTTTGCACCAAGGAAGAAATACAACAGAACACTATTTTCTAGTATTAGAACAGTAGTTCCCAACCTTTAATCTGCAGATTCCTATGTGGCAACCTAGAGTCCTCAAACGTATAAACACATTAAGCTCTGACTATATACTAAGTGAATATGCGTACCAATTTTCAGAAGTATGTAAATGGTTTAATCAAATACAAATATATTATTTAAATTAATGAATTCAGAGTAGCTTTATGCTATTCTATGTTTCTTAAATTCATGGATGCCAATAGTACAATCCAGCAAGGGATGTTAAAAAGGGTTCCTGAATTGGAGGAGTGTACCAGAAGCGTAGGGCACGGACTTAAAACCAAGAGAACAAGACAGAGATTTTGACTAACCTCATTCCATCCGCTCACTGTAAGGTGTAAGTAAATAAATACTTAGGTAAAAACATAAGATCTAGAAGAGATATATCTTTCAAGGGAAAGAAGAAGAAAACAGTTTATCTTAAAAGGAAGGGCTTACAAATAAGAATTGTTAAGGGAAAATGATGGGAAGCAAAGAAAGCAAGAAGAGAAAGAAAAGATAAGTAGGGGAAAAGTTAAAGAATGAATAAAAGAGTTATGCTTGAGGAAAGCAATAGGGAAGGAAGCCATCAAGTACAGCTGAGCACACATTCACATCTACTATGCACCAGGCTTGATGCTGAACAATGTACATATAAAGATAAATAAGACATGGTCTTGGGGTGCCTGGCTGACTCAGTTGGTAGAGTATGCGACTCCTAATCTTGGGGTTGTGAGTTTAAGCCCCATGCTGGGTGTAGAAATCACTTAAAAATAAAATCTTGGAGGGGGTGGCCTGGGTGGTTCAGTCAAGTGTCTGACTCTTGATATTGGCTCAGATTGTGATCTTGTAGCTGTGAGACTCAGCCCCTCATTGGGCTCCTGAGCATGAAGCCAGCTTAAGATTCTCTCTCCCTCTCCCTCTGCCCCTCCCCGCCTCGTGCACATGTTAGAGCTCTCTCTCTCAAAATAAATAACAATAAAAATAAATAAATAGGGGCACCTGGGTGGCTCAGTTGGTTGAGTGTCCAACTTCGGCTCAGGTCATGATCTCAGGGTTCACGAGTTTGAGCCCCACATCGGACTCCCTGCTGTCAGCCTGTCAGTGCAGAGCCCGCTTCAAATCCTCTGTCCCCCTCTTCCTGCCCCTCCCTCACCTGCGCTCTCTCCAAAATAAGTAAAAAATAATAAATAAATTTAAAAAATCCTGGGGCACCTGGGTGGCTCAGTGGTTGAGCATCTGGCTCTTGATTTTGGCTCAGGTCATGTCACAGTGTGATGGGGTCAAGGCCTGTGTCAGTCTCTGTGCTGAGCATAGACCCTACTTAAGATTCGTGCTCTCTCTCTCTCTCTCTCTCTCTGTCTCTCTCTGTCCCTCTTCCCCATTCCTGCTAGCTAAAATAATAAAAAAAATTTTTTTACATGTGATTAAGTCTTTATTTTTTAATTATTATTTTTAAAAATATACGGGGCACCTGGGTGGCTCAGTCGGTTGAGCGTCTGGCTTCGGCTCAAGTCATGGTCTCGTGGTTTGTGGGTTCGAGCCCCACGTCAGGCTCTGTACTGACAGCTAGCTCAGAGCCTGGAGCCTGTCTTCAGATTCTCTGTCTCCCTCTCTCTCTGACCCTACCCTGCTCGTGCTTTCTGTCTCTCTCAAAAATAAATAAAACATTAAAAAAACTTTTTTAAAATTTACATCCAAGTTAGTTAACATATAGTGCAATAAAAAAATTTCTTAAAAAAACAAGCAAAGATGGTCTTGATCTTTGAGGAGTGTTTAGTGTATAGAAGGGGGTTGTAGTAAGAAAATGCCATTAGACAAATGAGGAAGAAAAGGTAGAAATAAGATGGGAAGAGAAGAAGGAATTTCCAGTTTGGTGTACACATTGATATGTTGTGAAGGTAGAAGGTGGTACACCTGGAGAGGCCATGAAAGTTCTGCCCCAATCCCCCTCCCTCCCTGTACCTTGTCCTATGCATCTCTCTCTTTTGGCTATTTCTGAGTTGTATCCTTTATATAAATGGGTAATTCTTTTTAAAGAAGAAAAAAAAAATGTATGGCCAGTTGTCAACCAAATTTCGACTTACACAAAGAAAAAGCAAATGACTGAGAAGGAGTAGCCACAAGGACAGAGAAAGAATCAAGTCAGGATAATTTCAAGGATATCAAATGAAACTAAATTTCAGGAATCTGAGTACGGACAATGGCTGAGACACAACATCTGGTGCATACTTAGATTAGATAACTTCTTAAGGTACCCTCCAACTCTAAGTATTTGTCTACCTAAGTGTTCAAAACCATTATGGTTTGTAACATTTCCTTAATCCCTAGGAAAAACCCATTTCACTTCCAGTAAACAATAAGAATTTAAACTTAAATGAAGGAGCATAACATAGCCATATCTCCACACTCTCAAACTAGGCAATTCAAGATGAAAGGTGATAGTCCATTGTGTTTTGTAATTAGCAATTAAAAAAAATCACACCAGTTAATAAAAATTTAACACACAATAAAGTACCTAAAAAGTTCCTAGAAAATGGGATTAAAATGGAACCCCAATACTCACAATGTAACCTGCATAGTCTTCATTTTCAACGAAGGAATCATGAAGCCAGATAAATTCCTCATGTTGTCGAACAACAGAAAACTCATTTTGTTTAAAATTTGGCAATGAACTCTGCAAAGATAGAGATTCTCTTGAATAAAAATCAAAATTACACTAAAAGGCTTTTAATAAACATTTTTTATCTTATTTTCATAAATTGATCTCATATGAAAGACTAGCAGTACTTTTAAACTCAATTATGAAAACTCTGAGACACCAGACAAATTTATCCTGGGATCTTTGAGAAAAGAAGTTGACAGCCTCTTATTATATTGTACTGCTACCATTACTTAAAAGTTATGTTATTAATATATATCAAACTCAACTATTCAAAGGAAAATAGATCTACAATCTGAAAATATGCCTAAGAACTGAAATCCAAGAAGAAAATAATATGTAAGACAGTAATTTAATTAACAAAGAACAAAACAAAATTGAAAATAAGAATGGTAAAAGATATTAATAGAAGTCTAGAGAAAATGACGCAGGGCTCAAACTCACAAGCTGTGAGATCATGACCTGAGCTGAAGTCGGCTGCTTAACCCACTAAGCCACCCAGGGTGCCCCTGTGACTAATTCTTAAATATTAATCTTTAAAAAGTGCATTAAAATAAAAAGTACATTTCCCCGGGGCGCCTGGATGGCTCAGTTGGTTAAATGTCCAACTCTTGATTTTGGCTCAGGTCATGATCTCACAATTCGTGGGATGGAGTCCTGCATGCGCGAAGCGTGCTTGGGATTCTCTCTCTCCCTTTCTCTGCCCCTCCCTCACTCAGGGATGCCTTCTCTCTAAATAAATAAATAAACTTAAAAAAATTTAAAAAGTACATTTCCTTAAAACTGTTAAAATAAAAGCAGTGACTTATAAACTAAAATATAGTTTCTATCTAATTATGTTCAAAACGAAAGTTCCAGTCTATATATTTTCACATATTAACATCCGCACAACAGCTAAAATAGACAAGTAGAAAATCACATTTACCTTTGTGTGAACAGTGAATTTTACTTTATCTCTCTCACTCAGAGCATCGGAAATGTCCACTTGCAGAGCAGCATCGCTTTGAAGATCTACATTTATTGCTTTAAGCTAGAAAAAGATAATACCTTAGTGAAAATTCTGTGGGCGTTTATAGAATCTCATTCTTCTCAGACATTAAGACCATGCAAAAACAAAACAAAACAAAAATAACAAAAGAATCTTAAATCTAAAAAAGTCCTCAAGTCATTTAAACTACCTATATATTTTAGAGTGCAGGTTCTTTGGGTATGTTATTAATCAATTTTCATTCTGTACTATTCAACCACGCTTTGTATGAGTCAATGTGCTAACCATTATTCATTATAATTTCACTAAAAAAGTAAACTGTTTTTTCTCTCTCCTCTTCTCTGCCATTGTGGTGCATGAAGTTAACTGTTCTTCACCATGGTAGCAGCAGGGAAGTCTGGAAGATACCCTCGCCTCGGAGCTTGGATGACCTGGGTCTGAATCCCATCTCTGTACATTAATATACTCTGATTTGAGTCTTCTCACAAGACTTTCAGAATCATGCTTGAAACACGGCAAAGAAACAAAAGCAGAACCATTCCATTCCCCAGTGAACTAGGATGAAAACTGGTAATAAAATCAGGTACAACTCCAAGAGGAGGCACTAGAGAAGAACCACGCTGGTCTAGAAGGGATAGCACATGAGATGGCATACATATTTATGCTGCATGAAGGTCACATACTTGTATTCTATCACTCTGTAAACATCACTACCACCTCAATGACAGACATGTTTTACTAGGAAAATGATTTTTCTGTTACTATGCTTCTGCGCCAGTAAGGTGATTCAGTAATAAATATGCAAGACCTTTTGTTTGAAAGAAATAAATACAGAAAATAAGCTATTTTCCAAGAAGAGGGTCCATTAAAGTTCAAATGTTCTAAAATTAAGGAAAATATCTACCTTTAAGAACAAGAAAAATATGGGGCACCTGGGTGGCTCAATCGGTTAAGTGGCCGACTTCAGCTCAGGTCATGATCTCATGATTCGTGGGTTTGAGCCCCACGTCGGGCTCTGGGCTGACAGCTCAGAGCCTGCAGCCGGCTTCTGATTCTGTCTCTCCCTCTCTCTCTGACCCTCCCCCGCTTACGCTCTGTGTCTCGCTCTCAAAAATAAATAAATGTAAAAAAAAAAAAAAAAAAAAGAGGGGCGCCTGGGTGGCTCAGTCAGTTAAGCGGCCGCCTTCGGCTCAGGTCATGGTCTCATGGTTCGTGAGTTCCAGCCCCGCGTCGGGCTCTGTGCTGACAACTTGGAGCCTGGAGCCTGCTTTAGATTCTGTCTCCCTCTCTCTCTGTCGCCCCCTGCTCATGCTGTCTCTCTGTCTCTCAAAAATAAATAAACGTTAAAAAAAATTAAAAAAAAAAAGAAAAATAATGAAAAGGCTAATAATTTTAACTCTATTGCTTATTTTAGTTCAGGAATTTACAATGAAACTATTAAATACAGTTATACTACATATAACATATTTATTATGCTAAAAAGTGGCAACATAATACTCAATAACTACCTCTTGTGATAGGAATTAAATCTCACATTTTACTCTACAAGCTTTAATATATTCAAATGATTGACTATGTTCTCTATTTAGTGCTTCCATTTACTTGTCTACAAGAAGACTTCTCTATTTATAATTCTTAAGTTTATTTATTTTGAGAGAGAGAGAGAGAGAGAGCGAGAGCGAGCCTACGTGCACTTGGAGTGGGGGAGTAGCCTGACATGGGGCTTGAACTCATGAACTGTGAAATCATGACCTGAACTAAAATCTTAACCGACTGAACCACCCAGGCACCCTTCTTTTTTTTTTTTTTAAACTAAACTCTATCACCAATGTGGGGCTCAACCTTACAATCCCAAGATCAAGAGTCACATGTTTTCACTGAGTCAGCCAGGCACCCCTCTATTTATAATTCTTACCATAATTCTATTTATAATTCTTAAATTTCATCTATTTTCTTCCCCTTTAAACAAATATACATTCTACCATGTTTGACTAATTTGGAGACCTATAAAAAATCAAAACACACTGAAAGATGAAAATAAATTATTAGCCAGCTGCAAAGAAAGGAAATATTTAAGGTCTAATTAACCACCTAGCCTGCTTCAAATATTCTAGTTGTAAAACCCAGGTCTTACTTTGGGAATCTCACCTAGTTATTAGCATCTCAAATTTTAATTATAATGTAAAAGGAAAAAATGCTGGAGGCAGAATTATGATCTCAGTCATATATTTAAAAATGCAGGGGCACCTAGGTAGCTCAGTAAGTTAAGTATCGACTCTTGATTTCAGCTCAGGTAATGGCCTCACAGTTTGTGAGATCAAGCCCTGCACTGGGCTCTGTGCTGACAGCATGGAGCCTGCCTGGGATTCTCTCTTTCCCTCTCTCTCTCTCTCTCTCTCTGCCCCCACTTGCATTTTTTTTCTCTCTCTCAAAATAAATAAATAAATAAAAGTATACATAAAAGGCTTATCGGAAATGTAACAAAAGGTGACTATCAGTGAATTCTTTATATATTCCTTTATTCTCCCAATTGTCCACAATATGCATGTATTACTTTTATAAATGGTGGGGAGCCCCCTTAAAATGGAAATCCCATATCTACTAAAATATTAATTTTAGGAATTTTTTCATTAAATAGTTGTTTAACTTTCATTAGTAATGACCAAAAGTAACATAGTATTTCACTTCTGCACTATTGGTTCTAGATTGAGTAGACCTGTTTTTAAAAGATGAAGACTATTACAGGGGTGCTTTAGTGGCTCAGTTGGTTGAGCGTCCAACTTTAGCTCAGGTCATGATCTTGCAGTTCATGAGTTCAAGCCCCATGTTGAGCTTTGCACGGACAGTGCTGAACCTGCTTCGGATTCTGTCTCTCTCTCTGGCCCTCCCCTGCTTGTGCTCTTCTCTCTTTCAAAAACAAACGTGAAGGGGCACCTGGGTGGCTCAGCTGGTTAAGCATCTGACTTCAGCTCAGGTCATGATCTCGTGGTTCATGGGTTTGAGCTCCATGTCGGTGACAGCTCAGAGCCTGGAGCCTGTCTTCGGATTCTGTGTCTCCCTCTCTCTCTGACCCTCCCCTGCTCATGCTGTCTCTCTCTCTCTCTCTCAAAAAACAAATAAATAAAACATTAAAAAATTAAAACAAAAACAAAAACAAACATTAAAAACATTTCTTTAACCAAAAAAAATAATAAAAGATAAAGACCATTACATAAAATCCAACTAAGAAATTAATCACTGCTTAAATTACGTGGTACTGGGGCGCCTGAATGGCTCAGTTGGTTAAGTGTCCTACTCGATTTCAGCTCAGGTCATGATCTCATGGTTTGTAAGACTGCGCTGACAGCTTAGAACCTGCTTGAGATTCTCTCTCTCTCTTAAAATGAATAAACTTGGGAAAAAACACTTAAATTATGTGGTACTATCTCTGATGGCCTTTAGTAAAAACTTTATAGGTAACAAGTTTATATTAAGTTAAATTTCACCAGTAATCATCTTTTTTAAAGTTTATATTATAAACTTACATAAATTATTTTAAAATGTTTAAAAATTTGTTATTGTACTCAATGCTACATGTAGCCCATTGTCTGATAAAAGAAATGATATTAAAAGTTGCCTTGAGGGGCACCTGGGTGGCTTAGTCGGTTAAGCATCTAACTCTTGATTTCAGCTCAGGTCATGATTTTGTGGTTTGTGGTATTGAGCCCTGCACTGGGCTCTGTGATGACAACTGTGGAGCCTGCTTGGGGTTTCTCTCTCAAATAAATAAATAAATAAATAAATAAACATTAAAAGAAAAAAAAAAAAAAGAAACGTTTCCTTTCTTCTCTTTACTCACAATCAGGACACTTTTAAGATGTTTATTGTGGTAGATGGAATAATGGCTCCCCCCAAAACCCAAAATATCTACATCCAAATGTCTGGAACCTCTGGGCATTACCTTATATGGCAAAAAAGGGCTCTGCAGGTGTGATTAAATTAAGGATCTTGAGATGGGAGGATTATCCTGGATTATCCAAGTGGGTCTTAAATGCAGTTACAGGTATCCTTATAAGAGGTGGAAGGAGATTAGACACAGACAAAAGGGAGGCCAACAAGACTATGGATGCAGATATTAGAGTGATCCAGCCAAAAGCCAAGGTTGGCTGGCAGCCACCAGAAACGAGAAGGGACAAGTAACAAATTCTTCCCTAGAATCCCAGGGAGCATGGCCCTGCTGACACCTTGATTTCAGCTCAGTGATCCTGTTTTTGGACTTCTGGCCTACAGAACTCTGAGAGAATACATTTCTGTTGTATTCAGCCATCAGATTCGTAGTGATTTGTTATAGAGCAGCCACAGGAAACTCATCAATTTATCATTATGATTTTTGGAATAATAATCCTGGCTTTTCTCCATTTCTTATGTTTTCTCTGCCTCATCAAGCATTTCCCAAATGCAACTGGTAAGCATCAACCTGGGTGCTTGTTAAAAATGCAAAACCCCAGGACCGATCACAGATTTATCGAAACAATCTTCAGGGGAAAAGCCTTAAAAATTGTGTTTGGGGACCCTAACCTAGACTTTCAGGGTTGTATTTGCCTCTACAATCCGTGAAAACTTCATCTCAACTGCTAATATTTTCTTTTTAATGATTATATAAAACACTGTTGCCAGATTTTATATCTATATGTCCATTAAAATTTTCAGATGTATTTTAACTGTTGCATTATCAATTTGGTAACACACCTTTCAGGATTTCTACATTTGAATAGCTGTTATTTAGTCTTCCAATTTAAGGTTATTCCCAATTATTTCTTCCATTTCCTTATCTCATCTCTGTATATCAAACATACTTGCCTCCTTTTTTCTGCCAGCACAACACTTGGCTTTTTCAAATTTTAACTTTTATTGGTAACAAATATTCTTATATTATGTACTTACTGCTCTTGTTCTTGGATTCTCTCTTTTCAGGTATACCTTACATACAACAAAATGCAGGTTTTAAGTATATAATTTGAAGAGTTTTGACAGATACACAGGTTACACATGACCTGTAATCATGACCACAATCACCCCCAGAAATTCCATTACTTTTATGTTTCTACTTTTTTTCCCAACTCTTCTGTAAATTCTTTTGTATGCCTTATGAAAGCTTGCAGCCCTTCACATATGGTCTTAACAGCTATTAATCCAACCTATCATTTGTCTTTTTCATTCTTTTAGCAAGTATTTTCTAGAACTGATCTCAGGAAAAGCGCATGAATCATAAATAGGGTCACAGCAAAATGCTAATGGTGAGATTGTGACTTCTTTAATTTATATTTCATAAGTTCAAAATAACAGCTTCACATCTCAATTTTTTTCCCTCTATTTCCGAGCTTACAGAGAAAAGGAGACAAAAAGGAGTATTTTGTTTGACAGTAAGATTTGCTTCACACACCAGGGTTGTTTTTTTTGAAGTCCTTTTTCTAATAACTAAGATGTGTAATAGAAAAGCTGGCCAATAAATGAAATCACCCCCTACATAAAAACAAAATTTCCACTGAAAGCTAATCTGCTATATTTCATCAATTTCAGATGCATATTTTGCACATTTTAACATCTAAAATAGGAATGCCTTATGACTGATGACAAATTCCAGTTTAATTGGCAATCTTTTTTCTTTCTTAGTGGTACATAAAGTATACCTTCCAATCAATTGTGCCTTTATATTTGATAAAATATCATATTGTAAATCTAATGTTAATTTCATAAAACATACACAAGGTTTTTCAGGCATATATTCCTATGTTAGAGAAAAGTTAATATATTAGAGAATTTTGATTAAGGGAAAAAGTGAAAGCAAACAACTTGTAATTCATCAACATTTAATTAACTTTTTGAAATTAGCAAGGTAAGTGTGAAGAAATTCTCATTAGACTACCTTCACTGGTTTAATCTTCATCTGGGCTGATAAATTTTGTAGTCTCCTGTCAACGATTGGCTAGGTTAAACATTTGTGTCATGGTCAAGAGAAAGACAAGGCAAATGGATTAAGCAACATAAACACAGTACCATTAGAAAGATAATTTAAAGACACTGTCTTATTGCTGATTAATTTTCCACATGTAATTATTTAGTGAAGAAGGCACTCACTACTAGTTTACTATACTGACCCATTTACTATAAAGTATCTACCTTAGAACATTCCTAAAAAATTAGTTGGTTATCTTTCACCAGAAAAGCTAAAGTACAGAGATGGATGGAGGAAGGAAGAAAAGGAAAATAACTGACTATTGCATAGCCTCCCAACTGGTGTCTTGCTTCTGTCCTTTTCCCTCTTTAATCTATTCCTTACAATCCCATTAAACTAACAATCATTCCTTAGCTCAAAACCTAGGGGTCCCCACTTGGAAAAAAACCAAAGTCCACCAGGCCCTATAAAATCTGCATCTGACATCATCTCTCAGGCTAATCTATTACTCCTCTGGCTGACCGTAGCCCTGCCATATGGCTTCTTTGTTGCTCCTTAAATACAGAGGCATGCTGCCACCTCAGGAATCTTTGCACTTACTGATCCCTTCACCTGGAATATTCTGCCCCCAGGTATCTATCTGCATGACTCACTCCTTTGTTTCCTTCAAGTTTTTTACCAAAATGTCACTTTTTTAGGAAAGCCTTTCCTGGCAACCCTAAGCCTACAACTCAACTCCCCTCCACCCCCAAACAATCCCTATCCCCCCCCACCTTTAAAAATATTTGTTTGTTTAGTTTATTTTTTATTTATTTGAGAGAGAGTATGAGCAGGGGAGGGACAGAGAGAGGAGACAGAGGATCCAAAGCAGGCTGTGTACTGATAGCAGAGAGGCAGCAGAAAGCTAGCGGAGAGCACGACACGAGGCTCGAACTCACGAACCTCAAGATGACCTGAGCTGAAGTCAGATGCTTAATCAACTGAGCCACCCAGGAACCCCCATATTTATTTTGAGAGGGAGAGAGAGAAAGAGAAAGTGGGGGGAGGGAGAGAGAGAGGGAGAGAGAACACATGTACACAAGCGAGGGAGAGGGGAAGAGGGAGAGAGAGAATCCCAAGCAGGCTTGGTGCTGTCAGTGCAGGGCCTGACACAGGGCTTGATTCTACGACCCCTTGAGATCATGACCTGAGCCCAAATCCAGAGTTTGATGCTTACCTGACTAAGCTACTCATGTACCCAACATATCATTTTTTTCACAGTACTTGTTTACCATCTACTATATTTTATTTTTTTTAACAGTCCTCCATAACTATAACGTCAGTTCTGTAAGGACACAGATTTTTATTTTGTTCATTCCTGTATTCCCAGTGGTGGACCTCGATAAATATTTACTGAATGGAGAGAAGAGTAGGAAGAAAGGTGGTAACCATAACTGGGCTAAGAAACTGTAATTAAGTACAATCAACAGAAAACCCCTGAGAAAGAAGAAAATTTCATTAGGCTCATGAATTCAGGCCAAATTTTAAATTTATTTAGCTCCTAGCACAAATATGATTTTGGAAGTCCTGTAATACATCATTTCTATTATTACTGTATATCTTATACTCAGCAGTCAAATCAATGGTTGATTATATATACATTTTCTGGAAACTGGCATTTGCAACCAGACTTCTTCTCATATACTATACCTGGCTTGCAAATTCCTGTAATTAGTATCAATTCAACAATCAACTTTCTTTGTTTACACTTTGAACTGCTGTATAGGGCTAGATAAAGTCACAACTGGCATTTGCAAGCAGATTTCCTCTCACCTACCATACCAGACACAATAAAATATTAGTAGGGTATTACTAGGGAAGTACTACTGGCGTTCACCTCTGCATTCCCTCTAAGTCAAAGTTAGTATTACTGGTGGTACAAATATAACACTTTACTCTTTACACAATATACTAATACACATATATTTAGTAAGTGTTTTAAAGCACTTAAAGTATATTCAAACAACTGTCCTAGTATTATGGAATACATAAGGTGAAAAAAAAGATTTGCCTTCAAGAAATCTGTCGTGAGGAAGGCAATCAACTTTACGTAATAAAACACAAAATTAAGTGTTTTCTATTCTCTTTCCCTTGCCACTTTTACTATGTGTACAATTTAACCTTATCAATACCTCCTGTCCTGTGACCTTTCTGTATATCTCCAGTCTGTTACCCCTCTCTCTGCTTCCCTCCTCTTCCACCCCACTGCGTGGTATGTCACTCCGATACCTTTTTTTTTAATTTGAATTGATTAGTTTCTTTTTAATGTTTGTTTATTTTTGAGAGAAAGAGAGTGTGAGCGGGAGAGGGGCAGAGAGAGAGAGACAGAATCGGAACCAGGCTCCAGGCTCTGAACTGTCAGCACAGAGCCTGATGCGGGGCTCAAACTCATGAGAGGTAAGATCATGACCTGAGCTGAAGTTGGACACTTAACCCATTGAGCCACCCAGGCGCCCCACTCCAATACCTTTCTTACTGGTCACATCAATTCTCATTACTCTTTCTGCCATACTTGGCTTGCAAATTCCCACACTCAGGATCAATTCAACAATCATATTTGCTTTCTGAGCTGCTCAGTGTGGCTAGAAAAAAGTCACAACTTGTCTAATACAAATTAACGGTCTTCAAACTGGATTAGGCTCTTACAACCACTCAACATTCCTGGAAAGATCTGCCCAGCTCCCCTTATAATTACCTTCAGCAACTACACCAAACTTTTACTACCTCAACCATCTATATTTCCAACCCCACCCTCAACAAGTGACTTTGTTTCCCACATCCCAAAGAAATAATCACTAGCAGCTTTTTCCTCAGATCCATCAATAAACTATTCTAGCTTCATCATCTTCTCTACTCTCTCATATGTGGTATCCTGTGGAGGGCAGAGTTGTCTGCCCACCTGAGCATTTAATCATCCTGTCTGCTCCACAACCTGTTCATTCACTGCTCTTCTAGTCAACGTAGCCTCTGTCTCACAAACCCTTCACACACTGAGTACCTAATTTCCAAACCCAATACTTTTTAGTGTTCTTGACTTCTCTGTAGTATTCTGCCTTGGTAATCATGCTGTCCACTTCCTTTCAACTCTCTCACCTTCTGGGGACTTCTCTCATACCCTTCCTACCTCTCCCAGCCCTGTCAATCAACCCATTTCTTCTCTATAACTTTAAAAAAAATTTTTTTTTTGGTCTTTGTTTTGAGAGAGAGAGAGAGAGAGACAGAGAGTGAGCGGGGGAGGGGCAGAGAGAAAGGGAGACACAGAATCTGAAGCAGGCTCCAGGCTCTGAGCTGTCAGCACAGACCCAACACAGGGCTTGAACCCATGAACCATGAGATCATGACCTGAGCCGAAGTCAGATGCTTTACAGACTGAGCCACCCAGGTGCCCCTCTTCTCTATAACTCTTAAATGTTGGTTTCCTCGGGTGCTATCTAGCCTGGGCAATCTCAGTCATCCTTGACTATACATAACTCCTAAATCTGTATCATCAACTCAGACCTCTTATTCTAAGTTCCCAATCATACTTTCACCTTACCAACTAGACATACCCACCTGGATGTATTCACTTATTAAACAAATGAGTGCCTTCGATGTATAAACCACTGTCCTAGGTGCTAGGGATAGAGCCGTGAAGACACAATCCTCATCCTTACAGATCTTACATTCTAGTTTGGCAGGAAAGGGATTAAATGCCTTATAGGTACTTCAAATCGAACATATATGAAACCAAACATATTATCTACCTTCTAACTCTGTTTTTCTCTCCTGTAGTCCTCATTTACTCTTTCTCCTTTGCCCAGACTATGTACTTATTCAGTCACTATGCCCTGTTAATTCTATCTCCTAAACATCTCTTGCTATATCCCTTCCCTCATCTTCTATTTCACTGCCTTAGTTATACCTTCATCATTTTTCATCTGGACTGTTCCAACAGATTTCTCTGCTTTAGGTAAGGAAGGATCAATCCACCCTCCACATCAGAGTAATCTACAATGCTATTTTCATCTAGGCATAGGCCTTTCCCAGCTTAAAATCCCTCAGGACTTCACACTGCCTGAAATTTTAATTATTATGCACCTTACATTTAATCTGTACTATCCATATCTACTCCTGCTTCTTGTAAGAACAAGTGCTCCAGGTAGAACCAAATTATCTACCCATGCTGTTTACTCTGCTGGCAACCCTTCCCCGAGAGCCTACAAAATTCTTGTTCAACATTTAAGGCTTAGTTTACTTAGGTGATAGCATAGTGGTTAAGAGTGCCAGACCTGGAGCTACCCTGGCTGGGTCTGAACCCAGCTCTGTTATAACCTTGGGCAAGCTATTTAATGTCTCTGAACTTCAGGTCTCCTTTCCAAAGAATAGTAGCAACTACTTAATAGGGATTTGAGAAATGAGTTAATATATGGAAAGTGCCCAGCACACAGTAAATGCTACATTGGTGTGCAGCTCTCAGTATGTCCTCACTACTTTCCCTTCTCTCAAAGGTAAACACTCTCTCCTTTGTACTCCCATGGCACTTTATCATAACTCTGTCACTACACTGTGATGGTCTTAAGGCAGGAACTTTCTCTTTTTCTTATGCCAACATTCATCTTCTTATCCTCTGCCAATATAATCGATGTCACATGTTTATCTAAAACAACTCTCTATAAATATGGAATGTGTTCAAACTGTTATGTATGTACAAAAGGAAATGCAAACATCTGGCCAAGTCTTCAAAAATAAGTCAAATTTCAAGTGGAAAAAAAAAAGGTGAGGGGGGAAAAAGGCACTCTTTTAATGCAACATTAAAAAGCATGCATAAAACAGACATTAAAGTACAGAGGTGCTGGGCAATGACAAATGGACTAGAGAATGTCTAGAGTGTGTGTGTGTGGGAAGGACATACTGAGATAGGCAGCCTGAAAGTGTTAGGAATGGTGTTTAATGCTTGCATAAGGAGTTTAAACCTTACTGCAAAGAATTGAGTCTAAGTAAGTACTTTTGACTTGTGGTGTTATAGGATTTAGTAATTTTAGTTAGGTAACTTGAAATAATGTGAAGGCTGGACTGGAAGGCAGACAGACAGGAGACATAGACCAATAACAGAAATTGCTACAATCCAGGCAAAAAACAGCAAGGACATTAAGTGGGGCCATACAAATGAAAGATGGGATAAACAATATTTTTGAGAAGAAATTAACTGGCCTCAGTGACTATACTAATATGGAGATGAAGGATATGATTCAGAGGTTTCTTGCCTGCACGACTGGAAAATGATAACATTAACGAAGAAAAGAAATAGAGGGGGAGGAGCAAGGCTAGGAGTCTAGGAGAGCTGTTACTCCACATGGAATAATGCTGAAAACAATAAACATATTATTTAGAATTAAAATCAAATGCTAAGAATTATGCCATCACACTGGCACCCACTGCTCTTATTTAACAAGCACATCAGAGGAAAATGTGTCCAGTTCAAAGGGCTCATTTGTTTACTAAATAATACATTACTGTCTTTCATTTTGGGCAAAAAATAGCCTATTATGTAGAGGTATGGCTACAGAGTGGCCAGTAATTTTCGATATTGTGTATTTCTTAAAGCCTACTTTTTAAGTTTCTCATAAAACAATATTTTCTTTTTTTAAATTTTTTAATGTTTACTTCTTTTTGAGAGAGAGAGAGAGAGAGAGAGAGAGAGCGCGCGCATGAGCAGGGGAGGGGCAGAGAGGGAGAGGGAGACACAGAATCAGAAGCAGACTCCAGGCTCTGAGCCGTCAGCACAGAGCCCTAGGTGGGGGTCGAACTCACGAGCCTTTGAGCTGTGAGATCATGACCTGAGCCAAAGTTGGCTGCCCAACTGACTGAGCGACCCAGGCACCCCAAAACAATATTTTCTTAAGACTGTTACATTCTCTTCTGTTCCAAATAGCACAATAAAAATTTAAGCCTGTTTAAAAATGTGTTTATTATTTATTATTTATTTTTTGTAAGTTTATTTATTTTGAAAGAGAGAGTGAGCACACGAGTGGGGAAGGGGAAGAGAGAGTGGGAGAAAGAATCCCAAGCAGATTCGGCACTTTCTGCACGGAGCCTGATAGCAGGGCTCAAACCCACGAACCGTGAGATTATGACCCAAGCTAAAATCAAGTTGGACACTTAACCAACTGAGCCACCTATGCACTCCTAAAAATGTATTTTAAAATACTGACTTTAATTTTGCTTACTTGCTGCTCTGTATGAAATGCCTGCATTATTTTTGAATCTGTGATTCATATCAAAATTCCTATCAATATATGCACTTCACACTTTTTCTCTATCAAGACTCTCTTTCTTAAAAGGCTGAATAAAATAACCTAAACTAAAATTACAATGCTTAAAAATTCTAATGGCAATCTATTTCTATCAGGACAAACACAATATAAGGACATTTAAACAGGCCAGATATTTCTGTTCTTGAAATGAGGAAATAGCAGGATAACTGTGTAGCTATAATCAAACTCCAGTGCCCAACAGAATATTCTTGGATGCTTGTTGAAAAAATAGTGTATGTCCACAGCTAGAACAAACAATCCTAAAATTTGTATGGAACCACAAAAGACCCCGAATAGCCAAAGCAATCCTGAAAAAGAAAACCAAAGCTGGAGGCATCACAATTCTGGACTTCAAGCTGTATTACAAAATTGTAATCATCAAGATAGTACATTACTGGCACAAAAACAGACATGCAGATCAATGGAACAGAGTAGAGAACCTAGAAATGGACCCACAAACGTATGGACAACTAATCTTTGACAAAGTGAGAAGAATACCCAATGGAAAAGACAGTCTCTTCAGCAAAAAGTGTTGGGAAAACTGGACAGCGACATGCAGAAGAATGAACCTGGACCACTTTCTTACACCATACACAAAAATAAACTCAAAATGGATGAAAGACCTAAACATAAGATGGGAAGCCATCAGAATCCTAAAGGAGAAAAACAGGCAACAACTTCTTTGACCTCGCCCGTAGCAACTTCTTACTAGACAGGTCTCCATATGCAAGGGAAACAAAAGCAAAAATGAACTACTGGGACCTCATCAAGATAAAAAGCTTCTACACAGTGAAGAAAACAATCAGCAAAACTAAAAGGCAACCAACGTAATGGAAGATGATATTTGCAAATGACTATCAGATAAAGGGTTAGTACCCTAAATCTATAAACAACTTATCAAACTCAACACCCAAAAAACAAATAATCCAGTGAAGAAATGGGCAAATGACATGAATAAACACTTCTCCAAAGAAGACATCCAGATGGCCAATAGACACATGAAAAAATGCTCAACCTCAATCAGCCAGGAACTACAAATCAAAACCACAATGAGATACCACGTCACACCTGTCAGAATGGCTAAGATTAACAACTCAGGCAACAGCAGGTGTTGGTGATGATGCAGAGAAAGAGGAACCTTTTGTACTGCTGGTGGGAATGCAAACTGGTGCAGCCACTCTGGAAAACAGTATGGAGCTTCCTCAAAAAATTAAAAATAGAACTACCCTATGACCCAGCATGTACTACTAGGTATTTATCCAAAGGATACAAAAATGCTGATTCGAAGGGACACATGCACCCCAATGCTTATAGCAGCACTACTGACAACAGCCAAAGTATGGAAAGCCTCCAAATGTCCACTAACAGTTAAATGGATAAAGACGTGGTATATACAATACTAATACAATGGAATATTACTCGGCGGTCAAAAAGAATGAAATCTTGACATTTGCAACAACGTGGATGGAACTGGAGGGTATTATGCTAAGCGAAATTAGAGAAAGACAAATATCATATGATTTCACTCATGTGGAACTTAAAACACAAAACAGATGAACATAAGGGAAGGGAAGCAAAAAATAATATAAAAAGAGAGGGGGGGACAAAACATAAGAGACTCTTAAATACAGAGAACAAACTGAGGGTTGCTGCAGGGGTTGTGGGTGGGGCGATGGGCTAAAAGGGTGAGGGGTATTAAGGAGAACACTTGTTGGGATGAGCACGGGGTGTTATATGAAAGGGATGAATCACTAAATTCTATTCCTGAAATCATTATTACATTGTATGTTAACTAACTTGGATTTAAATTAGATAACTAACTTGGATTTAAATTTAAAAAAAGAAAAGAAAAGGTAGTGTATGTCAATTATACTTGGATTAAAAGAAGAAGAAACAAGAAATGTAAAAAAAGAAATAGTTATCTGTCCTTCTCCCTATTTCAGGAGGGCAGGACCCAGAAACTTTTGTTTTCCAAACACCTCAGGTGATTCTGAAGTGTTTCAAGGCCACTCTGAGAAATACTTATACTGGCTCTGATATCAGAAACATGGTTTAAAGTCCACCTCTCCCACTCATTGGTTGCGTGACCTCAGACCACTTAGTTTCTCCAAGGTTCAGATTTCTCATCTGTAAAAGGGGAATACTTAAAGTTTCACAAGGATGGGAGAATACAATGAAACAATGCTTATACAGTACTTAACACAGTGCCCACCTATAATTATTACTATGATTCATCCAGTTCCACAGGACAAAAATAAGGAAGAACTGGACATGTATACATATTCACCATGACATTCTAAATGCTTTGTTATTCATGGTAATGTTTTTTCCATTTTCTTATTAAAATGTTCATCTACAAAATTCTACAAAAACCTCCTGGTCAGGCATGCTCTTTGTCTCCCTTTTCCTTTAATTTTGGAATACATGGAGAAAGTTTTTGGACACATTACATAAGTGCTTCCAGTTTCATTAACAAATCTTACCAAAGGCATAGGCAATGAACATGAATATTAACCAGAAAATACTTTTCATATCAACATAGATATTCAAAAAATTAATATTTTTACTCAAAATTAGTCAGATCTTACAGGAAAGCAAATCCTGTTTGCGTTTTCTGGTAGACCACAAAAATTAGACACAAAGTTATCTAAATAAAGAATGCCAACTGTTTACATTTAGAAAAATCAGTTTAACTGGACTATAATCAATTCATCTTCTTTCATTACACAACTCTACTGGTTTCCCCTATTTTAAAATCCTAAATGCAATTTATAAGTGACCATCTAACTCCACTGTCTTATTCCAGAAGATGTATATACACAGTTTTTTAAAAACTCATTAGAAACAAAATTTTTTAAAAATAATCAGAAATCTAGAGGCGCCTGGGTGGCTCAGTTGGTTGGGCGTCCAACTCTTGATTTTGGCTCAGGTCATAATCCCAGGGTCCTGGGATTCAGCCCGCCTTTGGGGCTCCATGCTGAGTATGGAGCCTGCTTAAGATTCTCTCTCTCTCTCTCTCTCTCTCTCTCTCTCTCTCTCTCTCTCTCTCTCTCTCTCTTTCTCTCTCTCTCTCTCTGCCCCTCACTCTCAAAATCAAATCAATAAATAAACATTAAAAAACAAAAACAGAAGTCCTGTATGATGCTTTCACACTAACTAGAAATTCTAAATGATGCTTTTGTGAAAACTGAGAAATTTATCAAAAGATCATTTATAAAAGTATGCAGCCTCCTCTGCATCCTTTTTATCATTTGAAACCTTTAGAAAGCTCACTGGTTAATACCACCTCATCTTTTATTTAAAAAAACAATAATAATATCCTACAAGAATATTTTATCACCTGCCAAAAATCAACTAACTGATGGGTCCGTCATATCATCTGACATGAATAAGTAAAGGCAAAATGGAAAACTCAAGTGCAAGCTATTTAATGTGATGGAACCAAGGAACCTTGCTGAGCTGCAATCATCATACATCAATATTTTCAAGTGCTCACTTGTACAAGGCACTATACAGATTACCACCCTTCAGCCAAGGCAAATGGAGCGGGGGGCGGGGGGTGTGGGAGGGAGGAATCGGAGCCCTGGAGGTCCTTTCTTAAGCATGCAATTGGGCTCAAACTACCACCAAGGGAACTCTGCAAAACATGTATTTTTTGTACAGTAAGAAACGTAAAGGTACCGTGAGCTTCCAGCACTTTGCAAAATCTGGTAGTATACTGGAGAAGAGTTAAGGTTCCGCAACTGTGAAATTCCTTGCAAAAGGGTAATTTAGAAAAAGCTTGTACTATATCTGTTTTAGGAAAGAAGGGTGGGCGGCAGAGGGTTCGAGGTCCCCAAGAGAATACCGAAGGTGCCGCCAGGAAGATCTGAGAATGGGTTTTCAGAGCCCCCAAAGTGTCAAGGGTGAGGGGAGGGATCCAGCTCCGGCCTCGATCTCCACTTCCCCACCTGCCCCGACCCAAGTGGTGTAGGAGGTCCAACGGAGGGTCTGAGTCAGGGACAAGAAAGCGGTCCTGGGTCCCCGGGAAATCAGAACGGAGCGGCCCCGAGGGAGGAAGGGCTGCAGGAGGGCGGGGCGCGGTGCAGCGAGGGAACAGAAAGGAGGACGGCGGGGGAATGGGGCCGTGCGACCGGGGACCCTTCCGGGTACCACACCCGGGGACCAAGGCGGGGGCGGGAGGGTCCCGTCAGCAAGAAGGAGGCAGAACTTACTCCGCGGTCCTCCTCCGAGAGGAAGTCGGGGCCGTCGTCCAGGCCTTCCTGCGGGATTGCCGGGCCCGGCGCACCGGGGGAGAAGATGGAGTTGGGGAGACACAAAGGGAGACATTAGTGCCAGGCCGGCGCGGCCCCCGCTCCCGCCCCGCGCCCGCCGCCCCCACCGCGCGCCCGGGGATCGGCGCCGCTGAGAACACCCACCATCATGGCTGCTCCGAGTCCAGGGCCAGCGCAGGCGCGCACGGCACCGCGGGGCCGAAGGGAGCCGGCAGCAGCGGGAGGGGCGGAGCTGGTGGCGGCAGGCGGGGGCGGGGCCTCGGAGCAGCCCGCCCCGCCCCGCCCGGCCCAGGAGCCGGGGGCAGGGGGCCATAAGCTGTAGGAAGAAGGAAGGCAGGGCCCTCCGCCCAAGGTCGAAGCACCCCGGTCGGAAAGGGCCCAAAGGCCCAGACCCACATGGCTGTGGGCAGGTCGCAGCTGGCCGGCTCTGACCCGGAAGGAGCCCAGTGACACCCGGGGAGCTGTCCAGTTCCCTTTCCCTGAGGGCTGCCGCGGAAAAAACCAAGCAAGCGCTCTCCAGAAGCCACAATAAATCATCTTGTCTTTGTACTATGCCACGCGATAATTAATCACAATTAATATTTTGCCCATAGAAATTGTGGGAACTAAGGGCCTTCATACAGTCAGCTGTAATCAAGCTTTTCCTGTTGGTGAGGTAATAACAACCTCAGGGTTTGGGGCGCTAATGGTTAAGCACTATAAAAATGAGTGGTTTGCGTTACAAGAGTATTCCTTTCCTTTATATGAACAAGTGCCTCCAGATCTACTCTCACTGTCCAGCCGGATCCACCATGTGGGTATCCACAGGCAATTCAAAAGATGAGACAAATTATTCCTTAGCCTTTGCCCATGTCACCTTTACACATAAGCACACGCTCAAACACACAAGCTAGCCTTGTGCTTCCAGTCATTTAACGGCATCAGCATCTTTAAATTTTCTGACCAGAAACCTCCAAGTCCTATTCAAATCCTTCCTTCTTCTCCCTCACTCATCACACCACTTAGTAACAAATTCTATTGCATCTATAATTGATTTTCTGTCTTATCTCTTAAATTGGTCCCATTCCTTCCTTTCCTCCCTTCCACAGCAATTACCTTCAGTATCTGTTTGACCTTTGCAATACTCTCCTAACTTTTCTTATTTCTATATCTCTTCCCTCCATTCTACATACTGTTGCCAGTTTTCCTCCTAAGACACAGACATCGATGATAATGCTGCTACCCTGTTCAATAATCTTTACACATCTTTATTACAATAAAGTCCAACTCCTCAGCCAAGCATTTAAGGCCCTCTACACTTGATTCCCTCCCTCTTTTGTTGAATTGAAACTCTCAAAACAATAATGTTAAACAATTAATATTTTCATGAGAACTTCTTGTAGCTTTCATTTTGTATGCAAGGAGAACTGAGGCACAGAGAAGTTGAGTTACTGCCCAAACAAGGGTTATTCTCCAATTGGGGTTGGGAGGGAGGCAGTGGCTTTATTTTTTGTCTTTTGTTTCTTGTTTCCCAGTGCATTGTAATAACTACTGGAGTAGTGTTTTTCACTGGGAGTCATGAGGCGTCATGAGGCATCATGCGGCATCAGTGTAGTGTGATGAAGTGTCAGGAGGGATGTTCTGGTGATTTGTTACTGATGAAAAGTGCCAATATTTTCTAATGATTTGTTTTTGGTTTGAAGGTAATGCCTGTTACACTCTGCTTCCCAGATGGAGAGAGGAGTGGAGCTACAATTAATGAGTGGGATTTGCATACAACTGATAGGAGGGTCAAGTGTGTCCTGTGGACAAAGGTTGAGAAGTACCACCAGGACCACCTAAATGTCTCTGATCATTAACCAAAGGTTTCAGTACTTAAGCCAAGTCCAGAAACCTTGTACAGAAACACTCATAGTATCAAATGTCAAAACTTTGAAATCACTAGTTAAAAACAAGGTTTAAAATATGAATAGCCGAATAGGGTGCATGGGTGGCTCAGTCAGTTAAGTGTCCACTCTTGATTTCAGCTCAGGTCATGATCCCAGGGTCATGGGATTGAGCTTTGCTCGATCGGGCTCTGTGCTGAGCGTGGAGCCTACTTGGAATTCTCTCTCTCTCCCTCTCTCTCTGCCCCTCTACAACTTGTGTGTGTGTGTGTGTGTGTGTGCGCGCGCGCGCTCGTGCGTGTGCATGCACACACACACTCTCATTCTCTCTCTCTCTCAAAATAAATAAATAAACATTTTAAAAATATGAGTAGCCAAATAACACCATCAGCAAAGACTTATAGTAATTACTACCATCAAAATCAATAACTGAAAACTCACCTTATAGAGAACCCAACCTTAAAATAATAAAGTTATTCATTAATATCTGAGTGAACCTTCTGGGTAAAGATCTCAAACTATATTTTATAAATGATAAGAAAGAATTATCATAACTGATGCTAATAACTATCAAAAAGGCAGTTATAGAACTTAAGAAACATCAAAGGAAAAGAAATTAAGATAAGCTTGTATAATAGATTTTTCTGCTTCTTATAAAGTAAATCAAGAAGATATTAAAGCTGAACTACTTTTCTAGTACTCTTAACCAAATAATCAATTTTTCATCTTGTTTTAATAGTTTTTTATGAAATTGCCTACTTTTACGTTAAGTTCCACGAGCAAATTATGTTGAATCACAATCTGATCATTTCATAGATTTAGGTACATGAAAATAAAATATTACAATTGGGAGTAGTTTCCCAATAGTGTGCTTCAAAAACAAATGTATTGGAACACTTTAGAGAAGAGTAAACTTTTAGAGAATAATAAATGAGTCACTTTAAAATTTTGAAAATCAAAAATTGTATCCGCTTTGAACATTTATGTCAAGCAAAACTCAAGGTTTTTTTCCAAAAAAAACTTTAAAAACATGAAATGGTGATTATTTAATTAGATGTAGAAGAAAACTGTTTAATTCCTTTTATCATGTTCTGATCAAAGAAGATTTCACCAAAATGTATTTTTGCCAACTCCTCACTTCCTCAACTTCTAGATCATTTTTTGTTTTGGATAGCCTTTAAGTCCTGATTCTTCCCTCCTCCCTGGGAGTTATGCTACAACAAAATTCTCTATAGGAAGATTGCTGAACTCCGTTTTTTCCAGTTATGCCAATTAGAACGCATTTACCTGGAAGTAGCAGAAAATATCAATTCAAATAAACTGAGCAGAATAGAAATGTATTATCGCCCCAAAAAAATCAAGAAATAAGGAGTTCCTTCAATTTATAATTGGGTTACATCCTGATAAACCCATTATAAGTTGAAAATATTTAAGTTGAAAATGCATTTAATACACCTAATCTACTGAACATCATAGTTTAGCCTAGTCTACCTTAAACATGCTCAGAACACTTACATTAGCCTACAGTTGGCAAAATCATCTAACACAAAGCCTATTGTATAATAAATGCTAAATATCTCATGTAATTCATTGAATTCTGCACTGAAAATGAAGAACAGAATGGCTGCATGGGTACAGAATGGTTGTAAGTGTTTTGGTTGTTTACCCTCGTGATTGCATGGCAGACTGGGAGCTGTGTCCAGCAATGGTAGCTCTGACAAAATGAATCACTTGTAATCCAGTACTTGGAGATAATCACTGTTCATATTTTGCAAATATGCTTTTAAATGTTTTCCCCATGCATATGCCTCATCTAGTATTTTTATTGACATAATCAATATCATGTTTCATAATATGTCATATTATTAGGTAAGTTTCTATTCTTTGGCATTAATTTTAATACCTATGGTATCCTATCAGCTAGGGGCACCTGGGTGGCTCAGTTGGTGTAGTGGCTGACTTTGGCTCAGGTCATGATCTTACAATTCATGGGCTCAAGCCCCCCATCAGGCTTTGTGCTGACAGCTCAGAGCCTGGAGCCTGCTTCAGATTCTGTGTCTCCATCTCTCTCTGCCCTTCCCTGCTCACACTCTGTCTCTCTCTCTCTCTTAAAAATAGATTAAAAATATTTTTAAAAATTGAAAAAATTCTATCAGCTAGATGTATCAGTGCACTTAACTAAACCCCATTGTTTGAAATTGATATTGTTTATATTTTGGTTTGTTACTTGAAAAAAAACTATAGGGTGCCTGGGTGGCTCAGTTGGTTAAGCATCCGACTTTGGCTTAGGTCATGATCTCACAGTTGGTGAGTTCCAGCCCTGAGTAGGGCTCTGTGCTGACAGTTTGGATCCTGGAGCCTGCTTTGGATTCTGTGTGTCTCTCTCTTTCTGCCCCTCCCCTGCCTGTGTGTGCATGCGCTCTCCCTCTCTCTCAAAAGTAAATAAATCAACTTAAAAAAAAGAAAAAAGAAAAAAAAAGTATAAAACATATCCTAGTAGTTAAATCTTTGGAAATATCTCTCATAATTATTATTATCATTTAGATGTTTATTTATTTTTGAGAGAGTACAAGTGGGGCAGGGGCAGAGAGAGGGGGGCAGAAGATCAGAAGCCAGCTCTGCGCTGACAGCAGTGAGCCTGATGTGGGGCTTGAATTCATGAACTGGGAGATCATGACCCGAGCTGAAGTTGGATGCTCAACTGACTAATCCACCCAGGCTCCCCTAGTGCTCTGCCAGATCTTAACTGATGTGTTTTTTAAGGAGAATGTTAGAATAAATTGAAAAATTGAAATTGTCCTTGGCACACATGTATCTCTGAAAGTAAATAGCAATAGGGTTTGGTTAAGTACACTGATACATCTAGCTGATGTATTTAAAATATTATTCTGGAATTCTACAAAATACTTGACTGATACCTCTCAAAAGTACCTATCAAAGGTCATGAAAAAATGGAAAGACAGAGGCACCTGCCTGGCTCAGAAGAGTGTGCAACTCTTGATCTCAGGGTTGTGGGTTCAATCCCCATGTTGGGTGTAGAGATTACTGAAAAAAAAAACCCAAAAAACAAAACAAAACAAAACAAAAAGGGAAATATAGACACTGTCACAGACGAAGGGCACTGAGAAGACTTAACGACTAAGTATAACATGATATCTTGGATTAGATCCTGGAACAGAAAAAGGATTAATGGGAAAATGAGCTTAATCTGAATAAAGTCTGGAGTTTAGTTAATGATAATATGCTAATATTGGTTTCTTAGTTTTGGCAAATGTACCTCAGTGATGTAAAATGATAACATTAGAGGAAATTGAAACTGAATGAGAAGTATAAGGAAATCTCTCTGCTATCTATTGCAACGGACTGGTTGTTTATGTACTTGTGTTCCCCCGCCCCCACCACCCAGTTCATATGTTGAGATCTTAATGCTCAACGGGGTGGTATTAGGGGGTAGGTTCTTTGAAAGGTGATTACTGCCTCCCACGAACGAGATTAGTGCCATTATAGAAGAGGCCCCAGAGAGACCCCCATCCCTTCTGCCAAGTGAATTTACAGTAAGAAGACAGAAGGCAGCTGTCTATGAGGAACCAAGCCCCTACTAGACACTGAATCTACCAGTGCCTTGGTCTTGGACTTCTCAGCTTCCAGAATAGTTCAAAATAAAGGTCTGTTGTTTATAAGCCATTCAGTTTATGATATTTTGTTATAAGTGGCCCAACTAGACTAAGACATTATCTTTGCAACCTCTCTGTAAATCTAAAATTATTCCAAAAGAAAAAAGTTTATTTAAAAAAAAAAGTGTGAGTCTGAGAAGGGATTCAGGCATCCGTGGCACAAAATGATCCATGCCTGCCCTAGAGCCTCAGATGCTATTGAACAAGGGAAGAGAGAGCAGCAGGATCAAGTGGGAAGTTTTTGTGAGCCAGGCCTGGTGGTAGGAACATCTCTTCTGCCTCTATTCAGTCACATGGTCTGTCCTGATACAAGAAGGTCTGGGAAATGACAGTAACTCCTGGACTGGTCAGCAACTCTGCACTATGGAAGGGCACACAACTCAGCTAGCCATCTACCCACCATGTGAGTTCTGGCAGTGGAGTTATGTACTTCCTGTGCATCAGTCAGGATTCTAACATGAAACAGATGTCACATTCAAATTAAGAGACTCAAGGAAGGTTCACTTACAGTGGGAAAAAGTTCAAACTTGAGGGTGGCTATAACACAGGACCAGGGCCAGCAAAACCTAGGCCAGTAGAAGCCCCAAAGCATTGAAATCTTGAAGGCAGGAAGAAGTCCACCATCGTAGTAGCATGGTAAGGAGTCCTTACTGGATCCTCAACAAATAGTTTTGATTAAATTGCAATAAAATGGTATAAAAAATCTGGGAAATATATTATAAAGCAAGGCTGACCTTGAGCAGAAAAGTTAAAGAATAACTTCAAGTGCAAAGATTTGAATCAGACAGAACTGCCCCAGAATTCTAGCTTCACCATTTCTCTTTTTACTTTTTTAAATTTTTTTGGAATTTTTTTAAATGTTTTTTCTAATGATTTATTTTTGAGAGAGAGAGAGAGACAGCATGAGCAGGGGAGAGTCAGGGAGAAAGGGAGACATAGAATCCGAAGTTGGCTCCAGGCTCTGAGCTAGCTGTCAGCACAGAGCCCGACGCGGGGCTCAAACCCACAAACTGCGAGATCATGACCTGAGCCGAAGCTGGACACTCAACGGACTGAGCCACCTAGGCGCCCCTTTAAAAATTTTGAATGTTTTTTATTTATTTTTAGAGACAGAGAGAGTGCGTGCGAGCAGGGGAGGGGCAGAGAGAGAGAGAGGAAGAGAGAGAATCCCAGTTAAGCTCAGCGCAGAACCCTATGTGGGGCTCAATCCCACAATGCATAAGATTATGACCTGAGCCGAAATCAAGAGTTGGGCCAACGCTCAACTGACTGAGCCACCCAGGTGCCCCTAGCTTTGCTACGTCTTAATAAAATAGGATTTGCTTCTGTAAAATATTAAAATATTGAATATAAATACATCCCTAAATTTTATTCCCTGCCTTTCCATATCTGGCCTGAGCCTTGAGGCTTACTGGACAAGAGCAAGAAAGAGCAGTCACTTACCCTTAATTGCAGGACACTTGGCTGGTGGTGTAGTTAGGACACAGAGCTCCCCTGACCATGTAAACAAGAGATTTCTGCCTGCTCCTGAGACTTTGGCAGGAGGCCAGAGTGGAGAGAGACACAGTAGCTCCAGCCCTTTTTAGCCTTGATGGGGGGACAAGAAAACAAGAGAAGAGGAGGGCACAGGCAGATGCATAGGTCTTGACTTCCTCTCTTCAGACTTTAGGTCTAGAGGGAATGGGGACATCAGAAAAACTGAGGCACATGCTGATAATAGGGAGACACTCTTGTTCTTGATCACTTTAAGACCTTCTTGAGATGAATTGTCTGGAGGGCTGCCCCAATGTTAACCTGGCGGTTCAGCCCTATCAAGGAGAAAGAAGTCTTGAGGTTTAGCTTTCCTTGGGCTATGGTTGAGACCCACAAGTTTCCCCAATGCTCAGCCCTTCCTCAAAGTCAGAAGACAGCTAAATCAGGTGTCTGCAGTCTTCATGTATAAGGCACCTAGCTGATACTATGTTGGTGATTGTAGAGGTGTTCTGAGGACTCAGACATAACTTTGAAAGTTCCATACAATGCCTTCTCCATGCCTAGAGATCTTAGAACAGAACAGATCCTACCCCTGGCCTCCTTCCTATCTCCATCCCTCCCCACCCCAAACCCCACGCTTGCCCCAGCTGAGATGATTTTGGTCTCAGCCTTCCCAGAAGCAGAGAGTTGGGCCAAATGACCTCTTGAGGTTTCTCTCTGCTTTTCAACTCAGCAAATGTACTGAATTATTCACTCTTTTATATTCTACAACCACATTTTTTAGTCACTTCTCTGCCCTTGCTATTTAAACAATTTCCTTTGCCTTGTAGTTTCTAAAAAGGAAAGTCAGAACATGTATATCCTCATTTTAAAGGCATATTGGCAGAATACACTAAATTCTAAATTATTAAAAGTAATTGTTCTCCCCTCTTGTATTTTAACTAAACTCGTACCTTGTATAAACTTGCTATGGAAGGGTCTCAGAAATACACCTGTTACAGGATTCAACGAAAGATGGAGACTGAAGTAATTGTAAAGGTCTGGTCTGGGGCAGTAGTGTGGTGCTCTGGAGGAGGTGAAAGATGTTCTGTCTGGCTGGTGGCTCTATGGCCTAGAAGCTTCCATGTGGAGGAAATATTCACCAAACCCTTTTTTTTTTCCTGGCCCCTCAAAGAGACTACACTACCCAGACCCCACAGGGATAAGAGTACCTGTGTGACTAAGTTAAATGGGATGTGAGTGAAAAAGACTTGCACAGGGCTGCCTGTGAAAAATCTCTTATGTGAATGTATTAGTTTTCCTACTGCTTCTGTAACAAATTACCACAAACTTAGTTACTTAAAACAACACAGTTTTATTCTCTTACTTCTAGTGGCCAATAGTGTGAAAGCAGTTTCACTGGGCTAATGTCAGAGTGTTAGCAGAGCTGGTTCCTCCTGGAGGATCTAGTGGGGAATCCATTTCCCTGCCTTTTTTTTTTTTTTTTTTTAGCTTCTAGATGCTGCCTGCATCCCCTGGTTCATGGCCCCTTCCTCACTCCAACGTCTTTGATCCTCACATCTCCCCCTTCCTCCTTTGACCTTCTTGCTTCCCTCTTATGAGGCCTCTAGTGATTACATGTAGGGTAACCTACAGGATAATTTTCTCAGGATATGAACCAGGATAATTTCCTCATCTCAAGATCCTTAATTTAACCATATCTACAAAGTCCCTTTTGCAATATAAGGTAAGAGTCACAGGTTCTGGAGACTGGGTTGCGGACATCTTTGGGGACCCTTATTCAGCCTACTGCAGTGACCCTACACACTTTGTCTTTTCAGCCCTGCAGACATTGATAAAGCTGAAAGAGGTGGGAAAGTCCTACAGTAGAAGGCCAGGCGACTGAATGCCTGGGTAGAACATAGGTCCTGTGCTGACCACACTGGTCTGTGAAATGAGAGAGAAAAATCTTTTATTGTGGTGAGCCACTGTGGTTGATTGAATTATTGGCGCAATGCTTTAACTTTCCCTGTGCCCCCACCTTTGTAATGGCCTCATTGTGGGTGGAGTGTACTTCCTCATCCTTTGACTCTAGGCTTGACAATATAACTTACTTTGGCCAGTGGCATATGACTGACAGTGTGCCCAGGTCTTAAAGATCACTTGTACGTCCTTTTGCATTCATTTGTCTCTAGCATTGCTAGAGCCCAGTCTAGTGCTTCATAATGGAATGGTTGTTGTTTTACACCAATACATTTTAGGATGGCCTACTAGATAGCGAAGGTCAACTAATATAACCACTGAGCTTTTAATTTGCTTATTACAGGCAGTTAGACTAAAGCAGGGGAGAACAATTGAATGAGGGAGATGGAAGAATAGAATGCTGGGACCAGTTGGGGGGGGGTGTTTATTATTCCAGTGGAGTAGCAGTTCCCAGTGACTGCAAGATCAGAGTATAACCATGGAAGGGAATGGCTAAAACTAAACGGGGCCATTGTCACTGGAGATGAGCAGATCGAAGATAATGACAGAACTTGGTTTGGGATGGAAGACTGACTACAAGCCAAGTGCCTGAGCCTCCGCTGAATAAGGACGGCTGGTCCTGAGACTGGAAAGCTAAACATCAGGTAACTTTGGCAAGAAGAAAATTCAGAAACGCTGGAATGGCCCTGTGTAGTGTAATAGGAGTGGGAGACCTCGTCCAAACTCCTGTTATATGGAAACAAGGGAAGGGTGAAGTAGTTGGGAGGTGAGATCTTTGCTTGGGAAGATAAGCTGTGTTTGGTCTCAGTTTTCTGATTTAGCCTCCCCCGAAGAAGAAGAAAGTCAGTGGAGAGGTGAAGGCTTCATTAAACACAAATGTTGTGAGATTATACTGAAGCTTCTGCTGAGTGAATCAAAGAACTATGGCACTGGCTGGGTCCCTCCACAAGGCCTGAATTAAGGGCAAATGCAGAAGTATCTCCCACTGGCACACTTATTTGATAACTGCTTTTTTGTCAATTGGCTCATTTTTTCTTAGATTTTAGGACAAGACATAAGGTATGTCAACTATAATTCAATAATAAATATTAACAAATAAAAGGGCAAGAAAGAGCATGAGTGTTTTGCATATCCTTTGCAGAAACTAAGTGTACTAATAATGCAATCATGGGCTTGATGTTTGAGTGCTCCTGAAAAGGATCTGGAAGTGGGGTGCTTGGGTGGCTCAGCTGGTTAAGCGTCTGACTCTTGATTTTGGCTCAGGTCTAGATCTCATGGCTCATGAGATTGAGCCCCGAGTCAGGCTCTGTCCTGACAGTGCAGAGCCTGCTTGGGATTCTCTCTTTCCCTCTCTCTCTCTGCCCCTCCCCCACTCACATCATCATCTCTCTCTGTCTCAAAATAAATAAACATTAAAGAAAAAAACTCTTAAACACATTTGAAAAAGAGGATCTGGAAGTGTCCATAACTTACTTCTTTCTGTAGCTCTGAAGATATCCTGAGATTAAGTTCGTTTTCCAGCAATGTTGCAAAAGCTGCCCTCTGCAACAGACTACAGCTTCTTGTCCTCCTTATGGATGGCACTGCAGTGGCACAGTTCCATGTAGTCTACATGGTGTCATTGGCAGAGTGACAACCTCCAAGGAGATCTGTGTCCTAATCCTTAGAACTTGTGAATGCATTACCTTACAAGGCAAAGGGGAATTTCATTTGCAGATGGAATTAAGTTTGTTAATCAGCTGGCCTGGAGACGCGGAGATTATCCTGAATTATATTAGGTGGGCCCAGGATTATCCTGAGGGTTCCTTTAAGTGAAAGACAGAAGCAGAAGAGAACCAGAGAGGTGGCAGTGTGACGAAGACTCAGCCCAATATTGATGGCCCTGAAGACAGAAGTGGGCCATGAGCCAAGGCACACAGCCAGCCTTCTTCCCTAGAGCCTCCAGAAGGACTACCGCCCTGCTGACACCTTGATTTTAGCCTCATGAGAATCCTTTTCACTTCTGACCTCCCACGCTGTAAGATAATTGTAATTTCCTCACATGCACTTATCAGTGCTCAGCTGAAGCTTTGATGAGAACTGTCTTCAGATCTTTGGAGCTCACTCTCTCTTTCTATGCAGCCAATCTCTCTGGGATTGAAAATTCTAGCCACCCGAGTGTTCTCAAATTCTTAACTAGGTCTCCTTAACTCAGGAAGACTGCAGGGCTTCCACCTAGTTTCCCCCTTTCTGTGTCACTGCCTGGAAACGTTTCCAGGGAGTAAGCTGGGACGACAATTGACCTCATCTTTTTCGTTTCCCTTCAGAGATCGTTGTTCTCTGCTGCCTATTGTCGAATGTCTGAAACTGTTGTTTCAAATATTTTGCCCCACTTAAAAAAAATTTAAGGCAGTCAGCAAATTTGGTTCCTCTTACTTCATCATGGCAGAAAGCAGAAGTCCCAGGAACCATATTTCAATCACAGATGGGCTATTTTTCCCTGAACAAATTTGTTAACCTCTCAGACCTCATTTCCTCAAGTGATTTTTTTTTTTGAAGAGACTACTTTTCACAGCAGCTTTAGGTTTATGACAAAGTTGAGTGGAAGGTACAGAGATTCTCCATATACTCCCTGCCCCCACATGTGCATAGTATCCCACATTATCAACACCCCAAACCAGAGGGGTACATATGATATTGCTGATGAGCCTGCATTGACACGTTACCACACAGGGTCCATAGTGTACAGTAGGGTTCATTTTTTGTGTTGGACATGCTATGGGTTTGAACAAATATATAATGACAAGTATCCCCAGTATGGTATCATACAGAGTAGTGTCACTGCCCTAAAAATCTATGCTCCACCTATCCACCTCCTCACTGCCCCCAACCCCTTGCAACCACTGATCTTTCTACTGTCTCTTTGTCATTTTCCAGAATGTCCTATAGATGGAATCATACAGTATGTACCTTTTCAGATTGGCCCTTTTCATTTAGTAATATACACTTAAGGGTTCCTCCGTGTCTTTTCATGGCTTGATACTCCAGTGTCTAGATGTTTCCCAGTTTATCCATTCACCCACTGCCAGGTGTCTTGGACACTTCCAGGTTTTGGCAGTTAGGAACAAGCTCCTATAAATATCTGTGTGTAGGTTTTTGTGTGTGCATAGTTTTCAATTCCTTTGGCTAAATACCAAAGAGCATGATGGCTGAATCATATGGCAAGAGTATGTTTAGTGTTGTGAGAAATGCCAAACTGTCTTCTAAAGTAGTAGTCCTACCAGCAATGAATGGGAGCCCCCTTTGTCCATATCCTTACCACCATTTGGTATCGTAAATGTTCTGGATTTGGGCCATTCTAATAGATCTGTAGTGATGTCTCATTGTTGTTGTTGTTGTTTAAATAGTCTTCATACACAGCATGGAGCCCAGCACAGGGCTTGAACTCATGACCCTCAGATCAATACCTAAGCTGAGATCAAGAGTTGGACACGTCACCGACTGAGCCACCCAGGTGCTGCTCATTGTTGTTTTTAATTTGCATTTCCCCGATGATATATGCTGTGGAGCACGCAGATCATGTGCCACCTGTAGATCTTCTTCAGTGAGGTTTCTGCTAAAGTTTGGCTCATTTTTTTGATCAGGTTGTTTGTTCTTTTATTGTTGAGTTTTAAGTGCTCTTTGTATATTTTGAATCACAGGTTTTTTTAGAGATATGTCTTTTACAAATAGCTTCTCTTCGTCTGGGGCCTGTCTTTTCACTGTCTTGCCAGTATCTTTCACAGAGCAGAAAAATTTAATTCTAATGAAGTCCAACTTATCAATTCTTTCCTTCATGGATCATGCCTTTGGTGTTGTATCTAAACAGTCATCAGCAAATTCAAGGTAATTTACCCTCTAGGAGTTTTATAGTTTTGTATATTACATGTAGGTCTATGATCCGTTTTGAGTTATTTTTGTGAAGGGTGTAAGGTCTGCATCTAGATTAATTTTTTTGCATGTAGATGGCTAGTTGTTCCAGCACCATTTGTTGAAAACTCAAATGATCTTATGTGATATTCATATGTGTATAATATAAATGTTGGCTGCATGGATCTCCTCAAGGTCTTTAAAATTCAAATTCCATTTAGTTCAAATACTCATCCCCAATGTCTCTGAAGCTTCTCTGGCACCTACTCTCCCCTTGGTGTCCTCTGGTTGAAGTCTTGCTTCCAGCAACATGATAGCCCCTCAACTCAGTGTTTCTTCTGTCTTTTCCTCACCTCATCCCCTCACCAGAGACTGCCCCAATCTCTTCCCTCTGAAACACTACTCATCTACAATGTATGTGAACAGATATTATCAAAGGAAGAAAGTCATGGAGGAGATGATATTCTAAGGGCAGAATGACCTAAATTGGATTTTAACATTTCTGAACTTAAAAATCCCTGGCCCATTCTTTCTGATGGAGAAATCACTCTGTATCTTTTCCTTACAGGTTGTAGTCTCTTGGCATTATACTGGGTCCCTCTTGGGGGTCACTGCTGGTCCATATGGCATCTTTGTGCACATTTAGAAAAAAGAAGCCTTCCTGCAGCAGGCCTAGCAATTCACAGCTTGACATATAAAGTAGGCCAGATTTCAACTCCAGTGCCCCTTGTCTTGCGTTAGCCTTCATCCTCCCCTATTTGTCCTTAACCTCCAAATTCTTGTTCATTTCTTATAGAGCAGTTTAGCTCTCTTTCTTTTACTAACTCTAGGCCATTCGAGTTATTCCCTAAAGTCTCACCTTCATAATTAATTTAAAAATGTGTTCCTAAATTCCTCAAAAAGTTACAAATAGAACTACCCTACCACCTAGCAATTGCACTACTAGGTATTTACCCAAAGGATACAAAAATGCTGATTTGAAGGGATACGTGCCACCCACCACAATGTTTATAGCAGCATTATCAACAATAGCAAAATTATTAAAAGAGCCCAAATGTCCACTGAGTGATGAATGGATAAAGAAGATGTGGTACATATACACAGTGGACTATTACTCGGCGATCAAAAAGTATGAAATCTTGCCATTTGCAATGATGTGGGGTGGAGCTAGAGAGTATTACGCTAAGCAATATAAGTCAGAGAAAGACAAATACCATATGATTTCACTCACACGTGGAATTTAAGAAACAAAACAGATGAACATATGGGGAAACGAAAGAGAAAAGAACCATGAAACAGACTCTTAACTATAGAGAACAAAGTGATGGTTGCTAAAGGGAAGGTGGGCAGGGAATGGGCTAAATGGGTGATGGGTAGTAAGGAGGGCACTTGTGATGAGCACTGGATGTTTTATGTAAGTGACGAATTACTAATTTCTACACCTAAAACTAACATTGCACTGTATGTTAACTAACTGGAATTTAAGTAAAAACTTGGGGAAAAAAAGAAGAAAGAAAGTAAAAATGTGCTCCTAAACTACAGCAGTTTTAACTAAGAACACTGTTGTGTTGAAAAGTTTTTCCCCTCACTATATGTACATCGTAATGATGACATTGGTAATGATGATGATGAACATAATGTCAATAGCCCTTAAGTAAATATACTTAAGCTATTATATGAAGAGAAAAAAATGCTTTTCCAGGGAAATCAATGGTCCTTTCTTTAACAGAAACAGAAATGCTTTTCCAGGGAAATCAATGGTCTTTCTTTAACAGAAATGTAGCAGAGTGCATGTTATAGCCCTGTTTGCCATAGAATAGAAACCAGAGTCTCTAAAGTGCTTTTAAGCTTTCAAGTTGAAAAATGCTTAACTCTGCAGATGCATTTTGCAAATGTATATGCATGGCAGAAATCCAAGAAGTTCCTGGAAGACAACAGGATGTCAGTCCAGCTTTATGAAGTGTATATATTGTCACAGTCATCACATTCTTTAACAGAGAACACGGAAGCAAGAGACATCTTTGACATAATATATTTCTGCAATTCTAAAACATACCGACAGCATTTTGAGGAGACAAGACAGTGTATTAAATGTTCACACAATAATAACCTACATCCTGATTTCAAAACGTTATTTTATATATATATTTTTAAAAGTCTATTCATTTTTTTTGGGGGGGGGGGAGAGAGGTGGAAGGAAAAGGAGACGGAGAATCTCAAGTAGTCTCCATGCTGTCAGTGCAGAGTCCAGACCAGGGCTCGATCCCACAAATCGTGAAATCATGACCTAAGCCAAAATCGAGTCAGATGCTTAACTGACTGAACTGCCCAGGCACCCCTCAAAACTTTATTTTTAAAAAATGTTTATTTATTTATTTTCACATTCCACAATTATTTGCTTTGATGGCTTGGTTTTAATTAAAAAAATTTTTTTAGGGGTGCCTGGGTGGTTCAGTTGGCTCTGTCTGACTCTTGGTTTTGGCTCAGGTCCTGATTTCATGGTTTATGAGTTGGAGCCCCACATTGGGCTCTGTGCTGACAGCGCAGAGCCTGTTTGGGATTCTCTCTGCCCCTCTCCTGCTTGCACTCTCTCTCTCAAAATAAATAAATAAACTTAAAAAAATTTTTTTTAAATTCCAGTATAGTTGACATACCATGTTATCTTAGTTTCAAGTATACAATATAGTGATTCAACAATTCTATACATTACTCGGTGCTCATTATAAGAAGTATGCTCTTAATCTCCTTCACCTATTTCACCCATCCCCCCCACCACTGACCTCCCTTCTGGTAACCATCAGTTTGTTCTCTATAGTTAAGAGTTTGTTGGAGCGACAAGATGGCGGAGAAGTAGGGAGCTCTGTAGTCTGCCCTCGCCCGCATCGATTGAACTCAGAAGGACTGAAAGGAGAATACGCTGATTTGCAAGTGGGGGAAAAGAAGAAACAGATGCCAGAAAGAAGACAACCTCAAAGATGCCTGAGTGAGTGATTGTGAACTGGAAATTGGAGGACGGGTGGGCCCCGGAGATCCAGGAGAAAGGAGCCCCAGCCCAACACAGGGAGAGCGCGCTGTGCCCCGGAAAGACAAGGGGAAGAGAAAGAGAGACGGAAAACGCACATAGAACCATCTCTAAGGGAGGAAAAGCTCACCCGTCTCCTCATATATATAACTGCTGGGCGCGGGGAGAGAAACCCGTCCCATCTGGTTGGCGAATTCTTCCTTGGGCGCAGCAGCAGCGGCATCCATTCCAAGCGGCACCGGGAGCGGCGGCGGTGGCGGCGGCCCTCCTCCAGCACAAGCCCCTCGGAGGGCGGCGATGGCGGTGGTGGCGGGCCTGGCCGGGAGGCCGGCTGCCAGCGGGAACGCATCTCATCTCCGGTGACAGTGTTGAACTATACTGTCCAAATGGACTAGGATTTGGAAGTGAGGTGGAGCTTGGAGAATACAGTTTGGCTTGCCCGCGGCACAGGGAGATCGGACTCAGAAGGGCGGATTCCAACGCTTGGTTCGAGCAGAGCTTGAAGCGCTGCCATTCTTCTCCCCACAACCACCAAGGCGGGGCATCCGAGAGCAGCCCCCAGACCCACCTACCTACGCCAAACCACGCCCATCCGCACAGGAAAGTTGCCTTTTTTCTTTTTTTTCACTTTTTTCTTTGCTTCTCCTTCTTTTCTCCTGCCATCCAGATATATTTCCCTTATCTTATTCTTATCTCTCCTCTTGGCTGGTTATACACTTTTAGACTGTCCACAGTCTTTTTCTGTCTCTGTCCCCACCTTATTTTTGGGTTTTTTTCTTTTTCTTCTTTTTATTCTTCTCTTCTCTTTCTTTTCTTTCCTTTCCTTTTCTTTACTTCCTTTCCCCTTTTGGCTTTCTTGTTTGTTTGATTTGTCGGAGCGTTTGCATGCTTTTGTTCCCTGTATGTTAGTCTGATTTCCTTTTCAGGGCTACTTCAAGAAACAAGCCAAAGTGCACATGGTGGAGAGTCCCAAATATCACTGACCAGGGAAGTAAAATAATCAAAGGCACAACAAGAGAATCTGAGAGACACCATTAAAAGAACACTTTCTGAAACGACAGGCCCTGGACAGTCAATGAGCCTCCTTCAATAGAGCAATACTAACAGGTGCACAGGGCATAACAGCTTTTAAAACTGACGAGACAGAAAGCTAGCCAAAATGACGAAACGAAAGAACTCTCCTCTAAAGCAACTCCAGGAAGAAGTCAATAGCCACAGAACTGCTCAAAACAGATTTAAGCAACATAACTGAACAAGAATTTAGAACAATTGTCATAAAATTAATTGCTGGACTTGAAAAAAACATCAAAGAGACTATTGATACACAGACTAGGGACCTTCAAAATAGCTGTGTCGAGTTAAAAAAA
>CM053560.1:58994899-59296666 GCA_028646485.1 Cryptoprocta ferox | reverse complement strand
ATGTTCGTAGCGGCACTTTCAACAATAGCCAAATCATGGAAAGAGCCTAAATGTCCATCAACTGATGAATGGATTAGGAAGATGTGGTTCATCTATACAATGGAATACTATACAGCAATGAGAAAGAATGAAATCTGGCCATTCGTAGCAAAGTGGATGGACCTCGAGGGTGTCATGCTAAGTGAAATAAGTCAGGCGGAGAAGGACAGATACCATATGTTTGGACTCATAGGTCTAACAGGAGAAACCCAACAGAGGACCATGGGGAGGGGAAGGAGGAAAAGAGTTAGGAGAGGGAGGGAGACAAAACACGAGAGACTCTTGAATACTGAAAACAAACTGAGGGCAGAAGGGGGAGGGGGAAAGGAGAAAGGGGGTGATGGTCATGGTGGAAGTCACTTGTGGGGAAGAGCATTGGGTGTTATATGGAAACCAACCTGACAATAAACTATAAAGTTAATTTAAAAAAAAAGTTTGTTTTTGGGGGGTGCATGGGTGGCTGAGACAGTTTAGCATCCGACTCTTGGTTTCAGCTCAGGTCATGATCTCATGGTTCCACGGGATTGAGCCTCGTGTGGGGGTCTGCAGTGACATCATGGCGCCTGTTTGGGATTCTCTCTCTGCCCCTCCCCTGCTTACGTGCATATGGGCATTCTCTGTCCCTCTGAAAAATAAACTTTTATTAAAAAGTTTGTTTTTTGGTTCGTCTCTTTTTTCTTTGTTCTTTTGTTTTGTTTCTTAAATCCATATATGAGTGAATCATACAGTATTTGCCTTTCTCTGACTTTTTAAATTTTTTAAATGTTTATTTTTGAGAGAGAGAGAGAGAGAGAGAGACAGAATGTGAGTGGGGGAGGGGCAGAGAGAGAGGAAGACACAGAATTGGAAGCAGGCTCCAGGGTCTGAAGTATCAGCACAGAGCCCAAGGCGCAGCTTGAACCCACGAACTGTGAGATCATGACCTGAGCTGAAGTTGGACGCTTAATCGACTAAGCCACACAGGTGCCCCCCCCTCACTGACTTATTTCACTTAGCATAACACATTCTGACTCTATCCATATTGTTGCAAACCACAAGATTTCATTCCTTTTTATCCATTCATCTACTGATGGGCACTTGAGTTGCTTCTGTGATTTGGCTATTGTAAATAATGCTGCAATAAACATTAGGAGTGCGCATATCTTTTCAAATTAGTGTTTTCTTATTTTTTGGGTAAATACCTAGTAGTGGGGTTACTGGATCATATGGTAATTCTATTTTCAACTTTTTTGAGGAAACTCCATACTGTTTTCCACACTGGTCATACCAGTTTGCATTCCCTCCAACAGTGCAGGATGACTCCTTTTTCTCCACACCCTCACCAACACTTGTTGTTTCTTGTGGTTTTTATTTTGGCCATTCTGACAGGTGTGAGGTGATACCTAATTTTGATTTGTATTTCCCTAATGATGAATGTTGTTGAGTATCTTTTCATATGTCTGTTGGCCATCTGGATGTCTTTGTTGGAGAAATGTCTGTTCATGTCTTTTTTAATAAGATTATTTGGTTTTCTGGTGTTGAGTTGTGTAAGTTTTTTTTTTAGGTTTATTTTTACTTACTGAGTGGGGGGCAGTGTGGGGGAGAGAATCCCAAGCAGGCTCCTGGCTCAGTGCAGAGCATGATATGGGGCTTGATCTCACAACCTCGAGATCGTGACCTGAGACAAAACCAAGAGTTGGATGCTTAACCAACTAAACCACCCAGGTGGCCCTTGTAAGTTCTTTATATATTTTGGATAATAACCCTTTATTGGATATATCATTTCCAAATATCTTCTCCCTTTCAGTAGGATGTCTTCTAGTCTTGTTGATTGTTTCCTTCACAGTGCAGAAGCTTTTTATTTTGACATGGTCCCAACAGCTTATTTTTGCTCTTATTTCCTTTGCCTCAGGAGATACATCTAGAAAAATGTTCTATGGCCTATGTCAGAGAAATTACTGCCTGTCCTCTCTTTTAGGATTTTTATGATTTCAGGTCTCACATTTAGGTCTTTAATTCATTTTGAGTTTATTTTTGTGTATGGTGTAAGAAAATGGTCCAGTTTCATTGTTTTGCATGTAGCTGTCTGGTTTTTCCAGCATCATTTGTTGAAGAGAGGGTCTTTTTCCCATTGAATTTTCTTTCCTCCTTTGTGGAAGATTAATTGGCCGTGTAAATGTAGCTTCATTTCTAGGCTCTCTGTTCTGTTCCATTGATTTATATGTCTATTTTTTTTAAGTTTATTTATTGATTTTGAGAGAGAGAGTAGGGGAGGGGCAGAGAGAGAGGGAGAGAGAGAGAGAATGGCTCGAACTCACTAATTGTGAGATCATGACCTAAGCTGAAATTAAGAGCGGAATGCTCAACAGACTGAGCCACCCAGGCACCCCTCAATGTGTCTATTTCTATGCCAGTACCATACTGTTTTGATTATTATAGCTTTGTAAGTATATCTTGATATCTGGGATTGTGATACTTCTAGTTTTGTTCTTCTTTTTCAAGATTGCTTTGGCTATTTGGGATCTTTTGTGGTTCCATACACATTTTAAGTTTATTTGTTCTAGTTCTGTGAAAAATGCTGTTGGTATTTTGATAGGGATTGCCTTAATTGATTTCAAAACTTTAAATAGAACAATAAAACTGTATATTAGGAGCAAGGAATATTGTACTTTCTGTTTAGGTCTTGTATAGCATATTCCTCTACATCCTGAAGAGAAAGCTATTTCAATAATGTTGTTGCTAAATACATGCCCAGGAGTCTTTCAAACAAACACCATAGAATTAGTGTATTCATAACTGGGCATAGAGTTAATTGAATAGTATTTTTCTGGACTCAAACTATGGAATATGAAGAATTAGAAGAGGACACCAATAGTAGAGGCCAACTTCTTTAAACCTCAGTTTTCTCCTCTGTAAAATGGGTAAAATAAAGTACTACCCTCATAAGATTGGTAAGAAGATTAATGAGATAATACATATAAAGTGCTTAGCAGAGCGTCGAGAACACAATACTGTCTACTGCTCTGTAGAAATTCAGAAGGAACTTCAAAGAAAAGGCTGGGGATTATTATTATCTATTCTTGGTATTACTCAATCTAATTCAACAAATATTTAATGATCATCTACTTTATACCAAGAGTTGGGCTGGGAACTCCTATAGGAGGAGATAAAGAAGAACTTTATGATTATGTTGTCTTAGGAAAAGAGAGCAGATGAGAAATATTTGGCAAATTTAATTTTATTAACTGAATTTTGGGTTTATGTATTGAGTATATTTAAGTTACCCAATATATTAAATAAATTGAACTAATTAAATATGTTAAGTATGTTATGTTGCTCTAAATATACCTGTTTAGTTTAATGTATTCTGTTTTATATACATGACTTAGAGATAATTTTGTATTTGTTAATAATGCTAACCAAAGAATGCTTTATTTTTTTAATCAATTTAATTTCTTTTTAAGTAACTGCCACGTGCAGTGTGGGGCTTGAACTCACAACCCTGAGATCAAGAGTCTGATCTGACTGAGCCACTGACTGAGCCAGCCAGGTACTCCAAGAATGGTTTATTTATAAATGGCACTAACCCAGTTTCCCCAAGAAAATTAAAATAAATGAGTTAACCAGAGTAGAGCCCTTACCTCTAATCCTGGGCCTTAGAAGTAGATGAATCAATTAAGAAATACCTCTCACTTCTGGTGCACCTAGGTGGCTCAGTCAGTTAAGCATCCGACTCTGACTCAGGTCAAGATCTTGTGGTTCGTGGGTTCGAGCCCCACGTCAGGCTCTGTGCTGACAGCTCAGGACCTGGAGCCTGCTTTGGATTCTGTGTCTCCTTCTCTCTCTGCCCCTCCTCTGCACTCTGTCTGTCTCTCTCTCAAGAAATGAATAAACTTCAAAAAAATTTAAAAAATAAAAGAAATACTGCTTACTTCTAAAATAGCAAACTTGAGATGTACTAGGACAGGTCCTTGTTCCTGATGGCAAGAGTGAATGGCCCTGTAGGACACTTTAGGATTAGACATTATCCTAGGTATGTGTAAATAGCCAGTCTTCGAGATGGCCTCAGGGATCCTTGTCTCTGATAACTGCAGCCCCAGACAAAATCTGATTGCATCCTCATGAAAGAATCCAAGAAAGAATTTCCTGGCCAAGCGCTTTCCAAATTCCTGACTCATAGAAACAAGGAGAGAGAGTACATAATTATTGTTGTTTTAAGCCCCTACATTTTAGAATAAATTATTACTGATATCAAATGTATTGAGATGATGTTAAGTCATTGAAGGGTATTAAGCAGAAAACTACATGGTCAGACTTGCATCTTAAAAATAATTCCACCTGGGGTCACCTGGGTGGCTTAGTCAGTTAAATGTCCAACTTTGGCTCATGTCATGATCTCACAGTTTGTGAGTTCAAGTCCCGTGTCGGGCTCTGTGCTGACAGCTCAGAGCCTGGAGCCTGCTTCAGATTGTGTCTCCCTCTCTCTCTGACCGTCCCCTGCTTGTGCTTTGTCTATCTCTCAAAAATAAACATTAAAAAAAATAATAATCCCACGTGGGGCACTTGGGTGGCTCAGTCGGTTAAACGTCCAACTTCGGCTCAGGTCATGATCTCACCGTTTGTGAGTTCAAGCCCTGTGTTGGGCTCTGTGCAGACAGCTCAGAACCTGGAGCCTGCTTTGGATTGTGTGTCTCCCTCACTCTCTTTCTGCCCTCCCCTGCTTGCACTCTTTCTCTCTCTCTCCGTCTCTCTCTCAAAAACAAATAAACATTAAAAAAAATAATAATCCCACCTGTGGTGTGGAAGTTGGGAAACTAAAGGCAGGAAACTAGTTAGGAAGCTATCGCCCCATCCAGGTATGATGTGGTAGGGACCAAAACTAAGTGAGTAGCAATCAAGCTGGAGGTTAGACAACCAGATAAAGAAGTGTTTATAAAAGATAGAACTTCCTCCATTATATCTTCATTTAAAAATTTTTTAAATCTAAGTAGATTCCAAGCCCAATATGGGACTCTAACTCATGAGCCTGAGATCTAGAATCACATACTCTACTGACTGAGCCAGCCAGGTGCCCCAGGACTGCCTCCATTAAGTGACTGATTGGCTGTGGCAGGAAAGGTAGAGACTAAAATGATTTCTGTGTTCTTTTTTTTTTCCTTCTCCTAGAATCTTGGTGTGTGAGTAATAGCATTCCCCAGCTCTGATAATTTGTGAAATTGTATAACTTCATAAAAAGGATATTTTCCATTTGCCCTGCAGATCTACCTTTCAGTCTTCTTCACCCTGCTCTCTAGAGTGATTGACCCTTATGGACTGTTCAATGTTTTTGACTTCCAGTTGGGTTCAACCAATGAAGATCCCCAGCAGAGATCAGAGAAACAGAAGACAGTGAAGGTGGTGTTATAATTGCCCAATCTCATCCCCAAAAGGTCACCTTGGACTGCCTAGTCCTTTGACCAAACATCACATTCCTCTCCTTGGCAGGTTCCACATCTGTCTGGAGGGTGTGCTCCCCCCTCCCTTCATCCTTCCAGGCCAACAGGTAGGATTAGCCCTGATACCGTTATCCTTGTGGTTTCCCTACACACTGTGCACACTTGTGTAAATGGGACCTTTATTAAACCCACCTTGATTATCCTAATTTGAGTGTGCCATCTGTTTCCTCCTGGGACTTAGACGGATGCACCTGATAGAAGCAATTTGCCAGGCTATTATTGGCCATAAATATCCAATTATAAATTAGCTTATGAGATTGCTTTTCAAGGTATAATTACCTAAGTTTGGGCTTGGAGGGAATGAGACATAAAACAAATAAATCTTCACATAGATAAAAGAGAACACAACGCAACCAAAAAAGCAAGGGGGTGTGAATCCAAGCGATCTCAGCGATCTCAGCGATCTCAGCGTTCCAGACCAGCAGTTGACCACACTTTGGGTCTCATTTTTCTCATCTGTAAAATAAGAGTTTTAAAATAGATGAGTGGCTTTCAATCTGTATTTTACAAAACGCCACAGTTTCCCAGCAGCACCTCAATGTCCACCGGCCTGGGAGGGGAGAGATACAGAGAAAGGACAGGAAGAAAGAGACAGAGCCCTATCCCTACTTCAACCAGGACGGTTCTGTTGTCTGCTTTATATGGAACAGAATAACCAAGAAGGTGACTGAGGATTCCAGATCAAGGACAGGCTACTTTGTTTTAGAGACTTCTGACGTCATGGATGCAAGATGGGGTGTTCCAGCTGCCAGTCCTCTAGGGAAAGGTGGGCGTTGGGCCGTGTGTGTGTGTGTGTGTGTGTGTGTGTAAAGAGCAGTTTGGAATATTTGCCCTTTGCGTGCATTAAACTGGGTGGGGAAGGACATCGTACCTCCCTTTTCTAGGACACATCGCAGGTATCTGCAGTGGGGAACAATCCAGGGATTGTTGCATCGCATCGGAGGCGATGCAAATTAGTTCAAATCTGAGTCCCCACACTCCCAGCAGAGAGCAGTAGGCAAGTAAGAGGAGGACTGGGTCCCAGCCTGAGTCTGCCCTCTGGAGTTTGTGGATTTAAAACAGAGAGGAGTTCTGGGGAAGAAAAAAAAAAGACACGTTCCTGGGATTGGTATGCATATGTGTGTGCATGCGGTAGACTTATTTGGTTTTAATGTTAAAAGGAATGTGATTACATTTTGGACCCCTATCTGGTAGAAGCGACACATACTCATGACATGTAGACAGTGCGTGGCACAGAAGAGGTGCTCAATAACTGGGGAATAAATGAATGCATGGATAAATGGGAAGTGAATGAATTCTAGGTTACACTGCACTGGAAGGTAAGCGTTCTGCTCTTCAAAACATGTATGGAAAGCAGTGAGCTAGTTCATATTAGAAGTCCAGTTCGCTCTGATGGCCAGTGGGTGTGGGCATCCCTGTTCTTACTGGACCCTTGCTGGTCCTTCCAGACATCAGGAGGGCTATTGGCTACTGGCAAAGGGAGAGAAGCAGGGAAAGAAAAATAGTAGAGAATACAAATTTCAAATGATGCACATTTTTCTATCTCTGTCATTGGCATTTTCTTTCTTTTATGGTTCAACAAGTTCAAAGAAAAATTTAAGTGATTTAAAGCTGCAAAGTAGTCACTAGATTTTTTTTTTCAGCTTCTTATAGACTCTCAAGAAGTTGAAAAACTATGGGGCGCCTGGTTGGCTCAGTCAGTTGGGTGTCCGACTTCGGCTCAGGTCATGATCTCACAGTCTATGGGTTCAAGCCCTGTGTCGGGCTCTGTGCTGACAGCTCGGAGCCTGCTTCAGATTCTGTGTCTCCCTCTCTCTCTGCCCCTCCACTGCTCACTCTCTGTCTTTCTCTCTCTCAAAATAAAATAAAGACATAAAAAAAAAAGTTGAAAAACTAGTATGGAGAGACTAGTGCACATTAGAAACTGTGTACCTTACAGAAATATATATTTTTTAAATATAAAATCCAGTTAAATATTTTGGGGTCACTTTATTCCATTTAGTTATTCTTCTGACATGTTGATTACTTTAGAAATTAGGATGTTAACAGACAATTGATCACATGTAGCGGTATCTCAGACACACTTCTGATTAAGGAATCCAGTTGGTTCCAAAAAAAAAAGTTACTGCTCTCTCTTTCAGAGGATAAGCCTTCAGAAAAAGGTCACTCACTAGAAAAGTTACAGAGAAGAAAGGGTTATAATTTAATGTGTTTCAAAAATTTGAGTCATCTTGTGAACCACGAGCTGCCTGGCTCTCTGGAAGGTAACCAGTAGAGGGCACTCCAGGCTTCATAGACTGCAAAAAATGCTCGTGGATCAGTTCAGAAACCTTAATCTTTTTCTTCCTGAAAGATACTTTCACCTTATTATGAGCTTGCCTCTTGGATGATTGCAGAGTAGTTTTCTTGGTAACAAAACCCAGAACTGCTGAACTCCCAGTCATGTTACTATTACACAAATAATTTAAAAATAACCCAATGTTCTTGTCTGAGTGTTGCCCCATTATTCAACTTTGAATCGGTCACTTAATGATACAGGATTTCAGGAAATAACACACTCACAGTTATCGGGATTTCTTAATCCTGAATGCTCTTGCCTGAATCCACATACATTGCCTGAACCCAAATGCAATGCAGATCTATTTCTACATCAGCCTTTAAATAACTTGTAATGTGCTTTGAGCAGCTTGGCAGGAGAGCAAACCATGCTCTTTTTCATCTTTTAAGAGCAACGTGCAAAGTAGGATTATAATTTTCCCTGTAAACATGCAGACATAACTAGAACCTCAGCAGAAATAAACCAATGTGTGTTTTCTATGCAGCGAAGATCCTCTGGAAGTGGGAGGAAAACTAATATTTGCCAAAGACTTAGCACTCGTCGGGCACTGGCTAGGTGTTTTATACACAATGTCATTTCATGCTCCTGCTGACATGCCTACCTGGGGAAACAGAAGTTGCTCAAGGACATCCAGCTAACTAGTGGCAGGAGAGAAGCAAACCCAGATGTTTCTGGCTCTGTGAGGCTGTTTTTCCCGGGAGCTCCCTGATCTGTACTTAGTCACTCTGTCATGACTTTTCCTGGCACTTTCTGGGAACGTGTTCCACAGTGACGTTCATGTTCCCTGATTTCTGATTGCTTGTGTTTTAGAATTTGCGTGTTGCTTGCAATATGCCATCTGTTGTTATGAAAGTGCCTCAAACTGGGGTAATAGAGTTAAGAAAAAAGAACTTTTTTGTAGGGGCAGAATGGTAAGAGAGGGGGGTTGGGCGAGGCAATGAAGGGAGACCTTTGTTTTTCATTCTGTATATTTTGTCATGTTCGAATATTTTATGATTAGAACATCTTCATGCATTACCTTTTTGAATAGAAAAGGAAATGAAGAAACTTTCCAGGAAAATATGAAAAACCACTGTAGAGACACAGTGCAGTACTTTTTTATGATATATTTATAGTAATTTGAAGATAAAGACCTTTTTTGAGAGAGGAAAAAAGAGGACCTAGATTTCATTATATGGCTATTTTCTTCTCTTCATCTCTCACACCCTACACACAGAAACACAAACAAAAGCCTCTTGTTTCCCCTGATGGAACAACGATGACTAAGTGAATAAACCATCCAGTCACCAAAACTTCATTCCCGGTCATTTGACACCATGTAGGGAATACTATGTTGGAAATGTGCAGCTGTTCGAATCCTGAGGAGCACCACGCCTGGAGGTTAGAGCATTTGAAAGAAAGAACTAGTCACTACTACTAGTCTCTAAAAGAACTGTGGATGCTTCATTTAAATGGTTGCACCATTAATTTGAGGGCAAGAAGGGTGAAAACGTTTCCCCCTTTCTTCTCCTTAACTCCAGCACAGACTATCTTCATCATAAGTTTAAAAATTTTAGGGTTAGATGTATAAACTAGAGCCTGTTCAATTCATTCACCCTCCTGTAAACGACTCTAAAGTCAAACTTGTACCAATAAATGGAAGCACTCTGGGGTTAATTGTTAGACATGAAAAGGGTTTAATGACGTCCCCTGATGATTCAGTATCTGCTGAGAAGAGTTTACCACAGAGAAGCACGACAATGGGAACAGAGTCATGACACTTCCCCCTCCATTACTCACACTGCTTTGAAACCTTATTAAAATTAGTGCATTGTGAAAGCTCTATTTATTCCAGTTATTCTGGCAAAAATCCCCTTGGTAAGTGGGAGCACCTTCAGCTTTTTTTTTCACCACCTCAATAATCAGAACCGCTTATGTATTCATCAGTGCCCCCTGCGCAGGGTGAATTTTGTGCATCTATACATATATATTGTATTAAGCACACATACATGTATATAGGTACGTGTGCACACATATATGTAGGTTTATACACAATATATACACATGTATATATACATATACATACATGTATATATATTCATATATTTTGTCTTAAGAAACTGAGGGCCTATACAACAGATTCTCCTTTTGCCTGTCTTTTCTCTCTGATCTTTAATTTATTTTATTTTTTAAAGATTATTAATTTACTTAGAGAGAGCGAGAGCGCACACATGCATGCCCAAGCCAGAGCGGGAGGGTCAGAGAGAGGGAGAGAGAGAGAATCCCAAGCAGTCTCTGCACTGTCAGCACAGAGCCTGAAGAGGGGCTTGAACCAGAACCATAAGATCATGACCTGAGCCAAAACCAAGAGTCAGATGCTTAGGCGACTGTGCCAGCCAGGCGCCCCTCACTCTGATCCTTTAAAAATCACTGTGGGGCACCTGGCTGGCTCAGTTGGTGGAGCATGTGACTCTTGACCTCGGGGTTGTGAATTTGAGCCCCATGTTGGGTGTAGAGATTACTTAAAAATAAAAATCTTTAAAAAATAGTAAGAAATGAAAAATAAAAATCACTGAATTACTGCCTCATAGGCTCGTTCTTCATAAACTTTTCATGTAATCCTATGTATAAGATCTGGATCATAAGCTGAGTAGATTTGCTGCAGTCATTGTGACCGTGTTATGTTCACCTATTTGATATTTTTACTCATTCTCTTGGTTCTTAAGACTTCTCAGTAAAAATGCTCTTTAGGAGCATTTTAATCCAACAATTTAGGTTACCTCTTATTTTTTAACAGTACAGAAAAGTATTATTTTACATAACAAGAAGTCCAGAGGTGGGGCAGTTTCGGAGTTGGTTAATTTGGTGGCTCAATGTTGTCAAGGACACAGATTCTTTCCATTTGTTCTCTGGCCATCCCAACTGAATTGGCTTTTGTCCCCTAGCCTGTCCCTTCCCGGTCTCCTATGAAACTTCTCTTCCTGATTATTCTTGGTTCTTTTTCTGGTTTCCTTCCCTAAAGGAGTTTTGCCTCAGGAGATCTGAGGCTTTGCAGGTAGACTAACCTCCATCCTGTTTCTCCAGAAGGGCACCTGATCTGATTCCAGCTGGCATAGCTCTGAGTCCCAGGGCCCCTCTCCTAACATAGTGTTGAGAATTAATTTGCACTTTGAATGAAAAACCACAAGCAGGGGCCCCTGGGTGGCTCAGTCGGTTGAGGGTCTGACTCTTGACTTTGCCTCAGGTCATGATCTCACTGTTCTTGGAATCAAGTCCTGAATCAGGCTCTATACTAAAGCCTACTTGGGATTCTCTCTCTCTCTCTCTCTCTCTCTCTCTCTCTCTCTCTCTCTTCCTCTGCCCCTCTACCCCTCTTGTGCTTTCCCTGTCTCCCTAAAAATAAATAAATAAATAATAAAATAAGATAAAATAAAATAAAATAAAATAAAAACCATAAGTAGCTCAGGGATGGGATTCATTGCTTTTTCCTCATTCTCTCTGCACCCCATACCCCTGGGTCTCTGGGTGTCCAGCATACCCTGCTGCTTCTCCTCTGGCCTGGAAGTCTCCCCAGGTTTCAGACTAGACCCCTCAACAGAATAGTTCCTCCCCTGCAAAAGTCACCCATTCTGTGGCTTCCCCTTTCACTGCTCTGTAAGTGACTTCCTTTACCTTATGTAGGAAGAGAATCAAGGGTGCCTCGGTGGCTCAGTTGGTTAAGCGTCCAACTCCAGTTCAGGTCATGATCTCACGGTTCACGGATTTGAGCCCTGCATCAGGCTCTATGCTGACACCTGAGAGCCTGGAGCCTGCTTCAGATTCTGTCTCTCTCTCTCTCTCTCTCTCTCTCTGCCCCTCCCCCACTTCTTGTTCTCTCTCAAAAATAAACATTAAAAAAAAAAAAAAGGAAGAGAATTGGGTTCCCATCTCCAATGCCAACCTATTGGGCTTGTCACCTGAATGTTCTGTCATTGCTTTAACTTGAAGGTGCCCTGAGGCGCCTGGATGACTCAGTTGGTTAAGCATCCGACTTTGGCTCAGGTCATGATCTCACGGTTCATGAGTTTGAACCCCGCATCGGGCTCTGTGCTGACAGCTCAGAGCCTGGAGCCTGCTTTGGATTCTGTGTCTCCCTCTCTCTCTGCCCCTGCCCCGCTCATGCTCTGTTTCTGTCTCAATAATAAATAAATAATTTTAAAAAAATTATAACTTGAACATGCCCCAACCCGAATGCTCCATCCCTTCCCTCTTCAGACTTGTCATTGTGTAGATGCTAACATTTATTTTTCTGTTTAAATATGCTATGAAGTGAAAAAGCTAAGAACTGAAAAACAGTGGGATTATTTTCAGTACAAGCCACCTTTTAGTTTTATTAATTTATGTATTTTTTAAATGTTTACTTATTTATTTTGAGAGAGTGAGAAGGGGAGGGACAGAGAGAGAGGGAGAGAGAATCCCAAGCAGGCCCTGTGCTATCAGTGCAGAGCCCCATGTGGGACTCGAACTTGAACTCACGAACAGTGAGATCATGACCTGAGTCAGATGCTTAACCAACTGAGCCACCCAGGGGCCCTCAAGCCACCTTTTAAAAAAAGTACAGGGACCAAAAATGAAGATGAAAAATTGCTGGGGCTTGCATTGACTTATGAGGCCCATTATGTAAATAAAAATTAAGAGGAAAACAACAGCTTTAGTACCAAAGGGGTAAGTGCTAAATTTCAGAATGACTGGATGAGATATGACAATTAAATGCAATGTATGATTTTTTTTCCTTTTGTCTTTTTGAAGTCTAAATCTTTTTTTAAACCCAAGGAGGATATTATTGGGGCAATTTGGACTATTTGAATATGGACTGTGTATCAGATAATACTAGTGCATTTATGTTAAATTTCTTGAGATACTTGATTCTATGGTTATGTGGGAGGAATGTCTTTCTTCTTAGGAAATAAATACACATGGAAGTATTAGGGGATGAAATGTCACAGCATCTATAATTAACTCTTAAATGGTTCAGCAAAAAGTTAAAAATTAAAAAGCAGAACGAGAGATAACAAATGCAATGAAATTCTGCTCATAAATCTTAGTAAACAGCATATGGTGTTCGTGGCACTACTTCTAACTCTTCTCTATGTTTGAAAAATTTCAAAATAAGAAGTTGGCAAAAAGCTGTGACTGGTAGAGAAAATCACTCTTCTGACTCAAGGACTCTGTGTGTATGTGTGTAAGGTGGTCATGGTTTAAATTTATATTTAGAAATTTTGGAGGTATGATCATTCAAGAAAGCAGATGTGATCACTGTCTATTTAAAACGAGTAACAGTTTGAACTGTTCTAATGGGTGGCAGGGCTGCTCAGGAATGTTGCTTCCTGAAGGCAGGGGTTGCGTTAATCCCCTCTCCAAAGGCCTCCACCACTTGGCAGAAAGCCCTGCGGGCTGCACACATGCCCCCTGAAGAAACTGGGCTGCACGGATCACTGCCAGTAGCTTTGTTCAGATATAGGCACGGTGCGCTGGGTTCTCCCAGAGACTGGGTCTCCACCGGAAGTGGGAAGTAACACATTGCTCCCACCAGTTGTCAAACCCTGTTCTAAGCTTTCACATACATCACCTCCCTCCCTTTGCACAGCCTCCTGGTGGGGTAGGAATGATCATTCCCTGCCACAAATGAGAAAAAGCTCATGTGTGATTAAGTTTTAGCCCCAAGTCATAAAACTGGGTTAAGTGTGGCTACTGAGATTCAAAGCAGGTCTTTCCTCACAGGAAACCCAACAATTGTTACAAAACTTGTTTCCCTGACTCCAGGCTGCCCTGACTGGAGCACGATGCACAATCTTGGATAGTTTACATATTATCCACCTGGCTGTGGAGCCAAATTGCTGTTTGCTATGGAGAAGCTGGAGGTTGTGTAATTCTGTGCCCACTGAGAGTAGGGGTTATCCAGCTTCCAGAGCTGCCCACGATGTTGTGGACACAAGTGAAGTCAAACAGTTTGGCTAAATTCCCTCCTGCTTGAGAGCACGGTATTAACAGCTCTGAGGGGCTCGGCTGTAGCAGCCATACTTCAGGAAAGGAATCCATTCCAAGCTTGCTCTCTCACGTCTCTCTAAGCGGGCAACATCAGGGGTTTGTTTTTGCTTTTCAGAAAGTGACTCAGGAAATAATTTCCTGAATTTCAATGAGCTTGCTTCCTACTGCTGATCCTCCAGGACCAGTAGACCTTCGCTTTTGCAATGTTCATTCTTTTCTTTTTAAAACTATTTGAAACTAGATGTGGGTTCTGTTTTCATTTTTTCTTTCCCAATGAAAGTTTTATTTTTTTAAAGTAACATTTTTATCAGATCAAAATCCATAACAAGAGTTGCTATTTACTGATGTGGCAGAAATTTACTATGTGATTTATAAGTATTATATATACCATTAGCTTCCTGCAACAACCTCATGGGTAGGTATCCTTCTGAGGGGAAACTAAGTACCAGGCCACTCAACTACTAGGTGGCAGAGGTAGGGCTGGGGCTGGAATTCAGATCTAGCTAACAGCAGAGTTCATAATTTTTTTTTTTTTTTTTTTTTTTTTAGAGAGAGAGAGCACTAGCAGGGGACAGGGAAGAGAGAGAGAGAAGGGAGAGAGGGAGAGAGAGAGAGAGAGAGAGAGAGAGAGAGAAATATCTTAAGCAGGCTCCACACTCAATGCAGATCCTGACATGGGGCTTGATCATGACCTGAGCTGAAATCAAGAGTTGGATGCTCAACCCACTGAGCCACTCAGGTGTCCCAGAGTCCATATTCTTAATTACAGCTGTCTCCTAACTATAAAAACGTATGTGTTCATTGTAAAAATATTTGGAAAATATAGAAAGTCTGAAGAAATAAATTCCCTTGAAATCCCGTCTACTGAAATAAATCACCAGTAACATTGTCTTCAACCTTTCTCTCTGCATATATATCTTTAGCATACCTACAATGTGTATATTTTCATACAATGTTAAGTGAAAAGCAGGAAAAAAAATGGAATAAAGAAAAGAAAAGAAGAGCAGGAAGAGGCACCTGGGTAGCTCAGTTGGTTAAGCATCTGACTCTTAATTTCAGCTCAGGTCATGATCTCATGGTTTGTGGGTTCCAGCCCCTTATTGAGTTCTGTTCTGACAGCTCAGAGCCTGCTTGAGATTCTCTCTCTCCCCCTCTCTCTGAACCTCCCCCCTCATTCTCTCTCTCAAAAAGAAATAAATATTAAAAAAAAAAGAAAAGCAGGAAATAAAACTACACTGAATAATTCTACTTTTAAAAAAATCAATATATAGATAGGACTCTTACTCCACAGTTATCAAGTTTTTTTTTAATTTTTTAAAAATTACATTTATTGTTTTTGAGAGATAGAGACAGACAGAGCACAAGTGGGGGAGGGGCAGAGAGAGAGGGAGACACAGAATCTGAAGCAGGCTCCAGACTCTGAGCTGTCAGCACCAAGCCCGACTCGGGGCCCAAACCCACAAACTGTGAGATCATGACCTGAGCTGAAGTTGGATGCTCAACCGACTGAGCCACTCAGGTGCCCCCATCATGTTTTTTAATCTAACATGATGTAAGGAGTATTTTCCAATATCATTAAATATTACTCAGAAACAATTTTTAATGGCCATAATATTTCATCATGTAAATTTCCTATCATTTAGTCTTTATGCTGATACCTTTTCTTCTATCATAAATAAAATTGTGGTGAACATCTACATACATTTTTGTTCTATTCTTAGGAATGATCAAATATGTATTGAACTCCTAGTATGTGCTAGCTACCATGCTAGGTACAAGAGAGACAATGGTGAGGAAAAGAACCATGATCTCATCCTTTGGGGAGTTAACAATCTAGTGAAGAGGTTTTAATCCACATTAATCCACTGAACACACAAAAAAATTATAAATATATACTGTGATAAAAAGGAAAGGCACATGTTGCTGAGAGAATGTACCACCAGAGAGATCTGCCCTAGTTGAGGGGATTACAGAAAATCTCTCCAAGGAAGTAATAATGGGCTTGAGATCTGAGTGAAAAGTAGGAGTTAGCTGAGCAGGGATGGTGGACAAGAGCATTCTAAGCAGTGGGAACAGTAAATGCAAAGGTCCTGTAATAGGAAGCAGCACAGGGCACTTGAGGAACAGTCAGCATAGTTGGAGTAGGTGTAGCCCAGAAAGCAAGAAGGTATAGGAGTTAGAGAGGTGGGGGTCATAGTGAAAGGGTGGGGGTTGGTCCCTGCAGGCCTCATTGAAGATCTTGATCTTTATCCTAAAATGTGAAGAGAATGAAGGATTGTCAACAGAGTGAACTCTGAGTTGAGAAAGGTCCCTCTGCTCGCATGGAGGACATGCAGGAGATGGGGCAAGACCGTGGGGAATCTTAACAGTAATCCTACTGAGAGATGATAGCAGCCTGTGCCAGGGACACAGGAAGAGGTAAACAAATCCGAGAGATCTTTTAGAAGATAAGATTTGGAGGACTGGTGACGATTTGTTAAGGAAATATGAGAAGGAGGTATCGGACTGCCGCCTGGTTTCTGACTTATAGAACTAGAGGCACAGTCCTTCAGTCAGGAATACTGGTGAAAAAGCAAGTTTGTGGGAGGTCATACAATCATGAAGCTAGGTTAGGAAATCTTTTTCTTTTGTAAAGAACCAATTTTAGGGTGCCTGGGTGGCTCAGTCGGTTAAGTGTCCAACTTTGGCTCAGGTCGTCATCTCATAGCTCATGAGTTTGAGCCCCACATCGGGCTCTGTGCTGACAGCTCAGAGCCCGGAGCCTGCTTCAGATTCTGTGTCTCCCTCTCTCTCTGCCCCTCCCCTGCTTGCACTCTCTCTCTCCCAAATATAAATACTAAAAAAAATCAGAAAAACAATTTTTGTAATTTTGGTTTAATGGAAAATTTTACATTTAGGAGTTTAATTTCCACATATTTGGGCATTTTCTAAATTACTTGTCATTACTAATTTCTAATTTCACTCCATTGTGATCAGAGAACATATTTTTTTTCGACCCACTGATTCAAAGCAGAAAGGCAAAGATAATCTTTGTTTACTCTTTAATCTTTCAGGACTCAACATGGCACATGGTGGCAGTTAATAGAAGAACCAAAGTATCATCCTACAGATTAGTTTACTGGCCATAGGGGAAAACACAACTTGTAATGGGGAGGATCAGATGGATCAATCATGGCTTCACTATCAGTGGGAAAACCAGATATTGTGTGCACCTAATGTGATGCAGTATGAAGGACGCAGAATCACCTAGGAAGTATCCTACCAAAAATGTTTAGTCTGAGCCTAACCAACCTTTTTTTTAAGTTTATTTATTTATTTTGAGACAGAGAAAGAGAGAGAGAATGTGTGTGCATGTACAAGTGTGTGAGGGGCGGGAGAGAGAGAGAGAGAGAGAAAAGAAACAGAATCTCCCTGTACTGTCAGTGCAGAGCCAGACATGGGGCTGGAACCCACAAACCGTGAGATCATGACCTGAGCTGATCAAAAGTCAGACACTAAACCAACTGAATCACCCAGGTGCCCTTAACCAACCTTTCAGATCAAACTGTCAGCTTATAGGAAATGCAGGGAATAGAAGAACAACGGAAATGACATCACAAGGAAACCATCAGACAAATCCAGAAGGTGGGACATTCTACAGGACATACCAAGTTTTGTCAAGAAGTCAGTGCATTAAAAAAAAAAAAAAAAAAAAAGGTTTCTTGGAGACTGTTCTAGATAAGAAGCGTAAGAAGAATAAAAACCAAATGTAAGGTGGACTTCGTTGGATAGCAGTTCAAATACACAAGCTATAAAAAGACATTTTGGGGCTCCTGGGTGGCTTAGGCAGTTAAGCACCCAACTATTTCAGCTCAAGTCTCGATCCCATGGTTTGTGAGATCGAGCCTCACGTCAGCCTCTGTGATGAGCATGGAGCCTGTTTGGGATTGTTTCTCTCTCTGCCCCTCCTCTGCTCATGCTCTCTCTCTCTCTTACAGTAAATGAATCAACTTAAAAAAAGACATTAAGGGGTGCCTGGGTGGCTCAGTCGGTTGAGCGTCCGGCTTCGGCTCAGGTCATGATCTCGTGGTTCGTGGGTTCGAGCCCCACGTCGGGCTTTGTGCTGACAGCTAGCTCAGAGCCTGGAGCCTGTCTTCAGAGTCTGTGTCTCCCTCTCTCTCTGACCTTCCCCTGCTCATGCTGTCTCCCTCTCTCTCTCAAAAATAAATAAAACACTAAAAAAAATTTAAAAAAAGACATAAAGACTTTTTTGGGATAGTTGGGAAAATTCGACTATATAATGAGATATTAGATTAAGAAACCATTAATTTGTTAGGTGTGATAATGGTCTCTTTTTTTAAAAAAATTTTAATGTTTATTTATTTTTTAGAGAGAAAGAGAGACAGAGTGTGAGCAGGGGAGGGGCAGAGAGAGGGGGGAGACACAGAATCTGAAGCAGGCTCCAGGCTCTGAGCTGTCAGTACAGAGGCCGATGCGGAGCTTGAACTCCCGAACCATGACATCATGACCTGAGCTGAAGTCAGCCGCTTAACCGACTGAGCCACCCAGGCGCCCCCATGCTACCATTTCTAAGCTGTAAATAGAGGAGTAATAGGACCACAACTAGCCTTGTTTGGAGGAATAACCTATGAGATAATCTATGTGAAGTGGCCATAGTAAGTTCTCAATAGATGTTAGCTATGATGATGATGATGGGTTATCCAATAACTCTGGAGTTTGGTATTATTCCCACTTTTCAGATGAGGACTCTGAGGCCCACAGAAGTTAATACTTTGCCCAAGGTCATGCACCTACTAGAAAATAGGGGCAGGCATTCTGATGATTATGACTGTAAAAGCCAGGCTCTTGCACCATGTCATTTTGCCTGCCAAAGCAGATGTATTTTGTGGTATAATATGCATTTATAGAAGCCACTTTAAGAATTATTTAATTGCAAGGGTGCCTGGGTGGCTCAGTCAATTAAGCGTCTGACTCCTGATTTGACTCAGGTTATGATCTTGCAGTCTTGAGATCAAATGAGCGTGGAGCCTGCTTGGGATTCTGTGTCTCCCTCTCTCTCTGCCCCTACCTTACTCGCACTCTCTCAAAATAAATAAACTTAAAAAAAAAAAGAATTATTAACTGCACCTGAGAAATTAATGTGCTAAATAACACCACATGTCTAATTTTGACATAGCCTTTTATGCCAAAGTGATATTATTTATTTAATGTTCCCCAAACTGCTCTAGCTTGATCATCTGACATAAGTGGATCAATAAGATGACAATTTGTCACTGTTAGCAAAACAAATCGACTTTCCATCTATTCATGTGGTATATCTGAACAGCCCTGGGCTATTTTCACAGCCAGGTTAATGGAATTAATTAAGCATGTATTATCTAAGTCCAACACTGAACACTTCCCACCTTGTGTTGGGGTATTTTCTTTCTCTGGTCAGCCCAGCTCCTTTAGGGCATTTAAGGATGCTAAACATAGAATGGATTTGCTAAATCGTTTTTGAATGAGTGAGCAAATGAAGGAAAGGATGAACAAATACATGTAAGCCACACACTTCAATAGTCACTGGCTCTAATACTGGCAATATAGTATCTTATAGATTGTGTACTTCATGCTAAGGGCCAGATGGAGAATAAGATTTACAACTAAAGAGTTAAGGTACTCCTCATCCAAGAATTGGGCAAAAAGCCCTAATAACCCTTATTGATTAAGCTATAAATTCAGCTACCATGTATTTCCAAAAAGTACTGAAAGTTCCCATTTAGTCACTTCCCTCTTTACCCCACTCCCCAAACCATACACATGTACACAGTTGGGATTTTCCTGCTTCTTCCTCAAATTTGTAAAACAACGCCCGATGAAGGTTAACAATCTAGTGTAGAATGTACTAGAACTGCATTTAAGTGGTACAACACTGTGAAAAGCCTTCCAGCTACTGTAGGTAACCAGTCTGGCTGAATATTTAAAAGACGTCTAGCCTGCTACACTTAACTGGAACTGAGTTTACACCTTCCTGGATGGCAATTTCATACCTGGCACTCAGTGCTCTGTCTCGTATACACTAAGCATTTAGTAAATGTCTGCTGCATGAGTGACTGAAATTGTCTGCTTTTCTTTGGCTCCTATTCATATTGCCCACGTTTTGTATTAGAGATCTCATTTTTCCAGGCACAGATTTGAGTTCCAGCACAGAAGTGCTGTGGGGACTAGGGGTGATACTTCAGATGAAAAAATAAGAGGGAGATTTGAAAATCAGTCCAATTAGAGAAAGTGGAAAGTAAAGAGATATATAAAAGATCAGAGTTCTTTTCTGTAAAATATTATCTTAAGGTTCACACCTCTGTGCAGGTCAATTTAATTCTCTTTATTCTGTGGCCATGGTATGGTCCCAAACCAGTCGTCTTCTATGAATGTATGCCCTTAAAGAGGGAAAGGAAGGCAAAGCAAAAAGGAAATCCAATACCAATTTTGAAGGGGAAAAAAATCTCTTAAAACATGGGTCCTACTAAGTAGATGACAGTGATGTCATTTTTGAAAACAAGGTAGCACTTTAATGCAAAGACTATGAAGATTCTGAGCCTCCCTGATAATTCCCTGACTGCAGGCAAAATAAATATCCAGAGATTAAATGAGGCAGGATATACTACTATACAATGTGGAAGCATAGGACAGCTTAGATCCTCCCCAGTTCACATGAAAGTTCATTCATTTTTCAACCTTTTAATTTATTAAAAAAAATTTTTTTAACATTTATTTATTTTTGAGAGAGAGACAGACAGAGTGCAAGCAGGGGAGGGACAGAGAGAGAGAGGGAGACACAGAATCCCAAGCAGGCTCCAGGCTCTGAGCTGTCAGCACAGAGCTCGACACGGGGCTCAAACTCATGAACTGTGAGATCATGACTTGAGCTGAAGTTGGATTCTTAAGTTACTGAGCCACCCAACAACCTTTTAATTTAAATGCTTTCTATATACCAGGAACTATGTTAGGTGCTGGAGCTCCAAATTAGGGTCTGAAAAGAATGGGAAGCATGGAGAATATCAGGAAATATTCAGAGGAGAAAGTTGGAAGAAATAATATTGGTAGAAACCTTCTACCAACCCTATAACGCCCCACAGAGTACTGACTAGTCTCTCTCTTCCTTGACAGATAAGTTTCTTGAAAGAATAATCTATACCTCGGCTACTGTACAGAATAAGAACATTTTGAAACTTTTACAGCAATTTGACACGGCCATGACATCCAAGCCTGTCATCAGTGAACTTGTCTTGTTCAAGAGTATAGACCAGTTTGGTTGTCACCCAACTCTCAGGGTACCTTGTACCTGGTCCAAGTGACATGGTAGTCACACATAGCAAGTCACACATAGCAAGACTGCAGTCAGTCCATGACAGAGTGGAAATTACAGATACTGTGCTTCACCAGAGACGTCTGAAAAGCACTGGTCTATACCACACCGTTTCCACTTCATCACTTCATTTGGTCTTCAAGCCATTTCAAACTGCCATCAGCCCTCCCCGTGCTGGTGAAAATACCACAGGAAATGTCACTGACCTTATGACCTTGTGGATTCTTTTTGTCCTCATGATATAAGTGACATCTCCAGCACTTGACACCCTTTGCTTCTGTAACATTACAAAGTTGTGTTCTCTCACCTTGCTGACAACTCCTTCTTTCCAGGCTTGTCTTCTGCCTATTCCTGGGCCTGTTTCTCTTCTTGTATTACACTCACACAGATTACTGCGGGGCAATCTTATTGATGGTTTTGACTATATACTATTGACTTCTAAATCTCTTTTTCCAGGGTTATAAACTTGATGGTACACTAATGTGCTTAGAAGATTTACAAAAGAAATCAGTTTAAGTTAAAAAAGCAAGATAAACAGGGAATCAAATTTTCATTTACTACTGTTTTCAAAAATTACATATTATTTACCTCCAGAAACCATTTTTATTCCAAATAAAATCTTATTTGAGTATCTAATATATGAAACAAAATAAAAATAGTTTCTTTCAAATGGCTGTGAGCCTTATCCATTTAGTCTTTTACTTCCTGAGGCTCTCAGGTAAATGCTAAACCATGGGGTTTCTTTTCTTCTTCTTTTTAAGTAGATTCCACACCCAACATGGGACTGGCACTCACAACCCTGAGATCAAGAGGCACATGCTCTATCAACTGAGCCAGCCAGGTGCCCCTTCATAAAGTTACTTAACCTGGAGTCTTTGGATGCCCAAGGAATCCATGGAAAGAATTCAGGGCCCATGAAAAATTACATCTTTATTTTAACCAACCACTACTTGAAATCTATTACTTCCTTATGAATTTAGACCAAAAAAATTATGAATATCGACCATAAACCACAATACTATCAGCAGTACTTATGGGTTCATCACCAATAGAAATCACACATTCAAATCATGTTATGTTATCACAGGACTCAAAGTATCATTTACATTCATCACTACACATTATATAGTTACTATACTGCCACTAGACACTATTATATAATGTGTTAATAAAGAAGCATATATATTAATGTACCATTTTTGATTGATACATATATATTTAAATACATATATATGTTTTTTAATGTTTATTTTTGAGAGAGAGAGAAAGAGAGAGAGAGAGAGATACAGGGTGTGAACGGGGGAAGGGCAGAGAGACAGGGAGACACAGAATCCAAAGCAGGCTCCAGGCTCTGAGCTGTCAGCACAAAGCTTGACGCCGGGCTCAAACTCATGATCTGTGAGATCATGACCTGAGTGCAAGTCAGATGCTTAACCAACTGAGGCACCCAGGCACCCCCCATATATATAAATTTTAAAACATTATTCTAAGAAAGGATTCATAGAAAGGGATCTATGGTACAAGAAGAGGTTAAGAACGCCTATAGAAACTCAGGGTTCCATGACAGTTACCCACATGGAACACAGAGCTCTCAAGTAAAGTCTCTACTTTGGCCTCAGTCCTTCTCCAAAAGGATTTAATGGAAGTGGTGATAAACAGGCCCTTTTTGTTCTTAATTTTAAAAAGATTATTCAGTGAAGAAAGAGCCTGTTGGAACCTCATTTCAAATAATAATCCTGTATTTAAAAGGAAAATGGCTTGATTTTTAAAAATTATTTTTTCCCAATATTTTAAAACACATTTTTCTCCAAACACTATTTAAAATTCATTTCTGGGGCGCTTGGGTGGTTCAGTCGATTCTCTCTCTGCCCCTCACATGCTTATGATCTGTCTCTCTCTGTCTCTCAAAAATAAATAAATGTTAAAAATTTTTTTAAATTAAAAAAATAAAAAAATTAAACTCACTTCTACAAAATCTTTTTTCTTTAGATTCTTCTTTTTTCCCACATTTGCTCAAAGCTTATTCAATTGCTTATCACTGGATACTTATTAGTTCACAAGCCTATTTTGTCTTGCCAACTGGATTATAAAAGTGCCCTTGAGAAGTTTATTTCTCAGGATGGCCAGAATAGTGTTCTACAAATAGACACTTAATAAATGTTTCCTGATGAATATAAGACCTTTCACAAAAGTGAACTTATTTACCATAAAAGCAGTGTTAAAAACCAGTATGGTTAAACAATATTTATTACAAGGTAATAAAAAAAAAAAAAGAGGAATCTTTGACTCTGGAAAGTATTTCATGAAAGGAGTTAAGACATATGTTTATAAATAGCTTTTACTTACTAGTAAGGATTAAAAATCTTCCTTAATGGAAAGTGATCTTGCAGATGATCTGAAAATTCCATTTTTATCACCAGCAGAGAGGGGCAGACTTTCTCTAATGAGATTATATGAATATTACTGAATTCTAAAATTTTTAATCCAGGAATTCAGCCATGGATTATATGTCATCAAATAAGAATTTTACAATAAAAGTTCAGGCATAGAATACAACCATGATTTCTAAAACTATAGCACATATCCCATTCCATAAAACCATGAAAATACAACCATGATTTCTAAAACTATACGATATATTCCATTTCAAAGATGTTATAGTTAAGGTAGTTTTAATGTTTTCTTATCTATTGAAACTATTATTACATGAAAATTACTGCAAATCAGGCTTGTACATGTAAATTCAAGTAGCAGACCTATGACTTTGTAGCTAATGATTTATATCAAAATGCTTTCATTAAAAAGGTGTTGAATATTTTTCTTTCCAAATTTACAAATTTCCTATGAAGTCTCTTCTGAGCCGATCTGATTTTAAATGATCTTAAATGTCAACAATACTAAAAAATATAGCTAACATTTTCCAAATAATGGTTAATGTCTTGTACCCTTCCATTTAATTCTGAAACCAATCAAGTCCTGTTAATTTTCCTCCATGCCTCTTAAATACACCCATCCCAAGTGCACTTGCCACTGCCTTAATTCAGGCCTCCTCGCTGCCTCCAATTTCCTCACCCTCCCATACATTCTCAGCATGGTCATAAAATGATGAAACTTGTGTTTCAGAAAGATCGTGCACTCCTCTGCTTAAAACCCTACACTGGCTCCTCATCAGGCACAGGTTTCATGTTCATTAGCACCGTATCCATGACCCTCAGTGATCTGGCTCATACTCTCTTCTCCTGCACTTCTCTCATCACAGTGCTTCACACTAATCGGCGGTAATGAACTATTTGCAGGGCCTTTGCAGTTTTTCTTTCTCCAGGGCCAGCCTCTCAGACTGAATTCTGGTTAACTCTATCATCCTTCACAACCCAGCTCAAACATTACTTCTATAAGGACTTCGTGAAGCCCATCCAACTCCAAAGTTAATCACTCCCTCTTCCAAATCTTATAACATATCATTGTACTTATCACATTGCATTATAATTGCTTATATGCTTGTGTTCCTGTATCACTGTAGACATTCTGAGACACTGAAAGGTGTTTCATGTTTGTTGAACTGAACTAAATTTGATCTAATGATCTGAGTAATTGGGAAACAGAGATGGGATGTTTCCAGAATGATTCATAGTAACCAGTATGATCATGTTTCTCCACAGCAAACATAAATCTTATGTTTCTTTAATCACAGGGATTATCAGACCCTCTTGGAATAGCACACAAAAAACACAAATCCTTAAATATAGATTGCTTCTGGCTTAGTGCAAAATATATACATTATGTTTTAATCTTAATTTTAGCAGGGTACAAAGTAGATTAAAGGACGGTTTATTTACATTGTGCACTACAAGTTAGTATTTATTCAACTATATCATATGCGCACCAGGAGAAAAGTAAGAGTCCTGGTACATTGGGAACTATTTTGTAGAATAATTCCTTTGGGGAACAGTAAAAGTTATGTAAGCGGTGCCTATTATTATGAAACCAAAGTAGGTGGCATAAGAGATACAGGGAAATTTTGTGGCTTCAGATATTTAGGTAGACAGCACCAAGTCATACATCAAGCATACAGGTAGGTGCGATGCATAATTTTCAAGATCCAAATCTGCTCCTCTGTGACTATAGCCACAACAAAGTTCTTTTTCTGGGATATAAAAATACTGAGGAATTGTTGAAACAATATTTAAGGATAAAGTCTTCCCTCTTATCAGCATGCACAAATGACTTAAAACTATCTTTTTAAGTCTATTTATTGATTTTTGAGAGAGCGCAAGCCCACAGGTGGGGGAGGGGCAAAGGAAGACACAGAATCCAAAGCAGGCTCTAGGTTGAGCTGTCACTACAGAGTGTGACATGGGGCTCAAACCCATCAACTGTGAGATCACGACCTAAGCCGAAGTCGGATGCTTAACCAACTGAGCCACCCAGGGGCCCCAACTTAAAAACTAGTTTTAACTACAGATATATCCATATTATTCATAAATTCAAATACATGAATAATTTGCAGTTTTTAAAATTAGCTCACAATTTAACATTTGTTTTTTACTATATTTTGTAGATTCCACAGTAAACACATTATTTTTGAAATAAAAATATAATCATTTAAAAAAGTTACTCAGAAAAATATCAATCATGTTAGCCTCACCCATTTTTTAGGATTTCCCTCTGAGAATGTCATTAGAGTTTCTGTTTTACCTAAGGCTCATATTTTAGAATTTTACATATTGCCAAGAGAAAATCTGAATGAAATAATATATCCAGCTCAGAGAAGAAAACTTAAAAAAATTTTTTTTTATTTTGTTGCAGTGACAATGATGCTGAGTGGCATTTCAACTAATCCCAAAACTTTTTTCTATAGCTAGGACACAAGATCATCTACCAAATTCAGTCACCTGGTATTTCTTAAACACTGGTGTTCAGTGATAACTATAAGGCACTTTTCTTTAGCAGGTAGATAAAACAAAGCCAAAATAAGGAGGGAAGTACTGCTAAATCAACTTCATAAAAAATTTAATTCTAATGCAGCAATTATTCAAAGTGTACACATTACTCAATATTGAATAGTATTACAAATCAAATTATAAATCAGCAACTTTATGTTTAAAAATTAGTGGGTGCCTCGCTGGCACAGTTGGTAGAACATGCAACTCTTCATCTTGGGGTTGTGACTTTGAGCCCCATGTTGGGTGGAGAGATTACTTCAAAAAATTTTTAAAATCTTGAAAAAAAATCAGTTAAGGGCCACCTGGGTGGCTCAGTCGGTTAAGCGTCTGACTTCAGCTCAGTTCATGATCTCATGGTTTGTGGGTTCGAGCCCCACGTTGGGCTCTGTGCTGACAGCTCAGAGCCTGGAGCCTGCTTTGGATTCTGTGTCTCCCTTTCTCTCTCTGTCCCTCCCCCACTTATCCTCTCTTTCTCTCTCAAAAATAAACAAACATTAAAAAAGATTTTTTTTAAATCAGTTAAGCCTAAACTCAGATACATTGTAAAATGTGAATATATTGCAAATTAGGAAAATGGCTAACACAAGTTTTGTTAGTGTCTCATACTCTTACCCTCATGTAAAAGACTTTTTGAAATGAAAACTATATAAAATACCTATATGTTTCTTCATAACACAATTATCAATAAGCAGTCATGAATAAAAGGATTGCCACTCCTTTTCTCTCAATCTTTGATCCATACCTATTTTTTTTAAAAAGATTTTATATAGGAGTGCCTAGATGGCTCAGTTGGTTAAGCATCCAACTTCGGCTCAGGCCATGATCTCACAGTTTGTGAGTTTGGACCCTGCGTTGGGCTCTGTGCTGACAGCTTGGAGCCTGAAGCCTGCCTCAGATTCTGTGTCTCCTCTCTCTGTTCCTCACCCGCCTGAGCTGTTTCTCTCTCAAAAATAAACATTAAAATTTTTTTTAATATTTTATTTTTAAGTAATCTCTGCACCCAACATGGGGGCTCAAACCTACAACCCCGAGATCAAGATTGCATGCTCCACCAACTGAGCTGGCCAGGCACCCCTGATCCATAGCTATTTTATACACAAAAGGTTTACACATTAATCCTCACATAAAATTCTTTTACTTTTTTCATGAAGTCTACATCTCTTTCGTATCTTTTTTTTGTTTATTTTTGGGGTGCCTGGGTGCCTCAGTGGGTTAAGCATCTGACGGGCTCAGGTCACGATCTCTCAGTCTGTGGGTTCAAACCCCGTGTCGGGCTCTGTGCAGACAGCTCAGAGCCTGGAGCCTGCTTCAGACTCTGTCTCTATCTCTCTCTCAAAACTAAACATTAAAAAATTTTTTAAAAATGTTTGTTTATTTTTGAGAGTTGTGGGGAGAGGCAGACAGAGGATCCCAAGTGGGCTCTGCACTGACAACAAAGAGCCCCATGTGGGGCTCAAACCCACACACTGTGAGATCATGAGGTCACGTGAAATTGCTTAACCAACTGAGGCACCCAAGCATCCCTAAATCTCTTTCCTGTATTATTCTTTGTATGGTATAGCAAAATTTTATGATTTCTAGAACGAAGTATGCTACTGTCATTTTTACCTTTGATAAAACTAATTACGCCAATTTGGGAACTTTCTTTTTATCTGGTGATTTAGTTTGCTGCTAATAAAAGAAAAATAGGTCCTGACAGCTCACAGGAACACACAGAAATTATGGGCCAAATGCCCAGGAATTTTGTGATTCTCTCAGTAACTATCAACTTCCCAAAGGAAATATTTGAAATTCCACTATTAAGAATATATAAAACGAGGAAAAGAGTGCTACAAGAAGACAGTATACCATTAACTTAAGTGCTTTTTCATTGCTGTGAGAAAATTATACATTTGAACAAAAATCTGTTCTGAATTTTTAGGTTATGTCTAAACTTTCATGTTATGCCAAATAAACTACTAGAACATTGTGTATGCATAATCAATCAGCTTTCAGAGGTCAAGAGTAAATTATTTATATATCTATGAAGAGTAATCAAAGGTACTTCCAAGTGAACACATCTAGGGTACATTTAAGAAAATAAGCTAAAAAAAAAAATCAACTGGGGCATTTTACATTTCTTAAAGATTATTTTGCTTATCAAATGCATGTTCTCATATTTCATTGTTTCAATAAACTAAAAAAGTTGGGTCAAGAATAAGCCTTTTCTCTTAATGGGAACAAATTTATTTGTGTACATTTAAAAAAGTTTTTATGTTTATTTATTTTCGAGACAGAGAGAAACAGAGCATGAGTGGGGGAGGGGCAGAGAGACAGGCAGACACAGAATCCAAAGCAGGCTCCAGGCTCTGAGCTGTAAGCACAGAGCCCAATGCGGGGCTCGAACCTACAAACCATGAGATCATGCATGACCTGAGCCGAAGTCAGATGCTTAACCAACTGAGCCACCCAGGCGCCCCTCATTTGTGTACCTTTAATGATACAAGTATTTTCAAAGAGAAATATGACTTTTAAAAATATTAATGACATTTTAGACACCTCACTGAGATACAGTGATGCCTCTTTTGTCTACAGCTCAGCTATCTTGTCTTACATACTTTACTTATTAAAACAAAAAAACAACCGACATGGATGGCTCAGTCAGTTAAGCATCAGACTTCAGCTCAGGTCATGATCTCACGGTTCGTGGGTTCGAGCCCCGCACTGGGCTCTGTGCTAACAGCTCAGAGCCTGGAGCCTGCTTTGGATTCTGTGTCTCCCTCTCTCTCTGCCCCTCCACCACTCATGCTCTGTTTCTCTCTGTCTCAATAATAAATAAATATTAGAAAAATAAAATAAAAATAAAAATAAATAAATAAAAACCCAGAAAGTACACCAAAATCCTTTAAATAGCCAAAAGGAATGTTAGAAGGTTCATGAGCTCAGGCATTTTGCTCTCAAGTCCACAATGAGTCTATTCACTTTCTTATACACAATTCTAAACACACTGGCTTTCCAAATCTACATGAGATGGAAACCAACATTATAACTAAAGCATACTGTTAATAGTAAAATGCGGTATCTGAGAGTTTACAAGCATGACAGTCAAAAGGAAAGCTAAAAAAAAAAAAGGGGGGCATAAAAAATCCAGTTGACCCTTCTGAGGTTAATTACTTAAGAGTAATCATATACTTCAAGAGAATCTTAGCACACTAGTACCTTATAAAATTGAAATTAATGACCCTGAATCTTTAATAGTTTCTTCTATTTAAGTATTAACATTTTGATATCAGCCTATTTCTTGACAGTGTGACCACATTTAGTTTGCTAGGGACTGTCCCAACTTAACCCTGTTGTCCTGGCATAATATTTTTAATTTTTTAATTTTATTTTTGAGAGAGAGACAGCATGAGCAGGGGAGGATCAGGAGAGAGGGAGACAGAATCCGAAGCAGGCTCCAGGCTCTGAGCTAGCTGTCAGCACAGAGCCTGATGCGGGGCTCGAACCCACGAACCGTGAGATCATGACCTGAGCCGAAGGCGGACGCTCAACTGACTGAGCCACCCAGGCGCCCCTGTTCTGGCATAATTATTAATAGCTCTCCCTTTTACTCTCAAAAAATGTCCTGGTTTGGGCTACAAATTTTAAGATCATCGTATAGAATGCTTTCTATGTGCCAGTAACTACTCAGGGTGTTTTCATTTATCGTCAAATTCTATGACAGGGTACAATTATTACCTCCTCTTATACATGAACTAAGGCCATGTGAGGTTGATTTTCCTGAGGTTACTCAATTAGTAAGTGTTAAAGGCCTATATGTGAATGACCCAAGCAGTCTGATACCAAAGTTCTAGTACTGAACCACTCTAATACACAGTACTATCTCTCCTTAGAAAGATGGGTAGAGGAACATATGGAGGGAGATATCCAAGGTTTTGGAACAAGATTAAGAGGTATGAGCTTTTCTGGAAAATGTGTCTATACAATCCTTATGGTTTCCACAATCCCATAAATTTACAATACTGAAACATCTAAGAAAATCTTTGAGGTGTGAAATTATTTCTTTTATGAGTATGGATTTCCTTAGGAAAACAAAAATTCGAAGACTATTTTTCAAATATTGAGATGTTACTTTGAAAACATACTGAATAATTATGTCCTGCTCAAAAGAATCAGATAATTACATTTTTTCCAAAAAAAAAAAAAAAAGAAAAGAAAATTAGTGGAGTGCCTGGTTGGCTCAGTCAGTAGTCCACACGACTCTTGATCTCTGGGTTAGACGTTCAAGCCCCATGTTGGGTGTAGAGATTACTGAAAAAAATAAAATCTTAAATAAAATAAGAAAAGAAAATTAGTAACTCACTATATGTTACATAAGTGCAGAATGAAAAGTATACTGGACTGGAATCAGCTTTGCTGTCCCTTAACCTCTTCAGACTTCAGTTTCTTCATGTGTAGCAGGGGAATATGGTTAGTTGGTTAAGAGGACCTAAGGGGATTAGATAAATTTCAACTGCTGTGGGAAATACAAAGGACTACATAAATTCAGGATATTAATAATAGTCATAGGTTTTCAACAACACGGCTTATGAATGTATGATAAGTATTCCAAACCAGTATTTCTAACTTTACTAGTTCTCTTATTTTTTACTTCAAAATTACTTGGAGGGAAAAATTAGTAACTGGTTACATGTGAAAAAGAAAACTATACTAAAAAGATTAATAGCAGTCAACAAACATCAGTTCAGAGGCTACACTTTACTACTGAAAAACAGATGCCACATATCAGCTAATTAATCCTTAAATTATGAGATTAAGTGGAATAGTTACAAAAATGAAGAAGTTCAAAGACTTACAATAAATCTTACTTTTAACATGGTTCTTTATCTACTTTACACTTATTTAGAATGGTTTAACCAAATTACTATGTTTACATAGCATTTTCCAAAAACATTTTCATATTTGATCCTCTACAATAAGGTACTATAGATTATTATCATTTTCATGTCATGATTAATCTGACCAACTGCTTTATGATAGGAAATTAAAGTGGATGGATGACTCCACAATTCTACAAGGAAAAAAGCAATTTGGATATTTTAAGAGCAAAAGAAAAGCCTCAGATTTCTTTACTGGCTGAGATGAGACAGAACATTTACAAATTCAAATGGTCTAAAAAGCAATATTCATTGGAGCCTGCCTATACATCTCTAATTGTTTTAATATTCATAGAAAAATGAATATTCATGTTTATTTGGATCTCAAACGATTATTAAATTTGCAAGCAAAAATAGGACCTATGAAGAGCAGAACCAGATTATTTTCTCAGAGTGGAAAACCTAATGAAAGGTGTTCTCAACCCTTCTATGATTGACCATTGCTAAGTACTTAATTTTCTCCCAAAACTCACTTGCTAGATTCCATAAATTCGCTGCTACAAAGGATCTGTATCAGAAAAACTCAAACATAGTAAGAGGCTTTTCTTTCAATCTACTAAAAGCCACATTATTTTAGATAATGATTGAAAACAACAGCTGATGATAGCCAGTTTGGGACAAATGCCAACTGTTCCCATTTGTCTGAAAATGTTAAAATTGCTATTACACTAAGTTTTCAAAGAATACTGATATCTGTAAATGAGAAAGCATATCAACTAAAATCCTAGAAAAAGACTAAAGATAAATGTGCCTATTTGATCTGCAACATTAGTTTTTAAAATTTTAGTGTTCTGAAGTATAAGTAAACACATCTCAACAGCTTTACATATTTTCATACATTTTATTTTTTTAAACACTTATAATTTTGCAAGCTAGCAGTAAAACATTGCCCTCAATATTTTACTAATTAGCACCGTATACCTTTTAAAGCTAACTGGAACATTGTTTCATTGTAAATGATTGTAAAATAAAATGATCGTTTCAAATGCCAAATTAGTCTCAAGAAACATGTGAACCATTAATTTTATTGTTATTTTTGGCTCTATGCACAAAGATGTATCTCAAAGATGAACTCAGTTCTGTCAGTCTAACAAATCAAAGTACCACAGTTTAAAGCAATAATCTCTGAAATTACTACTATAGAAGGCATATAAGAAAGTTGATAAATCAGCTATAAAAACAAGATACTACGTAACTTAGAGTCCCTTATTTTTTTAGAAGAATGAGGAAAATAATGAAAAATTCCACGGTCTAAGAATCAGTTACATATATGGTTTAGTATATGTCAGTACTCTCATACTTTCCTTATGAGTTTAGCCTTACCAAAAAGCCATCAAAATGTCCAGGATAACTCAAAGGGACAGCTGGAAGCCTGAAATAAGATGGCTCAGTGCAAAAGATCCCAAGCCATTCATATAATTTTAAATGGAAGCCTAAACATTTAAGTCCTATTTTTGTTTTCACCTTTAAAAAATCTTCTGAAAATACGGGAAAATTCCTAACTGTACTCAAGTGACTTCCACACATTAAAAAAAGAGAGAATTTCTGTTTCCTGTTTTCTGATAAGAATTTCTCAAGAGTTTTCTTGAGAGCTATGGGGTTAAGTTCTAAGCCACGATCGACTGCTTACTAGCATGCCTGTTTTGCATACCAGTAGAATCAAGTCCAGTTTTGCCATTTGTGGATAACTATGACAAGATACAAAAGCATGTGTTTGCCATAAATAGCTCTGGCTAACAGCAAACTGCTCACACTGAGCAGATCAAATTCTCTATAAGGAGAGTAGTCTGGACCACAGCCAAATCTCACTACTAATACTTAAGACTGCTACATCATTTTTTTTTCCAATTTGCAAACTATATTAAGAAATAATCGCTGAAATGAAAAGTTCCTAAACATGAGAAGTATTATTAACTTTTGAAGGACATTTTATAAATTATTTTCATCGTGACCAAATACGCAGTTAAGAGCTTCCTGCTTCTACTACTGAATTACTTAGAAATGTAAACGTGAATTAAAAAATAACTACCCTTTATCCAGAAAACAAATCTGGTATCGAAGAATATTTATGTCAAAGTGCAAAAAATAACTTCTGATCTTCATATTAACACATAAGGAAATAAATAAACTAATGTTTATAAAAGTATCCCTCTATAACAATATTTTCTATTAGTTGGCTTTAGGATATTTTTTAAACTCAACAAACTGGAAAATATCATGCATGAATGTTATACAAAAAAATTCTTAAATGACCAGTGCAAAGATTAATAATAGCTGTTTACTCTAAAAGTTTCTTCACATAACATTTTGCAAAATGTCCAAGGAAAACAAGGCAACGTTCTGTAATATGCCACCATTTTTATTGCAACGTGGCCATTTTTGTGAGGGTAGGGAGTTTGATCTCAAAAACAATGTTCCATTTAAGGCTCTTTTATACAGAAATTGCCATCATGACTGATATTCAAAATATTTTTAGTGTTGCACAACTTACATGGTAAACATAAACTCCTACACTGCTTCAGTAGTGTACACTCAATGGAAAACAAAAAGGCATTAATAACAGCTGTTTCTTTTAAGATATGCAGGTAACAGGAATGAATACTGAGGTACTAGGATAAGTTGATGACACAGTTAACAAAACTTAATTGGCATTCCTTTGGGGGAGAGGGGGTGGGTTAAATTCATTACAAAAAAAATGCTTTCAATGCATAGTGTTATATCTGTGCTGCCATGTCACAAAAATAGGCTTGCCAAGGCAGGTGAGGTGTATGAATGCTCGAGCCTCACAGAACTGCAATCAAGTGCAACTATAAATAATACTGAATAAAGTTTACCATCTGACCAGTGGATAATACTTTCAAGGCATTCGATCAGCTTACCCTTTGCAGTGTTCTAAGCTATTCACATTGACAATCACTTTCATTGTAGTGCTTGCTGCAAGGGAGGCATATAACCAGTTGTTTTGGCTAAAATATGACGGGGAAGGCATTCCTTGGGTTCTACATAAAAGTAGCCGTATTAAACAGTCTAATGGCAATCACTGATAGGCTGCTTACATGAATGGTATTTCCTTCATTCACTGTATTGGAAGGACCCAGTGGGAAGAGAAAAAAAAAAAAACAAAAACGAAAACAAGAAACACCTAATACTATTTCAATTGATTGAGCTGGAGAAATGGAAGCTCCTTAAGATCCAGATGGCACTTGACTGTCATTTTATAAGGGTTTTCCTTCAAGTGAAACTACTACGTTGCCTCCCAGTTTCTCTCCAAGTGTTGAACGGTCCTTTATATCATCCAAGCCATTTACTTGCCACTCATGTTTAATACCTAAAAAGGAAAAACATGATTGCATTAAATCATCTTATAATTAAGAAAGAGTAATTTCTTTGCACAAAATTTTTAATGTTTGTACCTGTAAATTTCTTTTTAATGGCATCTTTAGAGCTAGCGTAAATCATCTTGCTTTTTAAAGGTGCACTCTCAGGAGCCCTACAGAAAAAAAAAAAAAAAAACCGACGATCATTGAATCCCACTTAAAAGAATAACAAAGGCAAAACTGACTATGTTAATAACAATCCTTGCATTTTAAAAGTACTTTTTCTTTTGTTTTTACACACCAGAATATAAATACTAGGTCTTCTTTCTTAGACTCTTTTGTTTCGTATGTGGCATCGTACAAAGCATATCGGCAATCATTCAGAGGTAGCAACTTCACAAAAGATGTGTAGGGGTCCTCTACAGTATCACCAATGTCACCCACCAAGATCTGCTTTGCTTCCTCTACAATTATTTGTCTTTTGTCATCGCTTAAACAGAAGAGAACTGCTTTCTTTCTTTTTTTGATCTCCTCTTGTGTAGAAGATTTTCTTACTTTCATATCATTAAAAACTTTGATGACTTCATCATTCACTGTAACTCCAGAAGCCTGAAATAAAAAAAGAACAGTAATTCAGAGCGAGTATTTTGGTTTTAACCAAAATTACTGTTTGCCTAGACAGGACTCACTTTAATCTGGACATCAAAAATTGCATCGTGTCGTGCAAGTAGCCCAGGCAGATCCGCCACATTTTAAAGTATCAGTATAGGAGACGCACCCGAAGGATTCTAACTCACCCTGTCCCATTCATCCTTTTAAAAGGGGTTTGGAGGTTGAAGTAAAGGGAAGGTAGAGGTAAAGGGACAAATACAAGCTGTCCCATCCCTGAAATGTTTCCTATTTCATTGGGTGATGTCAGAGCTTCAGGAGCAGCAGCAAAAATACCTTCTGTATTGTGTCAACTCCGCAGGCCTTAAAAAAACACTTTTGGATTTCAGTTAAAGCTTCTACTATTTTTTTTTTTCTTTAAAGTCATCCTAGCCAGTGCCGTTTCCTCATAAGGAAAGAGAATCAAGTGTGAACGCCAATCCGCCCACGGCTACAACATAATTGCCTCACAGCTCAAATGCAGACACTTCAAAACTAACGGAGCTAGTGTAAAAGCTTTTTACGGCGAGAAAGCATTTTTTAAATGCGTTTTCTCACCCCCTTGAACTCCTCTTAGGGGTTTTATGACAGGCCACCGAGACCCTTAACAGAAAGTCTTCAAGCAAGGGCTTTGAGGCACGTACCAATTTGAGAGACGAGCGCTCAGTAAATTAAGAAAGCCCCGCGCAAACACGGCGTGCGCGGGACGAGTCCCGCGCCGCCGGCCGCCGCTCCCAGGACCCCGACCTCTCCAGAAGGTGCCTGTCCGGCTTAGGCCCCGACCCCCCGACCCCCGCCCGCGCCCTCCTCGCCCCCAGGAGTCCGAAGAGCGGCAGGGCCTGGCCTGACAGGGGGCGGGTAGGCCGGCCGCCTGGCTGGAGAGGGAGCAGCGGGGCCGGACGCAGCGCAGGAGCCCCCACCTTTAAGGCCCAAATCAGGTTAAAATGGCGGCCTCACTCCTGGGGTCCCGCAAGGCCGCGCGACGGTTTTTGCTTGACGCGCCCCGGCTCCCGGGCCCCGGGCCGGCGCGCCCACCTTACCATAGTGTCCGCGGCTGTGGCTGCGGCGGCAGCTCGGGCTCCGGCTCTGTGGCACTTGGAGGAGGAGAGGGAGGGGCGGGCGGGCAGCGGCGAGTGCAGGGCACGCCGGGAGCTGCAGCCCGAGAGGCAGAGGCGGCGGCGGTGGCTGGGGGGCTGCGGACCGCAGGCTGCAGGCGGCGGGCGGGGCAGTCACGTGGACACGCCCCGGGCCGGCCCTTCCGCCTCCCGGCCCCGCCCGCGTCCTCGACCTGACCCCGGCGCGCGCGCCCTGCGGGCCTGGCTGGCTGCGCGGCGGTGCCTGGGGCCCGGGGGCCTGGCGGAGCCGCCTCCGTCCCCGGGCACCACCCGTCAGCCGGCCCGGGAAGGCGCTCGGCTCCCGGAGGGGCGCTTCCTCACGTCCTCCCCGAGGGCGCTGCTCCCGGGATTGGGCGCTGCCGAGGGGAACGGTATCCAAGGTGTCTTTCTTTTATTCACCTGTGGTTTCCACCGAGAGGGGTTTGTGTCCGGCGTTTTGAGGCATTTTGGAAAACCCACTTGAGATGGTGTGAATTATTTAGATTTCCTTCCAACAATTAAATGAGAATAAACACTCGGGGCGGGGGTTACCTCAGTTGACTGAATTACTCAGCAAAAACAAAATGCTAAACAGAAGTGGAAAATCACTTTCCCCAAGTCTGTGGTTGACATAATAACAGGGGGAAAATTGGGTAGTAACAGCCCTTGGTAATATCATCTTGTATATTAGACTTAATAGGATATGGATGTACTCTCTGCTGGTCGTCTTTTCTTCATGAAGCCCCGGCTGTGACAGCTGACATCAAATAAATGGACCCAAGAGTAGAGATTCCTCCTCCTTGGCAATCACAACCTCTTCTAGCAATGACGCGTTACTGCGCCAAGGCTCTTCTCTAAACCTTTTTGATACTTACATATGTGTCCCATTTATCATAGAAAAAAATGTCCCTTTATACTTGAGGAAAATTTTCATAAAGATTTAATGCCTCGTGAATTTATATGAAACTACTGTATTATCAGTGAAACACTTTATGTGCTTATCTATAATGAAAGGAAGATTTAATAAAGTGTTTAACTATTTTGGGTTGATTTATGCTACCTTTTCTCCTAAACGTTGACTATTTCTTCCTAACTCTCTTCATTTGTAAAATGGGTAACTTAAATTTAAAGCTCTGATCAATAAACTTACTTTGTGAAAAAGACTTGCACTGAAAAAAAGCACACTTGTTTTTGCCTAAAATTGTTGGGATCAAAATACAGATACACCTTGACACAAACTAAGCCAGAAGTGCAGTGCACAGGAAGAACTTTGGGTTGGGAGTTGGGAGACTTGGGAGTTAATCTTGGCACTGCCCCTATCTCTGTAACCTTGAAGGGTATTCCACCCCAAGACCTCAGATATTTCATCTGTAAAACAAGCTCTCATTAAATTATCTTAAAAGTCCTTTCCAGCTTTGGGGCACCTGGGTGGCTCAGTTGGTTAAGCCTTGGACTCTAACTCAGGTCATGATCTCATAGTTCGTGGGTTCGAGCCCTGTATCGGGCTCTGTGCTGCACAGAGCCGGCTGGGGATTCTTTCTCTCCTTCATTCTCTGCCCATTCCCTGCTAGCTCTCTTTCTCTCTCTCTCAAAATAAATAAACTTTAAAAAATTACCAAAAAAGTCCTTTCCACCTTAAAATTCAGTTTCTTAGTATACCAGTGTTTCTCAGGAAATGGTGTGTATATATTTCAGGATTAAGTAAATTTAAGGATGGAAAATCATAACAAAGAGGGGATTATGCCCTAGTTTGTGTGATAAATCCTTGTGTCCAAAATTTAATATATTTTAAATGGAGCATTTTAGGCATTGCCCACCAAACGTAGACCTAGTTTTTATGTCCACAGCTTGCATTTCTTTTCTGAATGGTAAGATTGACTTAGTTTAGGGACAACATTGAGAAGAAATTCCCCAATGTCTAAGCATGAATCCCAAGCAGGTGGATACCAATACTTCATATTTAGCTGGTACTCTATAGTTTGTGAAACTGTTGGTGAAGAAAAACTTTCCTTTGCCCTTCAAGGTCTTCTGGCTGGTCTGAAATCAGATTAACAAGAGATAGATTAACAGAAGAAAGTCAAATTTCATTTTGTACATAAGGGGAATCCAAATAAACATGAGATTCCAGGGGCACCTGGGTGGCTCAGTTGGTTAAGCGTCTGACTCTTGGTTTCAGCTCAGGTCATGATCTTGACTGATGAGGTTTTTCGGTGATGGTGGGGTTTGTGGGGTCAGAGCCAACAGCCAAGAAAGAATTCTTGAAGATGTCTTTTGTACAAAAAGGTGATTTTTATCGGGACACCCGAGTGGCTTCGTCAGTTAAGCATCTGACTTAGACTCAGGTCAGATCTCACGGTTCATGGGTTCGAGGCTCGTATGGGGCTCTGTGCTGACAGTTCAGAGCCTGGAGCCTGCTCAGATTCTGTGCCTCCCTCTTTCTCTGCCCTTCCCTGGCTCATGCTTTGTCTCTCTCTGTCTCTAAAAAATAAACAAACATTTTAAAAAAGTGATTTTATTAAAGCACTGGGACAGGACCTATCGGCAGGAAGAGGTGCACGAGGGTTGTGACAGGTAACTGGTTATATATCTTGGATCTGGGGCAGGTAGAGTCAAAAGGGAAGTTTCCAAGGAGACTTTCATATACTTAAAGACTCACAGATTACTGGAGGCCTAGTTATTGTCAAGCTAAGGTTGTTTTTCCCTTTAGCAAAGCATTAACATTAAGACAGTAGGGAGTTCCTGGAGAAAGTTTTACTCTGCCTGCCTCAAGTATTTGTCAGTGGCTGCAGGTTATAAGGAAATTCAATTTTACCTGCCATTTCCGTCTTGCCTTTGTTCCCCATATCACTATGAAGGGGTGATGTTGGGTTTCCAGGAAAACTGAGTCTCCAGGTTTCTGGAGATTAGGCTATTGATAAGAGTGCCTTAGTCTTGTAATTTACTAAGATATTTGTAAACTGATGGAGACTCATGTCCTGCAGGACTGTGATCCCTATCAGTTAGCCATTTGTTTCTGTCCTTTGTTCTTGGGCAGCCAGGAGTGCCTGAGGAATGTCACACAGATCTCACCTGGGGGAAGGGGGGAGGGGAGCTAGGCAGGCTGGGGGCAAAGCACAAGCTAGCAAGGAAGGAAGAAAGGAAAGGCAGGTAAAATTAAATTTCCTTATAATCTGCAGCCATTGACAAATACTTGAGATAAATACAGAGTATAACATTTCTACAGGAACCCCCTACCCTCCTAATGTTAATGCCTTACTTGAAGAAAAAAATACCTTAGCTTGACAATAGTAAGGTCCCAGGTATCTTAGGAGTCCTCTTTATCATATCAAAGTCCCTCTGGAGGCCTCCCTTTTGATTTTACTTCCCCCAAGTTCATAGTACATAGTGAGCCACTCTTCACCACCCCGGTGCAGCTCTTCCTGCCAAAGGGTCTTGTCCCCATGGTCTAATAAAATCACCTTTTTGCACCAAAGACGTCTTCAAGAATTCTTTCTTGGCCTTTGGCTCTGGAACCCCAACCATCATCCCAAAACCTCATCAATCTCATGGTTCCTGGGATTGAGCCCCGCATGGGCTCTGTGCTGACAGCGTGGAGCCTGCTGGGGATTCTCTCTCTCCTCACGCTCTGCCCCTCCCTACTTGCACGTGTGTGCTCTCTCTCCAAATAAATAAACATTAAAAACAAACAAACATGAGATTCCAAAGAAAAGTCAGGCAAAATAAAGTATATATGTTATTTTATTTTGTTTTGTTTTAAGTAAGCTCTATGCCCAATGTGAGGCTTGAACTCACAACCATGAGATCAATAGTCACATGCTCTGTGGACTGAGCTAGGCAGGTGCCCCACAATGAGGTATATGTGTCATCCTGAACTAAGGAGGAGTAGGACTCTGGAACTTCAAAGGGAAGGAAGACAATTCACAGGAAGAAAGGAAACAGTAAATATTTGGTAAAAATATATTTGCTGGGCCATCCAGAAACAATGGGACATAGAGAGGACTTTGATCAAATAGGCCTTGCTAGTTTCCTCTCTGTCTACCATTCCTAGTTCGTATTTTGATGTCTTTATCTGTGGTGATAGCTGTCTTCCTGGAGTAGGTCCTCTACCTAAATTCCTTTAGGCAGTTAGAGGGGAAGCTCAGAATTTTTTTCTGAGTCTTTTGGGCCTTGATTATTTTCAGCTCAAAATAATCTTCATGCCAAAGTAGCACATCTTGGGGTTATTCTTTCTGAATGCCTACAAAATCTTTCGCTTTCTTTCTCTCTCTTGAGGTTCCACAGAAATCATGGAGAATGGATCCCCAGTGCTCTAAACATTTGCTTTGTCTGGATATCACGAACTCTTCTCCTTCCTGGACTCTTCCTCTCAGGGTCTCTCTCCCTCCTCAGCCTTGAAATTTGAAGACAGGAGATTCCACAGAAGCATACAGCCCCAACAGAGACCAGGTCTGGGGATGTAGGAATCTAGATTAGGTGTCAAAATGTCTCCCATCAAAGCTGGGATTCCAAAGATGTTAGTCACTCCCAGTTGTGACATCAAACCCTCTCCAAACTCTGCCCCCCCCCACCCAAACCACCAATTGGCAGAGTTAATATTTTCCATATACTAGGATTCTTTTCCTGAAGATATTTTCATCTTTGCACATATCTTATTGCATTGTAATAGTTTGTTTATGTGTTCTGCCACCCTGCTAGACTATAAATTCCTTAAGGATCTGAGTCCTAATCAATCTTTGAATTTCTGGAATCTGGAATATAGTAGGTGCTCAATTATAATGAAGTAATACACTTAAGATGCTTTAGTGGTATAAATAGAACAAAAAGGTAGCTCTTGAAGATCGTGAGGTCTTTCTATGGGCCCTTGTGAGGGGCCAGTAACTTCAGGGCCTCAGGGCCAGTAACAACTCCTCTTCATACCTATTGTTTATAACCAGAACCTACCACCACTTGGTAAAGGGACGGCATTACCAAGCCTTGCAGCATGAATTTTGGACCATGTGTAGTGGAGGGATCTGAGTGTCAGACATTGTGTGTATTAGTTTCCTGTGGCTGCTGTAACAAATTGCCATGAATTTAATGGCTTAAAATAATATTAGTTTATTGTTCTACAGTTCCAGAGGTCAGAAGTCAGAAATGGGTCCTAAAGGGCTGGAGTCAGTGATGGCAGCACTACTTGCTTTTGGAGGCTGTATGAGGAGAATCTGTTTCCTTGCCTTCTCTAGCTTCGAGAGGCTGCCTGCATTCCTTGGTTTATGGCCCCAGACAGTGTCAGTCTTCACATCTCTCTCTCTTTCTTTTTTAATGTTTATTTATTTTTGAGTGAAAGACAGAGTGTGAGCAGGGGAGGGGCAGAGAGAGAGGGAGACACAGAATCTGAAGCAGGATCCTGGCTCTGAGATGTCAGCATAGAGCCCAACACAGGGCTCAAATTCATGAATGGTGAGATCATGACCTGAGCCCAAGTCAGATACTTAACCAACTGAGACACCCAGCCCCCCAGTCTTCACATCTCTGATTCTCTAAATCTGTCTCCTGCCTCCCTCTTTCATTTCTGAGGACCACTGTGAATATTTTGGATCCACTGGATAATTTAGGATAATCTCCCAGCTCAAAATCATTAACTTAATCACATCTGCAAAGTCTCTTTTGCTATGTAAGGTAACATAGTCACAAGTTCTGGGACTTCAGATGGGAACATCTTTAGGGGATATTAAAAAAAAAATAAACAACAAGTCCCAAGTGGAATCATTTGTACCCCCACCTCCCATGATAGCAACCCAAGAATTACAATTTCAACCTATCCAGGAATGTGACCTTTGAAAAGTTGATCAGAAATTTTCTGATCAGCACTAGTGAGGCAGTCCGCATGATACAAACATGCTGTGCCCCACCCCCCCACCGTAAAATGTCCTGTCCTGAAACAAACCTATCCTTTGCTAATAACTCCCTTGCCCCACTTTCCTTCCTATACTTTGTACAACTCCTCAGAACATCTCTCTACTTGCTAGAGGGATGCTGCCCTATTCATGAATCATTTCATAAAGCCAGTTAAATCTTCAAACTTACTTGGTTGAATTTAATTTTTTAACAGGAGCAATTATTCTGTCTCCCACACCACATCTGTTCTCTTTAGCAATTTCAAGCCCAAGCAAATAACTAACAGGTGGGACAGAAGGACCCTAACCAATCTGGTACTAGAACACACATCTAAGCTGTAATTTTCCATTTGCTGGACTGCTCATGGATGGCAGCAGCCGACAGCTGTTAGGAACTAAGTGAGAGTTAACCTCAGGGAGGATGGATCTGAATGGAATCTCAGCTCTGAATCATGGTAGTGGTGCAATCTTGGGCCATTTAACTTCTCTAAGGCTGTTTCCTCATGTGTAAAATGGGGATTATGTTACCTCTCTGAATTATGGTGAGGATCAGGTGAGATTATGCATGTAAAGTTCCTTCCAGTACAGGCATAGGAACCCTAAAGGCCATTGTTAGCACCAGTGTGGAGTGGAGGTGAGAGCATGATTTTACCAATGATGGGGTTCAAGGTAGGCCACCCCAAATTACACCACTTTGGCATATTGATTATTTAAACTTTGTTTAATGTTTGTTTTTGAGAGAGAGACAGAGTATGAGCAGGGGAAGGGCAACGAGAGGGAGACACAGAATCTGAGGCAGGTTCCAGGCTCTGAGCTGTCAGCACCGATCCCGACGCGAGGCTCAAACTCATGAACCATGAGATCATGACCTGAGCCAAAGTCAGACGCTTAACTGACTGAGCCACCCAGGCGCCCCAGCATATTGATTATTTTAAATTGAAGTTACTTAAGAACATCCAGTGCAAACAGCACACTCTGATCCTTCATTGTGCCCCGAAAGCAGGAAATACATCTCCCATGTGAAAGGTACCCTTCCTGTACGAGGAGGCAAAGAGACATCCTTATCACCAGAGATAGGGAATTCAGGGCCAAGAAGGCTGTATAAACAGCCCTTGTTACTTCCTTACTAGCTTCCAACCCAAACTCAAATTTCTTTGTCTTGTTACTTCCTCACACATTTATTATGTCTGAAAGGGATAAAAGCTGCCTGCTTTTTTTTTTTTTTTAAATGTTTTTTATTTATTTTTGAGAGACAGATAGAGATGGCGCCAGCAGGGGAGGGTCAGAGAGAGAGGGAGACACAGAATCTGAAGACAGGCTCCAGGCTCTGAGCTAGCTATCAGCACAGAGCCTGACACGGGGCTCGAACCCACGAACCGTGAGATCATGACCTGAGCCGAAGTTGCCACTCAACCGACTGAGCCACCCAGGCGCCCCCAAAAGCTGCCTGCTTTGAGCTTCACATTTCTATGAACTCTTGTATCTACGAAATTAAATGTTTTTTTCTTGTTAATTTTTTTAAATGTTTATTTATTTTTGAGAGAGAGACAGAGAGAACAACCGGGGGAGGGGCAGAGAGAGAGGGAGACACAGAATCTGAAGCAGCTTTAGGCTCTTAGCTATCAGCACAGAGCCTGAAGCGGGGCTCAAACCCAGGAACTGGACCCTAAGCTCATGACCTGAGCCAAAGTTGGACGCTTAACCGACTGAGCCACCCAGGCGCCCCTCTTGTTAATCTGTTTTATGTCCATTTAATTATTAGGCCAGCCAAAGAATCTAGGAGGGGAAAAGGAAGTTTTTCTCCCCTACACCAACTCACAGGCAACAGTCATGAAACAATGCCAGGCTTCATGGGTACTAATTTATAAGGCTCCGCTTAAGTATGTTCATTCAAGATTCCTTAGAAAATTGGAAAAGTGAACATCCCCTACTGCATATTCTCCCAAGAAACAAACTAGACGGAGTTTCTGTATTATGTAAACTTTTAGAATAATTTTTTAATTCCTATCGATGCCATTGAATCTGGAAGATAATGCAGCCCCACTCGCTGTCAAGACACATCACACAGTCTCCCATAGCCACTTCCCGACAAAGACAAATGTAAGCATAAAGACATTCACCACTTCAAAATGTACCTTTCTACCCACATGCCTTCTTTATTCTGACATATCCTTCCTAACCCACGCCTGAGCTAGAAGACTGGTAAAGAGGCAAGTCATGTATTTTTCTAAATTCAAGTTGGAACTTTGAACAAGAAAATAAACATAGTGGGAGATGGTGTGTCAGAGTCTGATCTGTGTGACTCACTCTCTGATCCACAAAACTCACTTTGGGTCTTACACGTCTCATTTCTTTTTCTTTCTAACTTAGGAATATGACCTCACAGTAAAGGAACTTAGCATTAGGCTGCATGACGAGGCAATGAGGTAGAGAGTAGCAGCAGTGAAATGCAGGAAGTAGTGAAATATTGTTTGAAGCAGTTGCAAACTCTACATTTATAGATGCAAGTTTCAGTTTATTAACCCACGGACACATTTATCAGATCCACCTACCAGTGATTTACTGTTAATTGAATCATGATAATAAGTAGCAGCTGGTTACCTAAATTATACAACCATACAAAAACATCTGAAGAAAACTTGCTAGTAATTGATTGAAGGTGGAAATCCTTTGTTTAGCATCCTTTACTACAAAAGTTGATTTTATAATCGTAGAAAATCATATAGACATGAAAAGCATTACATATGAAAACTGTATGTTAACAGACATGGATAAGAATACTAAAGATAATACTAAGATATCAAAAACTAAATCAAGAATGACAAAAGCTTACTCAGTCACTCATCTCTTTGTTTCATTTATTGAGCACATCTTCTAGAAGCTGAGAATGCAAAGATAAAAATAACGTAATTTCTGCCTTGAAGAGTCAGTTCTGTGAGACTACAGCAAGGAAGCCAATGTCTATGGAACAATTGCATGCATGCTCCAATGGCATGTGCCCTGCTTGGGCTGGGAGCACAATGAGTGAGTTGGATCCACAGGGACAAGTGAGAGTTCACCAGGCAGATAGGGCAGGGCATTCAAAGCAGAGGGAACCTAATGTACAAAGTCACAGCAGTAGGAGTAAAGCATAAGAAACCCCAGATAGTTTGTGATCACTGGAGCTCCTACACCGGGTAAGGGATGAAGATGGAGTGGTAGGAAGTACCAGCTCTTATGAACCTTGTATATAATCCTACAGTCATAATTTTATTCTGCAGGCAGTGAGGGAGACGACAAAGATTTTTCAAATATGTTTTTTAATTTAATTTTTAAAATGTCTATTTATTCATTTTGAGAGAGAGAGAGAGAGCAAAAGAGAGAGTGTGCAGGGAAGGGGCAGGGAGAGAGGAAGAGAGAGAATCCCAAGCAAGCTCTGTGCTGTTGGTTCAGAGCCCAACGTGGGGCTCAGTCTCATGAACCGTGAGATCATGACCTGAGCAGAAATCAAGAGTTGGATGCTTAACCGACTGAGCCACCTAGGTGCCCCAGTACTTCGTTCTTTTTTATGATCAAATAATATTTGGTTGCACAGATATACCACATTTCCTTTACCCATTCATTAGTTGATGGGCCTTTCAGCTGTTTGCACTTTTTGGCTCTTGTGAATAATGCTGTCATAAACATTCATGTACAAATTTTTGTGTGTACATATATTTTCATTTCTCCGAGGTATACACCTGGGAGTGGAATTACTGGGTCATATGGTAACTTCATGTTTAAAATTTTGGGGAAGCTGCCAAACTTTTCCAAAGTGGCCACACATTTTGCCACCTCATTCACAATGTTCCAATTTCTTTACATCTTTAACAAGGATTGTTATTGTTTGTCTTTTTTATTTTAGTCACCCTACTGAGTGTGAAGGGGTACCTCACTGTGGTTTTGATTGCATCCTTTCATGTGTTTATTGGCCATTTGTATATCTTCTTTGGAGAAATGTCTGTTAATATCTTCAGTTCAGTTTTTAAAAATTGGTTGTCTTTTTACTGAGTTTTAAGAGTTCTTTATATATTTTGAATACAAGTGCCTTATAAGATACAGGACTTATGAAAAATTTCTCTCATTCTGTGGGTTGCGGGTTGTCTTTTCAGTTTCTTAATGATGTCCTTGGAAGCAGAAAATTTTGACATTCTGATGAAGCCTAGTTTACCTAGTCCTTTTGTTGCTTGTGCTTTTGTTGTTATATCTAAGAAGCCATCACCTCATCTATGTTTATAAAGATTCTCTTCGATTTTTTCCCTAAGAGTTTTGTAATTCTAGTTTTACTTTTTAATTTTATTTTAGGGAGAGAGAGCACATGACTGGGGAGAGGAGCAAAGAGAGAGAATCTTTTTTAATTAATTAATTAATTTTTAAATTTACAACCAAGTTAGTTAGCATATAGTTCAATAGTGATTTCAGGAGTAGAATCCAGTGATTCATCTTCTACATATAACACCCAGTGCTCTTCCCAACAGGTGTCTTTTAATGCCCCTCGCCCATTTAGCCCACCCCCCCTACAACCCCTCCAACAACCCTGTTTGTTCTCCATATTTAAGAGTCTCTTATGTTTTGTCCCCCTCCTTGTTCTTATATTATTTTTGCTTCCCTTTCCTTCTGTTCATCTGTTTTGTATCTTAAATTCCTCATATGAGTGAAGGCATATGCTATTTGTCTTTCTCTGACTGGCTAACTTCACTTAGCATAATACCGTCTAGTTCCATCCACGTAGTTGCAAATGGCAAGATTTCATTCTTTTCCATTGCTGAGTAATACTCCATTGTATATATACAATGGAGTATTACTGCCATGCTAGGCACTGGATATAAGATGAACAAAACAAACATGGTCCCTGCCTTCATACAGTTTATAGTCAGGTGCAAAAATAACAGAGATCATATAGATTCAGAGCATTAAAGACTGTTTCTGCCATTGAAGAGACCTCCAAAGACGACAGCATGGAAAAAAAGAAGCTTGACTTTTCAGAGAAAATAAAAGGTCAATGAAACTACAGGGTAGCAGGCAAGAAGCAGAGCACTATAAGATAAGGCTGAAGTGGTTGGGGGCCAACTAATGCAGGACCTGTAAAGCAATCCCAAACCCCACATTGAGGCTCCCCACTCCTCACCCATCGCCCCCTGTCCCATGTCCCCCGCCCCTCCCCTCCCCCGGGCCCCAGGAAACTCACCCGGGGCGCTGCGGATGCTTTAAGTTTTAAGGGAAACACAGCGACATCTCTCGGACACCGCGGGAACTTACTTAAACTCGTTTACACTTTAATCCGCTGTTCTTTGGCTGAGTTTTCCGATGTTGGTGTGATAAAAAACTAGTCCCTCAAGAGGATCCGTGTGGAGCAGGAAATGAAGGTGGCTGTTTTTTAATCTGATTCCAAGGTTTAAGAAGTTATGTGTTGTCCAGCAGGCGCTATTAGGACATAAATATTAAGTCGCTTGAATTTAACTAGTTAGTAAACAGAACTGTTAGCTTTTTCTCTGGGCCCAAGGGCACCTTGAAAAAAAATTACTGAGACTCTAAGGACACCTCGAAGTAATACATTTAGCAGCTTCTACTGTTAAGGATTTTGGGGTTTTATTCCAAGTGTTACAGGAAGCTATCAAAAGGTTTACAATAAGGGAGAGTGACATGGAGGCTTTAATATTTTCTAGTAAAATTCTAGACATTTAGCCTAAGGTGATTTTGCTGTCAATTACTTGTTCAATTATCCCAATGTCTTAGGTTTAAATTTCGAAATTCTAATTAAGTACTCCAATGTTTTCCTCGCTAGCAGACAATTTTGCCCCAAGGCTAGAGACCAGAACCAAAGCAGAGGCAAGTGTCTTTCAATGACTTTTAAATTGTTTATGCCTTCACAATTTCTGTCTACATCTTTAACTGTGCCAGTGCACATACTTTATAACATTTTCTGTGGGGTCATTTTCCTTTCCTTATTTGTAACCATTCTTTATATATTCAGTATACCCACTTTTTGTCTGTTATATGCATTGCAAATATCTTCTCCCATTTTCTGGGTGAACTTTTCATTTCGTATATGGTGTCTCCTAAGTAAAGAAGTTTAAAAAATCATGTGATAGAATGTATCAAGTTATTTCATTAGGTTTGTGCCTTTTCTATTTATGGTTTGTCTTCCTTTCCTCTTTCCTTCCTGCTTTGATCTTTCTCCCTCATCTTCCTCTCCCTACCCTCTTCCTCCTTCTTTCTCCTCCCTACTTCCCGTTCTCCCCAACCTTTTCTCCTTTCTTTCAAGAAATCCTTCCCCACTAGATATTTGATGAGCTCAAGGAATCAGTATTTAAGTCTTTAATGTAATAGTGATATTAAGGTCATTTTTGTTTAGACTGCCTTTCCTTTTAGAGATACATTCTGAAATATTTACAGCTGAAATGGTGTGATGAGTGGAATTTTTCTTAAAATAATATGGAGAATGGGGGACAGATAAAGCAAGATTGGCATGAGTTGTAATTATTGAAGCTGAGTAATAGGTACATGGAAGTTCATTATACTATTCTAACTAATTTGTATATGTTAAAATTTGCCCATAATAAAAAGCATATAGAAGCGCCTGGGGTGGCTCAGTTGGTTAAGCGTCTGACTCTTGATTTCGTCCTAGGTCATGATCCCAGGATCATGAGATCAAGCCCCGTGTCAGGCTCTGTGCTGAGCATGGTGCCTGCTTGGGATTCTCTCTCTCCCTCTCTCTCTCAAAAAAAAAAAAAATTAATACACACACACACACACACACACACACAGATGAAATCGTTTCCAATCTTGATATAAATTTTTTTCCTATATATTCTTCAAATAATTTAAAAATTGTTCTTTGCACTTAGGCTTCAAATACCTGGGTGACTCTGAAGGAACACCATAGAAGGGCACCAGAGAACAGGCTTTTCTTGAGCTCTCCAAAGAGGGTCAAGAAGGAATGCTTGTGTGATTGGCTGTGTGTGGCTGTGATGATGGGTTTTTATCCTAGGAAAGCTCTTTCCAAACCAATGAGGACAGTTTGCCTTGGCTATGTGGAAACATACTTTTCAATTCAAATTTGAAGAATGATGCCCATTATTTTCTATAAAACATGTCTAACCAAAGGGGTATTTTACATTTATGAAGTTTTTTTTTTCTTTTAGTATTTATTTATTTTTGAGACAGAGACAGAGTGTGAATGGGGGAGGGGCAGAGAGAGGGGAGACAGAATCTGAAGCAGGCTCCAGGCTCTGAACTGTTAGCACAAAGCTCTATGCGGGGCTCGAACCCACGAATCGTGAGATCATGACCCGAGCCAAAGTCAGATACTTTACCGACTGAGCCACCCAGTTGCCCCTATGAAAAGATTTTTAAAACCCTTGTCTTCACCATTTATCCTTTTTTTTTTTTTTTTTTTGGCTGTAAGTGAGAATATTTTTTTAAATGTGATAATTGCATTATTTATCTAAGGAAAATAATTTTGCTAAAAGCTTCATCTCAAAAAGTTAGCTCTTTAAGATTCTGCTCTTGGAATGCCTACCTTCAAAGTAACATGGACTTTTAGAGATGAAGAGTTCTTTCACATTTGGGTAGGGGCAGTGGTAGATGTACTAGATCTAGATCTACTAGAAAAGAGTTCAAGCTAAGAGTCTTGGATCTGTTGGGATTTCTAACATAAGTGAACACATTTTCTCTAATTCTACCAGATGTAGCCATAGCGGGTCCATGAACTTATAACTTGCTGTAGTTATAGATCTCTTGCTTTTTATTATACAGGATGGATTTATTATACAGGTTTTGCTTTGTAGCTGGCTCATTTCCCTCCAAGAAATTGTCAAGAGGGGCGCCTGGGTGGCTCAGTCGGTTAAACATCTGACTTCGTCTCAGGTCATGATCTCACAGTTTGTGGGTTCGAGCCCTGTGTCGGTCTATGTGCTGACAGCTCAGAGCCTGGAGCCTGTTTCAGATTCTGTGTCTCCCTCTCTCTCTGCCCCTCCCCGCTCATGCTCTATTTCTGTCTCAATAATAAATAAACATTAAAAAAAAAAAAAAGAAATTGTCAAGAGATGATTGGGACTGGCGGACCCTTTATCTTTGTCCTAAAAGATGGCATTGTTAGGCCACCCAGTAAGTGAAACAAATACAGTACTTTGCAGACTCTGACCTAGTTGGTTTAGACTTTAGAGAGAAAAAAAGCTGAGTTGAAATGGAGACTTATGGCCGTGGATATGGTCTGAGTATATGTTCCTTGAGTATGTGAAAACAATGTATATTCCAGTGTCGTTGGGTGAAAGGTTCTATGAATGTTGATTAGATCATATTGGTTGATGGTGTTCAGTTTTATTTACTTGCTGATTTTTTGCCTCGTTGTTCTATTGAGAGGAGGGGTGAAGTCTCCACCTGTAACTGTGGGTTTGTCTATTTCCCTTTTCAGTTCTATCAGTTTTTGTTCCACATGTTTTGCAGTCCTAAAGGCGTACACATTTAGAATTACCATTCTTGGTGGATTCATCCTTTCATTATCATATAATGTTCCTTTCTGTCTTTGGTAACCTTCATTGTTCTTTTTTTTTTTTTTTTAACACATTTATTTTTTGAGAGACAGAGACAGAGTGTAAGCAGGGGAGGAGCAGAGAGAGGAAGACAGATTGTAAAGACACAGATTTGCTGACACCACTCCAGTGAGGGTGTTGGGGCACCTCATTTTATCCTTGGGAGGGTGGAAGTCTAGGCTCGCCAGTTGATTTTTGGGTGTGGGTAAGGCCAGGTTTTTCTGTGGTGTTTGGCTGGAAGGCAATGGTTATTGTCTAAATGTTTCATCTTTGTAGGCTGCTCCTTTTCTGGTGCTTTGGGAAAGCTTTTGTTGTGGCTTCTGTTTTGTTTGTGCTATTTAGAATTTCCAGTTGCCAGTCTCTTAGGTTTGTCTGGATATATGAGCCAAAAAGAAAACCCAGGTAACTCATCATGCTTTCCTCAGATTCCAAGGTCCCTAGTCAGTCTGCCTTCTCTCCAACTTTCAGTCTTAAGTTTGCTTTATACACGACACCCAGGATTTTTGGTTTTTAATTTTATAGCAGGAGGATTAGGGAAAAGGATGCTTACTTACCTCATTATCCCAGAAGTAGAAGTCTGCCTAAGGATCATTTTCAAAGTTGTTTTTTCTCTTTTTCGGTTTTTGGATACATTTGGGCAATTTTTCTCCCAGTCTACATTTTTTTTTTAATGTTATATTTTACTTTTAGAGACAGAGTAGGAGTAGGGGAGGGACAGAGAGAGACACAGAATCCGAAGCAGGCCCAGAGCTGTCAGCACAGAGCCCGATGCGGGGCTTGAACCCATGACCTGATCTGAAGATCATGACCTGAGCTGAAGTCAGCCACTTAACCAACTGAGCCACCCAGGCACCCCTACGTTTTCAATAAGTGTATAGTTCTATGAGGGTTTTGGCTTTACATGGGTTTTCAGTTCAGGTCTAATTTGTAGGTTTTATCTCCAACCCCCTGTGGTGTCAAGACATTAAGACCATACTTTCCCTTACCAGCTGCCTACCCCCACTGGGATAGCTACGGCTTCAGCTCATGTCACTGTCAGAATGGTTTTTCAACCACTCTCTTGTGCACTCAGCTGAGTTTAAACAGATGCCCATTGTGTTTTGGTTAACATTTCTGAGTGTTTAAAAAATTTATATATTTTATCATGGTAAAATATACATACACATTAAAGTTTCCATTTTATTTTTTAAGTAAACTCTACCCTCAACGTGGGGCTCAAACTCATGCCCCTGACATGAAGAATTGCATGCTTTACCAAATTATCCAGCCAGGTGCCCCTAAACTTTCCATGTTAACCATTGTTAAAGTTGTGGTTTCTTTTTTTAAAATGTTTTTATTTATTTTTGAGAGACAGAGAGAGACAGAGAGTGAGCTGGGGAGGGACAGAGAGAGAGGGAGACACAGAATCTGAACCAGGCTCCAGGCTCTGAACTGTCAGCACAGAGCCCAATGCAGGGCTTGAACTCATGAGCTGTGAGATCATGACCTGAGCTGAAGTCAGACGCATAACCAACTGAGCCACCCAGACGCCCCTAAAGTTGTGGGTTTTGTTGTTGTTGTTGTTGTTTTTGAGAGAGAGAGAGAGAGAGAGAGAGAGAGAGAGAGAGAATCCCAAGCAGACTGCCAGCACAGAACCCTATGCAGGGCTTGATCCCAGGAACCATGAAATCATGACCTGAGCTGAAATCAAGAGCTGGACACTCAACCAACTGACCCACCCAGGTGCCCCCATTTTAGCCATTTTTAAATGTACCATTAAGTACATTCATACTGTTGGGCAATCATCACAACTATCCATTTCCAGAACTTTTCATCATTCCTCACAGAAACTGTGTTCTGGATGTTTTCAGGTTATCTGCTTCCGGCTGGTGAAGTGGTAGACATTTCAGGTGGAAGGCAGAGCAAGCGAAAAGGGATGAAGCCTTGAAAGAGTCCTAATATTTGAGAAACTACAGAGTCTAGTGTGACAGGAATGAATGATTACATAGATGGTGTAGCGGGAAGTGATAGATGCCGTTGACAGAATGGTGTCCGTTTGTACAGGCCAAACTAATCCCATTGGAGGGAACAGGAAAAGAAAATTATAAATAAGAAATTGAGTGGCTTAGTTTTGTTATTTAGGAAGGTAATTCCAGTAATAGGGAGAGCTTGCATAGATGACAGTCCTATACTGATTGTCCAATACGTTAAGAGTTTGATATATTTTGTCTAATTTTCTAGTTGTTTACAGCAGGATATCAAATCCTGTACCAATTCCTCCTTCATGGCTGGAAGTAGAGATCTAGCGTGGGGCAGTTGCTAAATTTCACCATGGGGCAGTATGTAGACCTGAAATAAAAGGGAACCAAAGATGAGATTACAGGTGATTTTTGACTTTTAAGAGTAGCCAGAGCAAGGACTGGTGAAGGAAATTAAGAGTTCTTCCCATTTGTTAAATAATTTTCTTTGTTTAAATTAATTATTTATTCCAGATCAGTGACCAGAAAACAAAGCCAAATCTGGTCCCACACTTGTTTTTGCAAATAAAGTTTTACGGTAACACAGCCATGTATCCATTTATGCATTGTCTCTGGCTGCTTTTGTGCTACAATTGGCAGAGTTGAATAGTTACAGCAGAGACAGATGACTGGCAAAGTCTTAAATATTTCCTATCTAAACCTTTACAGAAAGTTTGCTAAATCCTATCCTAGAGGATTGTGGGGACTGAAGAGTGAAAGTGCATGGGATCAGGCAAAATAAATGCCACAAGAAGCCAGGGCAGGAATGAACGCATCAATGAATGAATGTATTTAAAAGATTTTATTTTTTCAAGTTATCTCCACACCTAGCATGGGGCTTGGAATTTAAGACTCTGAGAATAAGACTCACATGCCCCACCTACTGAGCCAGCTAGGCAACCCCAGGGCAGGAAAATATTTAAAATTATATGCCTATAACTCTCTGTTGACAGCTCAGAGCCTGGAGCCTCCTTGGGATTCTGTCTCCCTTTCCCTCTGCCCCTCCCCTGCTTGTGCTCTGTCTCTCTCTCTCAAAAATAAACAAACATTAAAAAAATTTTTTTTTAATTATATGCCTATTAGCTGTAGAAATGCTACACTACCTCATTGTCCATTTTTTAGTCACTTCTGATCATTAACTCATTTTAAGGATCTAGTAACAGAAACAGCTGTTATATACATGAAAATGGTTACTGAGTTAATTGCAGTAGTTAGCCAAAACATCACAAGGAAATTATAATATTTTATAACCTAATTGCCATCAGATACCTGGCTAAGTAAATAAATGCAGGACTGGGTTATCTGAGAGGTTTCCAAACGGGGTGAGTCTTAGATACAGTAGAACACTGGACAGCACATAAATGAAGAGATATCCACAATGTATTGTACGAAGTGAAAAAAGCTGCCTAAAATAGGATATGTATACCACAATCCCATTTTTACTGAAGAAAATAATCTGAGAAATTATACATCAAATTTATTTGTTTTGCATTTTATTCTTTTCTATTTTTTGAACAATGGCCATTTGTTAATTTTGTAACTAGTAGAAGTAAGCTTTTCATATTACTGGGGAAAAGTAATATACCTCTAATATTGACCAAAGGCTTTAATCACAGCCTCATATTTTAGAGATTCTTTCATCAATACTCTGAATATATTTTCTCAAATTTCTTTTGACAGAAAGGGTCACTGGCTCTCAAGACAAACTTTTACTGAGAAAGAGAATGAATAGAAAGATTAAAGGTCTGCTTGGTCATTTGCACACCATTAAATTACTAACATGCTGATGTTCCTGCATGTTTTTTCTAATCTAGAGGTTTGCTTTGATACCTTTGCTTAATATAGCAAACTTTCTTGAACTGTGAGTATAAAGGGTAATGCGGAATATGTGGTTTATGTACAATCTTCCTCATGTTTGTGAAATTAACCTAACCACTATGTCCACTTTTTTTTTGAAATTAAAACAATAAGCTCACGTGTGTGCAACCATACCTCCTTTTCTCCTGAGAAAAAGTCCAAGACATTGAAATATTTTAACACTGGAAAAAAATAGCACACAAATGAGAGAATGAACATATTTGGAAGAACCATGTTCAAAGTATGACATAGCTATTAAATTTTGGCTTCTCAAAGATTTCTGAATTTGCTAAAATATTAATAAGGATCCTGTAGCCAATATTAATTAGGTCTGTAGCCAAATATACATGGGAATGAAATCCAAAGTTTGGAAGATAGCAGCTTTTCCTATTCTCATGCTCCTGTTGGTACATATTCTGAGCACAGGGCTGAAGAATAGGAGGACAGTGGGGTGCCTGGGTGGCTCAGTCGGTTAAGTGTCCAACTTTGGCTCAGGTCATGATCTCATGGTCTGTGGGTTCGAGCCCCACGTCGGGCTCTGTGCTGACAGCTCAGAGCCTGGAGCCTGCTTTGGATTCGGTGTCTCCCTCTCTCTCTGCCCCCCCCCTGCTCGCACTATTTCTCTCAAAATTAAATAAACATTAAAAAAATTAAAAAACCAATAGGACAGTGATCCTTAGAAACTATAAATAAAAAAGGAAAATAAGCACGTTTACAATGAATAACTCTCCAAAAAATGTGACATCATAGACTCTTATCTGACATGAATACATGTACATATACTTTCTCCATTTTCCCTTCTGCCCACTTGTTCAAAGATAAATTTGCACATGCCACATCTTCCTGGAGATGGCCTAGTATATTGGAAATATGGAATTTTGACAGCCTGCTGTCATGCACTCTGTGATCTTGGGCAAGTACCTACAAAAAAAATTCATGAGTCAAAACCTCACTTGAAAAATGGGAGAGAATAATAGCCAAAATCCTTACAGAATTGGCTTAAAAAGCATTTCCCATAGTTATTAGGTATGAAGGATATAAACTTTTATATTAATGGGCTTGGCATATAACAAGATGTGTTAATTTCTTTCCTTTCTGGCACCCTCTTGCAATTACAAATTAAGTGCTTTTAGAAATATAATTTACCTGGGGTTGGAAATTGAGCTCAGTAAGTGGTGCCTAGCTGACTGAAATGTCTTGACTATCTTGGGCTTCTGTTTTCAATTACGTTTTTGTTTCACCCATTCCATTTTGTAGTCCTTTCTCCTTGAAGAAAAAACATAAACTCAAAATAGGAGTTGAAAAATGCTGTGTTCTTGGTCAACATTACATTCCCAGCTACTACTGTGAATGTTAGGTATGCATGTTAGCCTTGTTGCTGTCTCAATTACTGCAGATACGTATGGGAGTAAGTAATGATTTCTGTATCGAAGAAAACCTGGGCTGGGCAGATTAAAAAGCAGTGTCTTTAATTTTAACTGAGTCTGAGAAAGGCAACATATAAATTGCCAACTCTTAAGACTGACTTTCAGACTTAATAGTTCAGTAATTAGTGGGCCAGAATTTTCCTTGTGTTTTTTGTCTAGAAGAAAACCAAACACAAATGTTAGTTGTTATTAATATTGAAAAGTAAAGAATATTAAGTAGTCAGAGAATTTACCATTGACGTGTACTTACATTTTAGAATTCTCTCCTGAATAAATATTGAAGTAAAATTTTCTAAGAAATTTGGTTATTGGCATATGAAAGGATTACAAATATACCAATAGTTGCAGTTGTGAACATATTCATCCAAAGAATCTAGAGAGGTGATTATCTCAAAGCATATGAGGAAGAAACAAAAGAGGGGTAACTTCCCAAATAAACATAATTAAATGAAAGTATGGTATTATTAAGATTTTAATTGAGAAAACAGGATGATTCTACTGCTTTCCAAAAAGCCCTAGAGAGGACACCTGCCTTTTGGATCCTAAAAAGGAACAGCTAGTCCTATGAAACTGAGGCCTCTGTATGTCTTCCACACCTAAGAAATAGCACCTCCTATTTAATTTAAAAAATGTTGAGTGGCGCTTCTTAACCAGGTGGACATATTCCAAACTTTCTTTCTTCCTTTTACAGAGAATCCCTATCATGGACTGTTGCTGTTACTCATGGGAGGTATCTTACTTCTCAAGGGTTGGGGCAGAAAAAGATGCAAATCACTGCTATAGAAGTTCAGGTACAATCAAACATTAGCTCCTATGGTCTGTATGTATCACATGCGATAGTGCAATTCTGATTTGTAAAAATTCCAGATTCCGAATACTTGAAAAACTTGTATCATTTTATTTGTACACTTAAAAAGTTGTACATAGAAACTTGTAATACAGTTCTTTAAAACTGAAGGAACTGTCAGGGAAAAGGGAGGGTGTTAACCTTTTACTGATTGTTCATTAAGGAAGTTAGAGAAATAAAACAAAAACACAGTAAAATGTTTAAAAAATTAAAGAACATTTTCCAGGTACAAATTTTATAAATACAAAACAAATTCACAAATTATTTTGAATGCTAAATAAATATCTAGTTAATAAACTCAGACTTAATACCTCTAGCCAGCACTGGTACAGCACTTCAAGGATATAAAATTGGATGCATTCATGTGTAGTGTTGAAAGAATGTGCTCATTAACAATTCTCAGACATATATGCTTTTCCCCCTAAACTGTGCTATAATAGAAGATTTGTCTGTATGGACAAATCTCCCTTAATACAACACTTCTAAAAAAAAAATCAATGACAAAATAAATCACAGGAGAAAAAATATTTTCAAAGATATTGGGACACATGAATGATCTCAAAATGTACAAAAACCTCTGTAAACCAGTACTGTAACCAATACATCTATCAAACTTATTAGATACTGAACAAAACTGTAGCAAAGGCAATCTTTCCTACATTCTCCTGAGTGCTTAATATTAAAATTGAGAATATAGTGCAGGCCACACTTCAGTGTGGTCAATCAGTTGTTATTGCTTTTTATATATAATATATATATATGTCTGCTTTAGAGCATGATTTAATGTTCCATTTTCATGAACAATTTGTCTTTCTCAAATATATCCTTTAGAAGGACAAAATTAGATTCGTGACTTCTTTGCAGCTGGTGGTGTGCTAACTTGATCCACATTCCCAGGCACGACATGGAGTCCAAGTTTTTGAGCCTGAATATGAAAAAATGCTTGAAGCCTAGTTCCAGCTTTAGCTTCACTTGTGTTACGAGGGTTGTACTCAAAGCAGTTCGAAAACATTAACTCAATATCATCGATAAATTCCGCTAGAAAGAAAAAACCAAATGAGATTAGAATAAAAGTACATAAATTATAAATATACGTTTTGTTTGTATCATAGCTGGAAACATCATTAAGAACACAGAAGCCCACTTTTTCCTTTAGAAATTGAAGCCTCTGGGGCACCTGGGTGGCTCAGCTGGTTAAGCGTCCGACTTCGGCTCAGGTCATGATCTCACGGATTTTGAGTTTGAGCCCCGCATTGGGCTCTCTGTTGTCAGCACGGACCCTGCTTCACATCTTCTGTCCACCACCCCCCTCTCCGCCCCTTTCCTGCTGGTTCTATCTCAAAATAAATAAAAACTTTAAAAAATGAAACAAAAAAAAAATTGAAGCCTCTACTCCCTCCATTTTGTTTTCATGTAAAAGACAAATGATTTGGCTCTACCCTGCCCCTCAAAAAAGAAACTGAAGCCTCTAAAACAAGGTAGCAAAACTAAAACTTAAAATTGTTTAACTATAAATGTTTTAAAATTGTTTTATTGAAACTATGCATTTATGTAATTAGGAACGTTATATAATTACATAGAACTTCTATCAAGATCAGGTTCTACAAAAGATCTAAAACTCATTCAATCCCTATGCATCTTTTGTCTCCATATACATAGACAAGCATTTCAGGGACCTCTTAGGATGCTTTCTATACAATCACATTAATATACATCACTTAAATCACAAGAAAACAAATTTTGTTTACCTCTTTAAACAAAAATAATTAGAGAAAAACATAAATTACTTACATGCTAATTTATATTCACATTTGTTCACTTTTTCACGAATTATATTTAAGGCAATGGGCTTTTTGATGATGTCATAATAGTCTGGGACCTGTAAAATAATTCAAATATATCTCTCCTATAGAAAATTTATCAGAGATGAGTGGTCAAATATGTGAAGGTTTTGAACTTAAGCAACTAAATATTAACCTCTGAATACTATTATTCCATTTAAACCATATAATGCATTTCAGCCATTATAATGCTGTAGAAGCTTACTTGATATTATAAAAAATTACTCTTTAAAGAAAAAGCCTGGGTGGCTCCGTCGGTTAAGTATCTGACTCCTGGTTTCAGCTCAGGTCATGGTCTCCTGGTTTGTGAGATTGAGTCCTGCATCGGGCTCTGTGCTGACAGTTTGGGATTCTCTCTCTCCCTTTTTTTCTCTGCTCCTCCCCACCTCATGCATGCTGCTCCCTCTCTCAAAATAAATAAATAAACTTAAAAAAAAGAAGAAGAAAAAGCTTATGATTTTGCTTGTGTGCTCTCTTTATCTCTACTTCTCTCTACTTGTGCCTCTCTAACACACTCTTTGCTCCATTCAAACTACCCATCATTTCCCATATTCTCATTTCTGGGTCTCCTTTTCCTATAATGTCCTTATTCCATTTCTCACTCTTGAAATTCCACCTTTCCTTAATGACCAGACCCAACAGTTCTAGTTCTTCTATAAAGAACTTTCTAATTCCTGCTATTCCCTCCCTCTGAAATGGTCAAATCAATCTCCTTTTCTTCTCCACTTCTGAAGACCACTATAACTTCTATTACAGCACCAAAACACTGCCCTATCTGCTGTAGCACATCACGTACTTCCATAAGTATATAAATTAAAAAAAAAAAAAGAACTCCAGCACCATCTCAAATCCCTTAGTTCAGGCCATCTCTGTTTTCTTAGGGTACCTATCTTTCACATAAGTGTTTCTCACACAGTGGTCTCTGGACCAGCCCCATCAGCATCATTTCAGACCTAGTGAATCAGCAACTCTGGCGTGAGGCCCAGTAATCTGTGTTTTAACAAGCCCCTCCACCCCCCAGGTGATTCCGGTGTATGCTAAGGTTTGAGAACTGCTGTTTTATATAACAGAAATACCAATAACGGTATTCAGTTGAATTAATCTAGTCATATTCATTACACAGAATAAAAACATCGAGGTTATTTCAACATATTGTCATCATTCATGAGAATCAACAGTCACAGGATTAGAAAGGACTGAGGAGACAATGCTCCCTAAATGCCATTTTTTGCAACATAGGAACTAACTTTCCCAGATGTAGTGACTAATGGGAGTTCTGACTACCTCAAAGTTGCCAAGCAGACTAAATCAGATAATATACATGAACACATTTAATGAAATCTAATAATATTACCTGGATTTTGGAAACGAGTTTCAAAAACGGCCAGCTGTCATCATGCCGTACCAGTTCCACAACGAGTTGTTCAAAAGCAGACAATTCATGAACTCCTCCTTGTCGGCCTGAACTCCTTCGATTCAGTGTCACAGGAGAGGATTCTGAATAAATAATTAAATTAATTTTAGGCGATGACAAAGCAAAATATTTGATCACTACAAGCTAAACAGGGTATTATAAATATACCTAAATTCAAACAGAAATTGACATTCTATATATATTGAGATAAACTAACTTACATTTGAGACATGAAAATCTGGACCAAATATTACTATTTCCTTGTTTTTTTTTAAAAAAAAGATTTTAAGTAATCCCTACACCCAACATGGGGCTTGAACTTACACCTCGAGATCAAGAGTCGCATGCTCCAATGACTGAGCCAGCCAGGTGCCCCCACTATTTCCTTTTTGATCATAACATTTCCAAATGAGGGGCGCCTGGGTAGCACAGTTGATTGAGCGTCCAACTTTGGCTCAGGTCACGATCTCGGGGTCCGTGAGTTCGAGCCCCGCTTTGGATTCTGTGTCTCCTTCTCTCTCTGCCCCTCACCCGTTCATGCTCTGTCTCTGTCTCTCAAAAACGAATAACTGTTAAAAAAAAAATTCAAAATGAATATTAATTGGGAACATACTGCTTGTTTTTTTTTTAATTTTTAAATGTTTATTTTTGTGAGAGACAGTGTGAGCAGGGGAGGGGCAGAGAGAGAGGCAGACACAGAATTTGAAGCTGCCTCCAGGCTCTGAGCTGTCAGCACAGAGCCCGATGGGGAGCTTGAACTCGTGAGCTGTGATATGACCTAAGCTGAAGTCTAACTAACCAACTGAGCCATCCAGGCGCCCTATCATTGGGAACATATTTTAACAATAGTGTAATATAAAAGAAAATTTCTGGAATACAAAGTTTATACTTTATTTTTTAGCCCATTTTATTAGAAATACATTTTCAACTATAATAAAATGAAAGTAAACAATTCTCCAGTACTTCTTGGAACACATCCTTAGGAAAGTAACCTCTTCAGATCTAGCAAGTAGGCCTCTTTATAGATTACCTTGCATAATAGAAAAGTAATTTCAACAATGAAGTAAAGGATTATTCTTATAAATCTTATTTTTATATGGAGACTTTCTTAAAGCAAAATGCTTTCTCATAAAATCTACGGTGTATATAACGAAATCTAAAGTGTATGAATTAGTAGAAAGGGTAACATAGTTCATATTATGAATTCAGGTGTTTAAATTCTCTACTTAAATGTAAATCCATACATTTTCCCCTTTATTTGTCCTTGGAACAGGTTAGTAATTTCATAAATCAATTAACAACAACAAAATGTTCTTCTTAGCAGAGTTTTTAGAATACAAATGTTTCAGGTGTACTATTTTTTCCAAGTAGCCTGAAGTTCAGAATTGGGGAAGAGCAAAACAGATAAGGGGATAGGAAAAGCTAACTTAGATCTAGTGCCAAGTTATAACCCCCCCCCCCAAACCCAACAACCCGGTGACTGCATATACAGACTAATGAGTCTTCCGTTTTTTCACCAATGGATTCCTTAATCCTGTCATATGTTGGAATAGTGCAATACAACCTATCTATAATTCTTCAAGGAACAGTAATGTTTTTTATGTTTGATTTTATTTTTTGGAAATATCAAAGTTTTATTACTATAGACACTGAAGGAAAAAAAGAATAGGACTAAAGATGAAGAGATTATATGGGATAGAGATTACTATAAAAAATGATTACCAGAATTTAAAAGCTAGCTGATGATCACTTCCTAACAATCTCTCTCTCCCAGCTCTCCCCTGCTCCCAAATTCAGTATGTCAGATAGGATACTTAACCAAATAACCCAATGTAGCCTGCATAGGTTATGATGAATATATGTGTTTTAAAGGAGGAAAGAGTAGAAAAGAATGAAATGTTATGTTATACTGAGATTGTTCAAATGTTGGCCAAATCTCTCCATTAGAAACAGAACACTGAAAATTTCTCACAACTATCTTGCTACACTACTAGAAAAATACTGGTAATATAATTCACCTTATTCCCCAAATGGTTAGCTGCCCCTTCAAATGAACATTACGCTTCAGGCCAGGTTGCTCCCTAATAACTTTGTATATCTTAGCAACAGCTTTTAAAAAATGATTCAAAGTATCTCAACACTCAATCTTTCTAAATTATTCCATTTTCTTAGGTAAGAATAGTTTAAATTAGACTTTTTCATACCTGTAGATTGTCTTTTCCTTCCTCTTCTCTTGGATTCACTATCTTGGAGAGAAAGTTTTGAAGCAACACTTAGAGATCTTGTCTTCTCACTCGACTTTGTGGCAATGACTCTGAAGTTAGGGAAGCTGGGACTATTTTCTGGTGTATTATTGGCACTTTTCCTTCCTCTGCGTTTTCTACGAGGACTGAGTAGTTCCACAAACACATCTGCTTGCAGTGGGCCGTAACTTTGGCGAGTAGAACGACCGGCAATTCTCAAAGATTTAGTTTCTATTGGAGGAGCAGATTTTATCTTTCTAAGGCTTCTACCAGTGGTTTTAGAGGAAACAGTTGTTTTGGGTGTACTCTGCTGACTCCTTGAAGGATATCTTCCAGGATCTTGTCGTTGGCCACGACTTGAGAAAGAAGAGCTAAGTCTCCCTCTTGTTTTAATTGGCAATCTAACTTGTGGTCTTCCTCGTTTTGGTGGGCTGTAAATATTGTATGAAAACATAATTATTGTACAGAGAAATGATGCAATTAAGATTATTTCTATTCCCCTTGTTCTACAATTTAGCCAATGAGTTCTATATACATGTCTTTTGTCTACTTATGGTAACAGTTTTTCATCACTTTTCATTACCACTGATGCTGAGGTAACCTACAGTTTTGGCCAATGACTGCAAATAAAGTAGGCCTTAAACCTATGGTTCCTGGATACCATGTTAAGACTCTCTTTGCCATCTTCTGCTTCTTACTGTAAAATACAAAACTAGGTTCAATCTTTTATTATTATTATTATTATTATTTTTAGTAAACTCTAACCCCAGCGTGGGGCTAGAACTCACGAACTCACGCCCCCAAGAGCAAGAGTCGCATGCTCCAATGAGTGAGCCAGCCAGGCAACTCTAGGTTCACTCTTTTAATTGCCTTTATTTAAGTTGTAGACAAGGATCAAACAACTCCAGTAGGCCTCTTTTTGTCCATCTCCTCACATACCTGGCCTTCTAGTTTACCTAAAATATTTCCAAGAATTTCCCAAATTCTTTATCATCTTTATGTGTAACACAAATACTGCCCTTATAATCTACAGGGACGACAGCCTCTCCTAGTTGGAGCTATTCAAAAACAACTTGTTGGGGTGCCTGGGTGGCTCTATGAGTTAAGCGTCTGACTTCAGCTCAGGTCATGATCTCATGGGTTTGTGGGTTTGAGCCCCGTGTCGGGCTCTGTGCTGACAGCTCAGGGCCTAGAGCCTACTTTGGATCTGTGTTTCCGTCTCTCTGTCCCTATCCTGCTCGTGTTCTGTTTCTCTCTCAAAAATAAACATTAAAAAAAAAATAGAAACAAAACAAAACCCTAAAACAAACAAAAACAACAGCTTGTTTAAAATATAGGGGGTAGCTCTACTTCCCTCCTCAGACAGGCCTTTTTGTACGTTGTTAGTTCTAAGTTGCCCTTGCTTCACATTCACTTTCCTGATTCCACATGAATGGGGTTCAAATGTTAAAAAGGGACAAATAAAGGGAGAATGCTCTAGTGCTGCCACAGCTGGAATAGCCAGGCCCCCAACGCATTCTTTAGGCCTGGGTGACACAGCTTGCTAAGTTGCAGAGTACTTGGCTCTATGGTAGTATACAGAAGGTTCTTCCGGGTGCTAATGTGGTAGAAGCATAACAATATGACATGCTTCCTGGCATATCTCTTTCTCTTTGTAGATGCCAACATCATCAATATTTGAGTATAATTCCTTGAGAAAGCAAGAGGGGCACTGCAAAGTTGCATTCATCTTTATCTCATGAATATCCTCTGGAATGCTTATTTGCTGCTTTAGGCATAAAATTAAGCAAAATCAAACTTAATGGGGGTCTGAATTGGTATTCCTGTCCAAACTTGAACTCATATTTGATCTGGATAGGCTCATATAGCTACTACACTTCCTCAGGAATAACTTCAAATGCTTATAATACTAAAGCAAGGATAACTTCAGGCCACTTATTACCTACCAATTTTTAAGAAAGTTAAGGGCCCCAACCATTCTATTTCTATTTGAGGAGTCAAGAGACTATCTAGTTAAGACTCATAAACTCTCATTTTATTGCATGGACTTACCTGACTTCTTCCTCTTCTTGCGAGTCTTCTTCATCTTGTTCTACCTCATACTCTTCCTCCTCACTTTGAGCCTCTTCATCATCATCATCAACTTCATCATCCTCACCTTCCATACTGTCTTCCATCTCTTCATCACTTTCCAAGGATGGTCTCTGTCTAGAGGAGAGTCTTCTAGAACGCTGCTTTGGCCGACACTCCGGACAAAACCAATCTCCTTCAGGCACAGTCTGACAAATCACAGAAATCATCATTAATCATCTATTACTCAAAACCTCCATGACTCAATTCTAATCTAAGAAGTAGAAGAAGGAAAAAATACCTTTAGCTTTGGTCGAACACAGTAGGTATGATGACCCCGATCACAGCCATCACAAAGTACCATGTTTTCAGCGTCACCCTTCTTTCGGCATATCTTACAACGAGCATTCAGTATAGATTTAGACCATATCACACTACGATCCAAGGTGGAGAGATGAAGAAAGACTTGGGATAGACTAGCAGAAGCAAGGAGAGACTCTCTCCAACGGTCCAGGACTGTTTTGTAAGAACGTCCACTGTCACTGGCATCTTAAAAGAAAAGGTAAAGTGATTAAAGTTTCTAGGCAAACCTTAGACATCTCGTAGAACTATTTTCTTGGTAGTTTAAACCGATTTGATTTTAAAGTTTTTCTAATACTTAACAAAAAGATCATGTTGATATTAAAAAGAAAAACTTTGTGTTACAGAAAATACTTGCTGAGCTATATCTTGTTTATGACATAAGGAATTATTTAAATCTATGTATCAAATGCTTGAAGATTTCAATAGTAAAGAGAAAAATAACTTAGCAATGTGTTCTCAATCTAGTATCTGTTATCATATCTTGACCTAATTTAGAGGACTGGCTAAATATGATTATAAGTCAGTTACTATTCATTTAAATCAAGAATATTACTTCCTCTTTTCGGATAAAAGATGGACTTCTAAGTATCAATCATATGTGAGGTTGCTTTTAGGGCTGATGAAAATTTCTGAAATTAGATTGTGGTGAATGGCTGCACAACTGTGAATATACTAAAACCCACTAAATTATGCACTTTTTAAAAGGATGAACTTTATATATGTGAATTATATCTCAATGAAGCTATTATTAAAAAATATCAATTCAGTACAAATGCCAACTCTATTGTCTTCTATCTCTAAGAAAATATTTTTTTTTATGTTTATTTTTGAGAGTGAGACACAACGTGAGCGAGGGGCAGAGAGAGGAGACAGAGGATCCAAAGTGGGTTCTGCATTGACAGCACAGGGCCTGATGCAGGGCTTGAACTCATGAACCACGAGATCATGACCTGAGCCGAAACTGGTCACTCAACCAACTAACCCACCTAGGCACCCCTCTAAGAAAATATTTTTTTAATGAGGTAAATAAAAAAATGCTAATATCCCATCTCCCAAAAGAACTTTCAGGACCAGTATTTATACAGGTTTGTAACTTTCTGTCATTAATAACATCATTCCTGTATCTTCTGGACTAAAAAATTTATTATGTGTCATTTGATTAGATGCCATTAATCTAGTCAGTCTATCATTTTACATTGGTATGTGATTTCCATCTTCAATTATTGCTGGGGCGCCTGGGTGGCTCAGTCGGTTGAGCGCCTGACTTCAGCTCAGGTCACTATCTCATGGTTTGTGACTTCAAGCCTTGCAATAAGCTTGCTGCTGTCAGCACAGAGCCCGCTTCAGATTTTCTGCACCCCCACTGCCTCTCCCAGCACATGCACTCTCTTCGCTCTCTCAAAAATAAAAAAAATAAAAAAATAAAAAAACTTCAATTATTTCTACCACCTTAGTTTTTCTAAGACATTATAATTATGAAGGGACTACCACATAATGTCAGAATTCTACAAGGTATATAAGACTCCATACATAATTTGTTCCTAATACGCCGTATTTCCTACTATTATCTTAAGAATAAAAAAAAAGTCCTCCTGGGCCATAGCATAATGGTTAAAAGAATGTGAGCTTTGGAGTCAGTCTGCCTTGATGTGAGTACTAGCTCTCCTATGTGAGCTTGGGCAAATTACTTAACCCCTTAGTGCTTAGGTTCCTCAAGAGTAATATGTAGATAGTACCTACCTCTGAGAACTGTTGGGAAGATTAAGTGGGATAATATACATAAGACAAATAAAATGCCTGTCATGCAAAAGTAAATGCTATTAATGTTATCATTGTTCCTGAATTATATTGTTCCTATGTGCAACAATTTAGAAGATACGACACAAGTGTATTCTATGGTCCCTACCTTTAAGAAATTTTTTATACAGCTGGGAGAGCGAAGATACACACGAAAAGTTGAACTCATAAAGGATTAGACCTGCCAAATACCAGTGAGTCTGGAGTTCCTGTTTGACTGTTAGGGTGAGAGAGACAGGACATGGAATCAAGGGCTCACCCAATGTGTTGAGTCCTTTCTGCAAAGCTAAGACACCAAAAGGCTATACCTTTAAGTGTAAGGGTGGAAAAGAATACCATGAAGAAAGAAAGATGTAGCAAGGAAATCTGCTCATCTGGACCTTGGTGTTGGGTGGAAAGGGAAAATAAATCTACCCCGAGGATATGTAACTATAAGCAGCAATGCCTTAAGCAGTTCAAAACCTGAAAAAAACCCACAAGATTTTTAAAGCGGGTTCAGGTTGGTAGCAACCTCAGGCAAATGGCGGAAGGAAGTACAAATCTCTGCACATTCTCTCTGAAGAAATTTCCATAGATCAAGTTCTGAGGAATCAGAGTTAACAGTCAAAACCCACAATGCACATGTGAAAACAAAACACTACAAGCAAGAGCCAGCAGAATCTGACCAAGAAAGAGTTGAGATATTAGAATTAGACACAGAATATAACAAAATAACTATTTTAATATATTTTAGGATATAAACATTTGAAAATATAACCAAGGAGTTTGAAAAAGCATCAGAACCTCCAAAAATAGCTCAATGGGAGAGGGAAAAAATGAACGGGTCAAATGGCTCTTCAGGCAAAGCTAAAGAGAAACATTAGCCAAGTGGGAAATGCAATAATACAGTCTTTGTTTTATTTCCACCCTCTCATCTTGTGTTTTCTATTTACCTTGGTTTTTTGATATAAGGCTTCATGAAAAGTTCTGGGCTGAGCAGAACCTCTAAGGAAGGAGGCAACAAAAACTGCTAGTTCAAAAATCATGAAGAAATCTTTCTGGGTAAAACCGAGGATATTGTTACTGATAAGTGCGAGAAATAAGTTTGCATAGGCCAATGTGGAAGAGTGGAAGATAAAGACAAATTATGAAGAGCCTTTGGAATTTTGAAAGTCTGTTTGAATGACTGTGAACTCAAAGGTTGGTAAAACATTATGGGTTTTGATCAAAGAGGTGCTTTAATAAAATTAAACCAGTGGTAGCTCAAGGTCCAATTTTTATCCCATCTAGTTTTAAATATTCTATTTATTCTTTTTTTATTCTTTTTAAACATTTATTCTCATTTATTTTGAGAGAGAGATAGAGAGCAAATTGGGGAGGTGCAGACAGATGGACAGAGAGAACCCCAAGCAGGCTCTGTGCTGTCAACGTGGGGCTCAAACCCACGAAGTGCGAGATCATGACCTGAGCTGAAATCAAGAGTTGGATGCCTAAATGACTGAGCCACCCAGGTGCCCGTTAAATATTCTAAATATAAAATATAAATGTAAAAAAAAAGAGGTCCATGTTTTTCTACTTTTAAATAGTACCAAAATAAGGATAAAAAGTATATATAATTGATTGCGTTTTTCTATTTTCTTGCTTCTTTTCCAGATTATAAAACTCTCAAGGGAAGATAGGTCTTATTTCTCTTTTATCTTCCATCATGCCAGCATAAATTCCTCAAGAAATCACTAATTAAAAGTATTTTACTAATATGAAATGATGGTAGAGTCATATGATCAAATTTTACACTGGGAGATTTCTTATTATTAACGGCCACTATACAGTAGTCCATGTGACTATGCTATGTAGGTTTCTCCAGGGGATAAAACAACACAAAAAAAACCTCCCACCTTCTAATTCTCTCTATTCTAGTAAAAAAAAATGCTATAATGAAATATCATATGCAAAATAAGTAAACATACCTTCCGTTACCGTTCATCCTTTTTTTTAAAAAAATTTTTTTATGTTTATTTATTTTTGAGAGACAGAGAGACAGAGTGTGAGCAAGGGAGGGGCAGAGACAGAGGGAGACACAGAATCTGAAGCAGGCTCCAGGTTCTGAGCTGTCAGCACAGAGCCCCGTACGGGGGTCGATCTCACAAACCGCGAGATCATGACCTGTGCCAAAGTCGGCTGCTTAACCAACTGAGCCACCAAGGCGCCCCTGTTCATCCTTTTCACTAATAACTAAGTATTAGTTATTAGAGATTCACCAATGTCAACTTTTTATATACCAATTTTTAAAAAATATATATTTTAAAATGTTTATTCATTTTTTGAGAGAAACAGACAGAACACAAGCAGGGGAGGGGCAGAGAGAGAGGGAAGACACAGAATCCGAAGCAGGCTCCAGGCTCTGAGCTGTCAGCACAGAGCCTGATGCGGGGCTCGAACCCACGAATGGCGAGATCATGACCTGAGCCAAAGTCAGAGGCTCAACCGACTGAGCCACCCAGGCGCCCTTATATACAAATTTTTTAAAAATGTTTTTTCTTTTTGAGAGAGAGCATGAGCGGGGGAGGTGCAGAGAGAGAGTGGGGCAGAGGATCCAAAGTGCACTCCATACTGACCGAAGAGAGCTTTGACGCGGGAATAGACCTCACCAACCGTGAGATTATGAACTGAGCTGAATTCGGATGCTCAACTGACTGAGCTACCTAGGCGCCCCTATGTACCAGTTTTTAAGTTTTACTAGGTGAGGTGTGAAATGTAGAAAGGAAAATGAGAGGAAGATGATAATGTTTTATAAGCTTGTCCCCAATCCCATTGCTTTCCAAAAAATTAAACCTATTTTTTTAAGACTTCAAATTGAAATTGCTCCTTTTTATCTCCTTCAAATGCTAAATATTCAAACCACTGTTCAGCAACATAGAAAGTAAAATAAGTCTTTAAAAAGACAAAATTCTTCAAAAAGTTAAAAATTTACCATCTCTCACGCTAGATTGATCAACAATTCTCACATATCTTACCTAAAATAATTCAAATATGAGTATCTTCCTCAAGTTAAAAAAGCCTAGTTTTATTAATGTGATTAATTAGTAGAATAAAAGGGACATACTAAGGAAAGTGGAACATAAGTAGAATTTTTATTTCTTGTTTCCTTAAGAAACTGAAATAATCTCTGAAGCTAAACTGGAAAAATTCCTACCATAATTAATTTGCTATGTTGAAAAATAATCACAAGAATGGAAAATTTTAATATATATTCTATCTCAAACATTCATAAAGTGGAACCCCCATTTTTCTCCCAGATTAAAGATGTTCTTGATTACCTTGATCTAAATATTTAGATTATCTTAGGGGCACCTGGGTGGCTCCGTCGATTGGGTGTCCAACTTCAGCTGAGGTCATGATCTCACAGCTTGTGAGTTCGAGCCCTGCGTCTGGCTCTGTGCTGACAGCTCGGAGCCTGGAGCCTGCTTTGGATTCTGTGTCTCCCTCTCTCTCTGCCCCTCCCCTACTCATGCTCTGTCTCTCTCTCTCTCTCTCTCTCTCAAAAATAAACATTAAAAAAAATAGATTATCTTAAAAACCCAGAGACACCTTTATATCTTGTTGTCCCATTCAAAACAGACCCCCCAAAGTCTTAAACATAAACATAATATAAACATAAATATAAAAGGCTACAGACATTAATTATTAATTTTTTATGTGGCAGCAACGGTAGATAACATTCATATTATAAATGATCAACATCTAACTTTGATCAGTATTTAACACTAAAGTAAGTTAAACTTTTCTTGTTTCACCTATTTTTTTAAGACTTCAAATTGAAATTGCTCCTTTTTATCTCACGGCTATATACAAACCAGCATAAAGAACACTATAGCTCTCAGCTCTCATATAACCTACTAGATATTAGTTGCAACATTCCCCAGTGTTAACTTTCCCCCTTTGTCTAAGTTTCTAATAAGATGTACTGATGAAAATATGGACACACTAAGCAATCTGATTTTGTTCGCCTTGAATTTATAAACAACTTTAAATGATGGCAATTTCAGAAATGGAAAAATCAGCAGAACTGTGTCTTATCTCTTATGGAATCACGGGATTAATAATGAGTAGTAGTGATATATTTATAAGAGCTACACAGTTTACAAATAACTGTCAATTGAAATTTTAATTGAAGTAATTGTAGATTCACATGTGCTTATAAGAAATTTCTTGTACATTGTAATTCAATTTAGACACAAAATATTAAGAAATATTGAAGACTGGGAAATAAAAGTGATATAGCAAATACCAACTAATATTTTTGTGGCTTTGATGATATGTATTTATTTCTATAACTGCTACTTTCCAATCTGAAAAGTGAGTTATTAAGCTCATGGTAGAAATTATCAACTTATAAAAAATATGAATAGGCTTACTAGAACAATGAGATACTGACCATAAGATCTTCATTTGAAAGCAGACATTTAAAAATATATTCACATTCTGATATCACCGTATATTTATGAAATTCTTGTTCTTACTATTCAACAATATTCAAATAATTTGAAAAGAATTTGGGGCACCTGGGTAGCTCAGTCGGTTAATAAGCGTCCGACTTTGGCTCAGGTCATGATCTTACAGTTTGTGGGTTCAAGCCTCGCGTCCAGCTCTGTGGTGACAGCTCAGAAACTGGAGCCTGTTTTGAATTCTGTGTCTCTCTCTCTCTCTCTCTGCCCCTCACCTGCTTGTGTTCTCTCTCTCTCTCTCAAAAATAAACAAACATTAAAAATATTTTTAAAAAGATTTTAGTCTATTCAAGTTGCTTTCTCAATATGAGACCAAAAAGATATGATTTTATTTATTTATTTATTTAATGTTTATTTATTTTTGAGAGAGAGAGAGACAGAGCGCGAGTAGGGGAGGGGCAGAGAGAGACGGAGACACAGAATCTGAAGCAGGCTCCAGGCTCCGAGCTGTCAGCAGAGAACCCGATGTGGGGCTCGAACCCACGAACTATGAGATCATGACCTGAGCCGAAGTCGGACGCTTCTCTGACTGAGCCACCCAGGTGCTCCAAAAGATAGGGTTTTAAAAACTGTTTCTTCTAGCACCCCACTACTGAGATACAAACTATCTTTAAAATGAGCTATAAATTTATTTTTATTTTTTTATAGTTTATTGTTAAGTTGGTTTCCATATAACACCCAGTGCTCATCCCAACAAGTGCCCTCCTCCATGCCCATCACCCATTTTTCCCCTCTCCCTTACCCCCATCAACCCTCAGTTTATTCTCAGTATTTAAGAGTCTCTTCTGGTTTGCCTCCATCCCTCTCCTTAACTATTTTTTCCCCTTCCCCTCCCCCATGGTCCTCTGTTAAGTTTCTCCTGTTGATGAGCTATAAATTAATGTAACATTAACCACAGGGAAGTAGAGGCAGTTATGACATGAAAATTGGTTTGGAACTTGAAACACACATTTTCCGAAAGACATAGTGATTATATTCCTAGCTTATTCCCTAAAAGCATACTAATTTAATAAACTGCTAAAACATCCAGACAGTATTATTTCTATCATCCTGGCCATAAATTATAGAGCATTTCCTCATTTGTATTTAACACTTGGTATTTCTGGGGGCACATGGGTGGCTCAGTCGGTTAAGCCTCTGACTTCGGCTCAGGTCATGATCTCGCGGTTCGTGAGTTTGAGCCCTGTGTCCGGTTTTGTGCTGACAGTGCAGAACCTGGAGCCTGTTTAGGATTCCATGTCTCCCTCTCTCTCTGCCCTCCCTCCTTTGCTCGTGCTCTGTCTCTCTTTCAAAAATAAATAAACATTAAAAAAAATTAAAAAAAAAAAAAAAAGAAACACTTGGTATTTCTGATTTAGTGCTTCTTACACAGTGCTCAACATACCCCCAGTGGTAGACATTTAAGTAACTTCTTTGGGATTCTGTTTTAAATAACAAGAGAAATACTTATCTACAATTTTTGATTATTCAGGATCTGGCTAGTCACAGGTTTTGATAATCTTTCTTTTGATGAAACTTACACACAAAAGAAAGGATTAACAGAAATAGTTAAAATACAGTCATTAAAGATCAGTATCTACAATAAAAAGTACTTCAGTATTATTTTAAAAAATCTCATTTGAAAGAACTCAGGTTTTAAAGTGAAAATGTACCTCAAGCTTTTCAAATTAGCCAATTTTATTGTGTCAGCCCAAGAATTTCTATATTAAAGGGCAATTTCAAAATCGTTTAAAATATAAATAATATTTTGAAGTAAAAATTGATACTTACCAAGTGGAGCTTTGAGAAAACGCCGCTCAATGCCCTGCTCTATCTGAAAAAGTGCCATTGCCAGATAATGAACCACGTTGCTTACTGATTGTGGTGTACTTGCATTAGTTGAGACAGTACTTGGAGTTTCTGTTTTTATGCCCAGAAGTCTACGATGAAAGCATGGAAGAATTTATGGTACTTAAAAACATTGTTAGGTAAAACTTGAGTCTAATCCTCCAAATGCTTACTCACAGCTGTGTAAGAAATAGTTTCCCCAATCTCAAAGGATATCACATAAGCTAGCAGGAAAGGGAGATAAATACATGAATTGAGAGCTTAACTAAATACCACGTCCTTTAAGGTCAGAAGGGCAAATATTTGGAGGAGGAAAGGTGGATGAGACGAGGGTTAGGGGAAAGGTTTTAGGGAGATGACCCAGTGGTGGGCCTTAAGGATAAGCAGACCAGACAGCTTCCCTCAACTTCTCTTGCTTCCAACTTTTACTGGGTGGGATACTTACAGCTGCCTCTGAAATAGTTTCTTAGCCTCCAATCTTATTCCCTTTGCAATAAATCTCCATTCCCCAGCTAAAACGATCATATAAGTGTACAAACCTATTCGCTCAAAGTCTTTAGTACTATGTCTTCCCCCCCAGTACATCTTCCCCACCTTCAGGTCTCAGGTTCTCAGTCATTTCCTCTGGCACTTCCTGTGCTGTCTTCTATGCTCTACGAAGACAAGTAGCCCTCCTATGTACTACATTTGCAGTGGGTATCTGCTTCTACCAGAACTCTTACCCTGTTTCATAGCTGCTAGCTTAATGTCTCCTTCCTACTTCCTTCTAAATCCTAAGGACAGTTATCCAAAAAGAACTCTGAGGAAGTCAAAGCATCTATCTACAGATACAGATTCTGTTTAATAATTCAAATAATATTTAAGCCCAACACAATTTACTAAGTTATCCTATAGAAAAATGGACAATATAAAGTTACTTTCTGAAATAAAACCTTAGGTTCAAAGAGTTTTTATTTTAAACTTGAGAAATTATCATTATCCAAACAAGCTGCCTTTTGGCTGCACTAGCACAAAGTGGAGTAAAAGAGAGCTTGTGGTTGAGGAAAATTATTAAAAGTCCTCATGGTAAGATTTTATCTATTTATCTATTTATTTATTTATGTTTATTTATTTATTTATTTATTTGGGGGGGGGGCTGAGAGAGAAAGAGAGAGAGGGAGACACAGAATCCGAAGCAGGCTCTAGGCTCTCAGCTGTCAGCACAGAGCCCAATGTGGGGATTGAACTCACGAACCATGAGATCACAACCCGAGCCGAAGTGAGATGCTCAACTGATTGAGCCACCTAGGCTCTCCTAAAAGTCTTCATGGTAAGATTTTAAAACAATTTTTTGAAGAAAAACATTTACTAAAAAGAACCATAAAATTAGAGTGGCAAGGAAAAGTGAGTTACTTCAGAAAAATCCTTTTCGTACCTGTCTTTTACTATGACCTTTGCTTGCTCATCAATTTCCATCTCCTCTACATCTTCATTCACAGTTTTAATGATCCCATTTTCCTTGTTTTCCTCACTTAACAGCTCATACCGTCCACTTTCTAATGCTGATCTCCAGATGTGTCGATCTGTAACCTGTAACAAAACTCGAGTTTACCAAGATGGGAAAATGGCATATGTTGTTCCTAAGAAGTATGAGATTCAATGTACATATGAAAAATTCATGAATATTCTAGAACAGATTGTAAATAAACAAGGGGTCTAAAAATAAGGTTACTAAGTGGCCAAAATGGAATTCACATTATTTATAGATGGAAGCTTTAGTACCTCACTCTTTATATAGGGAAATCATAAACAATTCTGAGGTTGGTCACCTGATAATAGCAAAAAAATGACAGATGATAGCAAAGGAATGAACAGAACACACATATCAAGCATGAATTACTTACAGATTTTAAAAAGGTAACAAAGAAACCAATAAACAAACCAGACTCAGCAGAGCAGGCAGGAGCTAGTCAAGGAAGAAGAAAATATCCTTACACATTTTAACATCTTGGATGAAAATACCACAAAATAGATATTTTAAAAATATGAAAAATTAGTATCAATTATGTTCATTAAATTCTGTTTAAGAAAGCAGATAGCCATATACCACATTTAAGAAAGACTTCTATCCATATATTAGTAGTTTGATACAGGGGAACTATAGTTTTCATAAAAATATTATCACTCCCATGTATTTATTCAAAACACACATGCCTTGCCTATATCAAGTAAGTTAACAAAAATGACCAAAATTTTGGTAATTACGTAAACTAAAAACACGAACAGGTACCAACCTTGATTGCTCCTAATGTTCCTTGGTAGATTCTGTCTTCAATATCCAAAAGAAAATCTCTCAGCCTCAATTCAAGCTGTCTTTCTGCAGACATCTGAGATGAATCATATGTAGTAGAAGATCTTCCCCGACTATAGGTAGGTTTGCTATCAGTTTGAGGTTTGTCTGAAATAGTTATCAATACCTTTATTATGATTTTATTAAAAATACAATTTTCCCAATGTGACAGTTATGATAGTGAGATAATGGATATAAAAACACTTAGTAAATTCTAAAGTGCAAAAAAAGGGGGGCAGGAACGTTTACACATGAGATATCTGATGAGGAACTTGTGTCTAAAATATATGAAGAACTCTTACAACCTAATAAAAAGACAAACCAATAAAAAGAATGGGCACTGGATTCGAATAGACTGTTCTTTAAGGAAGATATACAAATGGCCAATAAGACCATGAAAAGATGTTCAGCATTATTGGTCTTTAGGGAAATACACACCAAAACCACAATAAAGTACTACTTCATACCTCTAAAATGGCTAGAATCTAAAAGTCAGATAATAACAAGTGTTGACAAGGACGTGGAAAAATTTTAACCCTCATATACTGTTGGCAGAAATAGAGAATGGTGTAGCTGCTTTGGAAAACAGTATGGCAGTTCCTCAAATGATTAAACAGCATTACCATATGACCCAGTAATTTCACTCTTAGATATACACTCAAGAGAAATGAAAACATATGTCGACAGAAAAACTTGTACACATTTATAGCAGCATTATTCGTAACAGCCAAAATGTGGAAACAACAGAAACATCCATCAACTAACATACGGTTAAATAAAATGTGGTATATACCTATATAATGGAACATCATTTGGTCCTAAGAAGATATGAAATACAGACATGTGCCACTACTTGGATGCACCTTGAAAACATTATGCTAAGTGAAAGAAGCCAGTCACAAAAGACCATATATTATAAGATACCATTCATATAAGATGTCCAGACAGGGAAATTTACAGAGACGGAAAACAAATTTGGGTTTTTTTCCCCAAGATGATAAAAATGTTCCAAAATTGACTGTGTGATGGTTGCACATCTGTGTATAACGAAAACCACTGAACTGTACACTTCAAATGAGTTAACTGTATACCATATGAACTAATCTCAATAAAGCTGTTAAAGAATTGTGATTAAAAAAATTGTGATTTACAGTTTTTCATTCTGAAGAGAACTAAAGTAGTCATGACAATACGGCCCTAATTTTAAGAGTTCTTTACCCAGAGAATCTCAATTAGTAATATGAAAATCTATACCCCAAAACACCTTACTACTTTCTTTTATCTGTTATCAATGAACCAGCCATCATATAGGGAATGTTGCTACCTGATCTGCCCTTGCAGCCAATCTCCAAAGACGTGATTACTAACGGAAACTGTCCCTGGACCCTCGGCCAAAACCCTCAGTGATTGAACTCACTATCAGGTCTATTGTCTAAAACTAATTGTCTAAATTTAGTGCCTTGGGTATTCAGAGTCTACTGATCAAGGAATGGGATTGGGAAAGAGTATGAATCTTCCCACACTGCCATTCCTCATAATCCAAATGGAACCCAGTGAAATCTTGTTTCTCTAACTGGAAAACATTCTCTGACTTGCAAACTGAGAACATGGTCCAAATGAAAGAGAAGATGGAAGATGTTTTTAATATAGCTCTAATAGTTTGATAGATATTTAATCCTGAATCAGAGATTAGGGGGAGAGAAAAAGAAAAATAGTTTTCAATGAAAATTTACCTGAAAAATGAAATTTCTCTTCAGAAAAATGGGCTAGCTGTGCACATATTCTGCTTTTCTCTTGCAACAAAGTTTCTTTTAAGGCACTTTCTCTATGTCCTCTAGAATTAAGAGCTTCAATCAGTTGGTCTAGCTGTTCACAAGAACTGTAAAAGCACCACCGATTTGGCTTATGCACTGGTTTTGGCAGCTGGATAGAATCATCACATGGACCTCGGTCAATGTTGGAGGTAGATTCAGACATCAAAGACTCTCCAGTTTTAGTGGCTACCTGAGGATCTTGAGACTGTACATTGTTCTGAAATGATGAAGGTCTAGGCAACAGCATGTCTTCAGTGAGACCAGAATAATCCTCCTCAATAAATAATCCAGGAATAGAAGGGAAAATCCAATATCGCCTATACATGCGGTCTCGGCCCAAGGGAAAGATATTGGTACATGCTATGGCACTTTGGATTTTTTCCAAGAGCTCCTTCTCTTTTCGTTGATGTTCCTGTTTTAAAGCTGCTTCTTCATCAGCAGTAAGAGGCTCTCTTGTTACACAGTTGACCTCTTCTTGTCTTGTAAATTCTTTAAACCCATCTTGTCCCCTTTTCCCTATAATTGAAACATTTGACCATCATCACATTTTAAATTTTCATCAGAAAGATATCAAAGCTATCCCAAGTTACTATGTATGATGGACCAAACTGAATGTCCCCCAAATTCATAAGTTGAAATCCTAAACCCCAATGTGACTATATTTGGAAACAGGGCCCTTAAGGAGGTAATTAAGGTAAAATGAGTTCAGAGAGTGGGACCCAAATTCAGGACTGGAGTACTTATAAGAAGAGTAAAGGAAGGAACCAGAGTGCTCACTCACTTCACTTGTGGGCACAGAAGAACGTGAGGACACAATGACAAGGTGCTATAGCAAGCTGAGAAAAGCCTCACCAGAAATCAACCCTGCTTGTACCTTGATCTTGGACTTCCAGCCTCCAGAACTGTGAGAAAATTAATTTCTGTTGTTTAAGCCACCCAGTCTGCAATATTTTATTATGGCGCACGAACAGACTAATACTCTATGCTGATATAAAACTGGTATGCTTACTTACTTACAATACAAGGGACACACAAAAAACCATAATCTCCATACTGGAGAGTGAGGCAGAGTCTGTTATTTTGCAACATACATTCCATCCTTTCTCTAAAGTAAAGCAGGAGTCCGTAAACTACTTTTATAAAGGTCTAGCTAGTAAATATTTTTAGGTTTGGTAGGCCATATGGTTTCTGCTCACAGCTGCTCAACTGTGCCACTGTAGCATGAAAGCAGCCACAGACAATATGTAAATGAACAAGCATGACTGTGTTCAATTAAAACTATGGTCACTGAAATCTGAATTTCATGTAATTTTCATATCACAAAATATCATCTTTCTTCCCCAACTATTTAAAAATGTAAAAACCATTTTTAGCTTACAGATTATATATAAACAGGCAGGGTAGATTTGGCCAATGGGCTATAGTTTACTAACCAATGTTTTTATGCAACAGAACCCCTAATGTTTAGTTGGGTACCTAGCAACTCAAAAGAAGGACATTTTCTAGCAGGAAATGTTTCTCCAGGGGGCATGGCTACATTGGAAACTTCTGGCCAAAGAGATGGGAGCAGAAGAATTATATGTAACCTCTGGGTTGTACCTCTCTGCATTTCCTGTTGTTCAACTAGTCATATCATAGGGATAAATCATTTTTGAACATGAGAATGGCAGAAAAACCCTATGGATGGCAGTTACCAACAAGACAGGAAGAAACTGGATTCTTGGTGACCTGCCAGGCCTTTTATGGTGTGTTGAAGAATTGGACGTCTCGTGTTTTAGTCACTGTCAGATCACTTAGATGGCTGGGGAGTTACTACTTCTATTCCTTTTGCTTGAAAGTGTTTGTATATAAGATGAGAATTATCTGCTTCTTTGGGGCGCTTGGGTGGCTCAGTTGGTTGAGCGTCCGATTTTTGATTTTGCCTCAGGTCATGATCTCATGGTCATGAGATTTAGCTCTGTGTAGGGCTATGCATTGACTACGTGAAGAGCCTGCTTGAGATTCTCTCTCTGCCCATCCCGTTTGCTCTCAAAATAAATAAACATGAAAAAAAATTATCTGCTTCTTTATTTTTAAAAATTTTTTTAAATTTAATGTTTATTTTAAAAAAATTTTTTTTAATGATTTATTTTTGAGACAGACAGAGACAGAGCATGAGCCGGGGAGGGGCAGAGAGGGAGGGAGGCACAGAATCCGAAGCAGGCTCCAGGTTCTGAGCTGTCAGCACAGAGCCTGATGTGGGGCTTGAACTCACAAACTGTGAGATCATGACCTGTGCTGAAGTTGGACGCTCAACTGACTGAGCCACCCAGGCGCCCCTATCTGCTTCTTTAAAATTTTGCAAAGTTCACCTATAAAGTTGTCTAGGACTGATATTTTCTTTGTAGGAAGATTTTTAATACTGATTCAAGATCTAAAGGTTCAGGACCAGTCACATTTTAAATTTTCTCATGCATTCATTATAATGTGTGTTTTCCTAGGATTTAGCTTTATTTTTGCCTCCATTTTCTTTTTTTTTGAACATTTTTAAAAAGATTTTATTTTTGAGAGAGACAAAGATGGCATGAGTAGGGGAGGGGCAGAGAGAGGGGGAGACAGAGAATCCCAAGCAGGCTCTGCATGAATGCGTGGCTCGAACACGAACCGTGAGATCATGACCTGAACCGAAGTCGGACGCTTAACCGACTGAGCCACCCAGGTGCCCCTATAAAATTATTTCAAGGTAGTATATTTCCATTCTCAGGCATTTGGTACCAATTACAAGCATTACTGACCTTTGTATTTCTAGCATCTAAAAGGTACTCAATGAATGTTGAGGCTATAGAATAAAATTTTCTATTTGGCCTAATATCAAGTAGTAAATACCAAACTCAACAAAACTTGCTAACCAGAAGTTGAAGTTATGTGAAACTGACCTATTAAAAGAATATGAATATTATCTCTCTTCCCTAGAGTATAAATGACATGAGAATAAAAACAGAATGTAACTTCTAACACCATTTTTTAACAAAATGGTCACCATTTAAGGAACTTATCATTGCTATAAGTTGGGCATTTAAAAACAAACACACCTATGAATAATAAATGGAAGTAATCTAATATATATTTCAGCATAGCTGAGTTATCATGTGCCTTATTAATTAAAAACAAGCAAGCATGCCCTTAGGAAACGTCTGTATTTACCCCTTCTGCCTCTTTTATGTGATCCAGGGTCATCTTCATCTTCAGTGACGGTATCTTGATCAAGTTCCTTTTGCTCTATTTCTTTGCTCTCAGTGCTAGTATCAAAATCTTCCCTTTCTTCCTCCCTTAAGGAAAAAAAAAAACACCCCAAAGATTACTTTCATTAATGAATATATAATTCCATTCATGAGATTCATTGCTTGCTTATGAAAGACTAGCCATTAGGTTTAAGAAGTAGGGGATAAAATGATACTCTTGCAGAGGAAACAGATAATAACACAAACAATTATAAAATTAAAATATGTAATAACTATTAAAGGGAAAGTTCAAGGTGCGATGAAAACATTTCAAGGAGAACCAAATCTAGTCTCAGGGATCAAGAAAGGCTTGCTTGAAGAAGTAATGTTTAAACTGTGAGACTAGGGAGATTGGGGAGGAGTAAGGCGGCAGGTGAGAATAAACCTCCATTTCTAGCAAAGGGGATAACATGTGCAAAGGCATTAAGCTGAAGAGAAAAGGAAAGGGCTTTTTTCTTATCATTTGAGAAAAATATAAAACAAAGTAGTCATCCAAGATATGGATGAGAAAAAGGCAGGGTTAGGTCATACTGGGCTCTGTACGGAATTATTCAAAAACTAATGGAGGAAAAAGTAGAATTTTGAAAATGGAACTGATATGATTAAAAGGCACTTTGGCTGCTACATGGAAAAGGATCTGGGAAAGAAAGTAGATGAGGAGAGACAACGGAGCCACTGTTAACAGTCTAGGTAACTGGCTGGGAAGTGATGGTCGGCTCAGAGTAGAAAGTAGGTGGTAAGCAGACAAATAGTGAAGAGAAGATAAATTTCAGATATAGTTAACAGGCTGAATGAACACAATATGGATATTTAATTCATTATACTATTCAAATTAAAGCTAAAACTGTATGGGGCACCTGGGTTAAGCGTCTGACTTTGGCTCAGGTCATGATCTCACGGTTCATGGGTTCGAGCCCTGTGTCCAGCTCTGTGCTGACAGCTCAGAGCCTGGAGCCTGCTTCAGATTCTGTGTTTCCCTCTCTCTCTCTCTCTGCCCCTCACCTGCTTGTGCTCTCTCTCTCTCTCAAATATAAACAAACATTAAAAACAATTTTTTAAGTTTAAAATTGTATGAATCTCGAAATAAGTTCCACCATTTTTAAAAAAGTTTATTTATTCTGAGAGAGAGCGTGTGTGTGCCTGAACACTAGCGGGGGAGGGGCAGAGAGAGAAAATGCCAAGCAGATTCTATACTGTAAACACAGAGCTCACAAACTAAACTGTGAGATCATGACCTGAGCCAAAATCAAGAGTTGGATGCTTAACCAACTGAGCCATCCAGGTGCCCCAGTAAGTTCCACCATTTATGGTCTTTACCCAAAGTAAGCTTTGCAAACTCAAATGTGTTTAGAAGCCAGAGGGATAATGTAAATGAGTTAGGTTAGAGGAGTATTAAAAAATACGAAACGGTGGAATCTGTAACATGTTTATTTTTCTTTAAAAATTTTTAGTTTATTTATTTATTTTTGAGAAAACAGAGAGAGAACCAGCAGGGGAGGAACAGAGAGAGAGAGAAGGAGACAGAGGATCTGAAGTGGACTCTGTGCTGACAGCAGTGAGCCCAATACAGGGCTTGATCCCACAAACCGCAATATCATGACCTGAGCCGAAGTCGGACGCTTAACTGACTGAGCCACCCAGGTGCTCTTCTTTTGTTTTTAAATTAAGATATCACAAGGAAAAAAATACAGAAGGTGATGAATAGTAACTCAACTTATTGTGGTAATTATCTTACAACATATGCATATATCAAATCATTATGTTGTATATTCTAAATGATTAATATAATATTATGTCAATTAAGTCTCAATAGAAGTGGAAAGGTTTTAAAATGTGAGAAAAATTGAGAAATAACTCACATACCCTAAAACCACCATTTTAAAGTAGAAAAATTCAGTGGTTTTTAGTATGTTACAAGGTTGTGCAATCATTACCCCCATCTAATTCTAGAGCAGTGTCTATCCCCAAAGAAAAAGCCTATAGCCATTAGTAGTCACTTTCCATTTCCTCTTCCCCACTGCCCTGGTAACCACTCATCTACATTTTGCTGTGGATTTGCCCATTCCGGACTTTTTATATAAATGGGATCATATAACACATGGTCTTTTATGACTGGCTTCTTTTACTCAGCACCGTTTTCAAAGTTTATCTACATTGTAGCATGTATGAGAATTCCATTCTTCTTTATTGCTGAATAACCTTCTGCTGTATGGATATACTACCAAAGAAATATACTGCTCTGTTTAACCATTCATCAACTGACGGACACTTGGGTTACTACCATTTCTTTGGCTACTAAGAATAATGATGCTATGAACTTTTGTATATACATTTCTGGGTGAACGTATACTCTCAGTTCTCTTGAGTATACACCAAGGAGTGGAATTGCTGGGTCATATGGTAACAAATGGTTTAACTGTTTGAGGAACCTACAGATTTATCCAGAGCAGCTACACCATTTTTACATTTCTACCTGCAATGCATGAGAGTTCCAATTCCTCCACAGTCTCACCAACACTTCTTATTGTCCCTTCATTGGATTACAGCCATCCTAGTGAGTATGAAGTTATATCTCATTGTGATTTTGATGTGCGTTTCCCTAATGATTAATGATGTTGAGTACCTTATGTGCTTCTTGTAGATCTTCTTTGGAGAAATGCCTATTAAAATCCTTTGCCCATTTTTAAAACTGGGTTGTTCTTTTATTGTTGAGTTGTATGAGTTCTTTATATATTCTGGATACTATACCATTATTAAAAATTTTTTTTAAATATTTTTTTTATTTTTGAGAGAGAAAGACAGACAGCATGAGCAGGGGAGGGTCAGAGAGAGAGGGAGACACAGAATCCGAAGACAGGCTCCAGGCTCTGAGCTAGCTGTCAGCACAGAGTCCAACGCGGGGCCCGAACCCACGAACCGCAAGATCAGACGCTCAACCAACTGAGCCACCCAGGCACCCCATACCATATTATTTTTAATGTCTGTTTACTTTTGAGACAGACACAGAGAGAGAGAGAGAGAGAAAGAGAGAGAGAGAGGAGAGAGAGAGAGACACAATCTGAAGCAGGGGTAGGGTAGAGAGAGGGGGAGACACAATCTGAAGAAGGCTCCAGGCTCTGAGCTGTCAGCACACAGCCAGACATGGGGCTTGAACTCATGAACCGTGAGATCATGACCTGAGCTGAAGTTGTATGCTTAACTGGCACCCCTGGATACTATACCATTAATAGATTTATGATTTGCAAATATTTATTTCCATCTACTGAGCTGTCTTTTTACCTTTTTTCCCCTTAGACAGAGAGAGACAGTGCACATGGCTTGGTTCAAGCAGGGGAGAGAGGCAGAGAAAGTAAATCTCAAGCAGGCTCTATACCTAGTGAGGGCCTAACACAGGACTCAATCCCACAATCCTGTGATCATGATGTGAGCCAAAGTCAAGAGTCAGATGCTCAACCAACTGAGCCACCCAGACACCTCTTTGTACTTTCTTGACAGTGCTCTTTGAAGTTTTTAATGTTGAAGAAATCAAATTATTCATTGTTTTTCTTTGATTGCTTGTGCTTTAGGTATCAGATTAACTTTCCTAAGCTAAATTCTATTTCTTAAAGTATTGTTGATGGCCATGTAAAATACAGCTGTTGCAAGTTTGTGACCCTTAAGACTTAGTAGGTATTTCTATACACAAGCATAACTAAAAGTCAATACATTAATTTCAGAATACTGAGATTTTTGGAGCCTTCCTTTGCAGATTTTGTAACAAAATTACTTCTGGTAAATTTGAATACAGTTTGCCATCTACCATATAAAAAAATTCCTGCTTGTCTTCGTAGCCAATTTTCATCCCAAATATTTTCAAATGAAATAGAGTACCTAAGTCACTAAATTACTTACGGAGCTTCCATCTTCTCCCTATACCATCTATTAAAACTTCCAACTTCATCTCCATTCCTCAATAAACTCAAAGAAGCTTTGTAAAACATAGTGTACAACCGTGATGGTGGTGACGGTGGAGACAGGAGATACCACTATTAATGTGTTACTGGTTAAAAATAGGCTATTGAAAGGTTTTCTGGGCAATTATCACTTACATTAATTCTATGAGAAAATGAGTTCTGATTCCTGAGAGGTATTTTTTAATATAACACATGTATACTTGAGAACTGTTTATATGTAAACTTCACAGGCCCACTGACACAATTATTATGTACCTGTAAGTAAGAAACTAGAGAACTAGTTCTTAAAACTTTTGAAGGCATTTTAGAGTTTAAAGTGCCAATTTTTATTCTTATATAAGAATGAGCAGTGTTAATTCAAACCATACCCAACAGATATATCTGCAGCTGAATTTCTTTGCTCATCTTCCTTCAGTTTCTCTTGTTTCTCTTTCATTTTTTGCTCTTGTTCCTTCAGTTTTTCTTCCTTCCTTTTGCGAATTCTGAAAGTTAAAATAAAATATTATACTGTATTTGATGGAAGATAATTTTTTTAACTTTTAGCATCTTGCCTTTAATCATAAAATTATGGAAAGCACTCCAAATGTTATCACAAAACCATAACGTAGTAATTCATTCACAACCTCTTAGTTAAGCCATCAAACACCATTTTGAGCCAAGGTCACATCACAGCCCATTGTCAAGTATGGCTTTAGATGCAAAGAAATAAGCAGCCTTTATTAGCACAACTGATTATAATTATCTCTTACCTAGCAGCTGCTTCTTCCCTCTCTTTCCGATGTTGTTCTGCTTTTAACTCCCGGAACTCCTGCTTTGCCTGTCGTAATATATCAACATAATCTTCAATAAAATCCCTAGTAGAAACTAGGGTCAGTAGTTTCCCACAGAGAGCATGAAGTATCTTCATTTTTTCTCCTGTCAAAAATTGGTAAATTGGTAAAAAAAAAATTCTGTGTCATCAATGACAAAAAGGAATTGTTTGAAAAATCTTAATTTGTGGCTCAATGTGAAAATGCTTAATAAAAAATTGGTAAAAGCCTCAAGATCAAACATGCCAATGGCATGTCTCCAGAAAAAGCAACTCTGAATCCAAATTAACAGTTATGTAATATACAAGGCATTTCAAATACTAATAACTACTTTATATAGGGAGTTAATAGACATGAAAAATTTTCCAATGACAATTTTTTTCAGGTTTTAATTTTGAGGCTCATTTATGAAGTTCAAATAAAGACTACATTATAACCACATGGATTTTTAAAAAATGGCAACAGGCAAATTGCTACTTTGAAAATACTGCACAAAAACCCTACCATAAATTATAAAAAATTATATGAATGTTAGGAATGAATGCATTCTACTTTTATTAGATGTTCTCTTAAATAAGCATATTAAACTCTGCATGTTTGTACACTGTATTTTTTTATTTAAAAAAGGAAAAGAAACTTCATCTTTATCCATTGTTTCTCATACCTCAAACACTATTCAAGCAAATGTTAGAATTTAGTGGCTATGGCTTAAATGAATAAAAGTGAAAGCCAGCTAATTCTTACTTATCCTTCTAAATTTAGTAGATGTAGTCCATTAACCACCAGGAAAATCCAAATAAAAAAGAAAAGAAAATCAGAAACAGTGAAAGCTAATAGGAACAACAATAGTAGTTTCCATCTGGGTTACTATTTGTATTCCAACAAATTTTTTTTTAAGACTGTTCTCTTTCTCTTTTAAAACTAGTATTGTCTAAAATTTCTCATCAGCACCTAATTTTCTGGACTAAAGAGATAAAAGAGGGTAGGAAGGGGGCAGGTTATACAAAATTCCAACTTGCAAAGTTTACCTGGTGTCAAATCATACACTGAAGTGCTTGAAAGTTTCTTCACTAGACTGGGATTGCTCAAACGAAGCTCCATACAGGCATCATCTGTAGCATCAAACCCTCCTCGTTTCTGGTATCTGTACTTTGCATTTGCTGACGTTACATCAGCACCTGAAGCTAAGATGTGGAGTCTGAGGATTTCAGAAAGAGTGCAGCTATCAAGATCCAAGCTTTTCAAACTGCAGCCTATAGTTGTTAAAAAATGAAACAGTCACTTAGAATATAAGCAAAGAATCCTCAGCAATGTAAAATGTACCTTAATAAAATTAACAATAAAAAGCCAATAAAAAAAATAAAACCCACACATACCCTGGTGCAACTGCGGCCATGCAGCTGCCAAAGATGCAACTGCAGACAGTGCAGATTTTGTGGGGTCTGCATCTTCATCCAAAGCCTCTGTTAAATCTTTAAGGAAATAAATACTTTATTCTAGTGCAAATCAAAGCTTGAATATTTGGGAATAATGCCCTTTTAAATGATGAAAGAAACAGCAAACAGCTTAACATTCAGGAACCTCAAAAGAGCCACCACTGGGTACAACAAGTATCATTCACATTCCGCCTAGTGTCCACCTCAAACTATAAATCCTAAGATACGTACTGCACACTAATATTTTCCTTAGTTAACACAGAGAAGCCAATTTCCATATTACCAACAACGTGCACATTCCAAAAAACATGGTAAAATGCACTTTAGAATTAAAAACAAATCTCCTCACTCAATATAACTTTAGAAAAGTCTACTTCTTTTATATTTTAAGATTGAATCATAACAACATGGGTTGTAATAATTTAAAAAAAAAACCAGCACAGAAAAAGAACTAAAACAAGTTAAAGATAAGCACTGCTGTCTGTCACTTAACCATTGATTTATGCTCTTCATTAAATTTCCTGTTTTTATTTTGAAAACTCTGCAATCTAAGAAACCATAAGGAGATTTCCTGGTATTTTCTAAGTAAATTGCTTTAACTTTGAAAACCATGCCTAGCTTACAAACAGGACTACAGAGTAAATCTACTAGCACAAGTGTATTTAAAGTATTAGCATATGCAATTATTCCTAACTATAATACGTTGTCGATAAAAAAAAAGTATCAACTATGAAAAAACTCTAAGCTTACAAAAACCTCTTGTTAATAATAGTACAGTGGGCATAGCTTCAGACTGAGTCAGATCATATATATTCTAGTCTTAGCTCTGCCAGTCTCCTCGTTCCTAGTTATAGAACCTTTACAAGAGTCACTCAATTGCCTTCATTTTTCCTAAAGGAGTGAGTCTAGATCAGCAGTTTTTAAATTCTTCAAATATTTCTTGGGAGTCCAATACAAAAGAGATAAAAAGTTCCCTTGTTAAGCAGGGTATGGAGATAATAATCTTGCCCATTCATCTTTTCCAAATCTCCTGCAGTGGCACCAAGGAATCCCTGTACAACTCCTAGTATTCCATGGGTTCGAGTTGAAAACTCAGTGGGCTAAACTGATTCTGTGGTTCCTTAACCTTCTACTGTATTTTCCTTCCAAAAATTCACAAGTTGACAAAATGAACCTCAGAGAACAGAATCGCTGTCCTTTACTAAAAGGGAAAAGGCAGCTCTGGGATCATGTTTGATTACAATCATTGACCATTTCATGACAATTAAAACATAAACAATACCACACAAGAGAAGTTATTTGACTAAACATTGCAAATATGCAGAAGTTATTCCTACCAGGCCATGAATCCAGTCCAGATGACAGACATTATAATCTTCCTTCCTTCCTAACTAGAGCTAAAACTTCCTCAATTTTCATTTTACATGTAAAGCCAAACAAAATTAATAGGCACTCTAAAATTAACAATAGTCCCAGTAAAAGTGAACTGGTCCTCTTCCTTTGCAGCAATTATTGTGTTCAACCTATTTGATCTGTAGTCAGTTTTAATATCCTAGGACAAAGCTATAAAGGCCTCAGGAAATGGACAACAAAAAAATGACAGATTACTTTTTAATTAAATATTTAAAATTTTTAAAATTTTTATTATTTTTTAATGTTTATTTGTTTATTTTTGAGAGAGAGAGAGAGAGAGAGAGTCAGTCCGAGCACAAGCAGGGGAGGGACAGAGAGAGAGGGAGACACAGAATCTGAACCAGGCTCCAGGCTCTGAGCTGTCAGCAAAGAGCCCGACATGGGGCTGGAACTCACGAACCATGAGATCATGACGCAAGCCGAAGTCAGACGCTTAACTGACTGAGCCACCCAGGTGCCCCGACAGTTTACTTTTAATTGTGTTAACGTAGCATATTAAAATATGTAGGGGTGCCTGGCTGGCTCAGTGGGTAGAGCATGTGATTTTTAATCTCAGGATCATGAGTTCAAGCCCCATGTTGGGCATGGAGCCTATTTAAAAAAAAAAGTAAAATGTATTAACTCAATTGTATTTACCAAATGGCACTTTCAAGAAACTGTATTATTACTGTAGGATTTGCTTAGAGACAGTCAGTTGGGTATATCATACCAAGAGAATACAGTTGACCCTTGAACAACATGTGTTTGAACTCTGTGGGGTCACTTATAAGTGGATTTTTTTTACAGTATAGTACTATAAATGTATTTCCCTATAACATTTTCTTTCTTACACCTTACTTTATTGTAAAAACACGGCATTTAATACCTATTAATACCTAAAATATACAAAATATGTGTTGATGAACTGTTTCTATTATCAGTAAGGCTGCCAGTCAACAGTAGGCTATTAGTGGTTAAGTTTTGGGACAGTCAAAAGCTATATGTGCATTTTCAGCTGGGGGTGGGGAGGGTTGGCATTCTTAACCCCTGTGTTCTTCAAGGCTCAACTGCAGGGCTGAACTGTGCATGTTATGATGATCTGAAAGTTACATTTATCATCAGAGTAATCTAGAATCTACCATTCCAGCACTAAACAATGATATCTTAGCAAATACACAAAACTATACTATGTAAGGAGGATGCTCTTGTTCCCATACTTTGAAGGGCTTTCAAGTTCATGATGTAAGAGTAAAGAGAGGAACTGATATTTTTCATACAAGATTTTAAAAACTGCCAAAATTTCCAGTATTCAACATAAAAAAAGGGAGCCTCAGGGCCAAAGGATTTAGATCTTTTTGAAGACAGATAATTTATGGGCACTGCTAGGGAAACAAATATTCAAATTTTCAACATATTTGCCATATTATGAGGCAATATAGCATAGGCATTATGAGGCTTCAGAGCAGACTGCCTGAGTCTATACCCTGTCACTTTCTTATTAGCCATGTGTCTTTGGGCAAGTTAATTAAACTCCTTAAGTCTAAATTTCTTTATAAGACAGAAAATAATAATGATCTGCCTATTATACCTACCTATCTATACCACAAACGGGCATGAGGATTAAATGAAATAATGCATATATAGTATCTTATAACACTTACTTTCAGGAGAACTGTGGAAATGCTTTTTTGTTAGAGATAGGAGAACATTTGGAAAATACCTGGGAACACAGCCTAGGGTCCTTACTGAAACTGTAATAATGATATAAAATGTAGCCAATACAACAGGAAGTAGAGACGGGGGTTAAAATTCCAAAGCATATTTTTTCCACTCCCTAACATTTAAATAAGTATCTTCAAAAGGAGCATTAAAACCTTTATTTAATGGCCAATACTTATATTGGGGTAGACCTTGTATTAGTATTTACTTGCAGTCCTGTACAGGACTAGAGCTATAAACATTACAGATCAAACAAATCATGAAAAGAAAATACAATGGCAATACAAACACCGATAGTTATATATATATTTTTCTTTACACCAGCTGATTTTCCAACATAATTTCCTTGTCACCCAACTTTTTGTCATCAGTACAAAACTACAAAATTCATCTGCTTCAAATCCTGAGTTATATACAGACTTATACCTTGTATTAAGGTCAGAACTTGGTCAATAGCCCTGTGATATTTTTCGTCCTTAAGACAATTTAATGGCTAAAAGTAGGAGTATTTGCTACATTTTCTTTCTTAGATATTCCATCTTTAGTGCTGCTATTTGCTTGTTATCTTAGAAAAATCTTTAGATTTTTATGAATTGTTTGCCCTTCTATCTTCCCTTTAGTAGAGTTTCATTTTATGGACTAAGTCATCTGAGATAAAGTGGACAGCACTATTAAAATGACCTTGATAAGGGACCTATGGTGATTAGCACTCAAGTTAGAGAAAACATTTTGCTTGAACTCAGGCTATAAAATAAAAAGAAAACTAACACTGGATGCATATTTATGATCCTGTTGCTTCATAGATCAGGCATTAAAAAATGAGCTCGAATTATCTAAGGTCAACAATACTATCTAAATGGAAAAATGTCCCATCTTTTTGTATCAAGACTGCTATCAAAATGTCTCCCCAAAGTTATTTCTCACTGTGAATTTTTATGCAATACACTAAAATAGTGTATAGATATTTAAAACAATCTCTTATGTGATGTGGCAAAGTTCATGGAGAGTGTAATTCAGGAAGCCAAATCATACAGATGCTTAACAGTTCCTCTGATGAAGTCCTAAACAAAATAGTGAACATACTCCATTTTAAAAATAAAAAAGGGTTTCTCTAAGAATTATTCCTATGTTAATATGTACCACATGCTGACTCTAGATATTTAAGTGCATAGTGTTTAAACAGCAAAATTTCTAGCTCAAACTATTGGTGAAATAAAAAAATTAAATTTTACTCAACTCTGATCTAAAAACTGTAACATCCCAAATGAAATCAGCAAGAGTATTTTCAGTTTAAAGTACTGATAACAGTAGTTAAAGTATTTCCTTAGGTGGAGGCAAAAAAATCAGTGTCATTGAGCAGAATCTCTTGCAATTACAGATACTGGTCAATGAAATCTGGAATGTTCCTATATCATAAGAGAAATCTAAAGGAATAAAAAGTAACATACACTGGGGACAAGGGTAGGTATTTTAAGGTCATCAGAAACAGGATACATTAAAACAAAGTTTTTATAAAACAATTGATAATGTATTATTGATATATGACTCAAGAATTGGGTAACTTGAACAGCTATATTTTATAACTGTAAAAGTGAGGTTTATTTTAAAATAACCTTCAAAAATCAGTTTCAAAGCTACTATCAATCAGCAAGAATACTGAATTCTGACCTTTGGTGTCAGCATCCGTTATTTGCTCTTTGGCTACTTCCTCTTCTTCTTCAGCTATCGCCTGGAAGATGGCAGTCAGGAAGAAAAAAAGCAATTCACATAGTGGGCCTTCACTGTCATTTCCTACAAGAGCTTCCTCTAATACTTCTGTGAATAAAATGTTTAAAATGAATTTAAAGTTCTGTTCATGCACTGAAAAAACAACTCCATTGGAACAATAAACATTTTAAGCAACAGCCTGTGTAATTATTTTTTAAGTGTCCATTTATCAAAGTAGAGTAATATCTAAGGCACAGTCAAGAAACAATTTATAATGATTACAATAAAATACAATAAAATCATTAAGCCAAAATCACTATATTCAAGAAAGTCAAATTAGCCTCAGCAGATCAATATGATATTTTTCACCTTAAGTTTAAATTTCAGGTGCAAATTAAGGTACATATTAAAAATTATAATTTTATTCTAATTTGAATAACAATGCAAAGATTTGTTATTGTTGCCCCACTGTTCTCAGGAGGTATGTGGGACATTACTGTTTACCAAATAATGCACAGGAGAGGTAATCATTAGTATTAGGTATAATCCTTTATTTTAAATTTTAAAATCTAATTTTTTTTGTGATCCTAATGTTGTATTGAAGTCACAATTGTTTATCTCATTTATCTTACCTAAAGCAGTATTTTTTAGACCTTCTTGATCTGTAATGCACATGATGCATGCCTCACCCAGCTCATAAAGAGGAATTGAGTGTGAAAGCCCTCCTGAAGAATATACTCTTCTTAAAGTTAAGAATGGCATTATAATTCTGTCTTTGAGGGTCTCTATTTTACGAAAATTATTTTGCCATTTGACAATTAAAAAGCCAAAATGGGATCCAAAGCCACCCCAATCAATGTAGTTCTTATGTTTATACAAAGTAAAAGTATAGAGTCAATACAGAATCACAAATTAAAGGTAGGCATAGGCTGATGTCAATTCCTTCCTTCCTTACACTTACATAAACCACGATATCCTCAAGAAGAGGAGTTTATCCTTCACTCTCTTGAATCCCAGCAGGCCTGACCAATGGAATATGACAGAAATAAGGCTTGCCAGTACCAGGCCTAGCCCTTAAGAAGGCTGGAAGTTTCTGTTCTCTTCTTCTTGGAGTCCTTAGCTGCCACATAACAAGTGTAGGCTCCTCTGATGGAGTGAGATGCCACATGGAGGAGCACTGAGGCACCAGGCATGTGTGTGAGGAAGCTATCTTGCACATCCAACCAGGTAAGCCTTCAGATGACTCCAGCCTCAGTCACTTTCTGTAAACTACATGAGAGACTCCAAGAAAGGGCTGGACAGCTAGGTCCAGTGACTCCATAGAACTTCGAGAGATAATAATTTATAATTTTAAGCCACTAATTTTAGGGTGAACTATAACACAGCAGTTGCACTTGCCTAGGGTTACTCCCTCAGGAAACTCATCTTGAAGATCAAAAAGTTCCCCAAAAGCATTAAGAAACTCCAGAACCATCAGAGCATCACCAAAGATTTCAGGAGGTAGTCTAGTCTTCACTGGAGTTGGTTCTGGAAGTTCCTGAAAGATCAAACAAGTATATAACTATTTGAGCTAACTACAGAAAATTATAAAATATAGATATATATACTCTTTACCTAATAAGATTTATTTCATGTGGAGATATTTCATCTCGACCCTAGATGTTTATCACAATCACCTTTGGAACTTAAAAAAAATTTTTTTTAAAGTTTATTTATTTTTGAGAAAGACAGAGACAGTGTGAGTGGGGAAGGGGCAGAGAGAGAATCCCAAGAAGGCTCCATGCTGTCAGCACAGAACCCATGAAACTGAGAGATCATGACCCGAGCCAAAACCAAGAGTCGATGCTCAACTGACTGAGCCACCCAGGCACCCCGGAAGTTTTAAAATTATGAATGTCTTGGCCTTATTCCAGCTTTAGTAAATCAGAGTCACTAGGGACTTTTTTCTTTATCTAACTAAGAACAACTCTGGGCTAAAATATATTTCTCACTACATTTTCTAGTTAAGAGGGACTTCTAACCTAGTTTCTGAGATCAAGGCATTAGCTGTGCCACTATTATTTTCAAGGCAGGATTTCCTTAGGATATGGAATAGAATTAATCCACTGTCTACTGAACTTAGAAATGGTTTCTTATAAATTGAGATGAATGGTAATACTGGATTGTCAAGGATCATACAAATGACCAATTAAGTCTGCAGAATAAGAATCATTATCAAAGTTTGTTATAAAATACTAATAATGCTGTTTTGGAACTCTAAATATAGCATATGTTTAATTGGCTACTCCTCTTAAATATGAAGAAGCCATTATGAAAGAAGAATTTCAACAGCAAAGTCACGTAGGGCACGTAGAGCATGGGTGTGAAACATCACATAACATACTTATACCTTAAGATCATCACATTCCATATCTTCTCTAGGTTTACTCCACTGTTTTAAGTATTCCATATATTTTCGTTTTTCTTCACGTAATTTTTCTCTTTCCTAAAACAAAAGGTTCATAAAGTTTAAGAACTTTATAAAGCAGCATCATTATCACCTGGGAACTTGTAAGAATAACAAATATTTGGGCTCCATCCCATACCTACTGAACAAGGAATTCTGTGGTTAGGACCAGCAGTTGATGTTTGTTTTTTAGTTTTTTTTAATGTTTATTCATTTTTGAGAGAGAAAGAGAGAGGGAGAGAACGCGTGTGAGCGAGTGGGGGAGGGGCAGAGAGCGAGAGGGAGAAACAGAATCTGAAGCAGCCTCCAGGCTCTGAGCTATTAGCACAGAGCCTGACATGGGGCTTGAACTCATGAACCATGGAATCATGACCTGAGCCAAAGTCGGACGCTCAACTGACTGAGCCACCCAGATGCCCCAGCAGTTGATGTTTTAATTAAGTCTTTCTGGTGATTTCGATGCATGCTCAAGTGTTAGAACAAGTGATCAAAACAATGCCTGCCAACACAACTGCTATAAAGATGGAAAAATGTCTCACACATAGTAGCTCCTTGATAAATATTAATTCAATCTGACTCTGCCTTTAGTAGCTCTATTTCAAATCAATTAAATCCTGACCAAGGAATAAATTATTACGAGTACCTAAAATAAAGTCTCCTTATATATTTGTAATATAGTTGTTATTTTCAAGATTTATTTAAACCTAACAGCCTAGGGATACACAGAGCATAGGGATACACAGAGGGACTGGAAAGTAAAAGCAATTATCAGTACATAGTTGGGGGCCTTCTTTTTCTTTCATTCCAGGACATTTCTCTTGCTAACTTGGTCTTTTGATACCCTTACTTCTTGGTTCTGGTATTGAAACTGCAAGGTAAATAATGACTCTAAAAAGCCTCCAGTGAAGCAGAGTATTTATACTTTTTATTTATTACATTATATACTTATTTTCCAATAAATGTTTAACATATGTTAACATTATTCTCTTCCTTTGAATTTAGGACCATTGAAGGTAATAGATGTTCACTTACCAAATTTTCAACATAAAACGACTAGAGATAGTTACAGAACTATTAATTGTGCTATAAGTAGTATGCTGTACTAAGTCTTCCACTTCCCGCCCCAGATAATTCTTGTAGGATGTAATAAGATGGGTATTCTCATTCACTGTTGCTAAGAATGTAAATAAGCACATATTTAGCAAACAAATACTCATATATGCTTATATAGAAAGTTTTTAAAATGTTCTTACCCTTTGACCTATTATCCTATGTCTATAAATTTATCCAGGGACATAATTCAAAAATTGGAAAGACCTTTATTCATAAAGTTGAATAGGGTATCATTATTTATGAGCAAAAATTATAAAGCACTTACTTGTATCTATCTGATTAACTGTTTACACAGTCAGTAAAAATTCCACCTTACTTGGTTTATTTAACAACATGAGGGAATGCTTACATTTTTTAAAATATATTTTTAAAATTTTTACTTATTTTGATGGGGAGAGAGAGAACACACGCGTGTGTGTGTATACGTGAGCAAGAGACAGGTACACAGGGAGAGAGAAAGAGTCCCAAGCAGGCTCCAGGCTGTCAGTGCAGAGCCCAACATAGGACTTGATCTCATGAACCAAGAGATCATGACCGGAGCCAAAAATCAAGAGTTGGACACTTAAGACTGAGCTACCCAGGAGCCCTACAATACAAACAAAAATACAACATTATAAATGCTGCATCTCTTTTTTTAAAGGCCCCAAATAAAGATTAGAAATAAATTAATCAAAGTGTTAAGAAAAAAATGCTATCTCAGTGCGCCTGGGTGGCTCAGTCAGTTAGGTGTCTGACTTCAGCTCAGGTCATGATCTTGCAGCTAGCTTGTGGTTTCCAGCCATGCACTGGGCTCTGGGCAGACAGCTCAGAGCCTGGAGTCTGTTTCGGATTCTGTGTCTCACTCTTTGTTTCTTCCCCTCTCCTACTTGTGTTCTATCTCTTTCAAAAAAATAAACTTAAAAAAAAAATGCTACCTCTAAACATTACCATTTAGATTACAAGTAGTTTTCTTCTAAATTGTTTCTTTTTTAAGTGCAGTTTCTTTTCTTTCCTTTTTAAAGTTTATTTTTTAGATAGTGTGAGTAGGGGAGGGGCAGAGAGAGAAGGAGACACAGAATCTGAAGCAGGCTCCGAGCTGTCAGCACAGAGCCTGATGGTCCAACGTGGGGCCTGAACTCATGAGCCTCAAGATCATGACCTGAGCCTAAGTCCGACGCTTAACTGACTGAGCCACCTAGGCGCCACCTTCTAAATTTTCTGGAGTGTACATGTATTAGATACTTCCACCCCCATCCTAACCAATGGCCTATTTGAAACAGTTCAAGAAACTACAGGCAATTTAAATGAGCACAGTGTGTAACAGTATCATCTAGGGCTGCTTGTGAATATCCCAGAAAACCAATGACACTGATTGACCCTGGAGGAAACCAGCTACAGAATTCTCTAGGGAATACCTACTAAAGATTATAATAAGAGATTTGCTGAACAATCTATTTTTACAGATACTTTATTTTTCAAGGAGAATAAGAACACTGTAATAATAATTCTTATTTGTAGATTTTATTGATTTTTCTTTGTTCTGAAAGAGCAAGAGCGGGGGAGAGGGCAAATGGGGGAGGAAGAGAGATAAAGAATGAATGAGAATCTTAAGTAGGCTCCAGGCTCAGTGCGGAGCCTGACACAAGGCTTGATCCCACAACTCTGGGATCATGACCTGAGCTGAAATCAAGAGCTGGACACTTAACTGATGGAGCCACCCAGGGGCCTCAATTTTACTGTATTTTTTCTAATTACATATTTCACTTTTGCAAGTTTTATGCATATCATCTTCCCTAAATTAGGAAGTCTAAATATTGAACAAAATCAACTTTAAAACTGTACTTAAGGGGCTTTAAGGTATAAAGTCATGTATTTATGTGTTGAACCTTAAATCACTAAATTTTCCAAAGCAAAAGGGAGATAAACCAACAAGTGTTTATCAGCACTCTATGAACTAGAAATGTGAATCAAAGTGGTAAAAGCATTTGAAAATTAACTATGAATTTAAATATGTAAAACACTATTATATAGAGAGCATAGCAAATATAGTGAATGAATACCTTTTCTCTTTCAATTTTAAGTCTCTCTTTTTCTTCTTTTTTCTTCAGTCTCTCTACTTCAACAATTTTCTTCAATTCTTCCTTCTTTTTCTCTTTATCTTCCTTTTCTTTTTTCTTTGCTTCTAGGGCATCTGCTTTTTCTCTTTTTAATTTAGCCTTTTCAAAAGCTGTGGAGAAGGTCAAACTTAGAACTGTTCACAGACAGAAAGCAACACATTTTTTAATGTAACAAAAGAATTACTGAAATAATTTTAATTATTATTAATAAATAATAATTTATTAAATAAGAGCAGTAGACTCAAAGGTGTTGGAAACTGCTGGAGGGAGCCAGCAGGTGATGAAAATGGGAAAGCAAGTTGGCTGCGTTTAAGACAAACTACTGAACTGGGACAAACATACCTGCTATTTCAACGCTGGGCTATTCATATTCAAAGTGTGGTCCTAAGACCAGGAGCAAAGGTATCAACTTTTTTAGAAAAGCAGAATCTCTTCTCCCACCCAGACCTACTAATTCAGAATCTTCATTTTAATAAGATTCCCAAGTGATTCATATGTACAGTCACGTCTGGAAAGTACTGTTTCATAAAAAGCTGTGTGAACCAGACAAACAGCCCCAAACAGCCTGTAAGCCATAGAAACTCCAATTTGTGCTTACTCTAAGCATTAGCTTGGTTTGACGGGGGATATGCTATACCTTGAAATATTGTTTTAAGAGATGAACACAGGTCTTATTCATCATAAAAATTTATAGATACCTGGGGGGCAAAAACTATTTATGCTTACAAGGAAAAAAACCCCAAAGTAACAGAACTATGCCATTTCAGAAACACCCCCCACCAAAGCACAGAAAAATATTCTTTCCTATACCTCAACAGTTTTTGGAGCGAATGTTAAAACTCACCAAGTGACTTCATTTCTTCTTGTTTCAAAAGTTTGTCTCTTTCTTTAGTAGCTTTGTCCCTATAACCTGCAATATTCTGTTTATTAGCAACATTGTCCTCCTAGAAAAACAAATGGAGAAATAGTTATAGAACACCACAATTTTCATAGACAGATGGTCTGCCTTGTTACAATAATAATTTTTAAAAGCTCTCATCACTTATACTTTCCTTATACTACAATGAGGTTTTCTTCCAAGCCTAACCAAACTTTTAATAACTTTAATCATAGTAACATACATAATATGAGGTTAGTTCTATAGTTCTACAAATTAGTACAAAAACCTCCCAGGGAAAACAATTGGTAATCTAAATTAGTACAAAAACCTCCCAGGGAAAACAATTGGTAATCTATAAGGAGAGCCTTAAATATATGCATTAGAAAAACAAAAAAATTTTCTAAGGTACCTTATAAACTAAATGGTGTAGACGTCAAATATGATAGAAGTGCATGTCAAAAATATTCTTGTGGTCAATGTTAAATAATGTCAAAAGGTTTTATTTTTATGATACTTCTTGTGAGAATAAAGGTCTGTAACCTTAGTGTGGTATCTTTATTATTTCATATTTTTAAACATTCTTCATGTTTCGATTCCATAATTTATTCCCTATATTTCAGTAACTGATTATATGCTTGCTTCCACTTTGGTATAAAATCCCTGTGGCATTAAAGCTATGTCTAATTCACACTTAAAACTTCTATAGGCCTCGCTGCTAAGAGTGTTCAATGTACAGTGATACATTGTATGTGAAGGAATCTGTTCCTTCCTAAAGCTATGTGGGTGAGGGGAGCCAAATACTGCTCTTGATTATGAATAGTTTTATTAGGAGCTCAGAGCCTGGACCCTGCTTCAGATTCTGTGTCTCCCTCTCTCTCTGCCCCTCCCCTGCTCGTGCTCTGTCTCAAAAATAAATAAATATTTTTTAAAAAGCTACAATGTAGTTTTTATTCATTCTCTACTTACCTGGCTAATAGATACTCGTTTAGGAGGTCTCCCTCTTCTTCTGTTAGCAGGACTGAAGATAAATGTGGGTGGATCATCAGGAAAGAAATAAGAAAAATCTTGTTCTGCTATTTTATATGTTGAAAGAGATGATGCCTTCATAAAAAAACATATAGCGTACAATAATAAGACCATTAGGAAACCACTGACACATGTGCTCTAAAATATCATGTATGACTGCTGTTAAAGACCAGGTCAAGGGGCGCCTGGGTGGCTCAGTCGGTTGAGCGTCCGGCATCAGCTCAGGTCATGATCTCACGGTTCGTGAGTTCAAGCCCTGCGTCAGGCTCTGTGCTGACAGCTAGCTCAGAGCCTGTCGCCTGTCGTCGGATTCTGTGTCTCCCTCTCTCTCTGACCCTCCCCTGCTCATGTTGTCTCTCTCTCTCTCTCTCTCTCTCTCTCTCTCTCTCTCTCTCAAAAATAAATAAATAAATAAATAAAACATTAAAAAAAAAAAAAAGACCAGGTCAAAAACATTAGAATTTCATGTGTTAATATATATAGTAATACGCATTTTAGCTGATTTACTTCATCTATTATTAATTAGCTTTACCAGAAAGAAAACCATGATGCAAAGAATTTTTTCACATAAAATACACAAGAATGTTTCATTAGTTTCTTAAATTCTAAAACTATTTCAAAATAACATTTATACAATAATCTTTTTCAGTCTGCTTTGACTTATTTTGTATGGAATTTTCTATGTAAATAAATAATCCAACTATTTAACTTAAAAGTCCACTGTGCTTGGGCTGGCTCAGTCAGTGAAGCATGTGACTCTTGATTTCGGAGTTCTGAGTATGAGGCCCACTTTGGATGTTAGAGATTTATTACATAAAAAGAAATCTTAAAAAAAAATCCACTGTATCAACCCAATAAACTTTTCTCAGCCATTTCTTAACTGCTGTACATTTTAGATTTCTCCCCCAATTCGGGGTGATAACTTAAAGACTTTTTTTTTTTTTTTAATTTAAAGACTTTATGTATCCAATTTTAAAGTTGATGTGGCAGACAGGAGAAATGCAGACAAATTCTTATCAACTTTCAATTCAGAATTTAAATTCAGAGAAGTCAAACTCATTAAAAAAATTTCTTTAATGTTTACTCATTTTTGAGATAGATCATGACTGGGGGAAGGGCAGAGAGGGAGACACCGAATCTGAAGAAGGCTCCAGGCTCTGAGTTGTCAGCATAGAGCTGGATGTGGGGCTCGAACCCACTCGAACTGTGAGATCATGACCTGAGCCGAAGTCAAATGCTTAGCCAACTGAGCCACCCAGGCGCCCCGAAGTCAAACTCATTTTTAGCAGAAGTGGTGTGGTTCTAGGATAACTCCTATATCCAAAAAAGTTTCAGAAACTGTTCACCTCTAATGTCCAACTCTAAACTTAATTTTTGATTAGTAATTCTGAAGATTACTTTCGGCCTAACAGCCAAGATCATTATTCTTTCTTTCTTTCAAAGAAAACATGCTACTTATAGACATATCTTTCAGAAAATATAAAAGAAAATGATACAAAAATTTGTGTTATTAACAAAACTGAAACACTTCAACTGGGGATTAAATTTTCTATGTAGTAATTGTAATCTTAGTAGATAGAACATAGCTTTTAACGTTTAAAATTCAATCAGTTCTGGCCACCATAATAAATCAAGACTCTATTAAGATTCTACATTAAAGTCTATTAAGATGGTTGTTGGTTATCCCATATAAATAATGCCAGAATATACACATGCCTGTATGTGTAAAGATAGGAGTGGTTTCTTCTCAAATACATATGCTCAAAAAAAGTCAAACTAGGCTTTAACACATTAATTGCCAATGTTCCTTATTCATACATACATAATACACAATAAACTAATACTCACATCTTTGTATTCTTTTGTACTCCTAACAGCAGACTACACTCACCACATTAAGTATCAAATTTTGTCGTCTTTGGGGGTGTGTGTGTGTGTGCGCACGCATATGTGCTTGCACTGTGTATTCAAGTATATTAGAAAGCCCATTAATAATCTTTTGTTGTACTCTAAGAGAAAACTGTTTACTGTCACTTAAATTTTCATTTATTAAAAAAATTTTTTTAATGTTTATTTATTTTGGTAGAGAGAGAGAGAGAGAGAGAGAGAGAGAAAGCATAAGCGGGGGAGGGACAGAGAGAAGGAGAGACAGATTCCCAAGCAGGTCCTGCACCATCAGCATAGAGCCCAATATGGGGCTCGAACTCATGAACTATGAGATCATGACCTGAGCCGAGATCAAGAGTTGGACGCTTAACTGACTGAGCCACCCAGGCACCCCTAATTTTCATGTATTTATTAAGTTGAACTTCTGTTCCTGTTTATTGATTATTTTCCTTGGTGAAAAACTGCTGATGTTCTTTACCATTTATTTCCAATTGGGTTGTTTTTGTTCATTGATATTGAGATTTCTGTAAATTAGGGAAATTGGTCAACTTGCTATTTATGATACACATGCTACAATTAACTCTTCACATACTGGCTGACTGCCTACCAGTGCTACGTACTGTTCTAGCCACTTCTCACAAGTATTCGATTCATTAGCTTTTTCGAAGCATCTTTTAACATGGCTACCTGTGGTTTTCAATGCTATATAGATTGAGCACAATTTAAGCATTTTTCTCTTATCAAGACAAACACATAAATATGCTCACATTAAAAAAATATTTTTCAGATGATTCTATCTTATGCTTTCAAGTTTTTGTTTCACCCACTGTGAATTTTGATCATGCCTATTTGTCTATTTTTCTACTGGGGTACTTATGTTTTTCTAATTGATTTGAACTCCTCTGTAGTAACTGAAAGTATTTTTCTTCTAGCACTTTGCCCTGGAAATCCATTATGTTTTTATTTACTTATATTTTTAAAGTTTATTTATTTTGAGAGAGAGAGAGCAAGCGGAGGGAGAGGCAGAGAGAGGGAGAGAGCGAGCATCCCAAGCAGGTTCCACACCATCCATGTAGAACCTAATGCTGGGCTCGAACTCATGAACCATGAGATCATGACCTGAGCCAAAATCAAGAGTCAGATGCTTAACTGACTGAACCACCCAGGTGTACCTCATGATGTTTTTAAACCTAAATAAGTGTATTATTTCAAATCAATCTTATCCTTGGTATTTCTTTCCTCTTGCTCTAAGTACTTTAGTATGCATAACATTAAGAATTGTTTCATTTCATTTCCTTTTTTTTTCTCCCTTTGGGTTAGATCTAACTTTGTTTTTCCAAAGTTAACCAAGTGTCCCAGTTTTATTTGTTAACTAATCTATCTTGGTCTCTAGGGATCTGAAATGGTATTTGTCACACAGAGTTAATTCATATATCCTTTTTTAATATTTCTTTCCTTTTGATGTAACACATGTATTATGAATTACACAAATCTTAATCATACGGTGGCTGATTTTTACACATGTGTACATCTCTCTACCCATTCCACTGTTTTTTACTTAGTATTTCTCCCAATATAAGTTTTTTTCAGTTAAAAATTAATCTTTGTTTTACCATTTAACTTTATTATACAATGTGAGATTTCTAAACTTGATTTTCCCCCTCTTAATGTTTATGAATGAAATATAATCCATCTGCTTAGTATTGGTCTCTGATGTTCTTTTTATTATATGTATTATTTTCCTATCCAGTAGGGTCTGTTCTTTGAACTTATTTTTGTAAGCCAGAACCACACTTAGAAAAATATAGTTGCCCCCTTCCCCTATAACATTTTCTTTTTCTAGTTTTCCATCTATTATCACCTGTCTTAGTTGATCTCTTTTACAAGGGGGAAAAAAGGCAGTACCTGAGCCACCTAGTAATTCTAGCAATTGCAAAACAGTATTTAATCAATAAACTAAAAAGAACTATTTTCGACCAACATTGAAATAACATTTCTGGAGTGCCTGGGTGGCTCAGCTGGTTAAGCATTCAACTCTTGATTTTGGCTCATGACATGATCTCATGGTTGTGGACTCAGGCCTTGCACTGAGCTCTGTGTAGGGTGTGCAGCCTGTTTGGGATTCTCTCTCCCTCTGCCCCCTGCCTCCACCCCGTGTTCTTTATAAAAAAATTTAAAAAATTTTTAAAAAGATTAAAAAAATAACATTTCTGCGATGTTTTAACTTTATAACACAACCCATTTCTCTCTTTTTTTTCTTCCTTCCAACAAATAATTTTCACTGCTCTGATTACCTTAATTTTAATGACTCCATCTTGTGGTTCACAGTGTTGCTTCAGAAAAAGCTTTAATTTATCACGAGAAAATAGGTGTTTTCTCCGGCTACAGGGGAAAAAGGAGGAGAAAGAGTAAAGTGTTAGTATCAAAGAATTCAGTTTGAACTCCATAATCTCTGTAAATCCATTACCTTCATTTCAAGCCTAGAAAAAGGACATTTCATTTTCCAATGTTATTTATGTAGGAGTTATGAGAAACTTTATACAGAAGCATTTATGTAGAATGTTGTAAGATCTACTCAAGTGGATCTATTATAAACGTCTGTTACAAAAATAGTATATGCATTTGGTGTTTAAGAATCACTTAGAAATCATCTAAACCTCAAGGAAAATATACTAACGGAGAATAAGCCAAATTTTATAAAATTAGATGATCGTTCCTCCAAATATCAGCATTAAAATTCTTTAAAAAGTAAAGGCAGTAGACTACCAGATATCACATAACACTAAGTAAATCAACATTCAAATGGATATTTTAAACATTCTTGAACATGGGTTTTTTTTTTTTTTAATGTTTATTCATTTTTTGAGAGAGAGAACAAGGCAGGGGTAGAGAGAGAGGGAGAGAGAGAATCCCAAGCAGGCTCCACACTGTCAGCACAGAACCCAATGTGGGGCTTGAACCCATTAACCATGAGATGGTGACCTGATCAGACTGAGTCACCCGGGCACCCCTCTTGAACATAGGTTTTATCAAATTCCAAAATATTTATATTTAAACTTCCTATGGTAGCCAACAAATTCATGGGATTAAGATGAAAGAGAATCAGAATTAGGATTCTAAAAATAGGGGCACCTGGGTGGCTCCATTGGTTAAACGACCAACTCTTAATTTTGGCTTAGGTCATGATCTCATGGTTGTGAGGATGAAGCTCCATGTAGTGGAGCCTGCTTGAGATTCTCTCTCTCCGTCCCCCCTCTGCACCTCCCTGGCTCACATGTGTGCCTGCGCTCTCTCAAAAAGATTCCAAAGATATGCTATTTTTGATTCTCCCTCGGCCACCACCAAAACAAAACAAAGAACCCCCCAAACACTCAAGTATTTTTGGAAAAGTTCTGGAAGGAAAGTCAATTTTTTTTAATGTTTTTTATTTTTGATAGAGAGAGAGCGAGCACACCCAAGAGAGGGACACAGAGAGAGGGAAAGAGAGGGAATTCTTTTTTGGTTTTTAATGAGTTTTTTTAATTAAAAAAATTTTTTTTTAATTTATTTTTGAGAGAGAGAGTGTGAGCAGGGGAGGGGCAGGGAGAGAGAGGGAGACAGAATCCAAAGCAAGCTTCAGGCTCTGAGCTGTCAGCACAGACCCCGATGTGGGGCTCGAACCCACGAACTGTGAGATCATGACCTGAGCCAAAGTCGGATGCTTAACCAGCTGAGCCACCTAGGTGCCCCGAGAGAGGGAATTCTAAAAAGGCTCCACACAGAGCCTGATGAGGGGCCTGAACCCAAGAACCAGGCAATCATGACCTGAGCCAAAGTCAGATGCTCAACTTACTGAGTCACCCAAGGTGACTCAGAAAAAAATCTTTTAACTGAATTCAATGTATTCCTTTCAAGAAAAAGTCAAAAAAATTTTTTTTTGAGAGACAGAGACAGAGACTGAGCGGGGGAGGGGCAGAGAGAGAGGGAGACACAGACTCTGAAGCAGGCTCCAGGCTCTGAGCTGTCAGCACAGTGCCCGATGCGGGGCTTAAACCCACGGACCGTGAGATCATGACCTGAGCCGAAGTCGGATGCTTAAGCGACTGAGCCACCCAGGCGCCCCAGAAATATGAGTGAATAAACAACACAGAAATTTTAAAGTGGTAGCCTCCTCAAAATGTATATTCTTTTCACAGAAGAAAGGATTATATGAGAGAAAAGATTGGTTTACTGTGCTATCCCAGCACCATACAGTACATGACAATAAGAATGTAATTATCTGTTGACTATTGAATAAATACACAGGTCCTCAAGAATGATACTGTCCTGCATGGCACCCACTAGCCAAATGTGGTGGTTTGTTTTTTTTTTAACCTTTTTAACTTACTTTTGAGGGAGACAGAATGCTAGCGGAGGAAGGGGCAGAGAGATAGGGAGATACAGAATCTGAAGGAGGTTCCAGGCTCTGGGCTATCAGCACAGAGCCCGACACGTGGCTAGAACTCGTGAACAGCAAGATCATGACCTGCGCCGAAGTCAGACACTTAACCAACTAAGCCAGCCAGGTGCCCTGCCACGTGTGGTTTTTTTAAATAAATAAATGTTCAGTTCCTCACTATTACTAGCCACATCTCAAGCAATCAATAGCCACATGTGGCTATTGGCTACCATACTGGACAGCACACATATAGTATTTCCATCACTGCAGAAATTCTACTTGTCAATGCTACTCTATTATATCAGGTCTTCCTTATAGAAATATTAGCATCTCTTTATTATAGGAACAGTACTATCTATTGATGCTAACAAAGAGCTGCAAGTCATTTTTCTATTATCAAGTATAACTTTCTCACTTTATCATTCTTTGGCTCACTCATTAAGAAAGAATTAGTTAAAAACACTGTAACCAAGATCTAGCAGAATTACCTTTAAAGTATAAATCAAACAGTAAATAGAAAAGAGGAAATAAAATTATATAAAGAATATATCTTGAACTAAGGCCAAAAAAAAAAAAACTATGAATAAGGAAAACACTGGTAGTCTCTACTAGACTGTTCATTAGCCCATAAATTAAACAAATTCAAAAGTTTTAATAATCTATTACCATTATTTTGGAAATATTGTTTTTCAACATATAATAAAATGTAGAACACTCCAAAGATCTTGAATTAATGATGGGCCCCCAAAACCCCAACCAAACAAAACACTACACACACCTCCATATAATTATAGTAAGTAATATATCTGATTCAGGATTCACTCAAAACACTTACATTATTATCGCTTTTCTTTGACTTGTGAGTATATATCGTGTAAGAAGGATAAAAGTAAAACTAAAATAATTTTACATCAAATGAAAGATTTACTCCTAGGTGGCAAATTGACAGTTGGCTGATAATGTCAACTTACTTTCAGATGACTAAGAGCCTAATCTCAACAGGCAACAATAGGGATTGTTCTAAAATGGATCTGTGTAACCCAGAGCCAATTCTTTTAATTATTAACCACTCATTACCCCCCCCCCCTTTTTTAAAGGAATTTATCCTTGTTTGTAGTAACTGTCTTTTAAGTTTATTTATTTGGGGGGTGGGAAAGGGGCAGAGTGAGAGGAGAGAGAATCCTAAGCAGGTTATGCACTGTTAGCACGGAGCCCTACATGGGGCTTGATCTCATGAACAATGAGATCATGACCTGAGCTGCAATCAAGAGTCGGACACATAACTGACTGAACCACCCAGGTGCTCCTACCCATCTCTTTTGATTAGAACTCAAAAAGACATTTTAAAAGATATTAATTTTTTTTATTACTTAATCTTAAGATGTGGGAAGAGACTGATCAGATGTTTGTGTCTAATGAAATATTACAAAGGTGACATATTTGTTAAGCACCATCAGATTTCAACAATGAAAATTGGGTTCTCTCATGAGAAGTACCTCATAAATAGGATACTTTTTAATTTTTTAGACTGAAGATTATTTGGGGTTAGTTACAAAGAAGGGCTCATAGAGTCCATCAAGACTCACTTTGTCTATGAGTATAAATATATATTTATTTTAAAAAGGGGAAAACACTATATGCAACACTATCCATTTGTTTTATAGCGAATCGTTTTATTTATTCATTAAAAAAGTTCTTTTTAATGTTTATCTATTTTTGGGAAAGAGAAGTAGAGTGCCAAGTGGGGGAGGGGCAGAGAGAGAGGGAGACAGAATCTGAAGCAGGCTCCAGGCTCTGAGCTGTCAGCATGAAGCCCAACACCAGGCTCGAACTCACCAATTCCAAGATCATGACCTGAGCTGAAGTTGGACACTTAACTAACTAAGTCACCCAGGAGTCCCGTTTTTAAGTTTATTTATTTATTTTGGGTGGAGTAGGCGCAGAGAGAGAGAGAGAGAGAGCGAGAGAGAGAGAGAAAGAGAAATAATCCCAAGCAGGCTCCACACTGCTGGCATGGAGCCCGATGCAGGGCTCAAACGATGAGACCATGACTCGAGCCAAAATCAAGAGTCAGACGCTTAACTGCCTGGGCCACCCAGGTGCCCATATAGCGAATCTTCTTAATTAAACATAATTATTCTATTTTAAAACAGCATAGATAAGAAAACGAGTTTTACCTGATTTGTGTTGCTTTAACAATGGCACACTCATACAATTCTTTTTTAGTGGGTTGCACCTTGTACTTGAATAATAAGGGATCAACTGCATCTTTTTTCTTCCTAAAAAGAGCAAAGACACAAATCAGTTAATAATTTGTTTGAAAATATGAGGTTCTAAATGGAAATCTAGTTTCTGAGAACATACTCTAACAGAATCTAATGCGGTTTTAGTTTTACTAGGATTTTATAAGTTACTGACATCCCTTACCATTTTAGTAGCCAAAATAGTACAAAGCACTACTTTATGTTAGTTAGGTATTTTTTACTCATTCAATAAATTTTCCTGTGTGAAGACATCAACTAGAGAAAAGTAAGCACAGAGTACCCAGTTTCGGTAAGATAAAGTTGTAAACAAAATAGCCCTTGGATTTGCTTTTATGCTTTCTTCTTCATAGCTATGTAATCCAAGAGCAAAAGTGGAGATGACGTAGTTTACCCTGTTTTAAGAATTGGCAGAGGCCATACCTTTAATCCTTGCCTCCACCAATTTCTCATCTTTTCTTCCCTTTGAGGATGCATTCATCCATCTATCCAATAAATAGTTAAGAGCCCATAATGTGCCAAATACTAAACAATAAGAATTAAGTGTGAACAAAACAGAAATATACTGGGAGATACAGGCAAACAAACAAACAAAAATACACAACAGGGTAGGTGGTAAGTGCTATCAAGGGAATTCAGTGCCAGGTACTCTATTTTAGATACTGACAGTCCTGATAAATTGACCAGAAAGAGCTTATAGGAAGTTAACATTTAAGCAGAGATCTGAAAGAAAAGAGGGAGTAACTCATGAGTTTAAAGGAAATGAGTTTAAAGGAAGAGAGAAGAGTGTAAAGGCCCTGCAGTGGATGTAGGCATGGTTTCTACAAGAAGCAGAATAAATAAGGAGAATAAAAGAAGATACATTCAGAGAGGAAACAGAAGGGCCTGATTATAGGTTATCAGTAAGGGTTTTAGATTTTACTCAGAAAAGACACTAAAGGATACTGAATAATGGGGTGATAATGATTTAACTTACACTTCAGAAAGATCACTCTGGCTGCCAGGCTACGGGGCAAGATATTCCTGCTGCCAGGCTACGGGGCAAGAACAAGGATATTCTCTAGAAAGCTAATGCAATGAACCAAGTGAGAACTGATGGCACAACAGACTGGGGCGATAGTGGTGGCAGCAGGGAGATGATTGGTAGGATTCTTGAAAAGCTGCCCCTGTGCATGCAAGTGCCTATGTAATGGGAGTGTAAATAAGGGTTACTGAGAAGAAAAATTGTATGAAAGGATGATGAAGTATTCAGCAATGAGGGTCAGATACAGTCAAAGTGATATAAATACAGTAAACACAAGGTGAGGGGTGGGGAGAGACTCAACACAAAAGGGATATAGGAGACAATTATACAAATAAAACTGAAGCATTCACCTTTAACAGCATTAAGTTCCTAGCTGGAGGACCAAGGATCTTTACATGGAGATCCAGTATACACAGAAACCAGAAGATATATTTAATCATTCACTCTAACTATATGCAATGCAGTCTAATATTTTCTATTAAAGTTCATTAAATTAATTTCACAACCTACATAAGGCCATAACCTGCAGTCTGAAAAGCACTATTCCAAAAGAGCCAAAGAGAGAACTCTAAGTATTCAGAGAGCAATACTGATGTGGGTTCCCAAATAAGGAATTTCTTGAAATGAAAAGAGGGGAAAAAAGAAAAACAAGTTTTAATCAATCAGCGGCAGGTGTTCAAGAACAACAGATTTGACTGAGTTTTTAATCTTAATATAGTTTTTTTAAGAGGTGCTAACTTAGTAATTAATCACTACATACATATAAGGGATGATCAAGCAGAATATAGATTGCACTTAAAAGATTGCTACTGGCGCCAATATATAATTATGTTTTAAGTCATAATTATAAATTTATTTATATATTATTTGTTTATAGAAAACTTGTTTGTGGACTTTATCTTAATGGATTTAAGGCTATAAAAATGTGATTTTTCATGTACAAAATTATCTTTTGTTTTTCTTGCTATGTCATGAAACTGATTTGTGAAAATAAAGCATAACAGAATCAAAATCTTTTTTTCCAATCAGTGAAAATACTCTTACAGGGGTTCTGCTATAACTCTTACACAAAACTCTATATAGAATAAAATCATAATTGGATTCTTTCCAAGGAAGTACAGTTATTATAGACCAACAGAAATTTCTTATCGTATGGATTCACCTATAAGACAGGAATTGAAAGATAATATTAAAAAAGAAACCCCATTTTAATAATTTTTCTCCCCTGCTTCCTAAAGCCTAGGCCTAAACAGGTGGAATACTAAACTGAATGTAGTCGCCTTAACCATGACTGTGACTAATAGACTGATTTTATTGCCAACAAGTGCAGATCTGTTACCAGTTCTTTAATAGCACACTAACATCTAATATTACATTTATAGGAATCAGATTGCTATTCCAATTATATATTCACAAAATTTTATCACTTATTTTATAAATATATATTTCAATATGCCTATTGTATATGTTAAATTTTAGTTCTCCTTTATTTTCTCATAATAGAAATTGTTCTTGTTGCTATTCCATGGATGATATTGGTAATACAGAAGCAGTTAAAATTTTTTCTATAACAGTACAATAGTAATGGCAAAAGACCAGATAATTAAGCTTTCAGCACAAATGATTCCTTATTTTTTAAAATTTAAAATGCTAACCTTCCCATACATAAAAATTTCATATATGAATTACAATTAGCAAACAATTAGTTCTACTTCTTTAAAAATAACTCAGATTTCATAGTCTAACAATTAAGCAGGTTATCATTATAGTCAGATTACACTGCATAAAGAAAGTGCATCAAGAATTTTAAACAGGATACACAACGTATTCCTCAAGGTTCCTAGTTTTTCCTTGTGCTCTTGCAAATTACCACTAGGATATAAGATGTTACCAAAAATGTATCTTGTTCATGTACTTGAAACCTATTTTCAAGTTAGGATAATGTTTTTATGATGTTTTTAACTTTAAATAATACCTGCCTAGATAGGACTTCATAAAACTCTGATCCATTGTAAAGGACCTTAAATTTATAAAGCCTTAAATCACAATAACAGAGTATATTATTACAAAGTGTTATTTACCTACCAATCTGAGTTGCTACAGATACTAAGTTTCTTCTATAAATCCTAAAACAACTAAACACACTCACTTATAGTTGGCATACCTGTCTACTAAAACCAGATGGTAAGCTAGTGAGTATTTTCAGGACTTTCAGAACCATTTTAGTCAGCACTGTCTATCAATTTATTTCAATTTTCAGAGAATCTGTGATTGCAAAGGAACGAATTGTACTTGGCTCTTTCATTAAGAAAGGAAACTTGTATCAAGTAGTTACAGAGACTGGTCTCAACAAGATATGAGGATTTTCAAATATACATTTTCTTTAAATATTTTAGTAACTTTGGAGGGAGAGGAACAACAGTACACATAAGTATAACATTACTTAACTCACTCTTGATGGGCAAATATGAGATGACTAAAGGAACACTAAGAGCAGATACACAAATACGCATGTTTCAAAGAGCAGGACTAACAGATAAAACCCTAAATCTGTTATGCTCTATATGATGCAAATTAAATTATCTTCTCTAGTCCAAACTTTTATTTAATGCTATAATTATAAGAGTAGCAAGTCAATTTTTAAAAATAAAATTTGCTTATACATAAAATAAATGAGTAATTCTAAATTTAAAGTATTCTTTATATTATATAATCTAAACAAAGTATCCTAATGGTATAAAAACTAGCCTCATCTCACTCAAGTATATTCAGATTGGTATATCAAAGGCTCTGTCATGAATCCCATGGTAAATAGCTCAAGGAGAAAATGACTTCATATTGTTACTCTAGAACCCAGTTCTGGCAAAGATACTGGAGAGTTCTGCAAGAATGTTAAGCTGAGCGTCAAAGAGCACTAAAATGTCTAAGGCTGCTATGTCCATAACTTTGTGATAAGAAGAGTAACAATTTTCTGTCTCTTTCACAAACTTAGTTTAAGAAGCATATGTCTAAGGTGCTAATACCCATCCTCAAAATAAATAAGTAACATGCTTCCTAAAACCCTTACTGCTGCCCGCCAACCAAAGCTGACGTAACAAAGGTAAATATGTAGTTACTGCTTAGTTCAATCAGTACTTAGTTCTGCAGTCCGTGCCCAGACTGAGGAGTAAGCTAATAATATGCTGTTGTGAGAGAATGCAACTTTATAAAAAGTCAAGTCTTTCTTACCTTTTCTGATGTAAAACTGACTTTGAAAAAATTAATCAATATGTTCCCCTAAATGTATCAAAATATTCCATTTAAAAAATTCGGATGACTAGGATATATAAAGACCTCATAATTGAACAAAAGGATAATCTTCCTTGGACGATACACAAATGGCCAATAAGCACATGAAAAGAAGAGGCTCATTATCGTTAGTTATTAAGGAAATTCAAGTCAAAACAACAACGAGATACCACTTCATCCCATTAGGATGGCTATAATCAAAAAACTTGAAAAATAGTAAGTGCGGGTGAGGATGTGGACAGACTGGAATCCTTATATATTGCTGTTAAGTCTGTAAAATAGTGGAGCTGCTGTGAAAAGCAGTTTGGCAGTTCCTCAATAAGTTAAGCAATTGTCGTATGACTCAGCAATTCCACTTTTGGGTATATACCCAAAAATAGGGACTTGAATAGGTGCCTGTATACATCAATATTCTTGCAGCATTATTCATAATAGCCAAAAGGTAGAAACTCAAGTATCAACAGATGAAATAAACATAATGTAGTATATACATACAATGGAATATTCAGCTATAAAAAGGAATGATTATAAAAATCAGCCTCATCTCATTCTAAAGTATATTTAGACAGATATACCAAAGGCTCTATCATAAATCTCAACATGGATGTAATTTGAAAAATAGTACTAAGTGAAACAAGCCAGACACAAAAGGACAAATACAGTATGATTCCACATATATGAAATATCTAGAATATGTAAATTAATAGAGACAGAAAGCAGATTAGAAGTTACTAGGTGATGGAGGGAGAGACGTGAATGTAGAATTATTACCTAACGAGTACAGAGTTTCTGTCTGGGGTGAAGTAAACATTTTGGGAATAGTGATGATAAAGACATGACATGGTGAATGCAATTAATGCCACTGAATTATACACTTAAGGTGGTTAAAACAGAGAATATTATGTTAGATATATCTTAACCCTTTCACTCTCTCAAAAAACGCTAGTGATCATCTTGAGCACCTACGTTTAATTCTAAATATGTTGCCTTAGTATGTCTTGCAGATATGTGAACTATGTGATGCTAGAAAATTTTTCTAACTCTGAACTTCCTTTTCTCCTCAATGATATAAGAAGATGATCATCTACGCTTTTAGAATGGTTCTGAGGAATAAGAGAACCCATGTGGGTGCTGTTATACAGCTCAACTCATGGAAAATGCCAATAACTGTTCCATTCCTACCCCTTCAAGTCCCTTACGGAAACACGAGAAACTCTATATTATGTTTTATTGTCAGGGAGCAACCAAGACAAAGTAAATTTCTTACTCAGGTTGGGGAATTATTAGAAATAACAGAACAGAGGTCCAAAAATGACTGTTTCATCCTTGCTGGTTATCTTAGGATACAGTTGGTAGCAAATCTACAAACAAGTATACATTTTATGATGCTGATGTATAGTGAAGTCTCAGATTTTTTGAGAATCACAAACAAGTTAAAATATCTGTGAATAAAGTAAGTGACCAGCTTACTCACTTTTCCTATACCAAGGATCTGTCCAAAATACCTATATTCATGGGATAAGGCACAACATATTTAGGCAGGAAATTATGGTCAAATTCAGTAATACTCTGTGATAAGCTTGCTGTAAGTGGCACAAGTGCTCTAAATGGCACATACAACATGCAAAATATTTACTATTACTTTTTTTTTAAGTTTTTTTTAACGTTTATTTATTTTTGAGAGACAGAGAGACAGAGTGTGAGTAGGAGAGGGGCAGAGAGAGAGAGGGAGACACAGAATCGGAAGCAGGCTCCAGGCTCTGAGCTGTCAGCACAGAGCCCGACGCGGGGCTCAAACTCACGAACCACGAGATCATGACCTGAGCCAAAGTTGGCCGCTGAACTGAGTCACCCAGGTGCCCCAATATTTACTATTACTAACTGGGATTAAGAATTAAATTGCTTTGTACTCAGGTAACGAATTAGCCACAAACTATGCATTTAGCTCATATTCAAATCTAAAAGGAAGAGAAAAGAAATTAATGAGCTGAATAATAGAGTGTTGAACCTAAGAGTCTAGACATTCCTCACCCTAAAGCACCTCACAGCACCTACAAGAATTAGAAGATTAGGTTAAAAGTTACTAGGGGGGCACCTGGGTGGTTCAGTTGGTTAAGTGTCCAGACTGTTGATTTTGGCTCAGGTCATGATATCACAATCTGTGAGATTGAGCCCCATGTCTGGCTTTGCTTGCTTGGGATTCTCTTTCTCTCCCACTCTCTGTGCACACATGCATGCATGCTCTTTCTCTCTCTGAAAGTAAATAAACTAATATATAGTTAACTCCACTTAAGGGTTACAATCTTTGATACACTCCAAACAAAACACATGAACTCCTGTCAGAGCTGCTAAAGGACATACATTAACTACATAATCCCCAATAGTTTTGTATCATAAACCCTATATTCAACGAGGGACACAAAATGACCTATTAATCTCTCTTTCTGCTTAATAGTAGCAACTCAAGAAAAAATACAATGTATCTAAAGACTTAATATATAGGACCATGTCATGCTTCATTCAGTCACCTAAAAATTATTTTTTTTGTCAGGCAATGTACTAGCTAGGTGACCTTGTGCAATGCCAATTAACATTTCTGAAGCTCAGGTTCTTCTTGTTAAATAAGGATAACAACACTCTTCTAGGAGTGACTAATATGCATATAAAGCACATAACACACTGCCTAGACAGCAAATGCTCAAATGCTAGTTATAGATACAATAGCTCAAAAACATCAGACAAAATACTTTAAGTCAGAAGTTAAATTACACAGTTCTGAAGGAATTTGACAGTTACTGATATTTCAGAAGGAAAGGAGATAAAAAGAAGTAGTTAAGAGTAGCCTCAGGGAGTTAAAGAACTGATACAACTCAACACCAAAAAACTCCTAATAATCAAATTAAAAATGGGTAGAGGATCTGAATAGAAATTTTTCCAAAGAACACATACTAATAGAAAATTGACACATTTTAAAGATTCTCAACATCACTAACAATCAGGGAAATGCATATCAAAACCTTACACCTGTCAGGATGGCAAAAATCAAAAAGACAAGAAATAAATGTTGGTGAGGATATGGAGAAAAAGGAACCCTTATGCACTCTGAGAGGAATGCTAACTGGTATAGCCACTGTGGAAAACTGTATGGAGGTTCCTCAAAGAATTAGAAATAGAAATACCATATGATCCAATAATCCCTTGCATTGGACATCTACCTAATAGAAAAAAAAAAAACAAACAAAACAAATTCAAAGAACTCATCACCCTGAGATCAAGAGTCACATGCTCTACCAACTGAGCCCGGCTGGCACCTCAGAATCACTGTCTTAAATCTGAAACTAATGTAATACTGTGTGTCAATTATACTCAAAAGAAAAAAAGTGGCCTCAGGTTTCTTATTGGAAGATTAAGATACTGTTCACTGATAACAGGGAAGAAAAAGATACAAGATAGACTGGAAAAAGCATTTTTAAGTTTGAAATGCCTACAAGGCAGAGAGGGAACAGAATGAAGCAATAAAGATTTAGATAGTGGTTATGGAGAACAGGAGGGAGTGGAACCAAAACATGTAAGAAGACTTTTAATCAGTTGAAGACAGCTGAGATTTTAAATCTACCTGTAGACAATGACGATCTTTTTTTTTTTAATTTTTATTTATTTTTGAGAGAGACAGCATGAGCAGGGGAGGGGCAGAGAGAGAAAGAGAGAGAAAGACAGAATCCAAAGTAGGCTCCAGACTCTGAGCTGTCAGCACAGAGCCCGATGTGGGGTTCGAACCCACGAACCACGAGATCATGACCTGAGCTGAAGTCAGACGTTTAACCGACTGAGCAACCCATGCGCCCCGACAATGCTGATCTACATGTGCTTGTAGGATTTTTCTCCATGAGCACTCAGCTGACCCAGGTGGTCAACTGACTGAATTTCAGAAAGTTAGTGTCTTTACCATATGCACCATAAAGTGATTAAGTATAATAATTAAAATACAGAAAGTTTTTCTCAAGTAAACAAAAGTGGAATGTGTAAGTGTAATTGAATGAGATGAACTTCAATTGCTCCTAAGCAGCTGACTACAGTTAACTAGGTAGCTTTCAATTTTGCAAATTCTAATGTGTATTGTTGAACCACATTTCCTAGGTGGATTTTACACTGTATGATTACAAAGGAAGAAGGGAAGGATTAAAGAAAAAATTATTTCAATGGGATATCATTAATCAATCTGATATACATTTAAAAAATTTATAAAAATCACTTACCCATTTTGCAAAGAACTGTTTTGTGTTTCTGAATCATCACTATCACTGATGATAATAGTTTCTCCATCTACACTGCTGATATGTCCATTAGCAAAGCCATTTTGATGTGATGGAGGAAGGACTTCCAAAATCCTACACTGTAACCTAAAGAAAATGATACATTTAAAAATGCAAATTATTTAATATTTTATAATCATTTCAGAAAATCTAATTATTCAGAACTGAAAAGATATTTTCTTTTGTAGAAACTATAGCTGACTGATGTAACCAATTAATAAAAAAGAAAATCTGTAACATCCAATTTTTTTTTTTTTACATTTATTTATTTTTTGAGAGATAGAGTGAGACAGAGTATGAGCAGGAAGGGTCAGAGAGAGAAGGAGGCACAGAATCCGAAGCAGGCTCCAGGCTCTGAGCAAGTTGTCAGCACAGGGCCTGATGCGGGGCTTGAACCCACCAACTGTGAGATCATGACCTGAGCCGAAGTTGTACACTTAACCAACTGAGCCACTCAGGTGCCCCTGTAACATCCGATTTAAGAAAAGTTAGCTACAATTTAAAATAACACAAAGGTCAATTTATCAAGATTCTTAGCAATTATATTCTTAACTAAAGTTACTGTTTAGGAAATCAAATACTGGCATATTACGTCATTATACAGATTAAGTCTTAAAGTTTTTCAAAGCATCCAATATTTTTTAAATACTGAAACTCTCCAGATCATAACCTTTTTTATTCTCACTGTAGCTTTTGTTGGAATTTCTGACCTCTATAAAACTTCCTATTCACTAGTTCTACTGCCTCTATTTTGGGTTCTTTATTTCTGCCCACTCTATCTGGGTTTTATGGGCTGCAATTTCAGACATATTCACCACAACTGAAATATTTCTCAATCCCATTTTCACTATGCCAATTTGCAACTAATAATTAAAATGTAGTAGTATCCATACAATGGAGTATTATTCAGCAAAAAAAAAAAAAAACCAAGTATAGATGAACCATGAAAACATGCTAAATTAAAGAAACCAGACATAAATGCCATATAGTATATGATTCCATTTATATGAAATATCCAGAATAGGCAAATCCATAGACAGAAAGTAGATGAGTGGCTGCAAGTTGAGGGCAGGGAAGGGAAGGCGAGAAAGGACAGCCATGGGCAGTGGCTGCTAATAGGTATGGGCTTTCTTTTGGAGTACAGAAAATATTCTCAAATTGGTTTATAGTAATGGTTGTACGACTATGAATATGCCACTAAGCTATACATTTCAAATGTGTGAATTTTATGGTATGTGAAATATATCTCAAGTTGTTGAAAGAAAACAGAATCATAAGTAAAAATGTATAGTAGGGAGTAACAGATAGAGTGCATTGCTGGAATTCTATCTATAGCCTCTCTACAACTCTTAGGCAATCCAGGGGGGAGGTTTTATTAACTAAGAATATCTTAAGTATATATACACCTACCAATGGGGTAAATCCTTTATCTCTGAGAAAAAGTGGTTCAAGATTGGACAATCTGCTATCATTCATTTTGTCACCCTATATATTACAAACAAGTTTTGACATATTGTGGGCATTCATAAAACTGCTATTCACTATCCCCATTCTCCTAGGAACTTCAATATTCCCATACCCCACCTTCTTCCACATGTGGGAGCTGTCACATTCCCACAAGGGCCCAGCCAGAGTTAGTTGATACTGGGTAGGCACGTTTTTGCTGAGCCAATACATCTTTTCCCAAGATTCTAAAGGGTAGACATCAGTCCCCCTCCCATCATGGAATCTATAAGGTATAAAATTCTGGTGCTGTTGGCAGCCATGTTTCCTGCCATAAGAAACAGGCAACTGTGCAAGTGAGAATATAAATCCTATAAGAGACGAGAAAGGAGATATGGAAAGGGTACTAGAGGCAATCAATTGTCTTATTCCTTTTCTTCCTTAGACTTAGCTGTGCTTTGTTCATCTCAGGTTTAGCTGTTTAATCTTTCCTTTGATTCAATAAACTGATTAATTGACCCTTTTACCTGTTTTTTTCAAAATGAATTTTTGTCACTTACAGCCAAAATAAAGAGACTCACACAATTCCAGAAAGACAAACAGTATATTCAGAGCAGATTCATTATGGGAAGCTGGTGAATTTTTATAAAATAGCATTTATTTTCATTAGTGTACATTTTATCATGTGCCTATAATTCTCCGTTAGGAGAACATCTTAAGTATGCCCTACAATATCTAATAGCACTGTTAGGCACAAGAAAACCAGGACCATGGATCTCCTGCTAGGAAATTTTTGCACCCAAATTGAAGAAAGCAACTGGTTTCACAGCACCTCAAGGCTTAAGAATCAACAAAATGTAGACTACCTAGGTGAATCCAGCCCTCAAACCATCTTATCTTTATTCTTTGTTCATTTCCCTTACTCTGAGTCTCTAATATAGGTTCAATTAAAAGCATGACTGTGGCTCCTTTACAACTTGCTCTTAAAGAATTGAGAAAAAAGGAAGAAGACTCAAATTACTAAAACAAGAAGCAAAAGAAAATCTTTTAGAAAAGATTATGGACAACTGTATGCTAACGAATTGGATAACTTAGATAAAATGGACAAATTATTAGAGACATACAAACTACCAAAACCGACCCAAAAAGAAATAGAAAATCTAAATAGATGTATAAGTAGAAAGGTGGTTGAATCAGTAATCAAAAACCTTCCAAAGAAGAAAAGCCCAGGACCAGATGGCTTCACTTGTGAATTCTCCCAAAATTTAAAAAATTAATACCAATTCTCAAAATCTTCCAAAAAACTGAAGAGGAGAGAACACTTCTTAACTCACAGGGAAATGCAAAATCAAAACTGCCATGAGATACCGCTTTATAACCACTAAGATGTCAATTATTAAAAAAACAAAACAAAAAGATGGGCGCCCGGGTGGCTCAGTTGGTTAGCCAGCAGACTTTAGCTTAGGTCATGATCCCATGGTCCGTGAGTTCGAGCCCCATGTCGGGCTTTGTGCTGACAGCTCAGAGCCTGGAGCCTGCTTAGGATTCTGTGTGTGTCTCTCTCTGCTCCTCCCTCTCTCACGCTCTCTCTCAAAAATATATAAACATTAAAAAAAAAAAAAAGAAAAAGAAGTGTTGGTGAGGAAATAACAGAGATTGGAACCCTTGGGCATTGCTGGTGGGAACATAAACTAGTGTAGTTGCTATGAAAACAATATGGTAGTCCCTAAAAAAATTAAACACAGAATTATCATATGACCCAGAAATTCTACTTCTAGGTATACACCCAAAAGAAGTGAAAATAGGTAATCAACAGATATTTGTATACCAATGTTCAAAAGGGCATTATTTACAATAAACAGGTGAAACAACTTAAGTGTCTATCAACAGATGAATGCATAAACAAAATATGTATCTATGTATAACACACACACACACACATGCACGATGGAATATTCAGCAGCCACAAACGGGTGAAATTCTGATATATGCTACGACATGGGTTAACCTTGAAAACATCACGCTCAGTGAAATAAGCCAAACATAAAATAACAAATATTGTTAAGAATTCACTTATATGAAGTATTAGGAAGAGGAAAATTCATGAAGACAGAAAGTAGAAAAAAGGTTACCACGGTCTGAGAGGGAGGGAGAAACGGGGAGTTATTGCTTAATGGGTACAGAGTTTCTGTTTGAAATGATGAAAAAGTTCTGGAAATGGTAGTGTTGGTTACAGAACACTGTGAATGTACCTAATGCCACTGAATTATACATTTAAAAATGACTACAATAGTAAATCTTATGTTTATTTTTAAAGGATTGGAAAAAAATGTTTTTTTTCTGTTGTAATGTAAAGCTTAAGATGGAAGCTAACTACTTTGGCAGCAAAGGGAAATGGTGTAAAAAGAACTGCAGACTAACTTTCACCATTGGCTGGCGGAAATAAACTAGTGTTTCTAAAGAGGAACAACTACAGGAAATCTTATAAAAATGTTAAGTAACTATGTAACCTAATGGTAAAAAGGTTCTGTAATTTAGTGACATGAACTGCACAAACACATGCAAGGAATCAAATGGACCTACTTTAAAAAACGTATTACTGAGTTACAGCTGACATATAATGCTATATTCATATTTCAGGTGTATGACATTGTGACTCAACAATTCTATACATTATGCAGTACTTACCACAATAAGCACAGTCTCCATCTCTCACCATACAATGTTATTACTACATTATTTACTATATTCCCTAGTCTGTACTTTTCATTTCCATGACTTATTTATTTTATAACTGGAGTTTTTCTCTCTTAACTCCCTTCACCGCAAATGAACCTTGGGTATCCTATAGAGGGATGATTTGCTCAGAGTTTCCCATGGTGATGAAGGAAGATTTCCAGTGAACCTATAACAAGGTTCACGTTACAAAAAGAAATGGTTTTTCACTGGCAGAGCTCAGTTGAGTACCCCTAAATGGTGATGGTGGTTAACAAGGAAAAACAAAGCAAATAGGTCTACTCTGGGCTCAGGTATGGTTGATGTAGTGTCTAAATTGGTTTTACAGTCCACTAAAGGGAATAGTCTATGACCTCCAGTAGGGCCCACAAAGCTACAATAATTTAACAACTAATTTATTTAAAACCAACAGAAAAATAACAGATAGAAATTAGGGAGAAGCAAGCCAGTACAGTATAGAGACACGGCCTCCTAGAACATAGGAAATGTTTTATATATAAATTATACTAGTTATTGCCAAAGCTATTAATTTTGCACAAACCACAAGTTTACCATTTTTCGTCCCTTCCTCCCTTCCTTGCATTTTTTGCTTAGATTATAAGCAAGGCCAGACCTCTCACTGGTGCTTAGCTAAGTACCAGTTAATATTCAAAATGGCAAGTCAACACCTTTTTTTTTTAAAGTTTTATTTATTTTTGAGAGAGAATGAGCACAAGCAGGGGAGGTGTGTGGGCAGGTGGACAGAAGATCAGAAGCAGGCTCCGTGCTGACAGCAGCAAGCCCGATGTGGGGCTTCAACTCACGAACCGAGAGATCATGACCTGAGTTGAATTTGGGCACTCAACTGACTGAGCCACCCAGGCTCCCGCAAGTCAACACCTTCTAACAGATTTCCAAATAGATTTAGTCTATGTCTTTCAAATCCACTTGCTACAATTTCTTCGTTCTAGTGAGTCCAAAGAAGATTGGAGTGTTAAAAAAAAAAAAAAAGGTTGAAGAATCATGAATCAAGACATGGCCAGTGTGTTTCTGAGGATACAGAAACTTCCTAAATTAAAGTTATGCTCTATTATTTGAGGACAGAGCAGAGGCTGACAATCAAAAGATGGCCCTTATTATTATTAGATTTCCTGTATGTACATGACTTATACATAATTCTCTCTTCATACCAACTCTGCAAGTTATAAATTTTCCAGGGTCAGAAAAGTTAAATCATTTTGCTCATGGTCATACAGTCAGTAAGTAATGATACAGCCAAAACTTTAGCCTTGACTCTGAAGCCCATATACTTTCTAACCATCCACTCTGTCACTGGAGTAGAGGAAGAACAGAAACACTGTACTGACCCAAGGGTATTTCAGAGCTTTAAGCCTAGGCAGTCAAGAGGCTCTTCAAGTGCTAACAACTTAAACACTTTTAAGAGTGAAAGCAAGTCTGTGAAACAGCAGCAAGCACAGAATCTGAAGACGCAGCAGAAGTTAGCCACAAATCTATAAACAGCGACAAGCTAAGCATGGAAACAGACTTTTATAAGAATATGGTATACACATCTTCCCTCAAAAAGTTGTTTTTGTTTTAAAAGTGATTTGTTTTCAATTACTTACGGTCCAAGGGCACATGGGTGGCTCAGTTGGTTAAGAGTCTGACTTTGGCTCAGGTCATGATCTCATGGTTCGTGAGTTCAAGCTGTACATCGGGCTCTGTGCTGACAGCTCAGAGCCTGAAGCCTGCTTCAGATTGTGCCTCTCTCTCTCTCTCTCTCTCTCTCTCTCTCTCTTTCCCCCTCCCCCGCTTATACTGTCTCTTTCTCAAAAATGAGTAAATGTTAAAAAAATTTAAATAATCATAGTTCAATTTAGATCTCAAAATACAAATTCAAAAAGCAGAAGTAAATTCTAAAACATCCTAGAATTGAAACATATGCAGAGTTTTTACAAGGCATTTGTAAAGATAAAGATAAAAGATAAACAGTTAACAGCAGAAGGAAAGAAGACTAGAAACTTGGGGACACATATCTGACATAAAGGACTGCCTCTGTTTGGGTCTCTAAAAATGGAATATACTGAATAATGGCTTACTTTATACCTGCTCCCCTGTACTGCCTCATAAACCTTTTATTTTCACCTTTAATAGAGGTGTCAAGAACATTTATTTTAAAATGCTGTGCTTGGATACTAACTTCAACTTTATAGGTAGGAACAGTATATATGCTTAATTTGAAGTTCAGAGTTTAAAAAGAAACCCTCAAATTAAGGTTATGTGATCCCTCATTTTAAGTAGAGGGAAGTAGGCCACTCAACAAGTCTGCTACTTCAAATAAGAAGACTGAATTATGTTGATTACTTGACAGTGAGAAGAAGAGGTCAGAAAAGGTTGCTTTGTTAACTCCTTACTTTTTAGACACATGATCAGAGGAGCTCAAAGTTTCGTTTTAAAATGTTCTGAGACTGTGGACCAGCGAACCAGGTCTTGTTTCTCCAATCTACATTTGACCTATTGTAAGCTTAAATATCATAAGAAAACAAGAATCATTAGATTCTTACTAGAGACTAAATTTATTACTAAAGGATATATAGTTCAAATGAAAATCTTTGGAAATAAAATCCTAGATATAAGATATATGGATTAAATCCTACATATTTCTTTTTTTATATAAAGTTTATTTATTTGGAAAGAGAGAGAGAAAGTGTGCAAGCACAGAAGAGACAGAAAGAGATGGAGAGAGGGAATCCCAAGCCGGCTCCATGCTGAGCCATGGAGCCCGACGTGGGACTAGATCTCATGACCAAGAGATCATGGACCTGAGCCAGTATCGAGTCAGATGCTTAATAGACAGAGTCACCCATGCACTCCATAAATCCCACTTATTTCTGTAAGTTTCAAATACCTGGATATTATCAGCATGCTATTTAAAGTCTTTAGTATATAGGGCACCTGGGTGGCTCAGTTAAGAGTCCAACTCTTGATTTTGGCTCAGGTCATGATTTTCCGGTTTGTGAGTTCAAGCCCCACATCAGCCTTTGCACTGACAGTGTGAAGCCTGTTTGGGATTCTCTCTCTCTCTCTCTCTCTCTCTCTCTCTCTCTCTCTCCCTCTCTCTCTGTCTCCCCGCCCCCTCCCCAGCTTGCATTTTCTCTCTCAAAAGAAATATTAAAAAAAAATATTTAAACTCTTTAGTATTCCAAATTATCATCTTAAAGCCATGAGAGTTAGTTTGGCTGAAGTATCATTAAAATTAAGTAAAGCTTCACCAAAGTACTTTAAAATTCCAACTGGTGTATTCAAATTAATAGGTACTCAAAGTGTTTGTGGGCTCAGCTTTACGTTAGCCTGTAATACTGACCCCAACATGTAAGAAGAAATGATAACTTTATGAGGAGGCAAGACTAACATATGAAGATCAGAGACAAGTAAACATTATTTATATTAAAAAGCCACCATATAGACTTAGCAGCAAGTGACCTTTTGTTTCCACATAAAGTATTTTACAACACTTAAATTGGTTGCAGTGTGAAGGATGGATCTAGGAAGAGAAGCAGGCTTCTTGCCTTTCCTCTATCCCAATGTAAACAACAGTCACAACCTTAGGATGATGGAGCAGAGAACAGGAAAAAGCCTGGGTCCCTGACAACTTTGTGGACCTGCATCCCACCCCTCCACTAACTGTGGTACTTAATTTTACATGAAAACTTTTTATTTCCTTATGCCATTAAAATTTTTCTATCATATGCACCCAAGTCAAACCCCAGCTGATAAGGAAAAGCAGCAAGCTAACTATTAGGTGTACTAGGTATTTTTTTAAACACTGATCAGTTTATAAACATTTTGTCTATATTAAATTTACTTTGAGTTGGAGTACTGTATTTTTCAATTCAACCAAGAAAGCTAAATTAGACTTTCAAACTTGAAAGATACTTTGTCATTGGCAATATAGATTTCAAGTTACATCTGTTTCAGAAAACCGAAAACCTAAAGAAGGAATATAAATTTAACAACCTCTGATTTGTGGGTATGGCTATCAAAGTGTAACATGAGAGATCCTTGTAGTGATAGAAATGTTCTATATCATAACTTATCAATGCCAATATTCTGATTGTGATGCTGTACTACAATATTGCAAGTTAGTGTCATTGGGAACAATTCTGTATTATTTTACAGTTGCATGTTAATCTATAGTTATCTCAAAATAGAAAGTTTAATTTAAAAATGCTAATTATAGGGGTGCCTATCATGATAATGATAGGGTGACTCAGTCGGTTGAGCCTCCGACTTCAGCTCAGGTCAAGATCTCACAGCTTATGAGTTCAAGCCCTGTGTCAGGCTCTGTGCTGACAGCTCAGAGCCTGAAGCCTGCTTTGGATTCTGTGTCTCTCTCTCTACCCCTTCCCTGCTCGTGCTCCTGTCTCTCTCTCTCTCAAAAGTAAATAAATATTAAAAAAACTAAAAAATGCTAAAAATAAAAATGCTAATAATAAATACTGGGAAATATTAACTCCAACTAAAAGCATTCATTTCACACCATGGGGGGGAAAATCAATAAAAGATGAATACAAAGTATACTACATATATTACTAAAAAGCTACAGTAAATAATGACACTGTAGTATTGGCAAGAGGATAGACATACAGATCAATGGGGAAAAAAGAGTCCAGCTATAGACCCAAGATTCCATTCATATTTATATACTGGAAAGGGCAAAATTATAAGGACAGAAAACAGATCAGTGATTGCCATATAGGCTAGGCTAGGAGGTGGGGGCAAGGGTAGACTACAAAGGGAGACAACAGAACTTTTGGGGAATAATAGAAATGTTTTATGTTTTATTGTGGTGGGTTACATGACTGTGTGTCAAAAGTCACAACTATACATTTAAAGGTGAATTTTATCATAAGGAAGTAATGTAATACTTCAATAAAATTTTATTAGTTTAGACTCCTTAGGATAAAGGCCGATCTGAATGTAAGTTACTTGTTTTTTTATGTTTATTTTTTTATGTCTGAAAGAGAGCGCATGAAATGCACAAGCAGGGTAGAGGTGGGTTGGGTGACACAGAATCCAAAGTAGGCTCCAGGCTCTGAGCTGTCAGCGCTTAACCGACTGAGCCATTGAGGTGCCCCTATTTTATTCTTTAACTTAAAAACAAAAACAAAAAACAACAACAAAAAAACACATTTATTGCTTTTCTAAAAATATGAATGCATAGGAGAATGGCAAAGTGAAGTAGGTCTATTTGTTTGATCTCGGTGAAGTATAGATCAGTCCTGGCATACTTATCAGAAAAAAGTCCAGAGAGTTCTGTGTAACGTGAAAACTATGTAAAGGGAGACCTAGTCTATGGTTTGTTTCTATCTCAACCATAATGAACATTATAACGTTTATTTATTTTTGAGAGAGAGAGAGAGAGAAAGAGAGCGAGCGAGCAAGCAAGCAGGGGAGGGGCAGAGAAAGAGGGAGACACCAGATCCAAAGCAGGCTCCAGGCTCTGAGCTGTCAGCACAGAGCCTGATGTGGGTCTCGAACCCACAAACCATGAGATTATGACCTGAGCCGAAGTCAGACGCTTAACCAACTGAGCCACCCAGGCGCCCCCAACCATAATCAACATTATAAAAATTCATCTACTAATCCATTCTTCATGAAAAAAGAACTTCAATATATGGGTATTCTCTCTTACAACTTGAGTTAGTCAAATCAAAGTCAGATGGCTTCTATATATAAAAATACAGTGCATAAAAAATAACTCTAAGAATTGGCAAAGGAATAATTACACACAGGGCACCTGGGTGGCTCAGTTTGTTGAACATCAGACTTCAGCTCAGGTCATGATCTCCAGTTCATGAGTTCAAGCCCCATACTGGGCTCTCTGATGTCAACACAGAGTCCGCTTCATATCCTCTGTCCCCCCACACCCTCCTTCCCCAACCTGTGTGCACACTTTCTCTCTCAAAAATAAACATTAAGAAAAGAAGTTATTACACACACAACAATTATACCAATTATTCACTGCATTCTCAAATTCTAGCTGAAGCTCGAAGGAAATAATCTCAATATTTTTTTACTATCTTTAAGGTCAATAACATTCTTAATATGGTAACAATGAAAATCACTGCTGACTGACTCACTGACTGGAAGCAGATGAAGATGCAAGCATACCTTCATAAAGAAAACTAAAAAGTAAACATCAGCACATTCTAATGGTCAATCATAGCAAATTATTATTGGAGTGCTAAATTAATTTGGCAATACAGGATCTTTTATTCATTTAATTTGAATGTTAGTGATATATTCAGTAACCAAATAATACTTATCTATGTCTCTTTCCCCTCTGCTTTTATTGAGGAACAACTGACATACATCACTGTAGAAGTTGAAGGCATACAGCATGCTTTGATGTACATACATTGTGGAATGATTAGAATAGGTTCAGCTAACATCCAACATCTCATATAGATACAAAAAAAAGAAAAGAATGAAGAAAAAAATTTTCTTTGTGATGAGAACTCTTAGGATGTATTTATTTGCTTAACAACTTTCCTGTATTTCATACAGCAGTGTTAGCTACAGTCATCATGTTGTACATTATATCCCTAGTACTTATTCATTTTATAACTGGAAGGTTTTTTTTTTTTAATTATTTTTTTGAAAAATTTATTTACTTTTGAGAGAGAGAGCGCAAGCAGGGAAGGGGGAGAGAGAGGAGAGGACTGAAGATCTGAGGCTCTATACTAATAGGAATGAGCCTGATGTGGGGCTCAAACTCACAAACTGAGAGATCATAACCTGAGCCAAAGTCAGATGCTCAGCTGACGGAGCCACCCAGGTTCCGAACCTATAACTGGAAGTTTGTACCTTTTTGACTATTTTCCTCCAATTCTCCCTCCCTTTTATGTCCTCTTACAGCATTTCTCATCCAATCCTTTATTAGCCATTCATATGTATTCCACTTATCTTTGCCCTGCAAACTCTATCCCTACTACCTATATTCTATTACTCTGTGAGTAAAAGTACTAATGCTTTACTCATACTGGATTAACCTGTAGCATCCAACACAATAGTTTACAGAGAAAATATTGAATTTAATTGAATTAAAAAACAAATTAAAACAAAAAATTATGACTCAAGACTCTATCCCATCAAGTTTTATTTTCTTTACAACACTGATCAGAATCTGAATTATCATGTTTATTTGTGGGTTTCTGTCTCCTGCCCTTGAACCTAAGTCCCTAGTCCTTGTCTTAGTCACTACCCTCTTTCCAATACCTACAAAAGTAACAAATGAGCACACAGTGCTCATTAATGAATCATAAAATTTGGCTTTGTGTATACTTTAAGTACTAAATTAGAATATTCCCTACCACCTCCAAGAAAAAAGACATAATTGCATTTTTCATTCCTGGGAATTGTGCCAAAAGATAGAAAGTCAATAAATAAAAATTACAGCGTTCCCCATGTTGCAGTCACCTTTTGTTGCTACTAGATAGCATTCTTTCATCTAAAGCAAAATATTTGAAAAGAAGAAAGCTTAAACAGCTCAGACTACAAAAATAAAATAATTAAGGTACGCTCTGTGAAGAATAGCGATTAAGAATTTCAATAACAAGGGAACCTGTTTAAATACTGAAGCTTTTTTTCCTTTGAATCAATGATCAAAAGACGATGATTTTCAGACACTTAGCAATATGACCTGCATCACTCTTAAATGATCAAAAGCTTAATCTAACCACTTATATAAAATCCTCTATCTCTCATTTAGACAAATTATAAAATGTTTAGGTAAAGAGAAAGTAAATAGTGGGCTATTAATGAGTACATTCAACTACAATCTTTTAATTCTATTCTTTTAATATTTTTTTCATACCCATCTGCTCCTCTCAAACAGAAGAACAGGGATTCTGATACTGCCTGTGCTTGGAAATATTACTACTTGTGACCTTGAGCAAATTTTAATTAATTAACCTCTGTGTATGAGCTTCTTAATTGCAAAACGAGCAAATGAGCACTTACTACATATGGCTGTTGTGGGAATTAAATAGGATCATATAAATAAAAAGCTCAGAACAGTGTCTGGCATATAGTAAGCTCTCATTATAGGTATGGTCATCATCTCCCTAAAATGACATATAGCAAACTCTCAAGAACAGTGACTATGATGCAAGAAAATTAGGGACTGGCTAAAAAAAGATGAGTCATCACAGCTGGCAGACTCTTCACTGGTCCTGACAAGTACTGGAAGGAACAAACATTTACTGAGTGCTTTATGTGCCAGGCACTATGCTGGGCTCCTAACAAATACTAACAACTGTGGCAGATTATTGCCACAGTTATGGCCCCACTGAAACATACCTCTCTGATTCCCTCCCACATTATCTCTGGATTTGTTCATGTGACTTGCTTTGGTCAATGGAATACTAGCAACATGTCACATGCTGAGGCTTGAAATGTGCTTGTACACTGCAGCTTGCCCTCTCTTGCTGCTGGCAACTCTACTACCACCCTGGGAATGAGCTTGGATTAATAGCTTCCTGAAGGGTGAAATGAAAGTAGCCATCCTAGTCTGAGGCCTCAGATACATGAGTAAGGCTATTCTAAAGTAGAGGATCTAGACAATCCAGCCCCAGATCATAGAACATTCCAACCAACGAATTGTGAGAATAATGTTTACTGATATAGGACACTTAGTTTTTCAGGTAGTTTGTTATGGAGCAAAAGCTAACACAACCATTATACAAATATAGATATTATTTCAGTTTTACAGATTAAGAAAGAAGGTTAAGAAACAACAGTCAGTTTGGCTCCAAAGGCTTTTCTACCAAGCCACTTCTGCATTCCATACTCTGAAGTTCTAAATAAAAAGGGGATCTCTGTAAAGCTAACCTTTCCTCTATTCCAGGAGTCAGAACACTATGGCCTATGGGCCAGATCCAACTTATCTCCTGTTTTTGTATATATGGTCTGCAAGCTAAGAATAATTTATACATATTTAAATGATTTAAAATAAAAATCAGAAGACTTTGTGATATGTGAAAATAACAAGATATTCAAGTTTCAGTATTTATAAATAGAGAACTATTAGAATACATCTGCGCTCATTCATACACTGTCTTTGGCTGCTTTTGCACTCTAACAGCAGAGTTGGGTGGCTGCGACTGAAACCATACGAACTACACGGTCTGTAATATTTACTATCTGGCCCCTTATTTTAAAAAAGTATACCAATAACTGCTCAGAATTATTCTCTTGGCATATGTTTCTAATTTAAACAAAGGATTCTGCCTGGCCTTTAATGATGAGTATATTTTATTTGTACTTTTGTCACTCCTTTTCCTTTCACCTAAAATTTAACTTATGTCATTTCTCCTTTAACTTTTATCTTTGGATGGTCTCTGACTTTGCCTAAGAAAGACAGATAAACCTCATTTTTAAAATAGTAATTCAGAATCATAGGTCAAATGAATTCCACTTACACATCATACTACTGGCCTCCAAGACAGCTTGGAAAATAAACAGACTACAATTTTATCTTGTTCTCAAATAAATTCAAAGTATCTATGAAGAAAGTTGTTTATTAAGAACTGATCTTATATTGGCCAAATGAAACATATCCCAAAGGAGGTTGAGAAAAATGTAGGAGAGAGATTTAATTCAGAAGAGGCTCTAATTTCTCAGACCTAAACCTGTGTAATAACAGAAATGAACTTGCCTTTTATTTCTAACAGGGATTTTAGGACAGAAGTAGCTATACATAATCTCTCCTCTTTTGTGATATTAGTCTTTAATATTCTCCTCTCACAAGGAAATAAGAATTTCAGAACTGCTACTGTTCTACTTCACCATCCTGCAACTAACCAGTTCAATGAGATACAAATTGAAGCAAGTAAATATTTGATTTCCTTTTATGTTAGAAAAGAGGTAAACCTCACTTTACTTGCCAACTCCCCATTTTTATCATTTTTCTTATCCCCACAGTAATGACTGTAAGTCCTGGGAGATTCAGTTGACGGTTTGTACTTGGCATTAGAGCAAACGATCAGTAAAGAAGTTGCCAGAGACTAACCACCCTCATCCCCAACATTTAACATCCAAAGACTTTTGAGAGGCATTAGACAGATGTTCCTAATGGTTAAAGCAATTTGAACACCTTTAGAATACTGAAGAAAATGAGTAAGTTTGTATGATCAGTCTAAACTTTACTGAACTATTTTGTTAAGTCCATACAGAAATGTAACATAAGCTTTATAGGTGATTTAAATTAAACTTGTTTAGAAAAAAAATCATTTTCATTTATTTTTGTGACTATTTTTAGATATAAAAACAATTTCCCAGGATGGCCTAATTTATTATTATGCATGTAAATAAGGATTCTAAATTTTAACTCCTGAACTTGCAATGACCATCCAGGAGTCAGTTAGGTTCTAAGTCTGGGTCTTTGGTACAAACAACGAACACTATATATAACTAAGGAAGGTAGTTTCACTTTAACTTAAAATTCCAAAGACAGAAGAGTTGTCCCAAACAGCCTTTTTTTTTTTTCCGTTTTTGTATTAAAAATTATATCATCAACATACTAGAGTCACTGAGAATCAAAGACTGAAAACAATTTTTGGATGTTGTTAAAGACTGTCTTTGGCTGAGAACCAGAAATTGTGACCTTAAAAGATCAATAGTGGGGCACCTGCCTGGCTCAGTTGGTAGAGCATGTGACTCTTGATCTTAGAATTGTGAGTTTGAGCCCTGTGTCGAGCGTGAAGTCTACTTAAAAAAAAAAAAAAAAAAAGATCAGTAGTGTAAGCTGATCAATAGAAAGCCTACTTTCTGAAAGAGTTGATACGAATTTAACTGATATATGTTGCTAAAAATTCTATACTATCTTCGCATGTAAATAAGGCTTCTTTAATCCTTTTCTACTAATTTATATTTTTCTCTGCCTTTAAAAAGTTTCTAGTCTAATAACCCTTTCCCAAAAACTTCTCTTTGATTAATCCCACCTGGGTAGAGTCACAGACATCCAAGCACGTAGGTTTAAATAAAAATAACTAGATCTGGGGTGCCTGGATGGCTCAGTCATTTAAGCATCTGACTCTGGCTCAGGTTATGATCTTACGGTTCATGAGTTTGAGCCCTATATGGGGCTCTCTGCTGACAGTGCAGAGCCCACTTTGGATCCTCTGTCCCCTCTCCCCTACCCCTCCCCTACTCATGCTCTCAAAAATAAACATTAAAAAAATAATTAGATTTGGTCCTCACTTGTATCTTTTATGTTCCTCCTATCTTCTCAGTATATTTAGTATTTCTCTTTGTCCTCAATATTAATGTAGTTTAATTAATTATGATTCACTAATTATGGTTAGTGATATGTGAATTATGACTTAGTGAATTATGATTCACACCATTTAGGTTAGCAATATAAAAAAAAAAAAACCCAAAGATTTAAAAGTTCATTTTCTCATTTCCAATTCTAATAAATACGAAGTGCCTACTTTCTATATTATAGGTTTTAATGCTAATTTCCTTACTTCATAAGACTAAAGCACTTAAAGCATCCCACCTATGAAACATAGAAAGCTACAGGAAATATACTTTAATACAGTTAAAAGCTTGGGGCGTCTGGGTAGCTGAGTCAGTTAAGTGTCTGACTCTTGATTTCAGCTCAGGTCATGATCTCTTGGTTCATGGGATCAAGCCCCATGCTGGGTTCCACACTGTTGGGGGCAGAGGCTGCTTGGGACTCTCTCTGTCACTCTCTCTCCCTGGTCCTCCCCCTTTGGCATGTATGCGCCTTCTCTCTCGAAATATATAAACTTAAAAAAAATACAGTTAAAAGTTCTAGTTGGTTGGTTGCTATTTAATGCCAAACTAATTATCAGTTTCTCAGATTAAAAAGAATTCTGCAATCTTTATTTTATAGGGCAGATCTAAAAATAATACTGAACAATAGTTTCTTATGCTCCTAACTGGATAACACTTTGTAAATTTTAAATCTAACTAGTATGGGGATAATATTTGGGAAAATCTGGCTATAAATAAAACTCTTTGGTGCAAATCCAATTCCATTTCACTGATTTAATCTACACAGGGAAAGGATCTATCAGTGAAAGGTTGGAGATTTGGAAGAAAATACAGTTTATTATTTTCAAAGGGAAAATTCATACAAGGCTAGCAAAGGAATAACTTTCTCCAGCCTCAGAAAAAGCAAGGAAGCTTTTTAGGAACCAGTAGTTTAACCAGTTTATGCAAAACCAATTAGAAATGGTGCACATCTATGTATTTGGATATAAGAAAATATCTAAACCACTTAGTGAAAAAGCAGATTGCAATTTTTTTTAATTTAGTGTAGTATAGAAAAAAGAGAACTATGTACTAATTTTTGACAGTGATTATCTCTGAAAGGACCACTTGGGAAATGCGCTCTAGGCCTTACCTTTTAGAATTTTCCCTGATACATATGAATCTTTATAGGAAAAAAAGATTTTTAAAAAAATTATAAAGTTCAGTCTTAATAGGCAGAGCACATAACTTTTATTGTTTTTATTTAGTTTTTTAGAGAAGTTTTTAAGATTTCACAGCAAAACTGAGAGGAAGATATAGAGATTTCCCAAATGCCCCTTTCTGCCCCCACATTTATAGGCCCTCCAATTATCAACATTCCCCTACCAGAGGTACATTTGTTACAAGTGATGAATCTACACTGACACATCATCATTATTTGAAGTCCACAACTTACATTAGAGCTCACTCTTGGTGTTATACATTCTATGGGTTTGTACAAATATATATGGCATGTATCCATCATTACAGTACACCGAGTATTTTCACTGCCTTAAATAGCCTCTGTGCTCCACCTGTTCACCTCTCTCCAACTCCACCTCAGCCATTGGCAACCACTGATCTTTTTACTGTATCCACAGTTTTGCCTTTTCTAGAATGCCGTAAGTTAGAATCATACCATATGTAGCATTTTCAGACTGGCTTCTATTACACAGTAATAGTCATTTAAGGTTCCTTGTCTTTTCATGGCTTGATAGCTCATTTCTTTTTAGCACTGAATAGTATTCCATTATGTGGATGTTCCAGTTTATCCATTCACCTAGGAAAGGATGTTTTGGTTGCTTTCAAATTTTGGAAGTTATTAATAAAGCCGCTATACACATTCATCTGCAGGTTTTTGTGGACATTAGGTTTTCAACTCGTCCAAGTAAACACCAAGGAGCATACAACTTTTGGAGAATTCTAGGTCACCTATCAGTATCGTGATAATCAAAATGAAAGTATCTGGTACGCTGCCTAGCATACAGGAAGAGTTCAATAAATGCTAGTATACTTTTAATTCTGCAATGCCTTCTAATGCTACCAAATCATATACTAAGCCAGGCCAGTATACTTAACCATTAGCCAGTAGTTAATGTTTATTTCCATCTCCTTCTTCCTGTCAGGTGCCACTTCTCACTGTCAGTATACCTACCCTTTAGAGGCACCTCTTCATATCTGTTGCTTCAAACTCCTGTGAACTCCCAGAACATCCTCACTGTGCTTGTAAAATGGCTGAAAACAAGTTGCCCAAAGTCCACTTTGATTTTAAAAGATTACCAAATACATAATTATATTGATTCAATTTTTCTGATTCTCTCAAACTCCAGCTCTATCCTTCAACTGAAAGATTACTCATGAATCTAAAATATGTATTTGTTGTATGGTTTCCACCTTATTTTTCCTGATTTAATTCTCCAATTCCAGGGTAGGGGGGAGAAGATGGGTTTATCGTGTACGCATTTAAGCTCTAGGTCACCATTTTCCTAACCTTTCACTGAACAATGATAATCAGGCTTGAATAGTTAAGTGAAACTTAGATCCCTTAATCTTAGATTCAGATTAACTGAAACTTAGATGTCTTAAAATTTGCTGTGTAGCATTTTTTAGAAGACCACGTACAAACATGGGATGGTTATCTTCAAAAACAAACAGTTTTGTCTTTCTCAGACAGTGAAATTAACTGTGGGGTTTCCTTTCAGAGCTACAACTGAGAAATCTGATTCCTGGTTACAGTGGCCCAGGAAGTTATCATAGCCTCCCATCACTACTAGTATCTGTCATAAAACAACCCCCACGCCCACCAAACTGCATGGTCCCCAATATGCACATTCAAATACTAACAAGACACCTCTATCAAATGGCAACATTATGTAATACAGCTTAAAAAAATTCACATTCTTTATATCATTTCATCCTGTGTGGCAAATCTGTAAGGCAGGGGTCCATTTAACAGATGAAAAAAGACAAAAGCTTAAAGAGTTTAAAATACTTGCTCAGAGCAAGTAAATGGCAGAATCCAAAACCAAGGAGGCAATGATACAGTTACAGTGAAAGAAATTATAGTGATTTTGTAAGTCAGTTCTATCTGAATTTTTTTAAAAAAATAAGTTTTTTAGGGGTGCCTGGGTGGCTCAGTCGGTTAGGCATCCGACTTCAGCTCAGGTCACGATCTCACGGTTCGTGGGTTCGAGCCCTGCTTCGGGCTCTGTGCTGACAGCCAGCTCAGAAAGCCTGCAGCCTGTCTTCAGATTCTGTGTCTCCCCCTCTCTCTGACCCTCCCCTGCTCACACTGTCTCTCTCTCTCTCTCAAAAATAAACAAAACATTTAAAAAAAATTTTTAATTGTTTTTTAAAGTAGGCTCTATGCCCAATGCAGGGCCTGAACTCATGATCGTGAGATGGAGAGTCACATGCTCTACCGACTGAGCCAGTTAGTCACCCCAGTTCTACTTCCGTTTAAATCCTACCATTTACTACATGTAAGACTGGAATGGAAGCTCCATGAGTTTGTTTTGTTCACTGCTGTATTTCCAGCATCTAGAACAGTGCAAGTAAACAGCAGGAGATCATTATATGTATGATAAACATTACAAAAAAATCACTTGACTTCCTTGGACCTCTGTTTCCTCATCTGTAAATGTGGAAACAAGAAGTCTTATCTGCTGGTATAATATGTACATAAAGCATCTGACAGGTATTTAAGAATTAATAGACCCGACTCCTAGTTTAGTGTTCTTTACATTAGACCACCCATTCTCTCACTTCTTCTGCAGCCTCTAAGGAAGTAGCTGAGAACAAATGTCTGTACAAACTGCCAGGCAAGCTGGGTGGTAATCAGGATGGGGGTGGGGAGGGGTGGGGAGGATAAAGAGCTAAATCCTTGCTTCAGTCAAGTAGTCAGCTGTTCTCTTTACTATTCTGCCATAGTAGATAGAAGGCAAAGGATCTTGTAGAAGAATCTTTTAGCTGACTGCTTATTTCAAAACAGAAAGTCTTGTTAAGTAGGGAAGCAGCTAATCTATTCTTGTAAAAGGCAACAAGAACGAGGGGAGGAATACTGAAAGGTAAATGAGACAATAAGAGAAGAATAGTGAGGTGAGAAGATCCAGAGTATCTATACTGACTAATTCAACCTAAGAATGGCCTCTGTCCCATTTCTCTGTAACTCAGCATGTTCTTTCCAGTAAATCTAATTATGGTGGGTGAAGCAGTCTTTTAAGACCACTAGTAAGTACTACCAGAGATAGAAACAAAAGGTTTATGTCATTAATAAGTAGAAACAAAAGTTAAAAGCAAAGGGAAATGGTACTCCAAATGGTACCATCAAGAAAGTGAAAAGACAACTTCTAGAACGGAAGCAAATCTCTACAAATCATATAAAGGACGTACATCCCAAAACACAAAGAACTCTTACAACTCAGTAATAAAAAAGATAAAGAAGTCAACTTAAAAATGGGCAAAGGACCAGAGCAGACCTTTGTCCAAAGAAGATACATAAATGATCAATGAGCACACGAAACAATGCTTAACACAGTCATTAGGGAAATGCAAATCAAAACTACCACAAGATACCATTCCACACCCACTAGGATGGCAAAACAAAAAAGATGGACAATAACAGATTGTGCACAGATAGGGCCTGGTGAGGATGTGGACAAACCAACTCTCATACACTGCTAGCAAATGATGCAGCTGCTCTTGAAGTGGGGAGGTTCTTCAAATGCTAAACACAGAGCTACCAAATGACTTAGCAATTCTACTTCTAGGTGTATACCTAAGAGAACTGAGAACATATGTTCACAAAAACTTATACATGAATGCCTGTAAGAGCATTATTTAGAATAGCCGAAAAGTGGAAACAACCTAAATATCTGTCAACTGATGAACAGATAGACAAAATGTGATAGATCCATATGGTAGAATTTATCAATAAAAATAAAATACTGATACAGGCTGCAATGTGGATAAACCTTGAAAACATTACACTGGGTGAAAGAAATGAGATACAGAAAATTATGTATGATTCCAAGAGGCTATAAGAAGTTTTAATGCAAATAAAGACTACTATGATAAATATTAGTGACTAGCCAATCACAAATGCTTAAGACTTCAGGAAAGCAGCAATAATGCAATAATTTTTAACTGAGTGCCATACATAATGTCATTTAAAATTTTTTATATGAAAAATTCATTCTTTTCTTGAAGAGCTGGGAAAAAGAGAACTTAGTGGAGTATATAAAAAAGTCAGTCCTCATATTATCAAAGGAACTTACTAAAATTCAGGAAGAAATACATGCATATTTTAATTATTAGGTAATACAATAAGGACAAAGTAGATGATCTTTAAGGTTTTTTTACTCTGAAATAAAGACAGAACTTCCATATAATGGAACTTATTATACAGTAAATAAAAAAGAGAAGAAAGTTGTTTCATAAAGCAATGGACTGATCTTCAAGATATCTTAAATGAAAAAGGTATAAAGTATATTACCTTTTGCATTAAAAAGGGGCAGGAGATTGTGTGTGCGCTCGTGCGCATATGTGTACAAGTATCTAGGCAAGTACGTTTTTGGTGGTCTGTATAAAAATTAGCTTTGGAAAAATATATAAGAAACTGCTAACACGAGGGCTATCTGTGGGGAGGGGGGTAAGAGAGTAGTGGGAGGGCAGAAGAAGGGAAGCTTTTCTCAGTTCACATTTTTGTGTATTTTGAGTTTTGAGTAATGTGAATGTATGGGCATTAAAAGGAAAAATTAAAAGTACTTTACCTTGCACCATTGTTCCTAATGACTTCCACAGTTTCTTCAACAAAATATCGATCCTTGACATATGCAAAAATATCATCACAAATTTCATGTAAGCGTGAACGATGGGTAAGGTTGGTCAAGTATAAAACTGGAATAATTAGTGGTTCTGGAAAACTCTGAAGATTCTGTCTTGCTTTTTTTTCTGACTCAAGTGCTTCCTGATAGGTCAGTCCAGGTCTACCCGTCACAGCACAACTCCATACAAGACTGTTGCACAGAATGGTTCGTTCAAAAAAGTCACTGATTAAAAACAAAAACAAAAATCCATTCATTACCTATCATTTCACAAATTTTATCACGTTCTATCATGTTAAAAGGTGATAAAGGATTGTCTTTTCATTGCAAAATTTTACACAGAATCATAGAACAAGGGTTTAGTAACTGGTCAACTTACACATTAATACATGCCTAAGAAAAAGTATATTTAAACTAGACACTTATATTTTGCAATTTAAAGGTGCACTCAGCCAAAATTGAAATTAGATTTCTGTCACTTTTGAAATTGGGAGTAAACTGCAAATAAATTCAACCTTTCTTTTTTCTTCTAATATTAAAGCTTTTTGTTCCAAAGCAGCCAAAACACTAGAGACAATTTAAGCACTTAACCATGAACTTTTAAAAGCTTTAACATAATAGTGAAAAACTGGCAAATCTAAGCATCTAGTGATGAGAAAGTTTAGGTAAATTATAGTACTTCGCATAATGAAAAATCATAGTCATTAAATCGTATAAGGAGAGTTCTTAAATAACATGCTTACAAGAAAAAAAAAACCCTTCCAGTTTGATTCACTCCTATATTTTTGTAAGTTTTTTTTAATGTTTTATTTATTTTTGAGAGAGAGCAGGAGCAGGAGAGGGGTGAAGAGTGCTGGAGACAAAAGACCCAACGTGGGCTCTGCACTGAGAGCAGGGAGCTCATTGGGCTCCAACTCACAAATCCTGACATCATGACCTGAGGCTAAGTGGGGCGCTCAACTGACTGAGCCACCTAGGCACCCCCCCTCCTGTATTTTTGAAAGTAAAAGCATACCAAAACAATATACATTATATGGTTCCACTTGCATCAAAAAGAAAGAAGGCAGGCAGGCAAAGAAAGATAACTTAAAGAAGTATAAAAGATTTCTAGAATGTTCTACAAAAATCAAAGCAAGAACTACAGAGTAGGGATGGGCCTGGGGGACCAATCTACTGAGTGCTTTCCTGCACTGTTATAATTTCTTAATATGAGCATTTCTTTTAAAAAAATTCTGTCACTTTTTTTAAAATTTTTTTTAACTTTTTTTATTTTTTAACTTTATAGTTTATTGTCAGGTTGGTTTCCATATAACACCCAGTGCTCTTCCCCACAAGTGACCTCCACCATGACCATCACCCCGCTTTCCCTTTCCCCCTCCCCCTTCTGCCCTCAGTTTGTTTTCAGTATTCAAGAGTCTCTCATGTTTTGTCTCCCTCCCTCTCCCTAACTCGGTTTCCTCCTTCCCCTCCCCATGGTCCTCTGTTGGGTTTCTCCTGTTAGACCTATGAGTGCAAACATATGGTATCTGTCCTTCTCCGCCTATCAGTCACTCTTAAAATGCAAAAGATTCATAATATGGAAAAATTTCGAAGGTATGTTAAGTAGAAAAAACTCAAATCACTGAATAACACAATCCCATATACATTAATTAGAATAACAAAAATGTGTATTTATACAAATACTATAACAGATATTCCTTATGGAGAAAGAGAGGGACTGCGAAGGAAAGAAGAGAAAAATCTGTTATTCTAAATATTTCTATATTGTTTGAATTTTTATAATATAATAAATTGTATTATTTTTTATAATCAACAAATTTTAGAACAGAGAAGGTTAGATATACGTAAAAAGGGTAATAATGGTTGCCTCTAAGTGGTAGGTCATGGGGTATTTGGTGTCATGTCAGGGAGACAGAGTACTGAGCAGCAAAAATACCAAAGAGAGCAATGGCACAAATGCCACAAACCTCCACTAAACATGCGTTACCAGGTGGAAAAAGAGGATAGTTAGTAACCACTGTTGTACAGCTGCCCTTCTACACTCAGGTTTCCACCTCCTCTTGCAATGTATTTGTACTGTTTGTTGCCCCTGTGTCTCTCTACTCTGCAAAGTTGTTATATTATAGCCCTGTTGTGCACAAAGATCTACACTCAGGAGGAGGGAGACAGGGCACGCTACCATAGTGGCCATTTTAAAGCAAGCAAAAAAAAAAAAGCCCAAAGGCTATTTCTCCTTATTCATCACACCCTAGCAGCATGGCACCATCTCTAACATTTTATACCTTCACTTTCTCACACTTCTGTAATCCGCTTTTCACTCATTTGTCATACATATTCAAGTACATAGGATTTTGTTAATAATAGTGAACTCCTGGAGGTAGGTTACAGTGTCTCTTCAATTTCTATACTATAAGAATAAAAAACCATGAAAATTTTACAGGAAGCCCATTTTACCATTGTGAGCAAAAATTTATAAAGTACAAAATACTGTTTTATATAAATATGTGTAGGCAAATATAGATTATTACATCTCCAATTTATTAGTACATTCCTTCAACAATCTTCTTTACCGGAGATGAGCTTACCACTCGCCTGGAGGCCAAACCTAGCTTTCCACCTGTTTTTGTAATTTTATTGGAACACAGTCACACCCATACCTTTAGGAATTGTCTATAACTGCTTTCTCACTAAGTCCTATGGAGTTACATAGGTACAACAGACACTATGGCCTCAAAGCCTAAAATGTGATTGTCCTCTGGCCCTTTAAGAGTTTGATGACTTCTGCTCTTTACCATTCTTTCTTCCTTCCTTCCTTCCTTTCTTTCTTTTTTTTTTTTTCTTTACTGGAAGTTGTGACAAAGAATTATAGCCATCTTAAATCACCACGATTCCTGCCTGGAGAGCATTTTCATTTCGACCAGTCATTAATAAGAACAAAATATTCTGCTTACATTTATAGTACATCTGATATTGGGAAGAATTTTCCATAGATTACTTCTGGCCCCCATACATTTTTGGTTTTTAATTTACATCCAAGTTAGTTAGCATATAGTTCAATAATGATTTCAGGAGTAGAATCCAGTGACTCATCCCCTACATATAACACCCAGTGCTCATTCCAACAAGTGTCTTCCTTAATGCCCCTTGACTTTACCATTATTTCTTAGGGAAAACTTGCTTCTGAGTTAGCAGGTCAACTACTGGCAAGAATACACCTCTAATTAATATAAACTCAACCAACTCTCTGGTGAACAAACTAAGGAACAAAGAGCAACATACTATTAACTTACAAGGTTATTTGGAAAACCAAAAATCTAGTAGAATAAGATTAAGAATGAAGTGACCTAGAATGGCTAAAATTAACAACACAGAAAACAAGAGATGTTGCGGAGGATGTAGAGAAAGGGGAACCCTCTTACACTGTTGGTGGGAATGCAAAACTGGTACAGCCACTCTGGAAAACAGTATGGAGGTTCCTCAAAAAGTTATAGACTGCCCTATCATCCAGGAATTACACTACTAGGTATTTACCTAAAGGATACAAAAATACTGCTTTGAAGGAATACATACACCCAGATGTTTATAGCAGGATTATCAACAAAAGCCAAATTACGGAAAGAGCCCAAATGATTCTGATGAATGGATAAAGAAGAGGTAGTATGTATGTATACACACACAATGGAATATTACTCAGCCATCAAAAAGAATGAAATCTTGCCATTTGCAGTGACACAGATGGAACTAGAGACTGTTAAGTGAAATATGTCAGTCAGAGAAAGACAAATACCATGTGATTTCACTCATGTGGAATTTAAGAAACAAAGCAAATGAATATAAGCGGGGAAAAAAAAGAGGAGCAAACAATAAAATACACTCTCAATTCTAGGAAATAAACTGAGGGTTGCTGGAGGGGAGGTAGGCAGGGGATGGGTTAAATGGGTGATAGGTATTAAGGAGAGCACTTGTGATGCGCATTGGGTGTTGTCAGTGATGAATCACTAAATTCTACACCAGAAACTAATACTATGTTATATGTTAACTAACTGGAATTTAAATAAAAACTTGAAACTAAAAAAAAATTAAAAACAAAAAGAATGAAGTGACATAAAAAACAGAAGCCAAATATAATTTAGAAAAGGTAAACACAAAGTGTAGTCTACTTAAGGGACAAAACTATATTAACTAGACATAAGAAAGACCCAGCACAATACTGCATAAGGGCTAAAGGACATAAGAAAACTCCTCTGTCCATAAAAATAATTAGTGTAATTAAGCAATGCAGCCACAGGTTAAAAATGAACATAATTCCTAATTTAAACAGCATATAATATGCAAGAGAAGGAAAAGTACAATTTATAAACTTAGAAAAGTAGCAATTGCTAAAAAACAGCATGGATTGTTCTAATAATGTCCTCCACTGACAGGGTTACAAAGCAGGAAATTAACAGATCTTGGGCATGGCTGACTTAACATGCCTTATGTTATATAGAGAAAAACCAGCGAGATGAAAATTACATTTATTGCATTTATCCACAAATGGTCAGGAGGAAAGAGATTAATTAAAAATATAATGTTTAGTTTTAAAAAACATTTAATGAAATATTACTCTGCAGTTTACTCAGTGCTATCTCAGACTTAGATAATGACACATAAGGCAGGCTCCTAAAATCTGCAGGTGCACTAAGGTAGGGAACAGCAATAAAGACTTTTTAAATCCAGAGACTAAAATCTGAAATAGAAATCAACAAAAGTGAAACATTATGGTAGCTTAACAAAAGTCCCAGCTTAACAATAATGTATGTGAAAAAGGCAAATTTTAAGTGAACTGCAAATTCATACTTCTAAGCCTTTTTATAGTTTCCTTAGCTTAGCAAGTATCTTTAGAGCATTCTCTCCTTAAAATGTCCTTTTTCTCCATTCTGTGTCTTGATAGCTCCATCTTTCAGGACCCAACTCAGCTGTTCTCTCCTTATTTCAAGGCTGTTATCAGCTCCATTTTATACGCTCCCATTACACTGGCTCCATAGCATATACGTGATTTATGCCACTGTGTTATACATTCATTTCTCACTAGAGCGACAAATTATCTCAGTAACTCCAGACTCTCCAAAGTATAGTGTCAAAGAGTCATAAATAAACATACTCTCCACTGGCAGTCCACATTTATTTTTATGTATATCTAGATAGAGAAAAATATATACATATGAATGCAAAGGAGAAAAAAAGCGTCTGAATCTCAGCTTACCACTTGTAGAATGTGACTGAGCAAGTTACACAACAACTTTACTGAACCTGGTTCTCCTCTATAAAATGGGGATATCTTCCATGAACAGTTAATATGAAAATTAAATAAAATATAATAATACCGATTGCCCAGCATATTGTATGTGCACTCAATAAATAGTATCAATTCTAACTGCTCAGGTACCATATATGAAAAGAGATCCTAAAAAAATACATAGAATAATCAATGTGATAGAGGAACAATGTCAGAAGAACACATAAAAGACTTGAGAGTCTTTGAAGAAAAAATGTGGCATTGGGAAGGGTAGGAAGAGGGATTAGCTGCAGAGACATTACCAATGAACTCCCAAAATCTAATTAGGATGACCCAAGCATAAAACCTTACCAGCTGCTCAGTGGTAGACTATCCGCAAAGAAGGTTGAAGGTATGTAGGCTCCTTATAAATAGGACTTTGGTGCTTGTTTCTCACAAGAGGTGGAGTTTATTTCACTGCCTCTTTAATCTGGGTTAGCCTTGAAATTAGCTTTGACCAACATAATACAGAAATGACACTGAGACTTCTGCTCTCACCCTGCTGGAACCCTGATACCAGAACCTAAAGCAGTCCATGTTAGTCTATTTTTTTATTTTATTTTTTTAAACATTTTTTCAAATTTACTTATTTTGAGAGAGAGAGAAGAGTGTGAGTGGGGGATGGGAAACAGGTGAGGGGGGAAGGAGGGAGGGAGGGAGGGAGGGATGGAGGAGGGGGAGAGAGAGAGAATGAGTAAGAATGAGAATCCCAAGCAGGCTCTGTGCTGTTGGCACAGAGTCCAACATGGGGGTCGAACTCTCGAAACCACAAGATCATGACTTGAGCTGAAACCAAGAGTCTGATGCTTAACTGACTGCGCCACACAGGTGCCCCCATGTTAGTCTTCTCAAGATGAAAGACCACATGGTCAGAAAAGCCATAATATATCATCACATTGTACACTTCAAAAATCTTACAGTTCTATTAGTCAATTATACCTCAATAAAGTGAGAAAACACACACACACACACACACACACACACACGAAAGAAAAGCCATCCCAGCTGAGGTTCCTGACCTATGACTGAGGCTACCTCTTAACTCTAACCAGCCTCAGTCTAGCCTTCAACTGACTACAGCTAAATGAGCACAGACCAGAAGAAACCACACTGGCAATCCACAGAATAGTGGACGATTATTTTGAGCCACTAAGTTTTAGGTTATCCTGCTAAACAATAAATGATAGATATATTCTGTCTGAAGAAAGAATGTTATTAACACAAAACATGGTAGCACACTAAGTGGATAAAAAGTAAAACTCAAGGGGAGCCTGGGTGGCACAGTCAGTTGAGTATCCGACTTTGTCTCAGGTCATGATCTCACGGTTTGTGGATTTGAGTCCTGTATCAGGTTCGCTGCTGTCATTGTGGAGTCTGCTTCTGGTCCTCTGTCCCCACCTTCCTCTGCCCTCCCCCACTCATTCTCTCTCTCTCTCTCTCTCTCTCAAAAACAAATTTTAAAAAGTAAAAATAAGAAAAGCATTAGGAACCTGTTCTACCATTTAAGAAAAAAAGACTCATGGACCCAAATATCTGGAACATGTAGCAGATATATCTCTAAAGGGGAGCTGAAAACCTAATTTGAAAACACTAGTTATGAAGATTATCCAACTTTCCTTAAAAACTCCATGCTTTCACGGGGCACCTGGGTGGCTCAGTCAGTTAAGCGTTCAATTTCAGCTCAGGTCATCATCTGTCATTATCTCATGGTTCGTGGGTTTAAGCCCCACATCAGGCTCTGTGTTGATGGCTGAGAGCCTGGAGCCCGCTTCGGATTCTGTGTCTGTCTGTCTGCCCCTCTCCTGCTCACATGGTCTCTCTCAAAAATTTAAAAAAAAAAAAAAAACCATTAAAAAAAGACTCCATGCTCACTAAAAGGCCTTCAGATAATTATTAGATTTCATACACAGCTGATTATCAGTATAACTGGTCTCTATGAAGGACATTTTCCCCCTGCTGTAAACTGATGGTATCCTAGTTTGTACATTGAATATCTGAAGCTTAATCACTGGGCATATAGTAAAGACATCAAATGTCTGGGCAGACAGTAGACAGTGGTGCCTACCAAAAGATGTAGGCAGTAAGCTTGAATTTGAAACAGTTTTTGGTGCACATTTCTGCAAACTTCAACAAATAATAGGAAGAATTCTCCATAATATGTACCATGTAGACCATAAATAAGAACATAAACTCTAGAGTCTTAGGTATGTGAGTGAAAAGTCTAATCCCACCAACTGTTAGATGGGTGGTTTTTGACACTGATCTTAGACTTACTCTCTTTATCCCAAATCCAGTTTCCTCATTTGTAAAAGAGGGCTGCTGAAAGGGCTGAATTAACAAACAAGGAGCTGATGAACCATGAAAATTGGGTGCTTTATAAGCCAGTTAAACACCTTTCACTGGAAAGCCAGGTTGAAACATAAGCTTGTCTGTCACTGACAAAGAGAGTCCTAACATTTTGTATGAAAAGTGTAATTCACTTGAAGATAGTAAACACATTCCAATTCCAAGGGTCTAAAAAAAAAAGTAGTTTTATTTAGGAGACTGAGTCATTGGGTAACACAGCTAATCATCTTCCTAGCCTACAAATCAGGAATTTCTAGTATTCAGACCTGACTGCACCATTTTTTTTAAACAATCCACAGCCCTAAATCAAAACAAAATTGTCAGCTAACCAAATTACAAAATACATTTTTATCTTATCTAATAGACTGAAGTACATGCTTTATTCTGTTCTCTTTGTCTACAAGCTGGTTTTTTTTTTTTTTTGTGGTTTTGGGGGGATAAAATCTTTTTTAAAGTTTAATTGACACACTGTTACATTAGTTTCAGGTGTTCGACTTAGTGATTTCACAAGTGTATACATTATGCTATATTCACTACAAGCATGGCTACCATCTGTCCCATAACACTATTACAGTATCACTGACTGTAGAGTGTAGTTTTTTTTTAATCTATTTTTTTCTAGATTGCACATATAAGAGATCATTGGTCTGACTTATTTCACTTAGCGAGGTCAATCCAGTTTGTATTAAACGGCAAGATTTCATTCTTTTTATGACCAAGTAATATTCCATTGTATATATACCACAATTTCTTTATCTGTTCATCCACTGATGAACACTTAGGATGTTTCCATATCTTGGCTTTTATAAGTAATGCTGCAATGAACATGGGAGTGAATATAGATTTCCAAATTAATGGGCCTTGAAAAATTTTAACATTTATTCATTTTTGAGAGACAGAGACAGAGTGTGAGCAGGTGAGCAGCAGAGAGAGAGGGAGACACAGAATCTGAAGCAGGTTCCAGGCTCTGATCTGTCAGCACAGAGCCCGATGCAGGGCTTGAACTTATGGACTGTGAGATCATGACCTGAGCAGAAGTCGGATGCCCAACTGACTGAGCCACCCAGGCGCCATTAATGGGTTTTTTAAATTTGGACAAATATGCAGAAACAGAGTTGTCGATCATTTGGTAGGTCTATTTTTAAGTTTTTGAGGCACTTCCATACAGTCTTCCATAGTGGCTGCACCAATTTGCATTTCTACCAACGGTGCACAAGGGTTCATCTTTCTCCACACCCCATCCGGCAACTGTTATGCTAGTCTTTTGGATAATAGCCAATCTAACAGGTATGAGGTGGGATCTCACTGTGGTTCTGATTTCCATTTCCCTGATTAAGGATGTATATTGTCTTTTCATGTATCTGTCAGCCACCTGTAGGTCTCCTTTGGGAAACCATTTATTCAGATCTTCTGCCCATTTTTAGTCAGATTTTTTTCTTATTGAGTTGTACTTCCTTACAATTTAGCTCCATACTGGATATATAATTTGCAAATATTTTCTCCCAGTCAGTAGGTCACCTTTTTGATGTTTTCCTTGGCTGTGCAGAAGCTTTTTAGTTTGATATAGTCCCACTTGCTTATATTTGCTCTTGTTGCTTTTGCTTTCAGTGTTGGATTAAAAAAAAAAAAAATCATCACCAAAAACTATCTCAAGGAGTTTACTGCTTAGGAGCTTTCTTTTAGGAGTTTTATGGTTTCAGGTCTGAATATAACTCTTTAATTCATTTTAAGTTTATTTTTGTGTAGAACACAAAAACAATAGTCCAGTTTCGTTCTTTTGTACCTTAGCTTATTCATTTGCCTACAGTTAATGTGCTGTTTTTAATGAGTCTTCTTTACTTCTGGAAAGCAGGTCAAACAAGAGTTAGCAATTAAAGAGCATGTAGTTCAAACAAACAAAAAAAGAAGGGTTCGTACTGTATAATCACTAAGGATCCATCCTGGTCACAGTCCCTGTCTCAAAAAAATTCTTGGTCTAGGAAAAGAGAAAATTTGAGGCAACAAATGTATTGCATTACCATGCAATAATAGATCTTACACTAGATAAAATGGAGGGATGATCATTGCTTCCTAGGACAAAGGAGAAAGTGTTAGGCTACTGTATCTAGTAAGATAAAGACAGAAAACTATTTAACAATTAAAAAGTCACTGGGAACCCTCTACTAACCAGAGTCAAGAAAAAGTTACTTTACATTGTGTTGCAAAAAAAAAACAAAACAAAACAAAAAAACAAATAAACAAAAAACAAGGCGGGGAAGTATAGAAAAGCTTTTTGAGACTGTTTAAAGTAGAAAAAGTTATACTTGAGAAATCAAAAACCTGAGCAAATAGGTGAGCATAGTGGTCTCTACACAAATACAAAGGATAAATATTCATTTAATGTACTTAAAGGATAATCTTCAAACAAATTCACGTAAGCCAATTGGTGGTTTAATGAATTAGTAAAAACAGGTTTCCTTCTCCAGACTTGCACCAAGGGTCAGATTATCATAATACTAAGGATCATCATATACCATACACCATGAATGCAATTTTGGAAAGATCTCCCTGTAATCATCTAAAAGAGAGAAAGTAATACACAAGTAAATGTCAGTCTTCTTCCAATTTTGCCAATTCAAAGTCACGAAGATTAATACCTAAGAACACCAGTAGCTCTGCTTTGTTTGGGATAAATGATATTAAATATCTTTCCTCCCAAACCAATGGCCTCTCCTGAACTGTTTGTAAATTCCAAAAACCCAAACACTTCAGCACAGAGAAAACAACAAAAAAACAAAAACAAACAAAAAATCAGCTATTTAAAAAATCTGTTAATGTTATAAGACTACAAAGGACACCGTTCCTTACTATTAGTGGAAGGTAGTAGGTTTGGGATACCAAAAATCTCTTATTTCAGCATTTCAGATTTCTCCTTGATTATAGTTAAGTCATCAAGAACCAAAGTACATAAAAAGTTTAATTCAAAAAGGATACAGCCATATTCATGCTCCCTTCTGAAGTGAGAAAAGCCTCTTTCAAAGAGAAGATTGCTTATACCAAGGGGGAAGAGTTTGAAACTTAAGCCGGTTTGTGGCACTGTTCAGTACAATTTTTTTAAATTGAGAATTATTACCAAGGATTTTAACTTAAACTTATAAAAGAAAAAAAGAGACATCATCCTTGTCAAGTTACCTAATCCAAATTCACTTAAGTAGTTACAAGAGTGAACTCTATTTGAGTAACAAAACAAGTCTGTACAGGAGCAGAGTTAAGATGTACACTCCTATATAAAAGTACTGTCTACTGAAAAACTTCTCTAGACATAACATGTTCATGTGTGACTCTTGCTCTGGAGCTGAAGAAAGAAAGAAGCCTTACTTAAAACAAGAGCTCAAAGGAACTGACTTTTCTAACTTCACCACTCATTTCTCAGACAGGTGCAGACTTTGCCCAAAGCCCTCCCTTAATCACAAAGCCTCCACCCCGAAAAGGTGCCTCCTACACACAATTTATTTGGTTGCTGTTAACACTTGGTTTCTAAGCCACAAAGAGATTCCTTCTGAGTGGAAAGGATAAAGCATAAGAAAAAGGGAGGATCAGGCTCTTTCGTTGCTTGACCAATTCAGGTTCTCACTTGGAGATCCCGTTTAAACACACATCTATAACACCCCGGTGTTTGGTGTCACAGGACGAGGGGATCTCCTGGGATAAACCAGGCGAGGTACTGAAAATTTAGGAGTTGAAACTACACACGCAGCAGCTCCGGATTCTTATCAAAACAATAGCGAGTGGCACATGTCAGACAGCCCACATGCGCAGGGGGATAAAGAGGAGACTGGCTGAGGCTGGAGTTGAACTTGTCTTAACCCCCTCCCCCAACGCCCACCTCCGCCCTTGGGGCTACGCTAAAGTGATAACTAGGGTGCCCAGCGCCCGGCTCTCTCCCCCGTCTTCCCTCCCACCCCCGCCCGAACCCGACTTCTTCCTCACCAAGGTCTCCCGGGGGCGGAGACGCTGAGTTCTCTGGGGCCGGGAGTTAGTCACCAAGAAGAGGCGGTGACAGAGCGCTCCGCTCGCGTCGCACACTCCGAGGCCTAGCCGCACCGGACGAGAGCCCGCCGGTGTAGGCTCTCGTGTCCCGCCCCCCTACCCCCTCCCCGGCCGCGGGCCTGCCGGGGAGCCCCCTCCCTCTCCGAGTCTCAACTCCGCTCCCTCCCTTCTCTCCTCTCCCTTAGGCAGCTAGCTCCAACGTCAGTCTCCACTCCCGACCGAGGAAACGACGCCCAGTCCGGCCGTTTCCTGCCCCGGGGGCGGGGATTCCCTCCCCGGGCCGGGGGACGGCGGCCCCGTGCCGCTGACCCGAGCGGGGATCCCCTCGGCCGCCGGGCGGGGATCCCGGAACTAGCCCCGGAGTGCGCGTGTGGCCAAGGCTGGGAGGAGCGACGCGGGGAGTTTCCGCTGCCCGGCGGCCGGGCGGCAGCCGCGGCTGGAAGCGGTCCCCACCGCCGGCCGAGGACCCCAGCCTCCTCGGCCCCGGGCCGCTCTCCCCACGCGCGCCAACAGCGGGTCGCGCCTCCCGGGAACCCCGCGCAGTCACAGTCGGGCTCGGGGGGAGGGCAGAGAAACGCGGGCCCCGCGGCCAGCCGTCACTTTCAACTCGCCCCGCCAGAAGCCCAAGGCAAGGAAAAGAAGAGACAAAAGGACGCTGGGGAGGGAGTCCCCACACTCCCTCGCACCCCCCGCACCCGGCCCGGCCCTTACTCGTAGTGGCGGAAGATCTCGTTGGTGACTTTACAGTAGAAAACTTCCTCGTCCGGCCGCAGGTCCGCGGGCGGCTTCTGTCTCACAAACGGCTTTCGGTGTAGCAGCGGCATCTCCTGTCCGCCCGCGGGCTCGCCCGGACCCTCTGCCGCCCGCGTCGGCCCCGCTTCCCTATCAAAATTGGAGGGAAAGGAAAGCCGGTAAGCTGGGGAGCGCTCGGCGGCGGCGTGGGCCGGTCCGCGCGCCGGGGGAAGCTCGACTGCCTTTTGTGTGACTGACGCACCGCGGCTGCCACCGGGGCCGAGGTCGCTCCCGCCGCTACTGGGGTACCGAGTGAGCAGAGCCGCCGCCTCAGCGCTCCCAGCGCGCCCCACCTCCGCACGCCTGGCGGCCGGCTCACAATGGGGCCGCACGCCCCGCCGCGGGCGGGCGGGCTGTGCGGGAACGGCGGCGGCCCCCTCCCCCAGCGCCGGCTCCCGGCTCGCCGCCGGCTCGCAACGTGCTTGGCGCGCAGCCGGCCGGCCCGACGCCGCGAGGAGCTCGCTGCGGGCGGACCGCGGCGCCGCTCCGCTTTGTTCCCCCGCTCGCTTGCACTTCCCTGCCGGCGCCGGCCGGCTTGCGAGCGACCACACGGAGCCCCTCACCTGCGAGCACGCCGACTGCCACTTGTCCACCTTTTCAACTACAAGGGCAGAGAGGGGAGGCTCTGTCCTCCCGGGGGGTCGCCTCTCGCCGGCCGCGCCGCGCCGCGGGCCGCCGCTTCTCTCGCTGCCACGGCCTGGCTCCGCGCGGGGGATCGCGTCCCACCGCCACTTCCCCGCCTCTCGGAGCTCCTGGGAAGTTTCTGATCTACTTTCGGCTCAGAAGGAGGAAGAGCTGTTGGGAGGAGCTTTTCACTTCTCGCTTCTACCTTTTTATTGGCTACTCGATGACTTTTACAGCCTGTCACTGATACAGGAAGAGACGGCGGAGAGCCTGGGAGAGCTACATTATTAATTAATGGAGCAACCGCTTGTGTAGAATCAGAAGCATCCTCCATGTTTGAGATTATCAGCCAAGAGATCTAGGGAAGGCGCTGGGGTTTCATAAACACATGGCTAACAAAGTAAAGCCTTCATCTTCAAGTCTGGCACCATCGCTTGGTTTCACGGTGGGCAAAGGATTCCAGTTAAGATTTAACTTTTATTTTAAGATAGAAAAAGAAATAAGGAATAAAAAATATAAACTATTTTGATATGTTCTTCAAAATTAGAATTTTCGTGTCTAAAAAAATATTTGCTTGTGTAAACATCCTTCTTGGAAAGAAAATACCTTTTCTTGACAGCAGTCCTCTTTAATATTTAAAGAGGGCAATTCAGTCAACGAGCAGAGGAAAAGACCAAAAAAGTATATGTTAGAGAATGTCATCATGCCTATGTATATTTAAAACTAAAAAACACACCTTTAAAAAGTAGTATTTGTAATGCGCCGCTGAAAATATTTTGCAAAGTATCAATATTTAATTCAATCATACAGAATTTTAGATTATAGATTTGTTAGTGAAATTTACCCGAAAGCAACTTTACCATATTCAAATTTTCCACTTGTAAAATTAATTTTAATGCACATAATACATGTGACTTTTGAATTAAAAAGAATTTTCGAAACTACAAATAATTCCACAAATGTTTGCCAGTTTGTTTTAAATGGTTCTTTTTCTATTGCCCTTGACATTTGCTTATTTGCAGATTAACATGTAAGAATGAGTCTAAAAGCAAGTTTGAAGAACAGTCGTTCAACAAAGAACATAACTAAGTACCAATAATGCGAAATGATCATAGTTCTAGAAATAAGGTGGGATCATCTTTATATCTTCAAATTAAGTACATGAGTATGTTAGAGCAGAAAATGTAAGGAATCTATTCAAATTACAAGAGTTAGAAGTTTTTAACTTCTTTCAAGGTACTTTTATGGCAGCTAGCAAAATAAAATTTTGTGAAAGATACAATATGCTTTGAGTGTTTTAAAAATCATTAATAAAATTAATGCACCTTACTGTACAAGTATAGAAGTCACAGAGGCTTGGAAGTGTTCTCCAAGTACTGAGTATATATATTCTTTAGTCTGGATAAGCTCTTCAAAAAATTATGCATTCAAACATTTTAACTGACCTCCAACTAGTACTTGAGTGACAATTTAGAATTCCCTACCTAGAAAGTACTTAATTTTCCAGGTGAAAAATTTAGAGCCCACAAAGGTAATCTCAACAGGGGAACAACAAGGATGGATAAATTTACAACTGTTAATGAAGCATCACTCTCACAATTCAAAGTCCCAACTTAACTGCTAAGCTAAAAACAGAGGAAAATTTCTCTGATTATATATTTATATTTCTTAGAGCTCACAAAATTTTTTAAGTTTTTATATAAATTCCGGTTAACACACAGTGTAATTTTAGTGTCAGGTGTACAATATAACGATTCAACACTTGCACACATCACCTGGTGTCTTAGAGCTATTTGATAAGGTGTTAAAATTTTCTTAAAATCATGATAAAAAATAATGTCAATTTTATTTTTATTAAATGCAAATTTTAAACAATTGAATTCTTTTTAGTACTAACTTAAAATTGAAATTTTATTCACTTTACTAAAATAGAAAGTAGTATCCTTCTACCATACTCAGATTTCAACACTATCATCCTATATAACTCAGTTCTCTGAATTACATACATAGGATATATTTTAATGATTTGTGATGTTTAATAAATGTTATATAGTTGTTCATTGTTAATTCACAATAATGTAAGTTTAGTGAGTTATAATTAACATATTAGTTTAGTGGGGTTCTTTTGTTTTTTTAAGTAGGCTTCGCATCCATCGCATCCATCGCAAAGCCCAGTTTGGGGCTTAAACTCAAGACCCGGAGATCAAGACCCTGAGATCAAGAGTCTGACACTCAACCACTGAGCCACCCAGGCGCCCCTACTTTAGTTTTGATGTATTTATCATACTTGATCAAATTGATAGCCTATCTTAATTACCTCAAAATAATATCTTTTAAAGTTATTCTATACATTTACTACTGAAAGCTTACCTAATGTACTCATTTCATATTTTGAGATCTTTACTAATTACTACTTTATTAAATTATTACTTTATTAATTACTATTTCTAGGCTTTTGAGAATGAAAAGCTATTGCTGTATTCAGGAAGTAGTTAAGAATAATGTCATGAAATAAGATTTTGTGAAAAAAATAATTGAAAATATTGTAAAGGAGACTATGAAAATTAAAGTATCATGTAAAAAAGATAGAAAAAAGAGACAACAATGAAATTAAAATCACTTAGTTTTTTAGCAATTTAAATAAATATTTATCAGGCTTTTCTTATGTGCTAAGACACTGCTACCTCATAGGATACACTATAATTGTAACCTGGCCTCAAAAAAATGTACAGTCTTGTAGGGAAGAGATGATGTAAAGACAACAAAAACAAAAGAGTTGTGGAAGTCCTAATGATCTTGGGTAATATAATGCAAAAAGAGAAGGAGAAAAGATTAGAAGGAGGACCCATGATCTGTCCCAAATGAAGTTATCCACAGGGCATGATTTGAAAGACAACAGAAAGCTCTGTTCCAATATTTCCTCCTGGGTCTCAAGATGCAATCAATCCCCTACCCTCCATTAGTTACCCCTCTGGGTTAAGACACAAATTGCTTCCACTTACATGTAAAATGTAAATAGTTAGGCAGGACATATATTAGTCTCATATCTTCAAGACATAGTTTAATATTTAAGATAGCATACTTATGTATATAAAAACAAATCTATGATATAACACATATTTTAAAAGCTTGAGCTTTCCTATCTTTTCCTGTCTCCTACTAACTGATTAAGAAAGGGTTTACTTAGGTGGTTTGATGATAGTAATTACTTAGAGCTGAAAGAACCGTTGAGAACCCTTAATTCTCTCATTTTGCAGCTGAGGAAACAAATTCAGGAACTGAAATCTAGGCCTCTTGACTCTTCGTCTAGTCTCCTTAGACCACACTGCTCTTTACCTTGGATTCAATAATACCTAATTTTCTTGTATACCCATCTCACACTGTATCTATAAATGAGCTAAAATACCATTCCAAATCTTTCCCAAACTGCTAAAATTATGTAATGGGATAAGATATATTACTCATGATCAGAAATAATAATTTATTTTTGAGAATTATCCAGGCATTTATTTTTGAGAATGGGGATAACAATAATCCTAAATTTGAAGAGCTGATGAGTCCTATTTCCATGCTTCAGTTAACACATCTAACATTTATAAACATTTATATCCCTTTCCTCTAAGGAGCAGTTAATAAAAGAACTTGAAGTATATCTGCCCTGAGCTCTTCTGAGAAAGATGTCCTAGATGTATATGCAAGGAATATCTTCAACTTCGTAACTCCTTTCCTCAATATCTATATCTGTCATCAGTCTCAACTCTTCTATGTTCTCTTTTTAATATCTTCCTAACTAATCCATGGCATCTGACTTATAAACATTTTCTATATAATGTTTTTTAGAAGCAGTGAACATGTTTTCCTTAATATCTGAAGCCACTGGCCCAGTGTTAGGTTAATGGTTCTAAACCTTAGCTGCCCACTGAAATCACCAGAGGGGGTTTTGAAAAGTACTGATGCCTGACCCATAGCCCGGACCAGTTAAAACAATACCTAGGGGTAGGGACCCAGGCATCTGGAATTGAAAAACCTACTCAGGTCATTCTAATGTACTGCCAAGGCTGATAACTATGCTTAGAGGAGACTGGATTTCTTGACACTAAAGTGGTAATGTTGGCAAGTTTGGGATGCATTTTTTTATTCAACCCCCCGTGATTAAAGCCGTGAATTATGGGATGGTAGTGGCAGTTGAAAGAATGGTCTATGGACATCATCATTATCACAATAGTTTACATTTAATGAATGATTTCATCTTGTGAAGCATTGTGCTAAATAAGGGCTTTACATGAATCATCTCCCAATGCTCACAACAAACTAACTACTATTTATTATTTCCATTTTACGGATGAAGCTGTTGAAGCTCACAGAGATTAATTAGGAGCATACCCAAGATCACACAGTCCAGAAGCAGAAAAACCCAAATTATCAACTCCAAAATCCATGCTCCTTACTACTATTCTATATTTCATGGGATTGATTTGGTAATCTAATTCAGATATAAATTGAAACAGGGAACTTGATCCGGCACTAAACAATTTAGAACTTATAATGATTAACAATGTATGTCAATAATAAAAGTACTAGAGGAATCCATGAAGAATTTTTAAAATTATCTCAGAGTGGGGAAAGCCTAAGTATAACACACAACCCATCTATAAAAACACTTCTATAAACTAAAAGTTAAAAATTTTTGCATGACAAAAGCTACTACAAAGTTGTAGGACAATTATCAAACTGGGGAAAATGCAAATTTGCAACTCACTAACAAAGGCTAATTTCCCTAATATATAAATTATATATTAAATATATAATATATAAATCCCTATTGCCCTATTGTATAAATAATAACAAATCACAACAACCCAAGAGAAACAGAAAAAGAGATACAAATAGTTTTAAAACACATAAAAAGATTCTCAACTACACTCATAAGAGAAATGCAAATTAAAACTACATTTTTAAGGATAACATTTTTCATCTTTAGGATTTGCAAAGATCACCATCATTTGTTGATAAGTCTATGGGGAAATAGGCACAAACTCTATGAAGGGCAAATTTACAGTATTTATTCAGAATTACAAATACACATTGAATTCCATCCTCTAGGAAGATATCTACAAATATATTTGAGTACAAGACTATTTGTCTTTGTTAGGAACAGACTAATATTAAAATTAAATATTTTAAAATTAATGGAAGTGTCCATAATTAAATGATATGTTCACACAATGGAATAGTACACAGATGTAAGAAAGAATGAGGAAGTTGAAAAAAAAAGACAAGATGCCTAAAAATATGGGGCGCCTGGGTGGCTCAGTCGGTTAAATGTCTGACTTCAGCTCAGGTCATGATCTAGCAGCCCATGAGTTCAAGCCCCACGTGGGGCTCTGTGGTGACAACTCAGAGCCTGGAGCCTGCTTCAGATCCTGTGTCTCCCTCTCTCTGTGCCCCTCCCCTGCTCATTCTCTCTCTCTCTCTCAAAAATAAATAAACATTAAAACAATTTTTTAAAAAGATGGCTAAAAATATGTATGGGGAGTTAAATATGTATACGCATTTGCTTGATTCATAAAATGCATCTGGTTGGATATACAGAAAGAAAACACACTGGTTTCCTCTGGGAAAAGATTTGCTTGTGGACAGGGATAAAAGGGAGACTTTTCACAGTAGAAAGATAAATAAAAATTTGTGAGATACACAGATTAGATGGTAAAGAGGCTGGTCAGGACAGATAGCTGATGTAAAAAAGTGTTTCATTCACAATTGGAAATAAGTTTTGAACTGCAAATAAAAGTTAAGATGTCTGTGTTAAATATTTTACAGGGCCTAGCACAGTGCCTTTCCCACAACAGGAGTTCAGCACATTTTTGTTAGATGGATATATAAAATACAAATTTAATTTGATTACAATGAAAGAAATAGAGTCGAATGGATGGCTGCTTTCATCTTAACCTGAAGATAATTTTATTTACTTATTTATCTATTTATTTTTTAATTTTTTAAAATGTTTATTTTTGAGAGAGCCAGAGAGCCAGAGAGCCAGAGCATGAGGAGGGGAGGGGCAGAGAGAGGGAGACACAGAATCTGAAGCAGGCTCCAGGCTCTGAGCTGTCAGCACAGAGCCCGACACAAGGCTTGAATTCACGCACGGACCGCAAGATCATGACCTGAGCTGAAGTCGGAAGCTTAACTGAGCCACCCAGGCACCCCAAACCTGGAGATAGAATTTGGATTACACGTTACCAAATAGTCTCTCTAGATTGTTTATGTTAATAATTAGTTATATACCAATTTACAGACCAAATCATACTATGTTAGGTCAAATAATTTATTATTGGTTTTTAAAAAGACATATAAGGAACAAGTAGAAGTTTTTAAAATGTGAAATACAGTGTTCTTTTCCTGATTTTTATCAACTGCAAAACTAATTTTTAAGTTTTAGTTTATCTGTAGTAGCTATCAGATAAAAGTTGCACTAATATTTGCCATCTCATTTACTGACTAATTTTTGTTAATACAGAAGTAGAAACTACTGGAATATATTTTGCCCCTCTTTTACTTTCTCTTTAGTGTTCAAGCTATAACCTACTATCAGATATCATTTTAAAAATGATTTTACAATTTAAAAAATATTTTTTAATATTTTAAAAATATATACAACAATGCTTGGAACACACCAGGCACTCAAAACCTAAATAGAAAAACAACTGAACTTTCACTGTAGGCTACCAGCAAACTGTTTCTCAATAACTTCTTAGCATCTAGACACTACATACCTTACATCCAGAAACTAGTTCACCTACCAGAGCAAGCATTTGCTTATTTCAAGTATAAAACACAAACACTAAATTTCTTTTTCTCATTTCAAACTTCCCTCTTAGAATGAAGACCTCATTCTCAGTTCCACTGTTATAGGCAGAATGACAGCCCCCAAAGATGCCCACAGCCTATTTATTCCTCAGAACCTGTGAAATATGTCATCTTACAAGGCAAAAGAAATTTGCAGATGTGATTAAGGTTAAGGAACGTGAGATGGGAAGACACCTAAGAATCTAGATATCTGGATTATCTAGGTGGGCCCAATCAAATCACTTGAGTCCTTAAAAGTGAAGAAGTTTCTGTGAGTGTGGTCAGAGATAGATGACATAAGTGAAGAAAGGTTAGAGAAATGTTGCTGGTTTGGAATGGAGAAAGGGGGCCACAAACTAAGGAATTTCATAGTCTCTGGAAACTGGAAGAGGCAAGGGAACAGATGTTCCCCCAGAGGCTTCCAGAAAGGAACCTAGCCCACCTACCCCTATGTTTTTGCCCAGTAAGACCTGTGTTGGACTTCTGACCTATCACTATGTTTCTGGTAATCTGTTAGAGCAGCAACAGAAAACAAACACACCTACTTATCGGTATGAAAATATTCTTAGTCCTCCGCTGATTTCCATGGCAATAGTGAATGATATCTTTGAACTTTAATGATTTAGCATGTTCAAGCTATGGTTATTAGCAACTCCTTACATTTTCTAAAATGATTCATCCAGTTCTACCCCTTGAAGTTGCAAAAATTCATGTAGTCATTTCATAATGCATCATTACCTTAACCATATACAACCATAAACAACCATAACATACATACAGTCAGAAGTAGCATATCTATAGCAAGAGGATGATTATAAATGGACAAAGACTTTTTTCTCATTAGATTTGATCTCAGACCTCCTTGGGGCTCTCCCTCAGTCAGTCATCTTCCCTCTATCTAATACCAAGCTCTCCTTCACCACTGAAATCTCTAACCTTAGGCTATAATGTGGTGCAAGTCTCTTTCCTTGGGGGGAAATTTTTAAGTTCATCTCTCTTTATCTTCAGCATTGTTTCTCTTCTCTTCTTACCCAACATTTGAAAAAGGAAACCTATGCTCCTTATTTCTATTTCTTTATTTCTCAACCCTCCATAGTATCTCTATAGTCCCCTAAAACTGCTCTTAATTCTGACACTCTAATTGCCAAATCCGATGGACTCTTGCCAGGAAAGAGTCCACCTGATCACTCTGTTACTTGACATCCTCTTTTATCTTGGCGTCTGTGACACACTGCCCTAGCTCCCCTCCAACCCCTTTAACTTCCATGAGTCTCCTTGGCATCACCTCTTCCTCCTCAGCCTATTTCCTAAACCCTAATGTATCTCATCTTTCTTGCATCCATTCTCATCTCTCATACTCTTGAGAGAAGCTTTTTCAAAATCAACATCTCTTCCTGACTACATAAACTGCCTCTTTCTCATTGGAATATAATGTCTTCTAGGGTCTTCTTGTTTCCTTAGGGACTCTACCATAGCTCCTTGAAGGTTTTTGAGATGAGGAATGACTCATCAAATTGACCTTTTATAAAGATGAATCTGGGTGTGGTATGTAAGACTGATTGGATTGAGTAGTGCCTAGAGGCAGGGAAACCAGTTGAGAAGGCACAGAAGTATCACTATGGAATGACTACAGCCTGAATTATTACCTTGGCAAAGGAAAGGAAGAAAAGCCAGGAGAAATATTTCAGTGGAAGTATTTAAGGACAATACTTGATGACACATTAAGGAAGGGAGAGGAAAAGTCAGAGATGACTCAAATGTCAGACCTGGGAGACTAGAAAGGTATCAACATCGTTAACAGAAATGGGGTAATCAGGAAGAAAAGTAGGTTTGGGAGGAAGATAAAGTATTTAATTTTAGACATGGAACTTTAAAGCAGAGATGCCCTATGGGGGAAGACTGGGCTCTGAAATCAAAAGAGAAATCAGGATTGAGGCTGTATATCAAGGAACTGTTTCCAGAAATAGGATAATAAAAGCTACTGAGGTTGATGGATACAGTAGTCCCCCTTATCTGCAGTTTTGCTTTCTGGGGTTTCAGTCACCCACAGTCAACCATGGTCCAGAAGCAGATGATTCTTCTTCTGATACATGATCAGCTGCCTAACACCAAGTCATAACACGCAGGTCATTCACCTCACCTCATCTCATCAAGTAGGCATTTTAACTTTTCACATCATCACAAGAAGGGTGAGTACAGTATAATAAGAGATTTTGAGGGAGAGAGACCACAAACACATCATTTTTATTGTAATTGTTCTATTTTATTATTGCTTATTGCTGTTAATCTCTTACTGTGCCTAATTTATAAATTAAACTTTATCACAGGTATGCAGGTATAGGATAAAAAAAAACATAGTATATATAGGGTTCAGTACTATCCACATTTCCAGGGCATCCACTGGGGGTCTTGGAACATATTCCCTGTGAATAAGGGAGGGGCTATTATATTACTGGAATGACTCTCTCTTTATTGCATGCAAATATTCATAGTAAATGATATTTGCTAAAACAATAAATCTCTTGATGTTATTTCCTCTATTCGAGTACCCAGCTAAAGTACCAAGAGGCCCAAGACACTCACCAGTGCTCTGAAATATCTCACTGTCCCACCATGAGTAAACCCCAGCATTTGCTCTTTCTGTTGCTTCTTCCTGTCATTGCAAGGTATTACAGAACATGGTCTTTGATCTTAGGAGCCTTCACAGACACACTAAATTCCTTTTTAAGTCATCTCATGTTGATATTCTATTGAACACTCTACAATAGTCTTTCTAAACCTCTTTTCATTTTTCTCAAGCTTCCAACCTGATCTTTTCTTCTTAGCTTTACCTTGCTCTTGGCACTTGCCTTGCCTCCTAATTTGAATCTGGTCCATCCCATGCGACTTCTGTTTTCAATCCAAATTTTCTTTTCTTTTTCTTTATGTTTATTTATTTATTTAGTTAGTTTTGAGAGAGAGATTGAGTAAACAAGTGCGAGCAGGGGGAGGAGCAGAGAGCCAGGGAGAGAGAATCCCAAGCAGGCTCCATGCTGTCAGCACAAAGCCCAAGGCAGGGCTCGAACTCACAAAGAGTGAGATCATGACCTGAGCTGAAACCAAGAGTCAGACACTTAACTGACTGAGCCACCCAGGCGCTGCTCAACCCAATTTTCTTCTATTTTCACCCCACCCTTTTTTCTTTTCCCATTGTCTTCTCCTTTCCAAAGCTATCTCTGTGCCTTTGATCACATTTCTTTCAACCTCTAGGATCTTATTCCATTACTTCCTTCTCAAAATCTCCCCACTTCACTTGCTTTTTTTTTTTAAGTTTTTAAAAAAATGTTTCTTTATTTTTGAGAGAGAGAGAGAGAGAGAGAGAGAGAGAATGAGCAGGGGAGGGGCAGAGAGAGAGGGAGACACAGAATCTGAAGCAGGCTCCAGGCTCTGGTCTGTCAGCACAGGGCCCAATGCGGGGCTCAAACTCACAAACCACAAGATCATGACCTAAACCAAAGCCAGAAGTTTAACCGACTGAACCACCCAGGAGCCCCTCACTTGCTCCTTTCTTCTGGCCTACTAACATATTAAAGTCCACCTTATCTTTAGAAAAATTTTTTCTTTCACTTTGGTTTCCTCAGAGCTATCACCTTATTATTCTTTTTTTTTTTTTTTTTTTTTTGGTGCTACTAACCAACTTTACAACTGCATGTAGTCTTAATAGTGGTTTGAATTCTTGCTAGAGCTATTTGTATTAGTATGTCCTATATGTTTATGTCAGAGTCTCCAAAATGTAAGTTTCTGTAGGGCAAAAAGCATATAGTAAATTAATCATAAAATGTTTTCAGCTATAACTAATCAAGAAATGGTTGTGAGATTTGGGATGCTGACTTCTGAGAAACAATAGATAACATAATACTACTTTACCATTACTTGTTTCCAAGGAGTTAAAATTGAAAACGCACTTAGAGTTGTCATATAATGGTTATCTCTTCATCACAAGTCAGGATTTTTCTGATGTCTATAACAATAGCAATTACACTCATTTAAGGCCATAAGTAAGACCCTCGGTCAATCCCTATGGCAACAAATGTAGATGTTCACATGAGAAGCAGTCAGTCAAGTTTTAAACTTAGAAGGCACCATAAGAACACTAGTTTTTTCATTATTAATTTAGATAGACTCAATCTTCAGAAAAGTTATTTACTTTGTATTTTAGAACTTTCTAGCAAGAAAGTTGACAATGCCTTCCCGTCTATATATACACCTACATTTCTCTTTCTATCCTAAAAAGCTACCTTTTAGCCCTGTTCTACTATAGCTGCCTTCCTAATTGATGAAGTTAGAGAACATGCCAGAATGTGATGCTCTGCATTTGAATCTAAGAGCTAAAGAGCAAAATATTTTAAAACTTAAATTTTTAAAGAATTTTTTAAAAATTTATTTATTTATTTTGAGAGAGAAAGTGTGCAAGCAGGGGAGTGAGAGAGGGAGAGAGAGAATCCCAAACAGGCTCTGCACCATCAGTACAGAGACCGATGTGGGGTTCAATATTGCAAACTGTGAGATCAGACCTGAGCCGAAATCAAGAGTCTGCTGCTTAATTGAGCCATTCAGGTGCTTAATTTAATTAACTTAAATTAATTTTTATAACCAACTTTTAGAAAAAGTTATTTTTATAATTTTGCAAAAATATGTCTTTTATGTTATCCTAACAAAATTAAGGTCCCACAGCTAGAATGTATCAAAAAAATTTTAAAGATTGTGATGTGCAGTAATGCAAGTTTATTCCTTACAGTTAAGTATAAACATTCAGTTAAAACATCATTCAGAGAGCAACTGTTTGGTATAATATAATATATAAGTATATATATAATATATACTTGGTATAAGAAAGTCATAGTGGCTCAGAGTAAAGGTCTGTGTTACAAACGTGTCTAGAAATACATCCTATACTGTTATTCTCATTTTATAGATAATAAGGCTGAGGTTTAGCAGAGTAAAGAAATTGTTCAAGTTCCCACAGTATGCAAGTGGAAGGGCTGGGACTTGAATTGAGAATGAATTAGATGTCAAAGTCTATTCATCCAACAAATATTCCTTAGTCCTTTCTATATGCCAGCCACTGTTCTAGAGACATGGGTACATTAGGGACGAAAACAGAAGATCCCTATACTCTTGGTGTTTATACTCATTAGCTGACAACTCCTCTGTCTTCTCTCTTCCCACAGACCTACACACACACACACTCTCTCTCTCTTTTTTACTTTAGTAAAATTAATCCTTCTACCTAGGTTGTTAATTTATTAACTTTACCATAAGTCTCCTTTGAAGCCTGGCTTAATCAATTATTGCCTCTTCCACTGGATCCGTTCAACTACATTAAATATACACAAGTCTCTTCTTGAAAAATGCCTCTACTTGTCTTACTTCCATTCTTTTTTCTTGCTCCACACCATCCCCCAAATTCCGTAACACTCATTCTCTTTAACTCTCTGCTACCTGGTTTTCCTTCCGCAGACTGTTTGCAGTCCGCATGCCTCTGGATTTGCCTACATTTAATGAGGCTGACCACTCCTAGAAACTCCCCCCTTGATTTCTGAGAAGTCACATTATGCTGGCTTTAAACAAATGGTGTTTCTACATCCATAAAAGTATCTTTCAGAAGAAGACCTTCTCCTGTGAATAATGTCACCATAGTGATACACTGGATAAGTCATAAAATTGGCTAATTTTTTCTGAAAATCATCTAGAAGAATTTTGTCTCTTTGTGTTTTTGAGATCTAATACAAGCAAGAGGGTACTTATTCATCTTCGTTGCATCATGTATTTCACTGGAAAGTAGAGATAACTACAACTGACATAAAAGTCAGACACAATTTCTACCACTCAGAAGATGATTCAGAACTACTTCTGACTCAAGATACACACTCAGAAGCACATAAGAATTTTCAAAGTCTGGATTTGGAGTCGTTTAAAGTTAGCACAAAAAGTCCCACATAAATCAACTGTATTATAGTTCCATAACAACAGTGTTTATCATAGTGCCTCTAAATTATTAAGAAAAGATAAAACTATGTTCAATATACTATTCAGGAGGTCTGAGAAAGTATATACTGTATATATGTGTACACATACACGCACACATTTTAAACTTTTCCATTATGAAATACACTGAACAGTACACAAAATAAATATACAGCCTAAGGAATTTTTACAAAAAACACCACCTAGGTAAAGAAAGAGAACATAGTCTATACCCTCATGTTTATTAGATTTATCTATGATGCTACACACAGCTGTACTTTATTCATTTTCATTACAATGTGGTATTTTATCCTATGCATTCATCATAATTCATCCATTTTTTCTGTTGGTTAGCATTGGATTATTTGCGGTTTTTGCCTTTGAATACTCTTGTACATGTCTCTTGGGACGTGCGAATGTATAGTCATAGAATTGTTGTCTTAGGATATACACATTTTTAGCTTTAATAGGCAAACGGTCTTCCAAAGTGGTCATACAAATTGGTGCTCCCACCCATGACATTATATAAGTTCCAGTAACTGTCCATCCTCACTTGGTATTGCCTTTCTTTTTAGCCATTCTGGTGGCTATGTAGTAATACCTCATTGTAACTTAAATTTGCATTTTCCTGATTGCTTAATGAGGTTAGTTATCTTTTTTATATGTTTATTGGCCATTTCAATTTGTTCTTTGGGGATATATCCTCTTTACATTTTTTTTAACGTTTATTTATTTTTGAGAGAGAGACAGAGTGTGAGCGGGGGAAGGTCAGAGAGAGAGGGAGACACAGAATCAGAAGCAGTCTCCAGGCTCTGAGCTGTCAGCACAGACCCGACACGGGGCTCGAACCCACAAACCATGAAATCATGACCTGAGCTGAAGTCGGCCGCTTAACCAACTGAGCCACCCAGAGGCCCCTATCCTCTTTACATTTTAAAGGATTTTGATATTAAGTGGTTAAAATAAACAGAATGAATTTTGTTAGGTGGAAGAGGGACAAAGAACAGCTATTAAAGCTCTTTAATTTTGCTCCTGGGCTCGCTGAGCAAGACAAGAAAAGACCAAAAGCTACTGTACAGCAACAGAGAGCCATTGTTTCTATGGAGTGAGCTTGAGGCGAGCAGATAGAGGGAGAATATTATCTTTTCAGTAGCTTTTGGAGAAATTTATTTTTCAAAATATAATGTGGAAGTTTTGTGGAGTATAAAAGGACAGGGAGGCTAGAACCAGAGGGACCCCGCTCTATCACATTTCTTCCTAGGCCTCAGGATCAAGAAGGCTTGAGTTCAAAGAATGGACTTCAATCAGTTTCTAGTGGTTTTTGGTAGCAGCCAAGAGTCTCATAACCAGGAAGAATATTTTTGAGAGACATTGTAAGCTTCCCCATAGTCTAAAAGTTAAGCTGCAGTGGGGGCTGAAACTGGAGGGGCAGCTAACCACTGGGTGATCATATATGGGAAATTCACAAATATAGAAGAGTTTCATTTCCCCTCCATGTCAGATTATTGAAGCTTTCTGTAAATTCTGCTCTATCACATAAGAAAAATTGTAAGACATGTCTACAATAGTTAGGGATAGTTAATCTTGCAAGAGGAACAATAGGCTTTTGCAGAAAGCGAATGGCTTTGAAGGCTGGGCTTTTAAATGTCCATTTGGCTCATAAAGCCTTGAGAAACAAAGTTTCTTCAACCTTAAAGAGTAGAGATGGATTCCAGGCTCATAACTTTAAGGCATACATAATCCATAATATCCAACCCATTCTAGAAAATAGAATCCTATGGAGAGCCTTATTATTCATTTTGCAAAGTTAGCATAACGCTGAGAACAAAATCTGGGATACCTAGTACACAAAAAAAGAAAAAGACACCAGTATCATTTATGAAAACTGCTGCAAAAAAATCCTAACTGAAATATCAGCAATCAAATCCAGTAGTATATTAACAGAATAACACACCCTAACCAAGAAGGGCTTATTCTGAGAATGTATAGATGGTTAAACATGAAGAGATTGATAAATAAGTTTCACCCCAAATATGCATCAAAAGAGTAAAAATCCAAGATCACCGTGAGAGAGAACAAAAGAGAACTTGATAAAATTCAATGTCTGTTCCTGGTTTGTAAAAAACAAAAGTGTAAATAAAGCCACAATAAAACATAAGCAGCACATTTCAAACTTAATGTTAAAACTTCAGTTACATTTTCATCAAAATCAGGAACAATAAAAAATCTCCACTATTGTTGCTTATTATTTATATCTGCTCAGGAAGATAGCTAAGAAATGAGACAAGACAAAGGAAGAAGATATAGATATTTTTAAATAAGAGAAACTTATCATTATGTGTGGATGATCTAATTGTCTGGAAAACTAAAAGTCAACTAAAAAAAAAATCTATTACCAGGGTGCCTGGGTGGCTCAGTTGGTTAAGCGGCTGACTTCGGCTCAGGTCATGATTTCATGGTTCGTGAGTTCAAGCCCTGCATCAGGCTCTGTGCTGACAGCTCAGAGCCTGGAGCCTGCTTCAGATTCTGTGTCTCCCTCTCTCTGCCCTTCCCCTGCTCGTTCTCTGTCTCTCTCTGTCTCTCAAAAATAAATAAATGTTAAAAAATTTTAAAAAATCTATTCCCACTAATAAGAGAGGTTCAGAAAGATGTTTGGTTATAAGATAACTTTTCCATACAGTAGCAGTCGCCAATTGGAAAATGTAAGAGAGATCCCATTCAAAAAGGGTCCAGACTGAGGCCTTTGCCTTGATACTTCTGCTTGAAATATTTCCCCTAGATCCCTGTGTGTGTCTGCCACTCTCTCATCATTCCTGTTTCTTCTCAATATCCTTTCCTTTATAAAGACTTCTCCTCATTCTAGGCCCTACCATTCTTAATCATTTCCAGAGGCAGAGACTGCTTGCTGCTCTGTGTGTTAGCATGTGTTTATACTTTTTCTCCTTGGGTACACAGAACACATTTCCCAGCCTTCCTTGCAGCTAGTTGGGTCCATGTGACTGAATTCTGACCAGTATAATATGAGAAAAAGTGCCACTTCTGGAGCACGGGGGAAAAGAAACCTCGTAACCACTTCTCTGCTCCCTGTTCTCTTTTCCCACCAACAAAATGAAAATACTCTGAAGACCTAGAGATGGTGGAGCTACAAGAAAGGAAGTAAGAATTAAGGAGCTTATGTCCTTGAGTCACAGTTTAGAAGAGAATTGCTCAAGGAAGTCACCTTATCAGGAACACCCACATTAACCTATTACATGAGCAGGAAGTAAGTTTATTTCTTTCAAGTAAGAAGTGTTTGGGTTTTTTATTACAACATTAAACAACCAGACTCATACATTTACTACGTGTCAAATATTATGGCACTTTACAGTGCTTACTTTAAGTAAGTTAGTTCTCACAAGTCCATTTCCATTTCAGTTTGCTTGCCTAAGGTCACATAGCTACTTAAGTGGTGAAGCCCCTGTTTGTTTTTGGAGCCTAAGCTCTTTACCACCAGGCTATACTGATTCACTGGAGCAAGAACATTTCTGGAAAAGAAGAGGAATGAAGATGACTTTCCATACCTTACCAGAAGGAAAATATATTATAAATACCTAAAAATAAAAAAAGAATAAACAAGACAGGTGGACACACAGATCAATGCAACAGAGCTACAGATATTCCCAACAACATACCCAAATGATTTTTGACAAAGGTGCAAAAGCAAGTCAATGGAGGAAGGAGAGCAGTTTCCGATAGATGGTGCTGGAATAATTGGACAGCTAAAGGCAAAATAGAAAAACTCAACCTAAAACACATATCTTATATAAAAATTAACTCAAAATGGGTCAGGGACTTAAATTTAAAACATAAAAAATATAAAACTTTTAGAAAAAGATAAGGGGCACCTAGGTGGCTCAGTCGGTTACATGTCTGACTCTTGATTTTGGCTCAGCTCATGATCTCAATGTTTGTAAGATGGAGCCCCGCACAGAGCCTGCTTGGGATTCTCTCTCCCTCGTTCTCGGCCCCTCTCCCACCCCTCTCTCAAAATAAGTAAATAAACTTTTAAAAAAAGGAAAAAGAAAATTTTCATATCTTCTGCTCATTGTTTAATCGGATTTTTTTGTTAGTTATATGAGTTCTTTAAATATTTTGCTTTTTAATTTTCTTCTTTTTATTTTTAAAAGTAGGCTCCAGGCCTAGCATGGAGCCCAATGTGGGGCTTGAACTCATGACCCTGAGTTCAAAGACCTAAGCTGACATCAAGAGTAGGACACTTGGGGCACCTGGGTGGCTCAGTCAGTTAATGATTCGACTGTTGATTTTGGCTCAGGTCATGATCTCATGGTTTGTGAGTTTGAGCCCTGCATCGGGCTCCATGTGACAGTGCAGAGCCTGCTTGAGATTCTCTCTTCCTCTCTGCCCCTCCCTGCTCTCTCTCTTTCTCAAAATAAATAAATAAACTTGAAAAAATTTTTAAAAAAAGAGCCAGTCATTGAACTGGCTGATGCACCTAAATATTTTGGATATTAACCTATCAGATATATGACTGACAAATATTTTCTCTCATTCAGTAGGTTGCCTTTTCATTTTGCTGATGATTTTCTTTGTTTTGCAGACCTTTCTAATTATATATACAGTGTGTGTATATGTGTGTGTGTATTATGATAAGAACTCTCAAAATTCAACAGTTAAAAAAACAACCCAGTTAGGAAAATGGGCAAAAGACATGAACAGACATTTCATTGAAGAGGATAGATAGATGACCGATGAAACACATGAAAAGCCATTCAATATCATTAGCCATCAGGGAAATGCAATTAAAACCACAATGATATTTTGCACACACCTATCGGAATGGCTAAAATAATTAAAAATGACAAGAATAAATGGTGACAAAGAGATGGAGAAATTGAAACCCTCATACCTCGCTGGTGGGAATGTAGAATGGTGCAGTCACTCTGGAAAATAGTTTGGCAGTTTCTTATAAAACTAAAAATGCATTTAGTAATTGCACTCCTGGGCATTTATCCTAGAGAAATGAAAACTTAAGTTTACACAAAAATCTATAACAGCTTTATTTGTAATAGGCTCAAACTGGAAACAACCCAGATATCCTTCAACAGGAGAATGGCTAAACAAACTGTGGCACATTCACACCACTAAATATTACTCAACAATAAAAAGGAACAAAGCACTGGTGTAACAACTTGGATGGATCTCAAGGGAATTATGTTGAGCAAAAAAAGTCTCAAAGGGTTACATACTGTGTGATTCCATTTATATAACAATCTTGAAATAACAAAATTATAGCGATGGAGATGAGTTTAGGGTTGCCAGGAGTTAGGAATGGGGGTGACAGGGATTAGTGTGAGCTTTGTGGTGATGGGATAGTTCGATATTTTGATTGTGGTTGTGATTACATTAATTTACATATGACAATATTGCATAGAACTTTATACACATGCACACGCACACACATGCACACAAACAAGTGCATATAAAATCTGAATAAGCTCTATGGATTGTATTAATGTCCTTTTCCTGTTTTTGATACTGTATCCAGGTTATGAAGATGTTGCCTTTGGAGGAGACTGGGGGAAGGGTACATGGGATATCTCTGCACATTTTTTAAACAACTTCCTGTGAGATCAGGAAGCTCAAGGTAGGTCATGATCTCGCAGTTCATGACTTTAAGCCCTGAGTCGGGCTCTGTGCTGACAGCTCAGAGCCTGGAGCCTGCTTCAGATTCTGTATCTCCCTCTCTCTCTTTCCCTCACCCGCTCATGAGAGACAGACAAGACAGTTCCCCTTTAGGGAAAGGGAAAGGGCAACAGACAGACAAATCAATGGAGCAAAAGAGAAAGTCCAGAAATAGCCCCAGAATACAAAAAGGTAGAATTTTTAAGCACTGAGGGAAGATGGGATTAGTCAAAATGGTATTGAGTCAACTGACAAAATATTTAGGAAAAAATTATGTCTATCATATGTCTTATTTCAAAATAAGTTTCACATGGAATAAATATATATGAAGAAGAAAGCACAAAAATACAAGCCATAGTATTCTGACTTGAACGTCTACTATTAAGAGAAAAAATTTGTAAGTATTATATAACCTTGGCGTGAAGAAAGACTACCTAAGCATGATACAATAGGTAGAAATAAAATGGAAGAGACTGATACACTTAACTATATAAAAATAATTTTGTTCCCTAAAAATAAAAATAAAAAGCTAATGGAAAATTTACAGAAATATTTATGATAATCATGACAGGCAAAGTTTTAATATCTTTTATAGATAAAAAGCCCTTACAAAGAAAAGGAAAAAACCCAGTAGAAAAATGGGCAAAGGACATAAAGCCCTTATAAAAGAAAAAATACAAATGACTAGACATTAGGGGAAAGATGTTGTCTCATTAGACATTAGCGATATGGACACCAATTTTCATTCATTAATCTTCAAGGAATAAATTTTGCCCACTTTTTTTAACTAAAATTATATTCCCCAGAAATTTTGAGTACTGTAGGTAAAGATATATATATGTGTCCATCAAAGTTCTATTTATACTAGTAAAAAGAAAGAGAAAATGTACTGCCACTACACATGATGTTGTAGAAGTGTGTTTTATTCCCATGGAAAGATATTTTTCATATATGGTTCAAATGAAAAAAGAAGTTGCAAGATAGTATGCATGATATATCTTAAAGATGTATCAAAATTTTAACTGGCCAGCATTTATTTCTGGATTGATGGGCTAATTGCTATTTTAATTTTTATTTTAAATATTCTTTGTTGTTTTGACTTTTCTGCAAAAGGCATAGGTTGCTTCTATTATAAGAATAAAAAGTAAGGTTAGCTGGGTTTTGTCTTTAACTGCTGAAACTCAGTAATTTTTAGGACAACCAGAAGACAATACATCAGTAAAAGTTTTAAAAAATTTTTTAATGTTTATTTTTGAGAGAGAGAGAGCAAGCAGGGGAGGGGCAGAGAGAGACGGGAACACAGAATTTGAAGCAGGCTCCAGGATCTGAGCTGTCAGCACACAGCCCGACGTGGGGCTCGAACCTATGAACCGGGAGATCATGACCTGAGCTGGAGTTGGATGCTTAACTGACTTAGCCACCCAGGTACCCCCATCACTCAAAAGCTTTATGTTAGGTCTGTGAAAAAGTGTTGTTTACAGTATGTGCGATGAAATAGTTTGTCTTTGGAAATATTATAACATAGGAAGAACACAAAATGCAAGTATGGATCCCTCCCGAAGAACACCATCCCAGTCCCTAAAGTTTGGTTGATTGCACCTGTCTCCACACTGCTCATTTCGGTAGTGCAAACACAACTGAACATCACCTCTTTCTGCTTTCCAATTCTCTCTGTTGATGATATTGGCATTTCATACACAACACAAGGGAAAATGGATTTGGAAAAATTATTGCTCTAGTAAGTCAATTTGATCATCACATCTACTGGCTAACAAAGGTCAGATGACCCTAGGTATTGATAATTTCTCAGTCTTCTAATTGCTTGTTTTTAATGAGATAGTTGTTACCTTTCACAGAAAGTAGTAAGTACAGTGTCTGCCCATAACAGGCATTTGGTATGGTTCTCTCTTCCCCTTAAGCATATTCCTATTTATAACAAGAGTCTTTCTACACAGCAGCAAAATCAAAATGATCAATGTTGTCATTCCCTCTCCCACTGAGAGTGGGACTGATCATGCCTTATCCATATAACCTGAGAGACCACTTTTCTACTTCTAGGCTTTGATGTTCATTTAACTTGATTTTACCTTTTTTTAAATGCTGGGTGCACATTCAGTCTAACATGATCTGGGCCCAATTCTCTCTAGAAAATTGTCCCAGTGGCCTCCCCTCAAAGTTACAGCCTCACATGCACATTTCACCTGGATTGCTATGTTGTTTCTGTTCTTCCCCAGAGCTCATGTAGGCCTTCTGACCAAACTCACTAAAAAAAACTTCCTTTGAGACCTGTATACCACAGCAACAGCAACACTGGAGCAACACTCAGCTTTTCTAGAAAGGTCCTGAGTCATATGGCGGCTCGATCCCACTCACTTTGAAAGTAAGGCTCTCTGGGACTTGCTCTCTATGGAGTGTTTAGTCTCTGTCCTTCCTGTGATTTAGCTTCCCAATAAAAAGCATATTCTGTCTGTTCTAACAAAGTACTAAGCTTTGTTTTAGACTGAATATTGCTGCTCTGGGTTTTGAATGGCTTTGAGCTTACAAATTACCTGTTAGTAACACATAACTTTCTATGCATGTTCTCAAAGATAGCCTAAAACTGAATTATGCTGTAACTCTGTTCTTTATAATAATGGGGTTACACAACTAGGTAGACTCCTGTACCTTCAGGAGTCCTCCCCATTGGACCTTGAGAGTATATTCAAATGTTAAGATTCCCAAGAGGCAATCAACACAGAAGGCTTTCTGCAACTTGCACTTATCTGTTTCTTGTATTTATCTGTGTACAATTTAAAGTTTGAAGCAAAATAGCAGATCTAATAAAAAGCAAATTCTGGACTGTAGCATTTTTATGTTTCTGTTTGTCTTTTAAGTTTACAAACACATTCCTAGGCTGTTGCAACCAGTCCAGTCAAGAACAAAAAGCTTGTTACTGTGTCTCAACAGTCAGGGAAAACAAATTCAGGCAAGTAGTGCTAACATGTCCAAAACAAACAGGACCTGGGAGAAACTTACGGGGTCCAAAAGTTCTTACATAACTGTAATTGGCCAAAATAAAAACTACTATTGCCCTAAAATTATATTTTGTACAAATCAGATATAAATACGTAGGCTAAGCCATTGTCTTGCAAGATAGATTAAGACTATTAATCTTAAAACGTACTAGACTAAGCACATATCTTCTCAAGGAAGCATTTCCTGTACCCCACACCCAAACATCCATAACACTAAACACTTCTTTCTTGGTTCCCTTATGCCCCTACATAGCTCTTATAACACATTGTACCCATTTATTTATATGTTAATAATCCTGGGGTGGAGGTGGGCAGGGACATTACCTTCCTCCTCTAAAACAATACATGACACACTGTCATCCCTTATTTAATATATCCTAAATGAATGAATGAATGAATATGAATGAATGTTAGGAAGAATCCGGATTTTTTTTCATCTCCATTGTATAAACTTAAAGGGATCTGACTGAAATAGAGTTTCTGCTGTTTTGAATCTTGAACAAGGTTGAAATAAAATCATGTTAAAAGTGGGATGGAAAAAAAAAAATGGGATGGGAAGAACATAGCCCCAGGAGGTTTAGTTCCCACCAGTATTCACTACACTTCTGGTGGGGGGTGAAGGGGACCCAGTTTTCTTAATGGTGGGCTTAACATATCTATAAAATAAGAGGTTTAAATTAGATGCCTGCCACAGACTAGCTTATTTATAGATTTTGTGATGCCCTTCCTTATTCCATAGGACAGAAATGTATCTTTGTCTTTAGAAAACTTGGTATTAGTAACACTGTGTTTAGAGCGATTGTTATGAATGTAACATCTTTTGCCTTTCACATGCCATTGTCCTTATGCATTAGCAGAACAGCGCTTTTGTAAACACTTCTGTTCTGGCACTTGTCACTTTGTATCATGATTATTTGCTTCCTTGATGGTTTCTCATTAGATAGCTAGTTCCTCAAGGACAGGTGCCAGCCTTGACACATTCGATATATCATTGTATAACCACCTCTAGCACATGTCTGGTGCATGATGGGCCTCCAAAAATATTTTTTGAAAAATGAATGAATTGTTAATATCTTAGATCCACCTTGAACTATCTCAAGAATAAAGTTTCACAAATCTCTGAAGGAGCGCTATTTTTAAATTTAGGAGTTTTCATGGCTATTTTAAATTCATTCATATTTCTCTGTGGCTTGTGTCGTTATTATTTAAATTTTAAAATTTCACTTTAAATATGTAAGGGAGCATATTAATTAGAAGCTGATTCATATGTCAAGTGGGCAGATCACAGAATTTAATAACCTATAAAATGTTTGTCAGAGGTGTTATGATGTCTTTAAAAGCTTTTACCACACTGGGATGAAAGACATTCAAGAGTAATGCATCATCATCAATAGTGCAACCACAATCTATACACACAAATTTAAAAAGACCTCTAGGGGCGCCTGGGTGGCTCAGTTGGTTAAGGGTCTGACTTCTGCTCAGGTCAGGATCTCGTGGTCTGTGGGTTCGAGCCCTGCATCGGGCTCTGTGCTGACAGCTCAGAGCCTGGAGCCTGCTTTGGATTCTGTGTCTCCCTCTCTCTCTGCCCTTCCCATGCTTGCGTTCTGTCTCTGTCTGTCAATAATAAGTAAACATTAAAAAAATTTTAAATAAATAAATAAAAGGACATCTAAACTGCCATTTCAGATTTTGTAAGAAGACATGCAAACGTGCCACATCATGCTACAAACAAAATTAGAAATAATGTAATTTTTATTAGCACTTATTTTTAGTCCATTATTTCTAGCTAAAATGTTTCATCTTTGTTAATAAAACTTAATCTTCAACTACATTTTAGGAGGATCTTTGTTTTGTTTTATTGTTGTGGTGGTTGTTCATATAATTAGCTCTCAAATTACTGTATCTCTAAAACATGACTATATTTCATGGTAAAATCACTTAATTCTTTCTTAATTCCCATTATCTAATTCATAAAAATCCCTTTTAAAAAACCACTCAAATCAGTTTAATTTTCCTACTAACACCACAATCACCATACACATTCATGGTTTTTTGTTGTTGTTGTTTAGTAAGATCTATTCATGTCACTTTCAACTTTAAAACATTTCGATGTCCTCCCATTGTTCTTAAAGTCCAAACTCCTTAGCACAGCCTTAGAAACCCTGGACACTCTAATTCCCACCTATTCTTCAGGTTCCTACTACAATACCTTTTTCTGGCCTTCTCCACCCACACTGCCCTTCTTTCAATCCCTGGTACTCTTGGGTGTCTCCTGGTGCTGTTTTCTCTGCCAGAAATATTCTTTCCACTATTTTTGGCTGGTTACTGGTACTCATACTTCAGAGATCATCTGTGTCGGCCTCTCGGAAGCCTAGTGTGACTTCCTTGACTAAGTTGAATCCTTACTTGCTATAATCTCTCACAGCACTATGTGCATCTCTCTCATAGCCCTTACACAAGTACAGCTTTACGTTTATTTGCGTAATTATTTGATCAGTTTGTTTCTTCCATGAGGGCACAAGACTATTTTTGCTCCGTTAGAGCCCCAGCTCCCAGAACAGTGCCTGGCACATAGATGCTCAATAAATTTCTGTTCATTCTGTTTTATTAATGCTTTGTCTAAATTTACCATAGATATGAAAATAATAACGATTTAAAAGAGAGAATTTAGTGGGTGCCTGGGTGGCTCAGTCAGTTAAGCATCCGACTTCGGCTCAGGTCATGATCTCATGGCTTGTGAGTTCAAGCCCCGCATCGGGCTCTGTGCTGACAGCTCGGAGCCTGGAGCCTGCTTTGGATTCTGTGTCTCCCTCCGTCTGCCCCTCCCCAACTCGCACTGTGTGTGTGTGTGTGTGTGTGTCTAAAATAAAAAAAACATTAGGGGCGCCTGGGTGGCTTAGTCGGTTAAGCCTCTGACTTTGGTTCAGGTCATGATGTCACGTTCATGGGTTTGAGCCCCGTGTGGGGCTCTGTGCTGACAGCTCAGAGCCTAGAGCCTGGAGCCTGCTTCGGATTCTGTGTGTGTGTCTCTCTCTGCCCCTCCGCCTCTCATGCTCTGTCTCTCTCTGTCTCAAAAATAAATAAAACATTAAAAATTTTTAAAAAAACATTAAAAAAATAAAAAAGAGGGAATTTAGAAAGTAGGATCATAAATAACTACTCAGAAATTATTTTTATTAGTTGTTAAATCTGATAATGGAGAGTTACATGAGATCAGAAGATATATGTCATAAAATGTTCACCAACAATAACATTTTTACTAGTGTATTTCAATGTCACTCTCTCTTTTGAGTTGTCACTATGAAATAATAATAAAAATAACAGATGGCATTCATTGAACAACTTACCATGTTTAGGCACTGTGTTATGTACTATACATGCATTATTTCATTCAATCCTTACAAACCCTTGAGATGGGTATTATTAAATCCATTTTACTCATGAGAAAACTAAGGCTTAGAGAAGTTAAGTTGGCTTGATTAAAGTCACACAACTACTAAGTGATCGAGACAATACAGCCAATAGTCAACCTACATCTGACTCCTGATTCCTTTTCTTAAGGAAAGGAATATCTGTATGCCAAGAGATACTAGATCATCATAGGCTTTGATGTTAGACCAGCTCTGAGTTTGAGAGCCAGCTCTAGCACACACCAGCCATTTGATCTTAGACAAGTTATATAACCACCTCACTTCCACCCTAAACCTCAGCAGAATTCTGTAATATAAAATGGAAATAATAGCACCCATCTTGCACAGTTGCTGTAAAAATTAGGTGTACTATAGATAAAGTGCCTGACACATAGTACATTCAATAAATGACTTTTTATTGTTGTTTTATTACAGAATGTCTATTTTTTCAAGTAGCTTGTATTTGGCAACATTATGTTTTAGATTGTTCAGAATAGTCATCTTCTATAATTCAAAACCAGTTACCAAAGATATATTTGTCAGAGTATGTGCCCTATTTTTTGGGTTTAGAAAATAGTATCGTTATATTCAAGTACCATTTAGCTGAGTACTAAGCCTATTAAAGATACCTAACATATCAACGTTAAATAACTGAATGATTATTGTATAGCAAATACATGAAGATTTCACAGGTAAGCAGAAAAAAATCTGCTTAAAATAGATCAGAAAGAATAAGCAGCTTTCACAAATGATCTCTGATTAAGTTCTGAAAATACAGTTCCAATTTAATTTTTATAATTTGATGCAATAATGAAAAAGCAACGTCACTGTCTTTACATTTAAGTCTATAGTTACTGATTAGTTAAAAAGTTATGATTTGCCATTCATACAAGCAAAATAATAAATGAGAAAATATAATGTTTGTAAAATGATGCATAATATTTAATCACGCTCATGTGAAAATAAAAAGAACTATTTAATTGAAAGAAATACATATGATTCAAATTGCTCACAAAAGTATTGAACATTAATTAAGCTATTTGGATAATGGTAAAATGCACAAGCGCCTTTCAACATAAAATAATTCTGTTTTTAATGCTATGCCAATTCTTTTTCCCAATTCTAAAACCTCAGGGAGGAATCCAAACTAAGTAGTAGAGTTTAAAAATAGAATCTGTGAGATCTGCAACTGAAATAGTATGCGGTTGGGGCGCCTGGGTGGCTCAGTCAGTTGAGCGTCTGACTTCAGCTCAGGTCATGATCTCACAGTTTGTGGGTTCCAGCCCCGCATCAGGGCTGTGCTGACAGCTAGCTCAGAGCCTGGAGCCTGCTTCAGATTCTGTGTCTCTTTCTCTCTCTGCCCCTCCCCTGTTCATGCTCTGTCTCTCTGTCTCTCAAAAATAAATAAATGTAAAAAAAAAAAAGATTTCAAGTAGTATGTGGTTTATACACTGTGTATACCTTAAAAATTATCATTTTTATATTTATATTTTATATCTGTTTATATTCAGCAGCAGTATTGATTTAGAGCCTATACTTAGCACTAATGTAAAGTGTCAATAGTTTTCTTGCTTTATTCTGATTTGTTCATTAGGGACAAATTTCACACACAAAACTTAAATTCTATAGGAAATCCATTTTGAATGTTTAACACTTCCAAAAGTTCTATCCATCTTGATTTAATGTTTATATGAATTGACATTTCACCCACTTTTACCTTTTAATGCTGTATTTATACCTGTATAATTTTATAAATGGTAATACTGTAGAAAACCACAAGATTATGACTTTAAATATAATTATTGTTTACTTTTTCATACTTATAATGTAATGAATAATCATTAAGTTCTGTGACATTCTTATAAAGTATGAAATTTTATTCCTATCTTATAAATGATTAATATAGGAATGCATATAAGATATGGCAGTAGCAACAAAGCTAGGAAAAAGCTGAGTTTCTGATATGTGATTTTAGAATTAGTCTCCTAATTCTTAACTCTGGATGTTAAAAAAAATAAAATTCCCACCTGGGAGATACAATTAAGCAATAGCCCCCTAAATAAAGAACTATTTTATATTTAAATGATATATTGTTTCCAAATGTACAGTACCTATGAATTAATTTGTTTAGGAAAAAGACCACACCTGTAGATAAGTTAATTAATCTGCTGCCCAGGTGGGATTTGAAAGCCACAGGGAGAGGACTTTCCCAAACCTCTTCCCCAAATTCCCAAGACAGCTGTCAGCCATTAATATGTTAGTTTAAATTAGTTTATCAGTTACCAACCTGTGTAAGACTTGTAGGAAATAGGAGCTGGGCGCAGAAAGGAAAAGAAAGGACAACTGCCAGGCTAGTAAATCTGCAGTGGAGACTGTAGGCAGTTTGGGGAGCAGCAGTAGGACATGAGTCCCTGGAATAATGGAGAATGCAGAAAGATGCCACAGAAAAGGAGATAAAGGATTCATGGAGGGAAACTTCACGTATTTCACAATTTTTCAAATAATCAAAGGTATTTAATTTATATAGTAGATCCCAAGCCGTATTCAAACAAAATAGTCTGATCTTAAATACAAAATAAAGAGAACAAAAGTTCTAAAGGGCTAAGAAGTACTTAAGAAATTACCTTTTTTTTGGTGTTGAAAAGTTACAGGCTGAATTTCATACTGCTGTGAATGTATTCTATTTATTCTACTGGTTTTCTCCTCCTAGCAGTTAAAAACCAGTAACCTACAGGAAAACAGTAGTATAATCCCAACATTCTATTAAAGTTGACCATAATCAGTAGCTGACCCGATACTGAAATGGTAAGGTCATCTGTTGTAATATATAGTGAAGTAAAGACATGTGTGTGTGTTTAATCTCTTTTATTGGAAATATGAGATTACAAAACATTTAAATTACTGGAGAAAAACATTAAAATTTCTTAATGTTTATTTATTTTTGAGAGTCAGAGCATGAGTGGGGGAAAGGCAGAGAAAGAGGGAGATACAGAATCCAAAGCAGGCTCCAGTCTCTGAGCTGTCAGCACAGAGCCCGACGTGGGACTTGAACTCACCAGCCGTGAGATCACGACTGGCGCCAAAGTCTGACACTTAAGCAACTGAGCCACCCAGGCACCCTGGGAAAAACATCTTTTTATTCTCCTTTCTCAGTTATTCTCTGTGTACAATTCTAATACATGGACTACTATCAGGTGTTGAGTTCAATATCTGAAAATGTAGTATAAGGTAAAGTATTTGGTGGGGAGCCTGGGTGGCTCAGTTGGTTAAGCGTCTGACTTCGGCTCAGGTCATGATCTCACAGTCCGTGGGTTCGAGCCCCGCGTTGGGCTCTGTGCTGACAGCTCAGAGCCTGAAGCCTGCTTCAGATTCTGTATCTCTCTCTCTCTCTGCCCCTCCCCTGCTCTCTGTCTCTCTCAAAATAAAAAAAAATAATAAAAGACCTAAGGTAAAGTATTTGGGAAGGGTGTATGTCCATGTTTCTGCCTGTTTCAGATAGGTGCAGGGATGTCAAGGACAGAAAAGAAAGCAAACACTCAATTGGGCCCTATTGGCACCGCTGAGTCCATGGACTTCTCAAAGAGTAGGGCAGAGGAGCTAGAAAAGGACCATTCCCATTTTTGTTTTTGTTTAGTTTTGTTTTCATTTTCATATGTCGCTGAAGGAAAGCAGTGTTTTATTAAAAAACAAAAGCAAAAGCAAACTAAAACACAACCCATCACCACAGACACATAATAGGGATGGAATTAAGAAGAGATGAAATTGCTTAGTCAGTGGCTTCCAAGAATCCTCTCAAATCTGAGTCTTCAATATCCCACTGACAACTTGAAGGAAGGCAGGAAGACAAGCTTTACCCAATAGTGTAGAGAGAACAGCAGCAGAAAAGAGAGCAGTTTGTATTGTGGTTCCTCACTTATGCCTTGAGGTCAGGCAGGCTTGTGTTTGAATCCTACCACTGGCACTTAACAGCTGCAACTAAACAAGGTGTGTCTATTTCCTGATCCTGTGCCTATTTCCTGATGTGTAAATGGAGTTAATAATAGTGTCTAACTCAGAGGCTTTTTGTGAAGATCAAATAAAATGGGTGCCTCGCATAAATTGGCTAAACAGTCATCATCATTTACCCTTCTCTACTACTATTCTGAAGTTGGAAAGGACAGATTTTGAGGCAGACCATAACATATGTTAGAAGTGACTTGTTGATAAATATTTGTTGAGCCAAATCTGCCTTAGAACTCTGACTGGATGCCCAAAATAAAAATACCAAACATTTTAAATCTCTATCTTGGAAAAAAAAATTTTCTATCTTGATATAATTTTAAAAATCTTTCGCCCGTATATTTTCTTTAGAAGTCTGTGGGAGGAAATACTTCAAAAAAGAAATAGGCCTACTGCTTGAGAGAAGTAGTATGGTTGTAACAGCTGAAAAAAAAGAGAGTTGAGCTACTTGATTATTGCATAGATCTCCATCTTCTAAGCAATAAGAAATATTTTTGAGCTGAAAAAAAAAAATCAAGATACTACTTGGAAACTGGTCTCCAGTCCCTCTAAGATAAAACCGTTAACCTTATTCATACCCCATGACAAGCTTTAGAACCTGAAAATCTGTAACATCAGTATTCAAAATTCAGAACTTTTAAGACCAGCTACTTTCACATACAGAATTTCATCTACCGCATCTCATCTACTTCATTTACACAAGGATGTGTATTGGCTGGGGACATACATATTATCATCTCCAGAATGAGAGTAAACCCCTTGATTATTCAACTTTGTCCAAGTTCAGCTCATCATGGTCCTCATTCATGATGCTAGATGAGCAAAACTAACAGGCGGAGAAGCAGCCTACAGTATGTGAAGAAATAATAAATACTATTCTCATATTCTTACTTCTACAGAGTTCAAGACTCTGGGATTCCTGAGAATTATTTCCTTAGATGCTGAAAGAATTTGCCCATTGATTTCAGAGTCAGTGTTAGTAATCTCCAAGAAATAATATAAAGAGGGGGGGAGTGGGGGAGCAGGTTTCTAGAAACTGTAGACTGAGAACTTTACAAATGTTCAATAGTACATAGTCCAATAATTACACAGTGTAAAGCTTGACTCTGGTAGCCTGCAGCATTCTGTAGCAGTTTATTACACATTGGCTTATGAGCATTAATGGAAGTACACAGTGATCGTTATAAGCTACCATGTGTTCTCTCAGAATGTCATTCAAAATGAATCCCCTTTTCCTCTTTTGCTAAAGTTCCTGGGATGGTATATCAGGGGAATGCTACACCTTGTTTTTACTAAACACCACAGCACAGTGATCACACACAGTAAGATGAGTTGGCTACTGTGATAGCTATTTATGAGTACAGAATTTTAACTACAAAAAACCAAAATCTCTTAAGTGAAAGCTGGAACTAGCAGGCAGGGATGAAATTAAATCAGCCTTCTGAACTGGAATATTTAAGGTAGGACAGTAACACAGGCCGGAACCAATTTATGGTTTCATATTAGACTAAGCAGACAAGCCAGAAGCTTTCACTGTTCATCACAACAAAAAGACGAAGACGTGGTTATCAGCAAGCAAGAGTCATTTATCAAGGAAACCAAAGAAATGGTGGGAGAAAAAGCCCAGCCAGGCCGGTGCAACAGCCAAAAAATTCTGAGGATGCAAGTTGCATAGATAATGCTTTTGGATCATGGTTGTTTTCTAATGCCGACACCCCATCAGATGATGAAGGCATCCTTCTTGGTTTTTGAGTAACCAGGACCCTAACAATGTCAAGTGGTAATTCTAGAGCACTGTTTCTCAACCCTGGCTGCAATTAAGGTTTTTAAAAATACAGTGCTAAGGGTCCCAACCCCAGACCAATTAAATCAATCTCCAGGGGTGCATCCCAGTGCTCGGTATTTTTCTAAAAGCTCCCCCAGATGAATTTATTGTGCAGTGACGTTTGTGTATTACTATCCTAGAGGGAAATCTCTATGGTATACTGCTCTCGAACTTTTAACATGCACACAAATCACTTGGGGAAGGATCTTGTTAAAATGCAGATTTTGAATTAGTAAGTCTGGGTTCGGGCCTCAGATTCAAAATTTATAACAAGCTCTCAAGTAGTATTGGTGGGGTTGGTTCATAGATCATACTTAAAGCAATAAGGCTCTCGGACAATGCTACAGTTCTCTAGTTCCAGCCCTCTTCTGTTGAAGATTTTATATTGGATTAAGACCTACAGGCATGGTTATTAAATATGATAATTAAAGAGAGAGCAAACAGTTCACCTCGGAATTAAGATTTCAAAATATTTTCACAGGCTGGTGGGGCAACTGGGAGCTGAGTTGATTAAGCGTTCAGCTCTTGGTTTGGGCTCAAGTCATGATCTCATGGTTTGTGAGTTTGAGCCCTGAGCGGTGCTCCGTGCTAACAGTGCATAGCCTGCTTGGAATTCTCTCTCCCCCCCTCCCTCTCTCTCCCTCAGAATAAATAAATAAACTTAAATAAAGAACTTCTGTAAAAAAATATTTTCACAAGCTGAAATAAGCAAGATGAAATTATTCCTTAACGGACCATTTAAAATCTGTCATCTAAAAAAAAATAATAATAATAAAAAAATAAAGTCTGTCACCTAAGCTAATTCTGAAAAAAAGGAGGAGATATTAAAATATATTAGAAAGCAGTAATAATTTCACAGTGTGGAAATGGCTTATGAACAGACTGATTAATTAAATTAAATAGGAAGCAGAGAAATGCATCTTAAAATAGGAGAATTTGGATCTGACAAAAGTGGCTATTTAAATTAGGAGAGGATTACTCAGGTATATGTAATCAAAATGAAACAAAAAAAAACAGCCATCCAGAAAAAAAAATTAAGATCCATATTTCACACACCCTGAAGACAAGTTTCACATGGTTCAAGGTTTAAATGTAAAAAAACAAATGCTTGAAACTGTGAGACAAAACCATGGAAGTTTTTTTTTCCTGCTAATGTCTGGATGGGGAAAGCCTTTCTTAACATGATACAAAGCCAAAAAGACATAAAAAACTAATACATTAACCAGAAAGAAAAAAAAAAAACTTGCATGGTAAAAACTTTCAGATGGAAAGTCAAAAGACTAAGAATAAGCTGAGGAAAAATATTTGTCACTCATAGCATATATAAACAATTAGCTTTTCTAGTATTAAAGAGTTGCTACAAAAGAATAATAATAATATTCTTATTATTCATCAAGAAAGGTGAACAAAGTGTATGACGAAACTGTTCACAGAAAATGACACAAATATGTCTCACAATTCCTCTAGCAATGTGCTTATTCAACTAAGACATACTCCTACCCAATTACTTATCTTTGGATATGCTTTGTATTATCTCTAAAGCAGGCAAATTCCCAAGATGCCTGGTAATTGAACAGACAGAAAAAGGGCATTTTCAAAAGGAGGGAGTGATCAATCAGTAAGAGTCATATATTGCTAGAGGTCAACTATGAAAAGCGCCCACTGGACCCATACATCTATGGTCAATTGATTTCAACAAGGATGACAGGAAAATTCAATGGTGAAACAATAGTCTTTTTCAACAAATGATGTTGCAACATCTGAATACCCACATGCATAATAATGAAGTTGGACCCCTACATCACACTATATATAAAAATTTACCCAAAATGGATTAAAGACCTCAATGTAGGAGCTAAAACTATAAAAGTCTTAATTTTTTAAAAGTTTATTTAGGAGAGAGAGAGAGAGAGCAGGGGAGAGGCAGAGAGATAGAGGGAAAGAGAGAGAATCCCAAGCAGGCTCTGCACTGTCAGTGCAGAGCCCAATGCTGGGCTTGAACTCACAAACCATGAGATCATGACCTGAGCTGAAATTGGATGCTTAACCTATTGAGCCATCCAGGCTCCCCAACTATAAAAGTCTTATAACAAACGATAGGTATAAATCTTCATGACATTGGCTTAGGCAATGGTTTCTAAGATATGGCACCTAAAACACAAGCAACCAAAAGAAAAATAAATAAATTGGACTTCATTAAAATTAAAAGCTTTTGTGTGCCAAAGGACATTATCAAAATAGTGAAAAAACAGCCCACAGAATGAGAGAAAATATTTGGAAATCATGCATCTGATAGTGGTCTATTATTATCTAGAATATAGTAAGAACTCTCACAACTCAGTAATAAAAAGATAACCCAATTTGAAAATGGGCAAAGGATTTGAATAGACATTTCTCCAAAGATATACACATGGCCAATAAGCATATAAAAAGATGCTCAACATTTTTAGTCATAAGGGAAATGTGAGTCAAAACTCCAATGAGATGCCACTTCATACCCATTAGGAAGGCTAGAATTAAAAAAATCAGATAATAACAAGCGTTGGTAAAATTGGAGCCCTCATGTATTGCTGGTGGGAATGTAAAATAGTGCACCTGCTTTAGAAAACAGTTTCCTCAAAAGGTTAAATAGTTATCATATGACCCAGTAATTCCACTCCCGTATGTACTCAAGAGAATTGAATTTACTCAAGAGAATTACACAAAAACTTGTACACAAATGTTCACAGAAACATTATTCTTAATAGCCAAAAGTGGAAACAGCACAAATGTCCATAAACTGATGAGTCGATAAACAAAATGATACATCTATTCTGTGGCATACTACAGAATGTTATTCATCAACAAAAAGGAATGAAGTAGTGATACATGCTTCAACATGGATGAACTTTGAAAACATTATGATAAATGAAAGAAGCCAGTCATAAAAGATCACATCTTGTCTGATTCCATTCATAGTAAATGTCCAGAATGGGCAAATCCATAGATAGAAAATAGATGAGTGGTTGCCAGAGGCAGCAGGAAAGAGGAAATAGAAAGTGATTATTAATGGCTATGGGGTTTTTTTTAGGATAATAAAAATATTCTGGAATTAGATAGGGGTAATGGTCACAGAACCTTGTGAGTATACTAAAAATCACTGAATTATATTCTTTAAAATTGTGGTTTTTTCTGTTATATTTCTTTTAAAAAGCATTTATTGGATTTTTAAGACTAGAATATCACTGATGTCCTTTGCAAGAAGAGTAGTTTTAGAAAGGTTGGTGATCAAAAACAGAGTGTAGTGGACCAAAGAATGAGTGGGAAGGGAAGAAGTGTAGTTAGTGAGTATATACAACTTCTTTCAAGATTAGGTGAGAAGAGGGTAAGAAGGGCAAGAGTTGAGAGAGATGAAAAGTCAAAGACCATTTTGGGGTTTGGTTTTGGTATTTATGACGGGAGAAGCTTAACTAGGTTAAAATGATAACGGAAAGATCTAGTTGAGAAGAAGTGGCTGAATATATTGGTACGGAGGATGATAAATAGAATAATTACAGGAGCCAAAAAGGGTTCGATGAGTTCTAGAACATAGACAGCCACTAAACAGGAGGAAAGATACTGGCTGGAGGAAGTGAAATTATGTATATTGAAGTAGTTGACGTTGAGGAAGTTAGGTCTATTGTCAACAGAGAGGCTGGAGTTGTGGACCATGAAGAAGGAAGGAAAATAACAGTTACTAAAGATGAGGAAGCGTGAGAGAGATGAAAAGACTGGAGACTATGGTCATAGATAGGAGTATCTAAACCTTTTATTTTAGAAAAGCATTTCCAAATGATGACAGGATATGGACATAGCAGTCACTGACATGAACTCAGGGGAACTGAGAGGCTGAAGTATGGACAAATGGTCTCTATGCCTACTGAAGTTATTCCTGAAAACACAGGTCTATAAACATTATTTATCTATTTCTCAAGATGTCCCCAGAAATGGCCACAACACCTCTACCTTTTTACTCTTTAATCTATCTGAGCCACACATCTGTGCTCTCATTCTTCTTTTGCATTTTATAAAAAGAAAACTATAATCTGCAATATTTTTGCAGCTCTCATATATATTTTTCTGAAAACATACAAAATTATTTGCTAATTGTATGTAGATGTGCATGGATACAGGCCCTGAATCTAACAAACTTATATAGGAAGAGCACATCATTTTTTTCCTGGTCTTAGAACCATGTAAGATTTAATTTAAACATCCACACTTGATGAAATGATCATAGTAGCATGAACAGAAGAGTACAGTGATTAAGAGTAGTGACACTGGAGTCACGCAGCAGGGTTTGAATCCCAGGTCTGTGTAGCTTTATATAAATTATGTAATCTATCTGGAACGTAATTTCCTCAAGTGTAAATATTTACCATTAATTTAGCATAAAATAAGATAGAAAAAAAGTATAATTTGAGGCTGATACTAGTACCAGAAATCTTAGTCATAAGCACAAACTAATACTGTTGGCAAAATCAGTAACTCAGTCTCTAGGTCCTGATGATTTAGGATGGACGTTTAGGGCATTTGATCTGGTCAATTGTCTCTCTAATGTATCATTGGTGTTCTTCTTAAATTCCAGAAAAATCCCTAGGACAGAATCATTCTAGTGACACCAAACAACCCCATTTGGTCCTATTACTGATTATGCTTTTGCTAACTGGAATTCCTGGGTAGCACACACTTTCTAAAACTGATCAGAATTCCTTGGAGAATCTATAGTGCTTCTGACCTTTTGAGTATAAGGTACCTCCATTTCCACTCCTTTGAGTTAGGTCCCTCATACCTATTCTAATCTTACTCTAACCCCCTGGAGCAACCCAGGATTCCGAAAAGCTGGTGGCTTCTCATTAGTTTCGTGAAACTGTGGGGTCAGCTACTGGTGTCAGCTACTTTCCACGAAAGTCTGAGTGGGCTAAGCCCCAGGAAACTATTCTTGTAATTAAAAGTCCTTGGTTATTTTATTTTCATATATATATGTGTGTGTGTACACACACACACACACACACACACACACATACCTATGTCTTTCTTCCCCTCGCCACTGTGGTTTATTTTTGTTTAAAATAATCTTTACAATAAAAATTACCATGACTGGGGCACCTAGGTGGCTCAGATGGTTGAGCATCGACTTTAAAAAAAAAAACATTTTTTAAATGTTTACTTATTTTTGAGAGAGAGACAGAGACAGAGGGCAAGTGGGGGAGGGGCAGAGGAAGAGAGGGAGACACAGAATCAGAAGCAGGCTCCAGGCTCAGGGCTGTCAGCACAGAGCTGAATGTGGGGCTTGAACCCATGAGCCTTGAGATCATGAGCTGAGCCAAAGCCAGATGCTTAACCCACTGTGCCACCAGGCACCCTGAGCATCCAACTCTTGATTTTAGCTCAGGTCATGATCTCATGGTGTGTGAGTTCAAGCCCTGCATCCGGCTTTGCACGGATAGTGTGGAGCCTGATTGGGATTCTCTTTTTCTCCCTCTCTCTCTCTGCCCCTCCCCCCTCAATAAAATTTTAAAACATTAAAAAAATTACCATGACTTATAAATGACTAATACTTTCCAAAACCAATGATAGTAATGATATATTTTAATCACATAAAGGGCACTAGTTTTAATATGTCTGTACCACTTTGTTTAGTGCTTACTAAACAAATTTCCTTTCTCTAAGCATGATGAAAGTTGTGTGTGGAATTATTTTTCAGGGTCAACATTCTACAGTAAACCTCAATATAGGCCAATACTCACCAGGAACAAATAATCTACTTTGCTGAGTCTGCAAACATTGAAAGCTAAACCTCAAGGAGGAAGTGATGGTTAGAGTATCCATAAACAATGTGGTCCTAGGCGCCTCTAACCCTGGGAGGAATTAAGTGGCTAAGAAGCATGGCCAGCAGAGCCTCAGTCACTCATTTCTTCTTCCTTCAACCAATCTCCAGGTTGGAGGGTGAACTAACTTATCTGCAGCATCACTAGCAATTTCTTTTCCATCTCTCCTTGCAATAACTGAAGCACAATATATGGAAGAAAGGAAGCAAAGAGGCTGTGACACTTCTGACAAGTCAGAAGAAGAATCATATCTAATGTAGACAAAATACCTATTGTCTACAGATTTACATACACATACATACACACAATTTCTTAACTAAATTCACATTTGGATCTGGCGTTCCCATGGTGTGGTGGCTTATTGGTTCACTCTGTAGCAAAAACATGGAGGTCACAAAGGCTTTGAAAATAAAGTTAAGGACTCATGTTTCCTATGTTTAAAAATACTTTGGGGGGTCACTTGGGTGGCTCAGTTGGTTAAGCGTTGACTTCAGCTCAGGTCATGATCTCATGGTTTGTGAGATCGAGCCCCACATTGGGCTCTATGCTGACAGTGCAGAGCCTGCCTGGGTTTCTCTCACTCCCCCTCACTGCCCCTCCCCCACTTGCTCTCATTCTCTCTCGCTCTCTCTCTCAAAATAAACTTAAAAAAATTTTGTTTACTGTGATAAAATATACATAATATAAAATTTACCAATTTGACCATTTTTAAGTATACAGTTCAATAGTATTAAGTAATGTTGTGCAACTATCACCACTATCCATTTCCAGAAACTCTTCATTATCCCAAACAAAAACTCTGTCCCCATTAAACAGTAACTCCTCATTCCTTCCTCCCCCCAGCTCCTGGTAAACTATTCTACTTTCTGTCCCTATGTATTTACTTATTCTAGGTACCTCATGTAAGTGGGATCATATAATACTTGTCCTTTTGTGTCTGGTTTATTTTACTTAGCATGATGCTTTCAAGGTTCATTCATGTTGTACCTTGTATCAGAATTTCATTCCTTTTCGAGACTGAATAATACTCCATGGCATGGATATACCACATTTTGTTATTCATTTGTTGATGGACATTTGGGTTGTTTCCACCTTTTGGCTGTTGTGACTAGCTTTGCTATGAAAACTGTATACAAGTATCTGAGTTCCTGCTTTCAATTTTTTTTAGATATATACTCAGGGGGGAATTGCTGTGTCATATGACAGTTCTCTTTCTTGCTTTCTTTGTTTCTTTCTTTCTTTCTTTCTTTCTTTTGGAACCACCATAGTGTTTTCTAGTACACACCATTTTATATTTGCACCAGCCATGCAGGAGGATTCCAATTTCTCCATGTCATTACCAACACTTTTTATTACCTTTTTAATTTTTTATCATAGCCATCCTGATGAGTGTGATGTAGTATATCTCTCTTTTTTTTTTTAAGTTTATTTATTTATTTTGAGAGAGGCAGAGAAAGGACGAGCAGGGGAGGGGCAGAGAGAGGAGAGAGAGAATCTCAAGCAGGCTCAATCCCACAAACCATGAGATCATGACCTGAGCTGAAATCAAGAGTCAGACGCTCAACTGACTGAGCCATCCAGGCGCCCTGTGAAGTAGTATCTCATAGCGGTTTTGGTTTGCATTTTTCTAATGACAGTGATGTTGAACATCTTTTCATGTGCTATTGACCATTGTATATCTTCTTTAAAGAAATGTCTATTCAAGTCCTTTGCCCACTTTTTTAATTGGGTTGGGTTTTTTCATTACTGAGTTGTAGGAGTTCTCTATATATTCTGGATATTAATCCCTTATCAGATATATGATTTGCAAATATTTTCTGTCTTTTCCCTCTCTTGATAGTGTCCTTTGATGTGCATTAGGTTTTAGTTTTTATAAAGTACAATGTATTTTTTTCCTTTGTTGTTTGTGCTTTTGGTGTCATATTCGAGACATCTCTAAATCCAAAGTCATAAAGGATTTCCTCTATGTTTTCTTCTAAGAGTTTTATATTTTTGCTCTTATATTTAGGGCTTTGATCCATTTTGAGTTAATTTTCATATATGCTGTAAGTTAAAACCCCAACTTCATTTTTTTGCGGGTGGATATTCCTATGCCTTTTGGTTATATTTATTTTTCTCATTTATAAACTTAAGATTGTAATAGTCACATCCTATATTTGTCTTAAAAATTATTACATAGGGGTGCCTGGGTGGCTCAGTTGGTTAAGTGTTGGACTTCCTCTCAGGTCATGATCTCATGGTCTGTGAGTTTGAGCCTCATGTCCGTCTCTGTGCTGACAGCTCTGAGCCTTGAGCCTACTTCAGATCCTGTGTCTTCCTCTCTCTCTCTCCCCTTCCCTGCTCTCTCTCTCTCTCAAAAATAAACGAACATTAAATTTTTTAAAAATTACTATATATTATATTGTTAAGATAACTACACTGTGGACAATTTAAAAAGTAGATTTAATGCAATAAGACATTTTAATGTTGACTTTTTTTCATAGGCTGAGTATACTCTACACCGCAGTGTTTTAGGAGTATATAAAGAAAAACCTCAGTGTGGGAAAGAGAACTGGACTTGGGTCTGAATTAAAAAAAAACTTTTAAAAAAGAGTGTCTTACCAAAAGGAGCCAGCTCTAAAGACGAGCGCTGTGCTTCAGCAGTGAGTTCGGGTACAACTCGTGCCAAGACCACTGCCCGGGGTTATACCATTAAGGAGTTTTATAATTAGAAACGGAGTCTACAGAGGCTTCTAAAGCTCTTACGGAATAAAGGCATTCCTTGGGAGTTCAGAGCAGATCATTTTTGTTTTCTGCCCAGTGTTAACCCTAGGACCCTGGCTACAAACCCGGGGTAGGTGTCCACCCTCCCGCTGAGCTATGCTCACCCCTCTGGCCTGGATCCACATCTTCGCAACCTCGCCTTCTGCCCTGGTGGCCGCCTGCTCCTCCTGAGCCAAGCGGAGCGGAGCCAGGAGCCTCTCAGCACAAGCACAAGCCGCGCAGCTCTGAGGCCCGCGCTCCGCCCACAGCAACCCGGCTCTCGCAGTGCGTGCCCTCCTGGTTGTACCCCTGCCCTGAGGGGTGGCCGCCAGCCTGAAGAGACCTTCAGATCTCTTCAAATCACCGTGTGTATTCCAGGACAGGATTTCTGAGGAAAATATTTTGAATGGCTCTCACCAAAAGCAAAACAAAACACTTTTGAGAAGACAGAGGTCTAAGCGGGTCTTTCCCTGCCGCCAGAGCTTCCCAATGGGGCGACTTGCCGGGCGAGCAAGGAGGCTGGGTCCCCGCAGGGGTGGAGGCGAGGGGGAAGCAGAAGGGACCTGAAACATTTACAGACCCAGCCTCTAGTGAGGTTATGAATGGAGCCCAGGTCAGAAGGTTGTGACGTAATGAGACAATTAACTCCCGGTCACCTACCCAATACTGCTTTTGATTAAATGGGATCTTTCCAAAGCAGACGCTCAGGCTACCTTGGTAAATACGTTACACGCGGGGTAGATATCGTAAGTTATAAACTTAAGTGAGAAGTGGGCTGATAGTAACAAAATTAAAAAGTGGAAAATAACTTCAAGATGATTATGCCTAAAGGTCTCCTTATAGACTGGCTAAAATTACTTAAAACATATTCCCTTCTTGAAGATTTCCTGAGGATGGAGATTCTAAGAGCCTATTTAGATAGTTCTTATATACATTTAAATGGAGCCCATGTATTAGTGAGGCAGTGGATATAATGGGAAAAGTCCAGGACTTGGAATCAGGGCAAGTGAAATTGAATCCCTGGTTCTACCTCTTTTTAAATTGTGAATCTCACCTGGAGCAAGTTACCTAAATTTCCCCACCCTTAATTTCCTCATCTTTAAAATAGGAATAATAATAGCATCAATGTTATAATACTGTTACAAGAAATAAATGAGGCAGAGTGTATGAAAAGTATATTGTATAGTGCTACACAAATGTTAATCTTTCAATAAATTTGTGTTTTTTAAACTACTTGCACAAAAGGTCATCCCTTCTATGGCCATTTATTTCTATGTTTTAACTTTATAGTCAATATTAACATCTTTCCTTTTCTCTACATCATTATATTGGCCACTGGACACCACTTTAAAATGGCTATTTGTGGTCATGTTATAGATTTAATTTTGGTAAGGCCAGTCTTATAAAAATGTATTATTTTCTGTGAGCCAAAATTACATTTATAATTCAGATGCCACCAAGTGGATGGTGGTGCCTGGTTTATGGTTGCATGGGCTTATTGTTTAGTCTATTCTCTGATTTGGATAAGAGAATATAGAGTAGTCTATAAGTTTTTCTACCATATCTATTTATTAAGAATAATAGTCTTAACACAGATATTTCTCCAAACAAGACATCCAGATGGCCAACTGGCGAATGAAAAGATGCTCAGCGTCACTCATCATCAAGGAAATGCAAAACAAAACCACAATGAGATATCACCTTACACCTGTCAGAATGGCTAAAATAAAAAATATAAGAAACAACAAGTGTTGGCAAGGATGTGGAGAAAAAGGAATCCTCTTGCACTGTTGATGGGAATGCAAACTGGTGCAGCCACTGTGGAAGACGGTATGGAGGTTCCTCAAAAAGGTAAAAATAGAACTACCCTATGATCCAGTAACCGCACTACTGGGTATTCACTCCCAAAATACAAAAACACTAATCCAAAGGGATATATGCACCCCTATGTTTATTGCAGCATTATTTACAATAGCCATATTATGGAAGCAGTCCAAGTGTCCATCAACAGATGAATGGATAACGATGTGGTATATATATACAATGGAATATTATTCAGCCATAGAAAAGAATGAAATCTTGCCATTTGCAACAACATGGATGGAGTAATAACGCTAAGCAAAATAAGTCAGAGAGACAAATACCATATGATTTCACTCATATGTGAAATTTAAGAAACAAATGAGCAAAGGAAAAAAAAGAGAGGGAGAGAGACAAACCAAAAAGCAGAATCTTAACTATAGAGAACAAATTGATGGTTACCAGAGGGGAGGTGAGTGGGGACAATAAAGGGGCCAAGAGTACACTTATCATGATGAGCACTGAGTAATGTATTACTCAATTCAACGTGAATTGTTGAATCACTATGTTGTACACCTGAAACTAATATAACACTGTACGTTAACTGCACTGGAATTAAAATTAAAAACTTAATAAAAAGGGGACACCTGGGTGGCTCAGTAGGTTAAGCCTGCTGACAGCTCAGAGCTTGGAGCCTGCTTCGTATTCTGTTTCCCTCTCTTTCTGCCCCTCCTCCACTCGCACTCGCGTGCAATCTCTCTCTCTCTCTCTCTCTCTCTCTCTCTCAAAAATAAATAAACATTAAAAAAAATTTTAAACAATAAAAAAAAAATAGGGGCATTCACTTTCAAATGCCTCCTCTCTGTAAAGAGAGCTTTCATACTATTCTTACTTTCTGATCTTATACTCCAGTAAACTTTTGCTTGCTGCTCTTTTGAAAAAAAAAAAAAAAAGAATAACAGTCTTCAAGTATGACCTCTTCAATTACTTATGAGGTGTGTTGGACATCATATTCAATAAGATTTAGAGAAGCATAAGCACTCATACACAAATCCCTCCCTCAGTCAATTTCAACTCTTTTTAATAACACCTTGCCAAAACCATCAAAGGTTCTTTTGGAGCTAAAGAGCTGGAATGTTGCACCTATTAGGAAGGGTGAAAGGTGAAGGCAGTAGAGGGCTGCCAGAATGGTGCATTCCTGAAAGCCCTGAAGAACAGGTGGGTCTAGTTGCCCGTGTGGAGCAGGTAGGGTAGGGAACCAGAAAGGAGTTGCGGTGTGTTTCGAATTACTCATTGGGATGTCAGGGAGAATGTTAACATCAAGTCAGGACCAAAATGACCCAGGAATTAGGAAACCAAAAAAGACGTCTCACCAGTGAAGGAATTAGGGACTAAGCTGAGTCAGGCTGCCATGCGGAAAAGCCAGTGTATCCTTGGATAAATATTGTATGCAAACGAATCCCACTTGGAAACCATCTTCCTTTGGGTTGATGGTCAAGAGTGTCCATGGTTATCTTCTTTAAAAAAAAAAATCTGATATTTATTGAGCATTTGCTATGTGCCATCACTATGCTAAGCACTTTGCTTGTATTATCTTTTTTAATTTGTATAACAACTCTAAGGAGTAGGTAATCTATCCGCATTTTATAGAAGAAAAAACTGAGGTGAAGTTAACCAGTGTGTCCAAAGTTACTCGTCCAATATTGAGTATAGCTCAACTGTTAGAGCTGTGACTCCAATCCACGCAGCCTGAATCCAGAGCCTGCACTACGCATTATAGTCCATGGCTCTTTGCCATTTGAACCCATGTTGATCATTTTGTCATTTCACTGGGCTCAGCCTAGTCTTGAGAGAGATGGCTGATGACATGCAGATCAGGTCCAGATATTATGTAGTCTAATTTTTCTTGTTGAGAACATAACATTTAAGAAAAAACTTAAAGAAGTATAATTTAAGGAAAAACATCCTTATCTCCCTTTAGGTTAAAAAGCCTCTTGACACAAAAGCTGCACAAAAGCTCTTGATATTTTGTCATCAGACTTCTTCGTGGCTGATTTTTCTCAATTATGTATTTCATTTATAGAAGAGAAGTTGGTCTTATTTTTCCTCCTTCAAGGAAAGATCATATTTACCTCTCTGCATTCTAAACTCTCAATCCCTGCATTGTTTCCTCCCTGGGGGCATATTGGATTTAAAGGGATTTCAGGATGTCCAAATGAATATGTCAGCTAATGAGATATATGTAATTAGAACTCAAGATAAATTAGGGCTAGAAATATGAATTTGCCTATTATTAATAAAGAGGTTATAGTTGAAATTATGGGAAATACTTAAAATCTCCATGAAAAAGTAATCAAAAAATGAAAGAAGAGATCTCAGTCCAGGTGGAAAAGACTATATAGGCCATTCTAGTCCAATCCTTTACAAAAGTCTCAACTCCCCAGAATAAAATCATCCTACTTTACTACTATACTTGTGATAATGGAAATTTATGGACCCCCCTACATTGGTTTCCTCTTATCACTGAAACAAATTACCACAAATTTAGTGGCTTAATAACACAAAAATATAATCTTACAGTCCTGGAGGTTGAACATCCAAAATGAGTTTCACTAGGCCCAATTCAAGGTGCTGACAGGACTGAATTCCTTCCAGAGACTCTAAGTTAGCATCTGTTTCCTTGTCTTTCTGGGTTCTAGAAGCTGCCTGCATTCCTTGGCTTCTGGCCCCGCCCTCCATCTTCAAATGCAGAAATATAACATTTTCATTTCTCCCTTTCACCCTGGCCCTCTGCTTCCATCATCACTGCTCCTTCTCTGATTCTCTTCCCTCTTCCCTCTTTTATTTTATTTTTTTAATTTTTATAGACTTTCTCTTTTTTCATGTTTATTTATTTATTTTGAGAGAGAGAGAGAGAACATGTGCACGTGCATGCAAATGGGGAGAGGCACAGAGGGAGAGAGAATCCTAAGCAGGCTCTGCACTGTCAGCACAGAGCCCAATGCAGGGTTTGATCCCATGAACCATGAGATCATGACCTTAGCCGAAATCAAGAGTTGGATGCTTAAACGACTGAGCCACCCAGGTGCCCCCCCTTCTATCTTTTAAATACCACTGTTATTACATAAGGGCCCATCTCCTTAAGTTAAGATTTTTAAATTAATCACATCTACAAAGTAGATGGCCTTTTGGCATGTACAGTAACATATTCAAGGGTTCCAGGGATGGAGCTGTAGATACCATTAGTCTGTCTACCACACCCTCCCAAAGTAACCTACAACTCTAATGGCTAGAAAGTTCTTATACTGAGCTAAGCTTTGTCTACATGTAGTTTCTATATATTAATCCTGGCTTCATTCTTTAAAGTCACAAATACTAAGTTTAATAACTGCCACATAACTCTCCTTCTGATATCTGAAAATACATTGACCCTTCTCCCCTCGACAAAACCATTTTTTCAGCAGTTTCATAAGACATACGTTCAAATTCCTAATATCCTGGTTGGCCTCCTTTGATACCTTTGGCTTAGCAATGCTTTTTAAAAATTTTTATTTATTTATTTTGAGAGAGACAGAGTGTGAGTAGGGGTGGGGTAGAGAGAGGGGGAGAGAGAGGGGGGGAGAGAGAATCCCAAGCAGGCTCCACACTGTCAGCACAGAGCTCCAACACAAAGCTCGATCCCACAAACTGCGGGATCATGACCTGAGCTGAAATCAAGGGTCAGACGCCTAACCGACTGAGCCACCCAGGCGCCCCTCAATGCTTTTTTGAAAATATGATGTTGTCTGATCAAACAAGAATAGATAGGGCCAATGCTCTCTGGTTCCATACAATGAATTTTAAGTAACAAAGCCCAAGATTGTAGTATGCTAAAATTCTTGTCCTTCCAGATACTGCTGAAGGACCTGTTTACCTGAACTATACTTGCAGAGTTGATTTTTAACTGAAATGCTGGCATTTACAATGGTTTATCAAATAAATTTTAGTGTCAATGAACAAATTAGTAATCCTTAACTACATGTAATCTATACAAACTTAATTACATGTAAGTTTCTATCAAACCATTAATTAAATGTGAAGTGCAATAGAGCCCATGACAGACTCCTGTAGCATAAATGAAAGACTTGTCCAAGAGACCATTCATCTGCTTTTTGGGGCCAAAGTCATTCAAGCAAGATCTAACAGCATTATAATCTGATCCATAGTTTTTCATCTTGTCCACAAAGAGTTCAATGTTCTACACTCTGCATATAACATTCTCCTTTACTACAAATCTACCAATATTATCTGAAAACGAAATAGAGTTAGCGTGGTTTACCCTGTTTTGAGTAAACTCATACTGGCTCCAAATGATCCCTGTCCTATCCTGTAAGTGTGCTCAAATCATTTATGGAAACCCATTCTCAACTTTTTCCTGGTACTAATGTTAAGTTTGTCAAAATACAGTATGCAGAATCTATCTTTTTTCCCTTGTTGAAAATCATGTTTTTCTGTCTTTACAGTCTTTTGACCCCTCTCTTCTTCCTTACAATTCTTCAACTATCAATCACTGTGATGATGTACAGCAGGAGACGGCCTCATCTGGAGATTCTCTTGTTCCGGGCCGGTTTGTGTGGCAGGTTCAACTCCTCAGGCACTGATAGAAAGGGATGCGAAGAGTGGAGTCAGCACATGAGAGGAATGGAGTAGGTGGGATATGTGGAAGCTGTAACAGGTAATACAAAATACATTTCATTGCTTTCATTTAAATGCTTATTTACTTAAGAGTTTCTTGACAAGTCTACAAAGAAGTTGAAAGGTGACTAGGGGAGCAATAGGAAGCTTTTTGTTCTAAAGCACAGACTTTGATCGAATACATATTGGCAACAGACATCAATGTACGAAGTGAAATATGTCCAACCAACACAACCAACAGTGAACAGGTTTTTATCAGAGTTTATCACTTTACCAAACTGAAACGATTTATTTATATGTTAATAGGTTTTACTTATGCTGTTAATTAAGAAGATATGTCAACAGAAGCAAAATCTACAAATTTGATGATCTTTAAAAAATAACACAGTAAAAGACTTTTAGTGTGGTAATTACAATTAGGTACACACCTGATTTTGTATTGGTGCCCTCGAACTTTTGTGGAGATGGTCTGTTTCCACAATATAGGAAAATATAAATATTGAACATAGATTAATTAATTTATTTTTTTGAGAGAGAGAGAGAGAGAGGGAGAAAGAGAGAGAGACAGGGTGAGCAGAGGCGGGTCCTAGAGAGAGGGAGACACAGAATCCAAAGACAGGCTCCAGGCTCTGAGACGCGGGGCTCGAACCCACAAACCGTGAGATCACAACCTGGGCTGAAGTCAGACGCTTAACCAACTGAGCCACCCAGGCGCCCCTAACACAGATTAATTTAAAAGTGACCTTTAATCTCAATAATGAGAATGATTTTTGGAAATGGTTATCCTCTTTGGAAAACTTGCCCATGGTAGACTTCCAATTGATATTAAATGATTAAAAACTTGATAGAATAATAATTGTAATAATCCCTTCCAAATTATTGGTTTCATTTTAATTTGTCTATATTAAAATATATTAAAAGTATATATCATTAAGCAGACTTTCTCTCTAGCACCTGCAATCCTAATAACAAGTGTTAATAACAAGCATACAGAGGAAGAACACTCATGTGATGAGATGCCATAGACATTTCTAATAATTATCCTGTTTATGAAAAATATAAGTATATAAAAAATCCTTTCTTTAAGCATCTAGATGTCTCTGCATTTGGTCAGATTTTTCAATTTTTTTTTCTTAGTTTTATAACGTATCTCATATTTCAACAAGAAAAATTTTAAATACCTCTGGCATTTACAGCACCATGTTTTAAATTAAAATATAAGGGCACCTGGGTGGCTCAGTTGGTTGAGCGTCTGACTTTTGATTTTGGCTCAGGTCATGATCCCAGGGTTGTGGGATTGAGTTCCACATCAGGCTCTGTGCTGAGCTTGGAGTCTGCTTGAGATTCTCTCTCTCCCTCTGCCCCTCTCCCCCGATTGCACTCTTGCTCTCTCTTCAAAAATAAGAAACAAAAACAAATAAAAAATAAATTAAAATGCAAAGCTATAGTATTCAAAACAGCATGGTACTGGCACAAAAACAGATATATAGATCAATCTATTCTGTTAAATAGAGCCAGAAATAAACCCATGCTTATACAATCAATCTATGACAAAGGAGACAAGAATATAAAATGGGGAAAAATAGTATCTTCAATAAATGGTGCTGAGGAAATTGGACAACTATATGCAAAAGAATAAAACTACACCACTTTCTTATACCACACACAAAAATAAACTCAAAATGGATTAAAGACCTAAATGTAAGACCTGAAACTATAAAACCCTTAAAGGAAAAAATAGGTGGTAATCTCTTGGACATCTGTCTTAGCAATATTTTTCTAATTGTTTCCTCAAGCAAAGGAAACAAAAATGAAAAAGCAAAAATAAACAAGTGGGACCACATCAAACTAAAAGATTTTTGCACAGTGAAGGAAACCATCAACAAAATGATAAGACAATCTACTGAAAGGGAGAGGATATTTGCAAAGTATATATCATTTAAGGGGTTAATATACAAAATATATAAAGAACTCATATAACAACACCAAAAAATCCAAAAAATCTGATTAAAAATGGGCAGAGGACCTGAATGGATATTTCTCTAAAGAAGACATACAGATGGCAAACAGACACATGAAAAGATGTTCAACATCACTCATCACAGGGAAATGCAAATCAAAACCACAATGAGATAACACCTCACATCAGTCAGAATGGCTAGTAGCAAAAAGACAAGAAATAACAAGTGTTGGTGAGGATGTAGAGAAAAGGGAGCTCTCATGCACTGTTGGTGGGTATGTTAATTGGTGCAGCCACTATGGAAAACATATGGAGGTTCCTCAAAAAATGTAAAATAGAAATACCATAAAACCTAGTAATTCCACTTCTAGGTATTTACCTAAAGAAAATAATAACACTAATTAGAAAATATATATGCACTCCTATGTTTATTGCAGTGTTTTTTATAATAGCCTAGATATGGAAGCAACCTAAGTATCCATCATAGATGAATGGATAAAGATCTGATGAATACATACAATGGAATATTGCTCATTCATAGAAAAAGAATAATATCTTGCCATTTACAACAATATGGATAGATCTTGGAGGTAATATTCTAGGTGAAATAAGTTAGACAGAAAAAGACAACTATCATGTGATTTCACTTATATGTGGAATCTAAAAAACAAACAAAAACAGCAACAAGCACATAAACACAGAGAACAAACTTGTGGTTACCAGAGTGGAGGGGTAATGGGGGATGGAGAAATAGGTGAAGGGGATTCAGAGGTACAAACTTCCAGGTATAAAATAAGTCACAGGGATGAAAAGTACAGCATAGGGAATATAGTCAACTATATTGGTGTAACATTGCATGGAGACAGGGATGGTGAATAATTGTGGTGAGCACTGAGTAATGTATAGACTTGTTGAATCACTATGTTGTACACCTGAAACTAATATAATATTGCATGTCAACTATACTTAAATTAAAAAAATGTGAAGACTATTTATTCCCTTATAAGTCTAGGTAGATGTGTTCATTAGAACATAAACTCCCTAATTCTGGAAAGTAGTATGGAGGTTCTTCAAAAAGTTAAAAATAGAACTACCCTAGGACCCAGCAATTGCACTACTAGGTATTTACCTAAAGAATACAAAAATACTGATTCAAAGGGATACAGGCACCCAGATGTTTATAGCAGCATTATCAACAATAGCCAAATTATGGAAAGAGCCCAAATGTCCATCGACTGATGATGGACAAAGAAGATGTGGTACATACATGCAATGGCATATTATGAAGCCATCAAAAAGAATGAAATCTTGCCATTTGCAATGATGTGGATGGAGCTAGAGACTGTTATGCTAAGTGAAATAAGTCAGTCAGAGAAAGACAAATACCATATGATTTCACTCATATGTGGAATTTAAAAGCAAAACAGATGAACATAGGGAGGGAGAGAGAGAGAGAGAGAGAGAGAGAGAGAGAGACCATAAAACAGACTCTTAACTATAGAGAACAGACTAAGGGTTGCTGGAGGGAGTGGGTGGCGGATGGGCTAAATGGGGGATGGGGATTAAGGAGGGCACGTGTTGTGATGAGCACTGGGTGTTATAGGTAAGCGATGAATCACTAAATTCTACTCCTGAAACTAATATTACACTGTATGTTAACTAACTGGAATTTAAATAAAAACTTGAAACAAACCAAACCCCCCCCAAAACCCCCCAAAACCCCCCATAAACTCCCTAAGCACAGAAACTTTGTGCTATTTGTCTTTGTACTTGGGGCAGGGGGAGTTCTGTAAATGTTTACATATGAAAACATTCCCTTTTAGATCACCTATAGGAAAGGAACAGAGCAAAATAATATATATAAAGATTTTTACTGGGGCGCCACAACCTTGAGCAAAAGAAGTCAGATACAAAAGAGTACATAATATATGATTCACTCTTAAGGGAGAGTAATGACTGAAAAGGGGTTTAAGGAAGTCTCCTGAAATTGTGGTGATTTTGTTTCTTGCACTGAATTACATGGGTGCAGTCACTTCATGAAAATTAAATGAACTGTGCATTTGTGCACAGGATCTTTGTGCTGATGGAATTGTTCTATATCTTGATGATGGTGGTGGTTATACAAATCTATAAAGATGTGACAAAGTTGCATAGATTTTTATATACATACAAATGAGTGCATGTAAAGGTGGTGAAATCTGAATAAATTCTATGGATTATACCGATGCCAATTTCCTGCTTTTGATATTACACTACAGTTATGTATAATGCTACTACTGAGGGAAACTGGGTGGAACCTCTCTGTACTAATTTTTCAACTTCCTGTGAATCTATAATTATTTCAAAATGAAAAAATACTATTGTGGAATTTTAGTGCAAGAATGTCTGTTGGATTTTCTATTTATTTCCCATTTCCAGAAATTTCTCTACTCTCCCTCAGGATTCTGGTGAAAGCTGCTATGTTCAATCTAAGTGGTCTCAAACCTACATGGCAGTCAATTAGTCCAGGGGTGGGCATCTGTCCTAATGTGGACCAATCAGAGCCTTTTCCTGGAATATGGTATTTGGAATAAGACAGCCATTTTTCTTTATATGTCTGGACTTTAACTTTTAAATTCAAGAGCTTCCAAGCTTTCATCTTTCCCATGATGTGGTCAGGGGAAGCAGAAGAACCTGGTCTGCAGAGAGGAGGTGGAATGAAGCAGATGTACCAAGAGAGGGGGAGGCCGGAGAAGAAGAGTGCTTTGGACATTTGTCTTCCTGGTTCCTTACATGCAGATGACTTTCTGTCCTTGAGTTCGGTGAGATGCTTCTATACCTTTATAATAAATTTTCCTTCTTATCTACATAAGGTCCATTTGAATTTCTATTGCTTGCAACCCAAAAGGATCCTAACCAATACACTTAGGAAGATGCAGCCCGAGGCTTACGCTTAGAGGAGTCCTTTTTTTCTTTTAATTTAAGAAGTTTGACTTTACAGCATCTGAGATAAAGATTTCCACTTCTCCATAGTACAACTGCACAGGATGTACTGAAGATCATTTAACCACCCACTTCATTTTCAGGTGAGAAAACTGAAGCCAGACAGGTTATGAGAGTCAGCCAAAGCCGCACAGCTAGTTTCTAGAAGATCCAGAAACAGCACCGCCTCACCTTCCTCACTTCAGTATTAACATAGTATGTCCTGGAGGAAATCACCAGAATGTTTTACTCAGGGTTTTATTTGCTTGTTTTTAGTGTAGTGGCAGCATAACTAATGAATCAGAATATAATTAACAAGGACCTACTTGAAAGATCAAATGAATAAGGAGTAAGGAATACTGATATAAATAAGAGTTATAATTACAGGTAGTTACTACTAAAAAAACTTTAACTTTTATCATTATTAGTCATAGAGATACTCCATTTGTCACTTAGAACAGATATACATAGTCTTCTGAGAGTCAAAGGAAACATAATTTCAGGACAGATTACTCAAGCATTTTAATTCAAATAGTGAGTGTCTGGAATTGAGGAAAAAATTTAAGACTCTATTAAACAGGATGTCAATACTCATTTTGACGTAAACTTCCTGAGAGGTGGAGGTTTGCTCTGAAACTTCCTGCTTGGTCATAAAGAGGAACGAGGCAATTGGAACACATTAGTCTTTCTCTCTCAATCTGGTTGATTAAAAAAGCTGATTTCGGTTTATTCTTTAAAAACACAAGTAGTCAAAGCATTGCCTTGTGTGACTATATTTCAGGAGGCACCTGCAAGGTGAGAAAGAAGTATTATCCAGTTTTAAATAAAGAGAAGTTTGATAAACACGTGACTTGCTGGAAAGCAAAGCACAGAATAGAAAAAGTGTCATTTGCAGCTTTCAGTTTTATGTTCCCTTAATGGAAGTAGCTGCTCTTACCACGGCTAGCACATTGGACAGTTGTAGCTGTCTACTTTTTGATGAATGCCACTGTGGCTGTACCCCCAACTCTCCGTAGTGGGGATGTGGACGATAACACAATCTTGTGTCATGTACACATATAACTCTCCCTACTCTTGTCCTCCCCTAAGCCTGTATAGTGTCTTATTTATTTATTTAGTAATTTCTTCTGTAGAGAGGCATTTTATTTTATTTAAACATTTTTATTTTTAAGTAATCACTATACCCAGTGTGAGGCTCGAACTCACAACCCTTAGATCAAGAGTCACATGCTCAGGGCACCTGGGTGGCTCAGTCAGTTAAGCGACTGACTTCAGCTCAGGTCATGATCTCACGGTTCGTGGGTTCAAGCCCTGCGTTGGGCTCTGTGCTGACAGCTCGGAGCCTGCTTCAGATTCTGTGTCTCCCTCTCTCTCTGCCCTTCCCCTGCTCATGCTCTGTCTCTCTCTGTCTCTCAAAAATAAATAAACGTTAAAAAAAAATTTAAGAGTCACATGTTCCACTGACTGAGCCAGCCAGCTGCCCAATAAAGGGGCATTTTATTTATTTTTATTATTTTTAAAAAATGTTTATTTTATTTTTGAGAGAGAGAGAGACAGAGTGTGAGTGGGGGAGGGACAGAGAGGGAGACACAGAATCCCAAGCAGGCTCCAGGCTCTGAGCTGTCAGCACAAAGCCCGATATGGGGGCTGGAACCCGCTAGCCACAAGATCATGACCTGAGCCGAAGCTGGGTGCTTAACCGACAGCCACCCAGGTGTCCTGAAAAGGGGCATTTTAATACTGATTTCCCATGAGTAGAGATCCCAACTCTGTCACCACCTCAGGTGCATATGCTGTTGTCCTCGGTGTGTTTTGTTTTGTTTTGTTTTGTTTTGTTTTGCTGCCAATGCCTAAATCCAATAATTGGTCAGTCAGAGATGCTGCATGTTGTTCCTTTGTGATTTCACCCCTAGCGCCGCAGGTGACCAAAAGCCATTCTTGGCCTTTGGGTCTCTTTTGGTTCTACATGCTGGTTTGGCTTCCTGTCTCTCTTAATAGACACAGAGTCTCTAACTCTCTATGACCACCCCCAAGAATGATGGCTGGAGTTCGTTGGTCTTCATTCCCTGGAGCTGCACTCTCCCAGAGAGAAGTCACTGGCTCATTCACATGCTTGAGACTGAAAAATCTTGGAGCTAGGGGGAAAGAAAAAACTTTTCTCACTATATAGTTGCCACAAAGTAAATAAGCAACTAAAAATAATAACTGCTTAAAAAAACAAGGAAGGAAGGAGCAAAAAGAAAAGAAAGAGTTGCCAGATCCTTAAGATTGTTTCTGGAAGAGGAGCCCCAACACTTCTCTGTTTAGTTGGCTTCCCAATGTTCCCACTCCTTTCTGGAACATTTTCTATTTCACCTTGGCATACAGCATTTCCTCTGTAATATTGCTTTGCAAAGAAATGATCAAGCCTTTGGTATTAATATTTGGCATAATATTAATTTATCTCCCCTACTCCCAAAGTCCCCGTTACACACTGTTCTACCTTGCAGCTCTAACAGAAGGATAAATGTATTTAATTTAATTTAGCAAATACTTGTTAAATGGAGAGGTACCTTGAGAAAAATTGGAAGCTCATAATCCTATAAATGTGAAACTCTGATAAACATCAGACATTGACAATTGATACTACGAAGATAAAGACAATAAATAGGTACTCAGAAAGTGAGGACAGGAAGAGTGCTGCCAAATGAAAATAATGGGACATTAGAAAAGTAGAACTTTGTTAAAAATTACTGTACTTTTCTTTGATGATAAAAGGAATACCAGCTTTTCATTCTTAAAAGTTTGAAATATGCAGGGGCACCTGGTGGCTCAGTCGGTTAGGCGTCTGACTTTGGCTCAGGTCATAATCTCATAATCCATGGGTTCAAGCCCTGCATCCGGCTCTGTGCGGACAGCTCAGAGCCTGGAGCCTGCTTCGGATTCTGTGTCTCCCTCTCTCTGCCCCTTCCCTGCTTACACTTTGTCTCCCTCTCTCTCTCAAAAATAAAATAAACATTGAAGAAAAGTTTGAAATACACAGAAAAACAGAAAGAAAGAAAGAAAAAAGCCACCTTTGAGATAATCACTGTTTACATCTGGGCATATACCTTTAAGCATTTTTATTTATATATACATTTATACACATATACACTCATATGCGTAACTGGGATCTTATTCTATATAACACTCTGTGACCTCTTTTTCTTTTTTTTTTTTGCATTAAAAATCCACTGTATAAGCCTTGTTCAAAATATAGATTGTAAGCATTCAAGAACCATTCTTGTTCTGATATAATGACCTAGGAGTAAGGATTTCAATAATTTTCAGGCCTGAGGTAATTATTAAGAAATACTGATGTACAATTGTATGCCTTTTTAGGAAGGGGTCTTCTATTGATATCTGTGAAGGTTTCTTGATTTCAACTACATCAACTAATATTCTCTACTTCTATCTATTGCTATTATAAAGATGCATCAGTATTTTAATGGATTGGTACCACTTTTTCTTTAAAGACCAATTGGTATAACATTTTATTTATGAAATTCAAAATGTTCCTTAGTCATACAAAATGCAGAAGAATGAGGCCCTAAACACTGATTTCAAGGTAATGATATCAATGTTATAAGTCAACCATGAACAAACAGCCTCTCCATTTAGGTTTTATTCATATATTTATATTATGCTGTCATTAATCTTCCATGGAAAATTAGATATGCATGAATCCCACTTAACGAAAAGGGCATTTCATGTCTTTCATGCAGAAACAACCAACCACGTGATTTCATATGCCCACAAGGAATAAATGAATTTTGTGAAGTGATTTGAGAGTAGAAATACATCAGTATTTACTAGTCACAAATCTCAAATAGGGTCAATGTAAAAAAGCATGTATTGAAATTACTTATAACTGTCCAAAAATTTGCCCTTTTAATCTTTTGAAGCATAATAGCATGTACATTATCTAAGAGTTTCACTTTGGATTGTTCCTATATAAGTATTCTTATTTAGAGTAATGTCTGAAACGAGTGACTGGCTTACTGCTGTCTACTGTGAATTCTGTGACATTTATTGACCTTTGATTTTCAATGAAATACTTTTCTATATTTTGTAACCTCGTTTTTTAACCTAACAACACACTGTGAATATTTACTCACATCCTGAAATATTCTTCTATTCCTGATTGTCATTTCAGAATATGGTTGCTCTGTACTTAATCTCTATTAGACAGTTAGTTTCTTTCCAATGTTTAACAATTATAAACAGCACTGAGGTGACCTATCATACGTAAATAATTTTATAAATATCAGATTATTTTCTTAAGTTCCCAGAAATGGAACTGCTTAGTTAAGTTCTTTAAACATTTTAAGCCTTTTATGACACTACTATCGGCAACATATGAGGATCTCATATTCTGAGGGGTAGAACTTTTCTAGGGGTGACAATATTTCTTGTTTGAAGCTTGATTTGTTTTGGAGATACAGAAAGTTATGTAACAGAGATTTTCCTCCCTGGCATGCCATACCAGCAAAGAGACACAGGGCTCCATCCATTCTACCCTGTCAGTTTGGTGTCTGAGTGGGGAAGGGTAAGTTTGTGTTTAAGATGGTGTCACACCCTTGGCACATGAAGCACAATATATAGATCAAAGAGGAGAAAGCTCTGGGCACTTCTCCTTATCTCCAGTGTGCTCTTGCTAAATGCCTTCCTTGTAATATTAAGCAGTCTACTGCAGGTGGACAGTATAGGTCTTTCTTACCTGAATTTTCTCCCCCTCAAAAGGGATAACTAATTTTGTTATTTTCATTAAATATTCATGACCTGAGGGGCACCTGTGTGGTCAGTCGGTTAAGCATCCGACTTCGGCTCAGGTCATGATCTCACGGTTCATGAGTTTGAGCCCCACGTCGGGTTCTGTGCAGACAGCTCAGAGCTTTGAGCCTGCTTCAGATTTTGTGTCTCCTTCTCTCTGCCCCTCCCCCGCTTGCACTGTCTCTGTCTCTCAAAAAATGAATAAATGTTAAAAACGTTTTTGAAAAAATATTCATGACCTGAAAGATCAGGTCTACTCAAAGATATTTTCTTTTTGTATTTAATGGTAAACTATGTAATTTTTATTAGAAGAAAGAAAAAAAAAACCAAGTGGCATTAACTTTGAGTATATACATGATGAGAATCCCTCCCTGCTTTAATGAGTATGGCATTAAGTGTCTATATCTTGATTTTTCTGCAGTGCAACCTATCATTGAGAGATTTCAAAGCTGTTATGTAAGATGTTGATTATATAATGTATAGCTGTCATAAGTGTGTGGTTTAATCTGTTAAGACACACTTAGAGAAGGGAGCATGAATATATTATTGTCACTTTATTACAAATCTGTATTAGGATATATATATATAGTAATATATAAATATATTATATATACTATTACACATATATAGGTATACTGTATAGTAAATAGTATACCCATATAATATACTATACTATGCTATATAATATATATACATATATGCGTATGTGTATATGTGTGTGTGTGTGTGTGTGTGTATATATGTGTGTGTGTGTGTGTATATATATATATATATATATATAGTGGTGGTGGCTCAGACAGTTAAGTGTCAGATTCTTGATTTCAGCTCAGGTCATGATCCCAGGGTCAAGGAATCGAGCCCCTCATCGGGCTCTGCACTAAGTGTGGAGCCTGCTTAAGATTCTCTCTCTCTCTCTCTCTCTCTCTCTCTCTCTCTCCCTCTGCCCCTCTCCTCCACTTGAATGCTCTCTCTAAAATAAAAATAAAAATAAATAAATAAAAATAAATAAAATATTAAAAAGAGAAAAATATTATGTAATGCAAAATTTCAGCTGGTAATTTATTTTACTTCCCTAGCATCCTACACCTCATTCCTCTCCCAGTTAAGATATATACCCCATAGGGGTGCCTGTGTGGTCAGTTGGTTGAGCATCCGATTTGGGCTCAGGTCATGATCTACAGTTCTCAGGTTTGAGCCCTGCATCGGGCTGGCTGCTGTCAGCACAGAGCCCGCTTTGGATCCTCTGTTCTCTCTCTCTCTCTGTCCCTCCCCTGCTCATGTTCTCTCTCTCAAAAATAAATAAACTTAAAAAAAAAGATATACAGCCCACAAAGGCTGCGACCTTGCCTATCTTGTTCACTGCTGCATACCTATCTTAAACAGTTCCAGATATGTAGTAAAAGGCCTATAAATATTTTCTGAATGAATGAAAAATAGAGCCATAATTTAAAAAGAGTAAAAAGAAACAACAACCAGCACTGCATTTATAAAATACTATAAACAAAAGTTCCAAAGACATCCAGTTCTAAAACAAACCAGATTTGCCAACAGAGTTGCAAGTTTAATCTAATCCAAACTTTAAAGTGGTAGCATGCATTACTGCTTCAATGAATGATGATATGAATAATAATGGTTAATTATAATACTCAGAGTAAGTAATAAATGCACAGTGGGGTTCATAATATCAGTGTCAAAAGTAGCCCTTGATATTCTGACTGAATATTTGAGAAAGGGAAGCGATCAATCCATGTAGACAGGTGTTTAAACCTATGGCAGATGAAAAAGGAAGAGGAATTTGTTCTTTCTTATTGTGTGGCTTCTTTTTTTGTTTTTTCACCTTTATCTTCCAAAACAAAAGGACTAAAAGGCATCTGGGTGGCTCATTCTGTTGAGTATCTGGCTCTTGATTTTGACTCAGGTCATGATCCCAGGGTTGTGGGATCGAGCCCTGCATTGGGCTCCATGCTGGGCGTGTAGTCTGCTTAAGATCCTCTCTCCCTGCCCCTGTCCCCCCTGACCCCTGTCAAAAATAAACAAAACAAAAGGATTAATTTTGGAGGACTTGAATAGCTGGATCTTTGGTAATAGGTAACTTAAAAAATTTTAGGAGAACTAACGTATGTTAAACTTAATGGAAGCTTAAAATGCACATCTTTTTTCAGATGACTACCATATGCACCCTTTACAGCTTGAGTTTTAAATAAAGTCTTAAATATCAGAAGGCAGAGGTTTGTTTGATTTTTTAACTTGGTTTTTATTGTAAAATGTATCATATATACCAAACACCATATAAAACCTAGATGTAGATTTTAAAGAACTATAGAAAGATCAATGTATCCACTAGTTTGAGAATAATTTTTTAGGAACTTTATTTACTTATTTTCAGAGAGAGAGCATCTATGTGCAGCGGGGAGGGCAGAGAGAGAGGGAGAGAAGAGAATCCCAAGCAGGCTCCTTGCTGTCAGTGAGGAGTCCACTCGGGGCTCAGTGTCACAAACTGTGAGATCATGACCTGAACCAAAATCAAGAGTTGGATGCTTAACTGACTGAGCCACCCAGGCGCCCTGAGAATAATTTCTTAAATTAACTATGAGAATCGTCAACTAATTTGTTCTCCTTTTGAGCTTTCACAAAATGGTGGCTGCTTATTTAAATAGATAGGTCTATTCAAATCCACAGCTCTGATAATTTCCACTACAGAATACTTATTTCCGGAATCAACCATAGTTACTACAGAGCTAGGAGTATATTATTTTTCAGAATAGTGGAAAATTGTACTTAGGGCCTGTAAAAATAGAACCTCATAGTTTTTTTAATGGAAAAATATGACTGGAAACTACAATTCTTTAAGATTAATTTCTAAACTCAGAAGTGAGATCACGATATGATCACTTGGCATGTATCTAAGCTTTTTCTGGGCAATAACTACCTTGACTGGGTAAAGAATAAATCTTCTCAGATGCATATTCATTTCTTCTTAAGAGAAATTTGAGTTAGGGGTAAATTACTATTTATCATATGGAATCTGTATTAGTTTCCTATTGCTGTACAAGTTATGACTTTGTGAATAAAAGCAACAGACATTTACTATCTTATAGCATCTATGGGTAAGGAAGGTGGACATGCTTAGTTGGGTCTTCTGACTCTGGGTCTCTCACAAGGCTGCAGTCAAGGTGTTAGCTGTGGCTGCAGTGTTCTTAGTGTTCTTAATGCTTGACTAGAGGTGGGTCTACTTCTATCGTGCTTGGAGGATGTTGGTAGGATTTAGCTCCTCTCAGTATGTTGCACTAAGGGCCTCAGTTCCTCTCTGGCTGTTGACTGGAGGCTGCCCTCTGTTCTTTGCCACCTAGACCTAACCACTGAGCAGTTCACAACATGGCAGTCTCTTCCATCACAATGAGCAAGTGAGAGAGCGAGAGAGAGAGGAAGACGAAAGTCATAGTCTTTTGTAATCTAATCTCAGACACACCTTTCCATCACTTTTGCCATATTCTATTCATGAGAAACAAGTGACTGGGTCCAGTCCACACACAATGAGGGGAAATAACAGAAAGCTGTAAAGGTCAGCAGGTGGGGATCACTGGGAACCTCAAAAAGGAGCAGAAGATGCTGTATTTTTAGGTGATTAGTGGAGGATAATCACCACATCTCTTGCCTATTGGCACTCTTACATAGTAACATTTCTACTGTGCCTTTCTTTTTTATCAGAAGTATCCTTCTGGGCTCATTCATCCATTCAACAGGAATGCTGACAATACAGCTTTTAGGTGATTGGGGTCCAAAGAGCCTGCCTGCCAGGTTGCTGTATTACAAGCCCTTTTCAGTTGTACCACCCTTTATGTGTGTTTGAAACTTTCCATGCCTTTGGTCAGCCCGATTATTTCTTTGTTTGGAAAAAGAGAGATAACTCATCTGAGGTGATATTTTTTTTAATACTCACAGGGGGAAACATACTTATTATTTCACTTTGAAAGTTTTCTTTACTTTTTTAAAATGTTTATTTCATTTTTGAGACAGAGATAAAGTGAGAGCAGGGGAGGGGCAGGGAGAGAGGGAGACACAGAATCTGAAGCAGGCTCCAGGCTCCAAGCTGTCAGCACAGGGCCCGATGCAGAGCTCGAACTTATGAACCATGAGATCATGACCTGAGCTGAAGTCAGACACTCAACTGACTGAGCTACCCAGGAACCGCTGAAATTTTTTCTTTTATTTTCTTATTTATTTAAAATTAATGTTTATTTATTTTTGAGAGAGACAGACAGACAGACAGAGAATGAGTGGGGGACGGGCAGAGAGAGAGAGAGGGGGAGACACAGAATCCCAAATAGGCTCCAGTTTCCAAGCTGTCAGCACAGAGCCTGATACAGGGCTCGAATTCATGAACCATGAGATCATGACCTGAGCCAAAGTTAGACCCTTAACTAACTGGGCCACCCAGGCACTTCTGAAAAATTTCTTTTTAAAGTGATTTCTTCTATCATTCTGTGACTTGTGCTGGAAAAACGACCTACTCATTTTTGGCTTCATCAGAGTAAAATGTGGCCACTTGAAAATTCAGGTTTATGCTCAATATCTTTCATAATTTAAAGAACAATTTTCAAATTTTACTTATAGGTAAAATTGCAGTGATGGGTGGGTTTTCAAAAATCTGCCAGTGCCAGAATCTGTTTAATACTTGCAACTGTAAAATTGAAATATGGTCATGATTAAAAGGGTTTTTGACATGTTTTCTAAAAGGGTTTGGGGTATTTAATGATTAGCTAGTGCTACATTTTGTCAAAGTATCATTATTGTTTTTTGCATTTCTCAATTGCTCGTTTCAGGTTTTTTTTTGTTTTTTGTTTTTTTTTTGCCTTTCCCACTTTTTTAGCTTCCTCCATCTTGTGAAATGATTCAAAAAAACTTAAATTAGGAAATAAAAAATATATATGGTATGATTTCTGCTACTCCCAGAGTACAGAATTAGTCTCTCACCTAAAATAATTTGGAAATTGTACAAAATGTAGGAAGTCATAGTTTTCAGGGAGCAAACAGCAGGCAGTGCAGGACAGAGATTTTTCAGAGAAGGAAACAAACAAGGTGATTCCCATAATTGCTCAGGCTGCAGCAGACTTTTCCAGGCTGCAGCATAGGGAGGAGGAACCCCAGCAAAGCTCAGTCAACCTTTCGGAGCAGAGGAAACAGAGTTGGAAGATCTGGGAGGTGAAGGCGTCAGAATTCCCGGGTGAAAACCAGAGGAGAGAGCTGTGCAGAAGAATAGCTTGGGAAGAGTTCCTCCTGAGTCTTCAGCTGAGTATTGATCAGTACAGGCATGTGAGGAAACTACCAAGGCTGGAGAAAAAAAATCACGCGAAATGAAGAAGCAGAACGAAACTTGGAGTCACACAGGGCCAGGAATAATTTGTAGAGACCTCATGTGTAAAGACATCATATGTAGGGCATCAAGTACAGTCTTCAGAAGGTTATCGCCTCAGTTGTTGGGCCAATAAGCCAGAAATGAAGGGCTGTTCTGGACCTGCCCAACAAAGCTTAAAAGTGAGACTTGAAAGGCTCAAACTGTTTCCAAGTAACATAACTGTATCCCAGAACAAAGCCCAAAAATGTTTATACAAAAAAACTACAGCACAATGGCATGCAATAAAAAACTAGAAGGCATTCCAGCAAGCAGGAAAATACAAGCTATAATGAAAAAAAATTAATAGAAACAGCCCCAGAAATGGCACAGATGACAGAATCAATTAAATTAATCAGGAAGGAATATTAAAACAGCTATTATAATACTACTTCATATCTTCAAAAAGTTAGAGGAAAGTATGAGCCATAAGAGGTATGTAAGATCTAAAAAGGACCCAAATCAAACTTCTAGAGGTGAAAACAGAAGCAATGTCTAAAATGAACGATACTCTGAATGCGATTAACAGCAGATTGGACACTGCTGAATAAAATATTTGTAAGCTTAGGGTGCCCAGCTGGCTCAGTGAGTACCGCATGCCACTTTTGATCTCAGGGTCGTGAGTTTAAGCCCCACATTGGGTGTTAGAGATTACTTAAAAAAAAAAGATTAGTAAACTTGGAGACACAACAATAGAAATTATTCAAAATGAAACACAGAAAGATAGAAGACTGGGGTAAAAAAGAACAAAGCATCACTGAACTGCAGGACATCATATAGCCTAAATGTATGTGTCCTTAGAGTCTCATGGGGGAGGAGGAAGATGAATGAATGGAATACATATATAAAGAAATAATAACCAAAAATTTTCTGAATATGATGAAAAGTATAAACTCACAGATCCAAGAAGCTCAATAAATCCTAAGCAAGAGAAAAATGAAATAAAACACAGCAATTCAAATCAAAATGCAGTAGTTGAGGACCAGTAACGAAAAGAAAATATTACAAGCAGGGGCGCCTGGGTGGCTTAGTTGGTTGAGTGTCCACCTTTGGCTCAGGTTATGATCTTACAGTTGGTCAGTTTGAGCCCTGCATGGGATCGCTGCTGTCAGCATAGAGCCTGCTTCAGATCCTCTGTCCCCTGCCCCTGTCCCTCCCCTGCTCATGTTCTCTCTCTCTCTCTCAAAAATAAATAAAAACATTTTAAAAAAAAGAAAATATTAAAAGTAGCCAGAGAAACAAGATACAAATGTAGAGAAACAAAAGTAAGAATGACAGAAGCGGTACCAGAGTGCACACAGAATATCCTTAAAGTAATGAAAGACAAAACCAACAACCTAGAATCCTAGACCCAGCAAAAATCTTTTAGAAATGAAGTCAAAATAAAGACATTTTTAGACATATAAAAGCTGAGAGAATTCATCACCAGCAGACCAGCTGAAAAAATGGAAAATGAAGTTCTTCAGGCACAAGGTAATGATAACCGATTGGAAATATGGATCTACGCAAAGAAATGAGGAGCACTAGAAATGGTAAAAGTATAAAAGACGTTTCCCTTCCTTTAAAATTATCTTTAAAATAATGATTTGTTTAAAGCAAAAAATTATAACAATGTATTGTGGGGTCTATAATATATGTGGAAGTAAATATGTATGACAACAAGAGCACAAGGGTTGGGTGGGGACAAAAGGAAGTAAATGATTATAAGGTCTTTATACTATATGTGAATTAGTATAATATTACATAAGGTTGCCTGTGATGAGTTAAAGATGTATACTATGAACTCTAATGCATTTTTTAAAAGTTTATTTATTTACTTTGAGAGAGAGAGAGAGAGAGAGAGAGTGGGTGGGGTAACGGCAGAAAGAGAGGGGAGAGAGAGAGAATCCCAAGCAGATTTCGCACTGTCAGCACAGAGCCCAATGTGGGCCTTGAACTCACGAACTGCAAGATCATGGCAGGGGGCACCTGGGTGGCTCAGTTGGTTGAGCGGCCAACTTCGGCTCAGGTCATGATCTCACAGTTTGTGGGTTCAAGCCCCGTGTCAGGCTCTGTGCTGGCAGCTCGGAGCTCAGAGCCTGGAGCCTGCTTCCAATTCTGTGTGTCCTTCTCTCTCTCTGCCCCTCCCCTGCTCATGATTTGTCTCTCAAAAATAAATAAAGATGTTAAAAAAATTAAAAAAAAAAAAGAGTCGGACACTTAACTGACTGAGTCACCCAGGCACCCCTCATTTAAAAAAAACAACATGTGGGGCGCCTGGGTGGCTCAGTCGGTTGAGCCTCCGACTTCGGCTCAGGTCATGATCTCACAGTTTGTGGGTTCGAGCCCCGTGTCGGGCTCTGTGCTGACAGCTAGCTCAGAGCTCAGAGCCTGGAGCCTGCTTCATATTCTGTATCTCCCTCTTTCTCTGCCCCTCCCCTGCTCATGCTCTCTCTCTCTCAAAAATAAAAAAATAAAAACATTAAAAAAATTAAAAACAACAACAACATGTATTGTTAATAAGCAGATAAAGAAGACAAAATAAAATCATCAAAGATGTTCTGATTAATACAAAAGAAGGTAGGACAAGAAAAAAAAGCAGACAACAGATGAGACAAATAGAAAACAAAAAAATGGTAAATTTAAACTCAATTATATCAATAATTACAGTAAATGTAAATGGTCTAAACAGAGAAACTGTCAGAGGCAAGAATTAGCCTAACACCAAAATCAAAGACATTTCAAGGTAATAAGAACAATAACAACTATTATCTGTATATCAATGTTCCTTATGAACATGGATTTAAAATTCTAGCAAATCATACCCAATAATTTACAAAAATGTTAATATTTTATTACCAAGGAGGGTTTATCCCAGGGCTGCAAAGTTGGTTTACCATTCGAAAAATCAAACAATGTAGTTCACAACTTTTACAGACTTATAAAGAGAAATCACTTGACCATCCCCATAAAAATAGTTTGAAAAAATTAATATCCAGTTATGCTAACACCCTTAGCAAACCAGGAATAGAAGGGGACTTCAAAAGGGTATGTACTGAAAACCTATAACTAATATCATACTTAAAGGTGAAAGACTAAGTGCTTTTTCCCCACTAGACTGGAAACAAAACAAGGTTGTTCTTACCACTTCAGTTAAACATTTCACTGGAAGTCAGAGGTACTGCAATGAGGCAAGGGAAGGGAAGGGAAGGGAAAAGTAAAACTTTTTCTGAAGGAATCAGTAAGAAATCAATCAGTACTAACAACTGAATTTGGCAAGATTGCAGAATACAGGTCATACATAAAAATCAATTGCATTTCTATATACTAGCAACAATCAGAAATTGAAAAAAAATTTTAACAACCATTCATTAAAAACATTAAAATATGAAATGCTTACCCAAAATTATATGGTCAACTAATCTTTGACAAAGCAGGAAAGAATATCCAATGGAAAAAAGACAGTCTCTTCAACAAATCGTGTTCACAAAACTGGACAGTGACATGCAGAAGAAGAAAACTAAACCACTTTCTTACACCATAATCAAAAATAAATTCAAAATGGATGAAAGACCTAAATGTGAGACAGGAAACCATTAAAATCCTAGAGGAGAAAACAGGCAACAATCTCTTTGACCTCAGTTGTAGCAATTTCTTACTAGACACATTTCTGGAGGCAAGGGAAACAAAAGCAAAAATGAACTATTGGACATCATCAAGATAAAAAAGCTTCTGCACAGTGAAGGAAACAATCAACAAAACTAAAAGGCAGCCTACAGAATGGGAGAAGATACTGCAAATGTCATATTTGATATGCAGTCAATATCCAAAATCTATAAAAAACTTCTCAAACTCACCATCCAAAAAGCAAATAATCTTGAGCACCTGGGTGGCTCAGCTGGTTGAGCGTCCGACTTGATTTGAGCTCAGGTCATGATCCCTCAGTCATCAGAATGTTGGGTTCTGCCTGAGCATGAAGCCAGTTTGGGATTCTCTCCCTCTGTCTCCCTCTGTCCTTCCCCTGCTTGTGCTTGCATGCTCTCTTTATCTCTCTCGCAAAAAATAAATAAATAAATAAATAAATGAAATGAATAAATAAATAAAATAAGAAAAGAAAAAAGAAAAAAAAAAACTACCCTAGGATCCAGCAATTGCACTATTAGGTATTTACCACAAAGATACAAAAATACTGATTCAAAGGGGCACATGTACCCCGATGTTTATGGCAGCATTATCAACAATAGCCAAACTATGGAAAGAGCCCAAATGTCCATTGACTGATGAATGGAGAAAGAAGAGGTGATATATATATAATGGAATATTACTCAGCCATCAAAAAGAACTAAACCGTGCCATTTGCAATGATGTGGATGAAACTAGAGTGTATTGTGCTAAGCCAAAAAAGTCAGAGAGGGACAAATACTATATAATTTCACTCATATGTAGAATTTAAGAAACAAAACAGATGAAAGTATAGGTATAAAAAGAAAGAGAGGAAAGCAAACCGTAAGAGACTCTTATCTATAGATAACAAACTGAAGTTTGATGTAGAGAGGTCGGTGGGGGATGGGCTAAATGGGGGATGGGGATTACGGAGGGCACTTGTTACGATGAGCACTGGGTGTTATATGTAAGTGATGAATCATTGAATTCTACTCCTGAAACCAATATTACATTCTATATTAACTAATTAGAATTTTTAAAAAAAGTTTGAGGGGGCACCTGGGTGGCTCAGTCGGTTGAACATTGGACTTTGGCTCAGGTCATGACCTTGTGGTTCATGAGTTTGAGACTCACATTGGGCTCGCTGTTGTCAGCCTGTCAGCACTTGGGATCCTCTGTCCTCCTCTCTCTGCCCCTCCTCTGTTTGTGTTCTCCCCCATATAAATCAATCAATCAATTAATAAAAATTTGAAACAAAAAACACAATAAGGAATAAATTAGGAACACAATTAGGAATAAATTTAAGAAAAGAAGCATAAAACCTGTACACTAAAAGCTATAAAACATTGCTGAGAAAAATTCAAGACCCAAGTAAATGGAAAGATATATCTTATTCTTGGGTCAGAAAACTCAACATTTTTTTTTTAAAGATTTTAGTTTTAAATAATCTCTACACTCAGTGTGGGATTCCAACCTACAACCCCGAGATCTAGAATCACATGCTCCACTGACGGAGCCAGCCAGTTGCCCCAGAAAACTCAATATTGTGGAAATTTACAAGTAGATTCTGAAATTTGTATGGAAATACAAAGGGCCTAGAGTAGCCACAAATTTTCTGAAAGAGAAACAAAGTTGGAAGATCTAGAGAAGTAGGAGTATTTAAATGGTAGTAAATCCATAGTATTGAACACTATTCATCAATATAAGGTAATAAACTATTGATATGTGCAACATGGATAGACATTAAAATCCTTATGCTGAATGAGAAAAGCTTGACAAAGTGTATACAGTATGGTTCTGTTTATGTAAAGTAAACTAATCTATCACAACAGCAATCAGATCAGTGATTGCCTAGGGCCGGGGTCAACGGAGGGATAGATGACAACGAGATAAGAGAAACCCTAGTGGGGATGGAAATCTTTGTCCTCTTGAGTATGGTGGTGGTTTCAAAGGTGTATACCTATGTCATGATACACTTAGTGTACTTCTTGCACCTTATTTTATATTGATTATACTCCAATAAAACCGTATGGTTTGACACCATTATTAATATTCGATGTAGTACTTAGAAGAGCTACTTCGAATTCTAAATGTGTGTATTAATAGAGTCCTGCAAATTGGTGTCTTCAAATTGTTTTACCTGTTAAAAATGTATTCCTTTTGCAGTGATCAAAGATATATTTTGTCAGAGCCACTCCTTTCTTACCCAAGAGCTTTCTGAAAGTTTTGAGTATGTATGTATCCATGAGTTCTGGTACCTCTGTTTAGTTACTCTTACTAAATACAGGGGAAAAAAAAAAAAAAAGGACAGCATATTCAATTGCCTTTAGGCCTGCTGCCTCCTTGGTTTCTGGGCAGCTTGCTTTCTTTTAGACCTTTGTCAGTGACACATGTTCCAGATCTTGTTTCATGTCTATAGTCATAAATGTAAAAGTTATTTTCAGTGCTAAAAAGTGTATGAAGGCTCTGAAAATGCTAGACATGCATCCAGGGTCTCCAGTAGACTTGCATGGGTAGAGGAGTAGAAGGCCACTGGTTTATACTGTTTTCAGATAACTTGATGTTCATATATACATAAAATAGGTGAGAGTACTAAAATTATCTTATTTCTTCTAACGAACCTACTGAGATTAGCATACTTTTTAATATAATTATTTGCTTTCTGAGAATCAAGCATGTACTTGCTAACTACATATAGGTAGTCTTCTTACTTCATTATTTAATAATATAAACACTGCTGTGCTAAATAATTACCCAACTCTTATAAGGATAAAGCCACAGGTATTGTTTACAACCTAAAGTAATTTGTGTACATTTTTTTATTTTAACAATTTTATTGAGATGTAATTCATGTATAATTTCAAACACTTAAAGTATACAGTTCAATGGTTTTTCCTATATTCACAGAGTTATGCAGTTATCACCATGATCTAATTTTAGACTATTTTTATCACCCCAAAAAGAAACCCTGTATCTATTAATAGTCACTTCCTATCCTCTCTCTTCCCCTTCCCAGCCCTAAATGACCACTGATGTACTTTCTGTACATTTGCCTATTCTGGACATTTTATATAAATAGAAACATACAACTTGTGATCTTTTGTGACTGGTTTTTTTCACTTAGCATGATGTATTCGAGTCACCCATGTGCTAGCATGTATCAATATGGTTTCTTTTTTTTCTGAATAAAATTGCATGGTATGGAATTTTTTATACATTATTTATTTATCCATTCATTATTTGATGGATATTTGTTTCCCCTACCCTGTTTTTTTTTGCCTATTTTAAATAATATACTATGAACATTTGTGTACAAGTGTTTGGGTTGGACGTGAGTTTTCCTTTTTCTTGGGTATATATCTAGGAGTGGAATTGGTAGGTCATATGGTAACTCTAAGGCTGACATTTTGAAGAACTTCCAAACTGTTTTCCATAGCATCTGTACCAATTTATATTCCTACCAGCAATGTAGGAAGGATCCAATTTCTCAACACCAACCTAAAGTACTCTGCAAGCTTCATTTTATCTCATAAGTTGTGGGCCCCATGTTACTGGAATGCAGATCTATTGTAAGGAAGTTGCTTTTTCCCTCTTGGCAAAGAAGCTCCAGATATAATTTTCTTTCTCGAAGAAAATGGATTTGAACTGGTTTATACTAAGTTAACTTCTAACTAAAAATCTGTGCTTCTCTGAATTTTTCATCTTCCAACAGAAAGAATGGCTCTTCTTACTTGCACCTTGCAGTTTCACCTATATAATGATGTTCGCTTGGCAAGGAAAAAATAAAGCCGGAGTCCAAAAACTGAGTCATTGTTTTAAGTAAATTATCTATCTATAGTCTGAACTAGTTACCGTTTCTGCCTGTGAACCAAAATCTTGGCATGCTTTCTATGTCTTCAGTTGCTTTTGAAAAGTTCAGGTATTATTTTACAATGTATGAATAATTTAGTAAATGGACAAAAAGGAAGAAATGGAACCTGCTTTTTATATAGTAACTTTCAATGTAGAAATATAGTCACATTAATAATTTCCACCTAGGATGTTTTAATCATAGTATTAATCAGTATCACTTATTATATTAAAGCCATGTTGTACCTTTCATACAGAAGCCAAATTTTGAACTATGACCTAGTTGTCACTTTTCCTCTTGGTTTAAGCATCCAACAGATTTATAAATCACAGCTGTAGTGGAGTGAGGGGATGGGGAAAATGGGTGATGGGGATTATGGAGAGCACTCGTAGTGATGAGCGCTGGGTGTCGTATAGAAGTGTGGAATCACTATATTATACATACCTGAAACTAATGTTACACTGTATGTTAACTAACTGGAATTTAAATAAAAATTAAAAAAAATCACAGCTGTAACTCACACATTTGACAATTATTCAAGCAATTCTCACATTGATGAGGAATCCAAAGGCAAAATAAGGAAGCTGCTTCTCTCCATTATAATCTGTTAATTTTGTGGTTAATATTAGACTACAAAATTTAAAATACAGAGGCAGCATAACAAAAGAGCATAGGCTTTGGAGTTTAGATAGAAAATAGGATTAAATCCTGGCTGTGCCATTTACCAGCTGTACAACTTTTGGAAAGTTTCTTACTGTCACTAAAACTCAGTTTACTCATCTGTTAAATAGGATTAATAGCTCCTACTTCATTGGGTTGTTGCAGGCTCAGTAACTAATGCATCAAGTACAAAATCCGTATTGACAAATTTAGAGTGTTTTTTTTTTGTTTTTTTTGTTTTTTTTTACCTGAAAATCTTCCGTGACGGTTCAGCATTTAAATATGTATTACTTCCCAGTCTAGACATCTCTTTTAAAGATTTAATGTTTATTTATTTTTGAGAGAGAGAGAGAGAGCGAGAGAGAGAGAGAACATGAGCAGGGGAGGGGCAGAGAGAGCCAGAGACACAGAATCTGAAGCAGGCTCCAGGCTATGAGTTGTCAGCCTGCAACAGAGCCTGATGCAGGGCTTGAATCCACTAACTGGGAATTCATGACCTGAGCTGAAGTCGGATGCTTAACTGACTGAGCCATCTAGGCTCCCTTAGAAGTCTGTCTTTGATTTAGATCAGTATGGATGTGTTTTAATAGAGCCTACTTAAGAACTGATTTCATGACCTGTGATCCTTTCCTGCCATTAGATTCAGATTTTTCATACATTTTTTTCTTCTTAGCCTACAGGATTATATTTTTATTAATTCATATTCAATTTATTCCTAGGATATCTTGGGCATATTTTCCTTTTCCTTATCTTCCTCAAAGAAAGTAGAAATTTGAGAAAACAAGATTTTGGAGGATTTAACAACCAGATGATCATTATTGTTGGCAAAAAGCAACTTGAATTTGAAAGCTCTTGGAAATAAGGATCCTTGATACAATTATGATTATTATATCCATCAATTTTCTTGGGATATGTCTTTAAAGAGAGAAACTAAAATCAATTTCAATTTGTATTCGATTTTTGTGCTTTTCCATGTGTGTATCTCAAGGTAGTTATCATTCAGGTATGTACATAATACTCCTGTGAAACTCATGGTCCAAAAACATTAATTAACGTAATTTACAAGTAGGTAAAATACAGCCTAAAGTGGTTGGGTTGCTTTAGACATCTGGACAAGTCTAGGGAAGTTGACAACTGCCAAACAAGGCCGGTTTAATTAATAATGTTTCTCAGAAATGAGTTCTTCTGAAAAGGAGAAATCTTTTACTGTGCTAGCGTGTCCCCAGTGAAACTTTATTTAGGTCCCTCCCCCTCCAGCTAGATTCTTCATTTATTTACATGAAAAATATTGGAAACTTTATGCCTCACCCAAATCTTTCTCTTTAATGCTAATTAATATTCTTGTTTAGTGTGTGTGTGTGTGTGTGTGTGTGTGCATGCGCGGGCTGGCAGGGTCCTTTTAAAGCTGTTGTCATAATTTTTGCCTCCTAACAAAAACTTTTATTTTTTGCTACAATACTTAGTATTTAACTATTTTTTATGCTGATAGTATAAGACTGCATTCAGTAGATTTCTTGCCATTATCTTTTGACCTAATAAACTTGCTGTAATACCACATTTTCTTATATCTTCATAAATGTAATTTTTAAACCCTCTTCAATTCTGGATTTATGTACTCCCTAAAGAAGTGCTAAGACCTCCTAAATACTCTTGACCCCTTTCTGTACATCCCTGGAGACACTGTCTTAGCTCATTTCTACTGGGTTCACTGGACCACAATAGTGGCTTCTGTAATTTTATTCTGACCATATCAATATGCTGCTTAATCTCTTAATGGCTCACCCTGACTCAGAATAAAATGTGATCTCCTTTGCTTGCTATAGCATGCCCTTCCTGATCTGGTATCCATCTACTTCCTCGTCCTCATGTAATCCTTCCTAACCTGGGGTCTAGTCATACTAAACTACTCTCCATCCTTTATGCCTCTGCACATGCTGTTCCCTTTACCAGGAACATCTGTCCTTACCTTATATCTAAACTTTTTAGAAAAAGTTCTAAAAACAATTTTATTTTGTTTTCTAACAGTTTAACTCTTTCATTAAATTGGTCATGTATTTTATGAAGTAAAGAGCTAAATAATTCAGACACTTAATGTTTTTAGTTGTCTGATCACTAGTAATATGAAAAAATGTTTTGTGGATTTTTCATTTAGCTGCTGAAATACAGAAATATCTTAACTCCACCACCTTTCTTTCCCTGCGCCTTGCGAGATATACTGCAGACATCAGAGGGGGGAGAGGAAGGCTGAGGTTGAGGAGTGACAAACTGTGAGCAGTGTAAAACTCCATACATGAAAAATTCTCCCCAAGTGAGAAACTAGCCTTTTTAATGACAGTAAATGTCTAGAGACATCTAGACAAATATATAGACATTTCAAAGTCTATATATAAAAATGTACATCAAAGTCTATATTCAAGAATTTCACACACAGAATTTTAATACTGGCATAAGAATGTCTCAATATCCTATAGTTCTAATATTTGCCTCAGGCACTTACTAAAAACTGTACTAATTGTATAAAAATTACATAGAATAATTTCCAATATTTTACACATTTTTTATACCTTTTTCCCCCACTCCATCAACTAAAGATCCATAGTTTAATTATAATCATTGCAGTGACAACAGTATTTAAACAATGGTTGGGATGTCTAGCTGGCTCAATCGGTAGGGCAAGGCAACTCTTGATCTTGGGGTCATCAGTTCAAGTCCCATGTTGGGTGCAGAAATTACTAAAAAAATAAACTTTAAAAAATTAAATAATTGTCAATTTTTTCTGTAACTTTATGCACATATCTATGGAAACTACTGATATTCTGTGCTCTTGAGTATATTCTACTAATGATAGCTGAATATTTATTTTTATTTTACAGCTTAGGGGCTGAATGATTTAGACTTGTCCCTTCATGTGTTGTTAGTGTTATCTCTCTTGTCCTGCCCAGTGCATTCTAGAATGGGAGTCCTGGCATACACCCAGAGCCAGAGCAAGTAGATTTTGCTTTAGAGGTTCATGTTCCTGAGGAACAAACACTCGGGCAATTGGGAATCAGAGTTTAGGAAAAAGTTTCTTTCTTTCTTTTTTTTTCTTTTTACGTTTATTTCTTTTGAGAGAGTGATTGTGTGTGTGAGTGGGGGAGGGGCAGAGAGAGGGGGGAGAGACAATCCCAAGCAGGCTCCATGCTTAGCACAGAGCCTGACGCGGGGCTCAATCCCAGAACCATAAGATTGTAAACTGAGCTGAGATCAAGAGTCAGATGCTTAACTTACTGAACCACCCAGATGCCCCAGAAATATAGTTTCTTAAGAATAACAGATGCACCATTGGGATGTCTAGGTGGCTCAGTTAAGCGTCTGACTTCAGCTCAGGTCATGATCTTGGATTTGTGAGTTTGAGCCCTGTGTCGGGCTCTGCGCTGACAGCTCAGAGCTTGGAGCCTACTTGAGATTCTGTGTCTCTTTCTCTCTCTGCCCCTCCCCTGCTCAAACTGTGTCTCTCTCTCTAATATAAACATAAAAAAAGAAACCTATTAAAAAGAATAGGTACAGTAGCAAGTGAAATTCAATAAATGTTCTGTTTGTAATTATGTGCCATATTACTAATAAACTTATTTTTTCATAGATGATTACTATTTGTATCTTATATATTTGCTAGTTAGTATTGTTTGTTGTGTTTGAAATGTAAGTGCTGAAATATATGTTATTACAATAAACCAATAGAGATATTTAATTATGTATAAAATAGTCATATGAATAACAGCTACAAGTATCTTAAATATTGAAATATACTTTCAAATAGTTTCAATTAATTTTTCTCCTTTTCTAGAAATCTCTTTCCAAAATTTCAGAAAATCTGCACAGCCTCCTGGAAATATTCATCAACTGTTACTTAGAGATGCCAGAGTTGGTAGTAACCACCCAACTCTGCTTTAGCTTCTTCTTGAGTGACTGGTATGGTAAGAATGTTTTATGGGTTAGCAGGAATAAATAATGCCTATGTGAATAAGAAATTATTGGATTTCCAGCATTTATTCTGATAGTATTATACCAGATCCTAAATATGAAACTTATTAATAACAAAAGCAAAAGTAAATTTTTAAACTTCTTTTATTTTTAGCATTTTGTTTAGCTATTGATCAATAACATTTTTAGAAGTTTGAATTGACTGGATGGCAAATTTTTTCTCATAAGCAGATGATAACAAAGAACATAATAGATAAATCCCTTTTAAAACTAGATCTCCAGGGGCGCCTGGGTGGCTCAATTGGTTAAGTGCCTGATTCCTGGTTTCAGTTCAGGTCATGATCTCATGGTTTGAGTTTGAGCCCCACATTGGGCTCTGCACTGTCAATGAAGAGCCTGCTTGGGATTCCCTCTCCCTCTGCCCCACCCCCATTCAAGCCCTCTCTCAAAATAAACAAACTTAAAAAAAAAACAAAAAAGAAAAAAACATAGATCTCCAAATGGTTCTGCAATTCCAAAATGCAGGTTAGTTTAGTTTAAAAGAATAATTTAGGGGAGCCTGGGTGGCTCAGTCAGTTAAACTCCTGACCCTTGGTTTTGGCTCAGGTCATGATCAAATGGTTCATGGGATTGAACCTCACGATGGGCTGTGTGCTGACAGCATGGAGCCTGGTTAGGATTTTTTCTCTTTACCCCTCCCCTGCTCTCTCTCAAAATAAATAAATAAACATTGAAAAAATAATTTAAATATAATACTAAATATGAGATTGCTAGAACTTATTAGGTATTTGAGATGTTCCATTGTATTCTTTAAAAAGTTTTGCTTTTCCTGATTTCAAAAGAAATACATTCATCAGTAATTGTTCCACCCAGCTATAATCTCTATTTATATTTTGGAGGCTATCTTTCTAGGTTTGCTTTTTCTTAGCAACTGCAATTCTTTTTTATTTTAGTCCTTGCACTAGCCTTTTCACATAAAGCTGTGTACAAGGAATCTTAAAGAATAGAAAGCTAATAAATGGAATCCAATGTAACCTAACTTCTTCCTCTCTACGCTTCTTTCATGATAAAAACACTTTCTGATCTTTTTTGTCCTATCTGGACTGATATGCAGAGTTAGTGACTAAAAAAAGACATATTTATGTGGTTTGTTTATTTATTTATTTATTTCAAAGAGAGCAAGCATGAGAGGGTTAAGGGGAAAGGGAGGGAGAGGGAGAGAGAGAATCCCAAGCAGGCTCCACCGTCAGTGTGGAGCCCAACGTAGGGTCGATCCCATGACCTTCAGATCATGATCTGAGCCAAAATCAATGGACACTCAAGCAACTGAGCCACCCAGATGCCCCTATACTTATGTTTTTAACAAGATAAAAGAAACAGGGGAAAACCAAAAATACTCCGATATTTAATTAAACTATCACTGAAATCAAAGTTGTATATGGACATATACGCATACAACTATTTACAAATATGTAAACATATACACAAAGACAAGAAAGGAATATACAGAAACACGTTAGGATATTGGGTGATTTTTTAAAATTAATTTGTAATATACGCCACAAAACATTACATTGAGATAGGACTATTTTAATGTTACAGAATCTTATACAAATGAATTTGTTCAAGAGCTTCTCTGTCAATATGCTTTTCTGGGTATACATCATAGTTCAATGGTACCTCTTCAACCCAGGGAGATAACTGTATATTAATCTGGAAGAAAAAGATTATAAAAATACATGTAAACTGCAGAATGATCCTGTTCTCTGGAACGTCAAGAAATCATGATGAACTAAGTAACTAAATACAAGAGATTTTTTTTTTTTACAATGAGCAGGACTAAGTTTACATGGTGTCACATGACCAATATTTTTAAAGTTTGTTTATTTATTTTGAGAGAGACAGAGACAGTGCAAGTGGGGGAGGGGCAGAGAGGGAGAGAGAGAGAATCCCAAGCAGGCTCTGTGCTGCCAGCACAGAGACTGACTGGGGGGCTCAAACTCATGAATCTGTGAGATCATGACCTGAGCCAAAACCAAGAGTCAGACACTCAACTGATTGAGCCACCCAGGCGCCCCTCACATGAACAATTCTTTGCTATACTACGTGGTAGGTCTGTGGATTCAGGATTTAACTTACTTTGATTTTGGAACTTGAAGGAAAAAAGAAAAAAGAAAATACAGAATAATTGTTTTAATGTAACTAGTTTAATAATTATTATTAGGTTTAAACAATAAAAGACTAGAACAATGAGAATACACAGAGAACAGAGAAAACTATTCACACATACACAGTGATGGTGCTAAGGGATTGCATGAGAAGGGCTAATCTACTCCCCCATAACCTTTATTAGGCCCTTTCCTTTGCATTGTAAACTTGAGTCTCCATGACACAGAAATTCTAGAGCCACCAAGGAATATATCTGGTTAAAGAAGATTAAATAAGAAAGCAATAAAGTTATTAAAAAACTTATGTATAAATACTTATATACTTATATATTCATACTTATATTTATAAGTAATAATTTCCAGTGGTTATCTAGACAGATTTACATATTTAGTGGGAAAATTACTATTTTGTTAAGTGAAAAATCACCAAGTTACTTCAAATCTATATAGAAATAATAAATTGGTGAGCATATATTTAAAAGACACATTTTTATAAGTATGGAAAAGTATGGTAGGATTATACCACTCATGAGATGGGTCTCTCCTGGAAAAGAATTAAGTGGAGGGAATGGGGAGATTAACATCTTTTCTTTATATATCTCAGGATTATTTCCCTTGTTATGGTAAACATGAATTACTTTTGTAATTTAGATGATTAACAAAAATTTCTTAAAGTATTATTGATGATTGTTTAGTTTTTTTTTTTTAAAGGAAGAAATAGAGGAGCGCCTGGGTGGCTCAGTCGGTTGAGCGTACAACTTTGGCTCAGGTCATAATCTCACGGTTAGTGGGTTCCAGCCCTGCGTCAGGCTCTGTGCTGACTGCTAGCTCAGAGCCTGGAGCCTGCTTCGGATTCTGTGTCTCTTTCTCTCTCTGCCTCTCCCCTATTCACGCTCTGTCTCTGTCTCTCAAAAATAAATAAAATGTAAAAAAAAAAAAAATTAAAGGAAGAAATACTTAAATTTGGCAGTGCTTATAGGTAAGGAAAGCACTACTAAAAAAACTGTAATACTCCATTATTAATAAATACAACAGTATCTTTCATCTGGGGGTCTCTAAGAACTTTATAAATACTAATTAACCTTTATATGCAGGTCAATTTATTGGGTTGAAACTTAGTAAGTATGGGCCTTATTTATTTTATTATTTTTTAAAGTCTGTCCTTTTTAAAAAAAAATGTTTATTTTTGAGAGAGAGAGAGAGAGAGAGAGAGAGAGCGCGCGCAAGCATGCAGGGGAGGGGGAGAGAGAGGGAGACAGAGAATCCAAAGCAGCCTCCGGCCTGTCAACACAAAGCCAGACATGGGGCTCAAACCCATGATGAGATCATGACCTTAGCCAAAGTAGTCGGATGCTCAATCGACTGAGCCACCCAGGTGCTCTGGGCTTATTTTATACGGAGAATCTAAGGAACGAAGAAGTGGACTGGATAAAATTCCAAACTGCATACAGTCATGGACCTCCATCTACATAGCTTATTCTAGAAGCCTTGAACAACCCTGTTCCTTTTGTTCTAAGGGAAATGTTATGATGTAGGTGTTCTAAGCTTCTTACAAACATTTAAGAGCATTTGTTAATGTAAAACTGGTGAGCATATATTTAAAAGACACATTTTTATAAGTATGGAAAAGTATGGCTAGTTGGAAAACCTGGGTGGAGAAGCAAAGGAAACTATACCAAGATAAGAATTACAATTTCAGAGTTCTTGCGGCCAACGGACAAACTACAAACCAGTTCTTAAGCCATAGGGTCTTGCTATTCTATCATATGTCACTTTATTAAAAAAAAAAATCCAGAATCTTATAATAGCTACCAGAAAAAAGTAGAAGAGGGGCACCTGGGTGGCTCAGTTGGCAAACAGCCAACTTCAGCTCAGGTCATGATTTCATGGTTCATGGGTTTGAGTCCTGTGTTAGGCTCTGTGCTGACAGCTCAGACCCTGGAGCCTGCTTCGGATTCTGTGTCTCCCTCTCTCTCTGCCCTCCCCTGCTCATGCTCTGTCTTTCTAAAATAAAAACATTAAAAAAAAAAAAAAGAAAAGAAAAAAGTAGAAGAAAAGTTCTGACAATAAAAATTCTGGGAAAGAGGCTCACATACCTGAAGACTTGAGAGAGAATCTTCAAGGCTTGGTACTGTTACTAATAAGGATCCTTGTTTCCTTACATTATGGCTGATATATTCCCAGGCTCTGCAACATATTAAAAACTTGTATTTTAGGTTTTACCAGACACTAAATACTTAAAAAAAAAAAAGATGACAAGAGAAAATGCAGTATAGGCAATACCTAGAAATCCAGGTGGGCAAAAATGTTTGCCTGCAGGAAATAGGCTTATAGCAACAAATTAGAATTGGTAAATTTCTCAGTTCAGTATTGAGAAGGTTTAACAAGATGGGGATGTGTGTTACTACCAGGTATTGGAAGGCCAAAACTCAGTTCTCAGGACCAATACACAAGTCAAAGGTGGATCAGCAGGTAAAGCCCCTGAAACTTGTGATGAAGTGTGTCAGAACTGGTTCTGCAGGACGGAAAAGGGCTGAGGAGAGGCAGAGGTGGCAAAGAGACACGGAGAAAGGCCACAGGAGTCAGAAACCAAGCAAAGGATAACAAGAAAGCATAACATGGACATTACATCTTTTAAATAACATCAAGAGTGAAATCATACTTTATTTGGTTGTCATATATATTTAATGGAAAGACTTTTGGACAGTATGGCACCTGCAAGGTTCAGTGGGGCCAGCCAGGTTGAAAGCTGATGGAATGCCGTGTACATATGTATGTGCCAGAGGGCAACGCCTGAGCAGTTCTGACTCACTTTAGTGCAGACATGAACTGGATTTCTCATATACAAGAGTCTCAACAGTACACCCCACTACTGGGGAGCAACGGTCAGCAAAGCAGGGATGTGCATCCCTTGCAACGGGCAGGTGGGCACAGTGTCCTTTGCATTTATTTTAGTTACAGTTAGTTTATTAGGTTTACTTAGTTAATTTATTAGGTTTAGTATTCTGGAGTTTATTAGGCAAAATGATATAAATGTTCTTTTTTCTTAGGCTAGATCTAAAATCATGTAGCAGTGCTTGGTATAGTCACTGTGCTTGGGTTAGAGCTACTGCTTTGATGTGGTTCCTTAAAAATTATATATTTTACAAGTTTATTTAATAAGAATGAAGAAGCTGAGTCAATTGGCACGGTTGGGCATGACTCTCAAAATAGCACCTGCTATTTCTGGTAAGCTGTCACTGTAGTGGTTGTATCTGTTTTACCTACTAAAAAAATGCATAGAGACACCTTTGAAAGTAACAATTACTCTACAAATCTTGGGTGTTACCCTGTAACAAGATGTAACTTATTCTGAAGCCTGAGCCTTTCCTCAGTACACATTTTCTATTAGTATGATACATTTCTGTTTTCTCTTATATACTAACTCCTATAGCAACATTATCCCACTTGTCCCAGACTCTAATTAAGACTACAAGTCTTCGGAGGCTAGATGTGATGCCATCTGTTCCTTTTCACTTAGTACAATACAGAATTAATATAGGTAAATCATCAGTTTCTTCAGAACAATTCCAATGTCACAATACTTTATGTTCTAAACATTCTCCTATACATATACTGTCATTCATGACCATAACCTGTATATATTTAGAATTCATTGCACTAGACTAATTTAGGAGAAATGACTGAGCCAACATATGTGACCAAAACCTATTCACTGAACAATGTAGAATTTGTGAATGAAAGTACCAAGAAAGCTTTTAAAACAGCCCAAACATTCAGTATTTCCAATATCAAGTTCACCAGTAGCTTTCACCAGTCTTCAGTAATCTAAATCTTTCTACAATTAATCTCCAAAGACTTTAAGGTGTTCTTGTAACTTCCTGTACAACATAAGCCTGGTTAATATTTCATTCTCCAACAATCATGTAATGTTTTGGCTACTGGTCATTAACTTAAAAAGGTAAAGAACTAATCATACTTTGTCCACTGGAAATTAAGTTTAAAGTGGGCACTAAGATTAAAACAACTTTGTTCATGTTGTGTTTCTGGTCTTTAGCCTATGACCAAAAATTGTCACTCATTGTGGCTGAGCTTTGACTATATGTTTGAACTGTTGAACTAGTTTTTTTCTTTCTTTTTTAAATGTTTATTTATTTATTTTTGAGAGAAGAGAATGTGAGCAGGGGAGGGGCAGACAGGGAGAGAGAGAATCCCAAGCAGGCTCCACAACTGGAACGGAGCCTAACATAGGGCTTGATCCCATGAACTATGAGATCATGACCTGATCAAGAGTAGGATGCTTAACCGTTGAGCCACCCAGGCGCCCCTGAACTAGTTTTTTTTTTTTTTAAATATTTAAATTGATAATTTCATAGTGACCTTAACCTACTGGTAATGGGTATAGATATAAGGGTAGCAGGACAAAGAGGCTTAGCCATTTGGGATTCTACTTAGTAATAACTGTTTATGGTCTGTAACCATATGCCTTTTTATTTCTCTGCAGTAGAAAACTTATTGATACACTAATCCAAACATTTGTGTAATTCCTTTTCATACATATGGAAAGGAGCTTTCCTGCATCTAGAGTACACATATGCCATTATGATAAATAAAGACTCAGCAATCCTAAATAGGCAGAAAAATAAGTGTCTCAGACTATGGACCATAGGAATTTTCTAATTAGAGGAACCTACTGGTCCCGATGAGTCACTAACATCAAACTGTGGCAGAGAAGTCAAAAAAGTGATCACAGATTTGCTAATTTTTCCATTACCTGAAGAGTGGAATGACTCTAGGAACCTACTATTACCACCTTAAAAAAATATTTTTACAGTTTGATAATTAAGCGCTATTTTGGTTAATATTCTTACATCTTGTTTTTTACTCACCTATAGAAATTCCCATCATTTTGTAACAGAATACCATATGAGATGTTTTTTCAAAGAAAATAAAACTGAGACAGAAAAGAATAAGTATAAATGCCCATTGGGAATAGATATCTTATTGCATCTGTGATTGCTAAGCAGGTGCTTGGGTCATGATATCATTTTATATACCCCCCCAATTAGGTATAATATTTTACAAAATTAGAAAATTTAAGTTTATTTTTATTTTGAGGTTGTTTTATAAACCAGTTTAATATGAAAATCTATTTCTATTTTACCAATTCTATATATTTAAAAAAAATCCATTTATTTAAGTAATCTCTACACCCAATATGGGGCTCAAACTCATGATCCCAAGATTAAGAGTCACCTGGTCTACTGACTGGGCCGCCAGGCGCCCCACTAACTCCTTTTCTTACTTTGCTGAATATAGTTTAACAGATTCCTTGCTTGAATAAATAACATACCTGGCCTGTTCTGCCTCATCAAGAAAATATTCGAAGACATTATTCATTATAATAACATCAGCATTTTGCAGAAGTGAACCTTGGGTACAGATGTCTGCATGAAGCACCTAAAGAAGAATGAGTTCATTTAAGAAAACAAAGATACTAAAAAAAAAAATTAATTAAAAAAAGAAAACAAAGATACTGTATCATATAACCACAGAAAAAATATTTATTGGTTCAATGATGTTGTGAGGCAATATGAGAAGTTAACCCTACTTAAAAATGGGAGAAAGAACAGTATATTTAATAGTACTGTCTGTGGGAGATAACTTAATATCTAATAAAAATCATAAACTTGTGAAAATTTGTTTTAGATGGATTTATTTATATAGTCATATAATTACAGTCTTTCAAACTCTAGTGCAGAGTTTTCCCACTATGATTATATCATTAACTGTAAGAGTCAAAGGCCCTAGTTTAAAATTCTGGCTCTATCATCAAGAGAGTATGTATACTCAGGCATCGGTATCCTCATAAATAAATTGGAATATATCTGTTCTGATTCACAAAATCAAATGGGATCATATAAAAACTATAAAAGTAATTGATACATTGTAAAATGTTCATATGTTTGTTGGCTTTTCTGACTTTTCATCTAAAATTTACTTGACTATATTATTTATCTAAAAAAGCTAACAAGGTATTTATTTAAAAACTATATGCCTCATACCCAAAACAATAGAATACCTAAGAATAAACTTAATCAAGGCGGTGAAAGACCTGTACTCCGAAAACAATAAAACACTGATGAAAGAAATTCAGGATGACACAAAGAAATGGAAAGACATTTCACGTTCAGGGGCTGGAAGAACAAATATTGTTAAAATATCTATACTACCCAAAACAATCTACAGATTTAATGGTATACTTAATAAAACACCAACAGCAATTTTCACAAAACTAGAACAAACAATGCTAAACTTTGTATGGAACTACAAAGGACACCAAATGGCCAAAGGAATCTTGAAAAAGAAAAACAAAACTGAAGGTAACACAATTCGAGACTTCAAGTTATATTACAAAGTTATAGTGATCAAAACAGTATGGTTCTGTCACAAATATAGACACACAGATCAATGGAATAGAATGGAAAACGCAGAAATAAACCCACAACTATGTGGTCAATTAATGTTTGACAAAGAGGCAAGAATATGCAATAAGAAAAAGACAGTGTCTTTAACAAATGGCGCTGGGAAAACTGTACAGCTACATACACAAGAATGAAACTGAACCACTTTCTTACACCATACACAGAGATAAACTAAAAATGGAGTAAAGACCTAAAGGTGAGACCTGAAACCGTAAAAATCCTAGAAGAGAGTAAAGGTAATTTCTCTGACATTGGCTATAGCAACATCTTTCTAGATAGGTCTCCCAAGGTGAGGGAAACAAAAGCAAAAATAAACTATTGGGACTATATAAAACTAAAAAGCTTCTGTATATCAAAGGAAACAATTAACAAAACTAAAAGACAACCTCCTGAATGGGAGATGATATTAGCAAATGACATATCTTGAAGGGTTATTAGCATCCAAAATCTATAAAGCACATATACAACTTAACACCAAAAAACCAAATAATCCAATTAAAAAATGGGCAGAAGACATTAACAGACATTTCTCCAAAGAAGACATATAGATGGCCAACAGACACATGGGCCATCTATATGAAAAGGTGCTCAACATTATTCATCGTCAGGGAAACACAAATCAGAACTACAATGAGTTATCACTTCACATCTGTCAGAATGACTAAGAAACAACAAATGTTGGCAAGGATATAGAGAAAAAGGAACCTTCATGCACTGGTGGTGGGAATGCAAACTGATGCAGTCACCATGGAAGGCAGTAGGGAGGTTCCCCAAAAAGGTAAAAATGGAACTACTATATGATCCATTACTCACCCTACTGGGTAGTTACTGAAAAAATATAAAAGCACTAATTCAAAGGGACACATGCACCCCTATGTTTACTGCAGCATTATTTATGATACCCAAATTATGGAGCAGTCCAAGTGTCCACCAACAGATGAATGGATAAAGAAGAGGTGGTATATATATATATACAATGGAATATTATTCAGTCTTAATCAAGAATGAAATCTTGCCATGTGCAATAACATAGGTGGAGCTAGAGAGTATAAGGCTAAGCAAAACAAGTTAGTCAGAGAAAGACAAATACCATATGATTTCACTCATATGTGGAATTCAAGAAAACAAACAGGAAAAAAAGAGAGACAAACTAAAAATCATATTCTTAACTGTAGAGAACAAACTGATGGTCAGCAGAGGGGAGTTGGGTGGGAGGATGGGTGAAATAGGTGACGGGGATTAAGGAGTACACTTATCATGACGAGCACTGAGTAATGTATAGAAGTGTTGAATTGCTATATTGTACACCTGAAAATAATGTAACACTCTATGTTTTTTATTACCTTTATTAAAAATTTTTTAAATGTTTATTTATTATTGAGACAGAGAAAAAAGGAGCACGAGTGGGGGAGGGGCAGAGAAAGAGGGAGACAAAGAATCCGAAGCAGGCTCCAGGCTCTGAGCTGTCAACACCGAGCCCGAAGTGGGGCTTGAACCCACAAACCGTGAGATCACGACCTGAGCCGAAGTCAGACACCCAACCGACTGAACTACCCAGGCACCCCTGTAACACTCTATGTTAACTATACTAGAATTAAAACAAAAAACTTAATAATAATAAAAAAACTATATACCTCAAAAAAATTCACCTAGACTACAATCAACGAATCTTATAGAGCACAGGCAAGGTAACAAGAGAAAACATCTATTTTCTGAAGAAAAAAACCTCTTTTCTTTTAAAAAAATGTTTTTAACGTTTATTTTTGAGAGAGAGAGAGACAGAGTGTGAGCAGTGGAGGGGCAGAGAGAGGGAGACACACAATCCGAAGCAGGCTCCAGGCTCTGAACTGTTAGCACAGAGCCCGACGCAGGGCTCGAACTCATAAGCTGTGAGATCATGACCTGAGCCAAAGTTGGAGGCTTAACTGACTGAGCCACCCAGGTGCCCCAAAACAAACCTCTTTTCATTTTAAAAAGAAGAGGAAAAAGCTAAACTATTTGGTATCATAAGATTTCTTTGGTCTTACAAATAAATAGTGTTCAGAATATTGTGGAGTCTGATTCTTAGCATATTAAAAAATTTTTTTTCAAGTTTTATTTATTTTGAGAGAGAGAGAGAGAGAGAGAGTGCGCGCGCGTGAGCGAGCGCATGAGCAGGGGAGGGGCAGAGAAAGGGAGAGAGAGAATCCCAAGCAGGCTCCGTGCTGTTAGCGTGGAGCCTGACACAAGGCTCAAACCCATGAACTGAGAGATCATGACCTGAGCTGGATTCGGATGCCAACTGAACTGTGAAATCCCGATCTGAGCCAAAATCAAGTCAGATGCTTAACCAACTGAGTCACCCAGGAGGCCCTGATTCTTAACATATTTTATTCTTTAAGTAGTAAAAATACTAAAATAATTTAAATTAGGTGGGCCTGTAGTCTCTGAACCACACCTTTGACATGTTTCTGAACACACAGAAAATCACTTTAAACTTTCTTTAAAAAAATTTTGTTTTTAACGTTTAGTTCTGAGAGACAGAACATGAGTTGGGGAGGGGCAGAGAGAGAGGGAGGCATAGAATCTGAAACAGGCTCTAGGCTCTAAGCTGCTGGCACAGAGCCCATTGCGGGGCTTGAACCCATGAACTGTGAGATAATGACCTGAGCCAAAGTCCGACGCCCAACTGACCGAGCCACCCAGGAGCCCCTCACTTTAAACTTTCTAAATGTGTTGCTGAGATATGAAATAGGTATGCAAATTAACCTATGGATATACTATAGCTCTCACAGCGTTTCCTCTTTTTCTTTCCCATCTCTGTTCACTCTCCCACATCTTATCCTACAGATAGGGTAAAAAAAAAGAATATGGTGGATCAATTAATTATGGCAACCAATAGAGGTCCCAGGAAAACCCCTCAAAATGGCTCTGGACAAACTGGAATGCTAACAAGGCAAAGGCCACGAGACAACGAAAATCAATTTAACCAATTTTTAATGGGCACCTCCTATATATAAGATACTACGCAGAGAGATATAACATGATGAATGAGATACAGTATCTATACTCAAATATGTTATAACCTAGTAATAAGATGAAACAGCTATGCTGGTAACTCCAAGTGCCGTCAAAAGAATACGCAAGGTATGAATAAAGGAAAATTCATCTTTAGCCTAGAAGAAAGGGGAGAATTTAAATCAATGGGTTTTTTCATAAAGTGCATAAGACACATGGCATGTACTCTTGTACTTTCTTGAAACCCCATTATAATAAAAGTAGAGGGTCTTTAGAAAAGAAGAAATATACCCACAGGATGAAGAAAATGGGAAAACAAGCAACAGACATAAAAATTTTTAAGTTAAGGGGGTTCTTTGGCCCAGTTGGTAGAGCATGAGACCCTTGATTTGATCTTGAGGTTGTAAGTTTGAGCCCCATACTGGGTGTAGAGATTACTTAAAATCTTAAAAAAAAATTAGTATGTTAGAAAAAAAAGAGGAACTAATAAGGAATTTAGGACCAGAAAAATCTGATTTCCAAGTAGATTATGTTTCTATAATTCTATATATTCTATATATCTATAATTCTACATATTTAGTTATATAATTCTATATATATACGTACAGTTTTATATTGAATAACAAATATATATCTATATATAAATACATATATATATGTAATATACATATATCCTATGTATTTCTAGATATATAGAAAGCAAAGATCCAGCCTTGATTCATACTACAGAATCTCAAAAAGGTTCATATTTGGTGGTACTGGGCATTTCTGAATGAAGGAGTATGGAGAAATGCTAAAAAAAAAAAAAAAAAAAAAAAAAAAGGTAATCTGGTTGAAAGCCAGTTTTAGAAGCACCCAGACCCCTATACACCTTTCGCCTACCCCAGCAATAGAGGTTTATTCTCTGAAAAAGATAAAACACAAAGGTCTCTGGGTCAGGGGACATCAGGACTAGTTGAAAGTAAGGCTAATGTACTGAAAACAAGGGAAGTAAGAAAATAACGTAGACAGGATGCTGTGAATCCCTTACGTCTCAATTCTTTTCCTCTATCCCTTAGTCCCCAGGATGCTGTTTGCCACTTAGTAAGGAGACTGGAAAGGTTTTCTCTAGGCAACCAGCCCAAGAAGAAAGATCTTAAGATACTTCATCAGATATTCCCCAACTAATTAACTACCCAAATGAGATCACTCAACAGTGAAGTCCACAGTACTCAGAATCCCCACTTAAGTGCTGCTGAGAACTTCAACCAGTTTTTTGTTTCTCGCTCTCAAGTATGAACAGACAACTAAGGATTCTTAAGACTTCTGAGAAAAGTCCTGTTAAAAAAGACCAAACACGAACTAAAACAAAACAAAAACATGAAGATTGAGCCTTAAAGGCTAGATGAATTTCAACAGACTATGAAAAATATTAATAAAAAAATACTCCTACAATCCCTTTCTGTTGATCTTAGGGCCTCTCAAACACAACAATTATCTTTAGCATCAAGGAAGGAAACTGTTAAGGTTGCCAATAAAATGGTATAAAAACAGCTTTGTGCCATTGGGTTACTGATAGCCACCGAAGTCACAAGCTGGGAAAGTATGTGGGTGGGTGTGCATCCACATATACTCTTTGAAAAGCAAGGGGTAAAAATCTTTTAAAACGTAAATAAATGTGTTTTTTTCAAGTTTATTTATTTAGAGAGAGGGAGAGTACACACATGAGTGGGGGAGGGGCAGAGAGAAACAGGGAGAGAATCCCAAGCAGGCTCTGTGCTGTCAGCAGAGCGCCCCAGTTGGACCTCAAACTCACAGACTGTGAGATTGTGACCTGAGCTGAAATTGAGTCAGATAGTTAACCGACTGAGCCACTTGGGCACCCTGTAAATAAATGTTTTATATACCTTTATCATCTTCTTTAAAAAAGATAATAAAGTACTTGGTTGTCCATTTATAAACTATAATTCTTAGAGGTCCTGATTTTTATTTATTTAAAAATTTTTTTTAATGTTTATTTATTTTTGAGAGAGAATGAACACGTGAGTGGGGAAGGGGCAGAGAGAAAGGGGTGCAGAGAACCCCAAGCAGGCTCTGGGGTGACAGCAGAGAGCCCAATGTGGGGCTCAAACTTACAAACCATGAAATTACGACCTGAACCGAAGTCGGACACTTAACCAACTGAGACATCCAGGTGCTCCAGACTGGGTCCTAATTTTTAAATCTCAATTTCCAATTAAATAGACATCCCTGTTAGTTATATGATTCTTATTATCCAAGAGCAATGTGTTTTTGTTCACTAAATATGAGGGAGAAAAACTCATGCCTTTTTAATTGGACAATAAATTTAATTATTTGCCTCTCTATTTCTAAGATGAGAAAGAGACAGAGAGAGAGAGAAAAAAAGAAGTTTGGAAGGAGGAAGACGATGAAAAAATTTCCTTCAATAAGAAAGAGAAGTCTAGATCCTCAATTGTACCGAAATGTCTTTCAACCCTAGACTGGCCTTAACACCAGAAAGCCTTACTTAGATGCTCAATATTTCTCTGCATTGCCATTAGAAGCATAGGATTGTCAGTGAAAGGGTAAGAATTACTGCATTAAGCAAAAAACTTCCTCTCCCCCTTTTGGTTATTTTTGCCCTTACATATAGAAAAAGAGTAAAGTTCTGTTGTAGCCCAACCCAGGGCATCATTACTGCTGAACCAACATTCTGTGGCATCCACAAATCCTCCTGAAATCTTAGAAAAAGAAGATAAAGAACTGAGAGCATTAATCTTTTTGCTTACTTTCAACATTAAGAGTTTAATTAAATACACTTCCGACCAACATCTAGAGGTATAAAAATGCTACCAGAACTGTACTAGAGTGGAGATGAAAGAAATTAAGAAAAAAAATTCCACTTTCTATTAACACTGGGGAGAAAGAGAAATAGGAGCGGAAGATAATTATAATTAAATTCATCTTTATTAATGTTTTAAAATATTAAGTGAACTCCACCTGTTTCTACACAACAGCAACCAGAAATAGATTAAAAAAGATTTTCTAACCCCAATTCAGAAGAAACTTGGCTAAATTATGGTATATGATAGACAACAGAATATATACATTTAGATATAGATTTTTAATTTATTTTTTAAATGTTATTTATTTTGGAGAGAGAGCAAGTGAGCAGGGGAAGTGCAGAAAGAGAGAAAGAGAGAGAGAGAGAGAGAGAGGCAGAATCTGAAGCAGGCTCCAGGCTCTGAGCTGTCAGCACAGAGCCTGACCTGGGGCTCGAAGTCAAGGACCGCGATATCATGACCTGTGCAGAAGTCGGATGCTTAACTGACTGAGCCACCCAGGCGCCTCAACAACAGTATATTTAAACGGGTACCTTTAGTACAGCTTAGGAAACACAGTCAATGGTACTGTAATAGTGCTGTGTGAGGACAGATGGTAGCTACACTCATGGTGAGCACAGCATAGTGTACAGACTTGTCAACCACCATGTTGTACACCTGAAGCTAATGTAATGTAACACAGTGTGTCAACTATATTTCAAAAATAAATAAATAAATATAAGGGTACCTTTATTCTGTCAGTGAACTGGTATTTTTTTAAAACCATTTCCTGCAACTGGCAAAAATCTCCATTCAATTCTACTCCATATAGTTGCAGTGCTGAACTATAAAGATAACCCTGAAAAAAACGAAGACATGTTATGATACAAACGAATTAATTGTGAGTTCATTTCTACTTAAAATTTGAAAAGTCAAACTTTAAAAAACAGAATTCAATAAAGTAAAAATAAAATGAAAGATAAATAATAACTTGTAGTGTGTAAAACCTAGAACTTCAAGACTCTTACTAATCAAGATATCGATTGTAATTTATTAATTTCTGTTATTTACAAGTAATCATATTTTGAAAGATTGATTTCTTACTTTTCCTGATAAAACCGTGCATTCAACAAAGTTGCAAGTGAGAAAAGTGATCACATACACATTCTCTGTTTAATACCCAATTTCTGTAATTTCTTGGAAAGTTTTATCAGGGGAAATCAAGAAAGGAGTTAACCTGTGGGGAATATAATGGAAAATCATGCACAGCCGGACACTAGAGAAAGTTGGCCGAAGATGTGTCCCATTGGGCTTAGGGAAGTCAGTCTGGTGTCTGCAATCTGCCAAAGATAACTGGCCAATTAGTTAATAAGGATAATCAAGAACTCACTAGATATTATAATGTATCCATTTTTGGTTGCAATAACAAAAAAATATATGGGAGGAAAGGTAAATCATATTTTGAATATCATTTTGTATCAATAAACACCTATGCGTAAATCAGATTTTTATTTACAGCTCATAATGGACTTTTAGAGTATGTTCAACAGAACACATGAAGGTGTTCAAAAATTTGTTGAATCAATAACCATATTAATATGGAGAAAAATGACAATACGTTTAAATTTATTAACGCTGCCACATACCTGCACAGCCAGATTTCTTTCAGCTATATACTCTTCCAACAAATCAGAAAATGGACAAGAGCAGAGCAAATATGGTAAACAATCATAATCTCTAATGTTCTCCAAACAAAACCATCTGACAATCTGTATTTTCTATTACAGATGTCATTACTAATTATAGAATAAAGGTCTTAACACTAAAAAATAAACTAAGCACTGAAGAGTTAACTTTCTGTTTGGAGCAGGCAGTGGATGCTGGGAACTGATGGTGCCTGTTTCTGGCATGAGTCTCTACTGCTGTTGGCCACATGTTTTAACAAGTCTGCTAATGACAACCAGAAACCACATTTAAGTTTTTTGATAAAACTATTTAAGAACATTAGAAATACTCATGATTTAAATTTTTAAAAAAGCCACCTTGAAGTGGTATTTGAGAAACAAATGTCTAGATTCAAACTTGAATCACAGAAAATTGGAACAAGATGTGTTCTTGGATATCATTTAGTTAGCTTATTTACAGGTGAAGAGCTTGAAGCCAGGGGTGTTAAGGGACTTGGTTATGACCATATACAATTTCCTAGGTCAGGTAAATTTTATAAAGGCTTTAATAAAAGCTCTTACGAAAGCTCAGTCCATCAGTAGTGATGGACAAAATAGCAAAGTGTTATGAGGGTCACCTGCTTCTGTTTTGTTGCTATGCCTTCATTTGTGTCACAGAGACAAACTAGTAAAGGAAATCAGAGAGCTGGCCTTTGAAATTCCAAGTCCAATATACTATTTTAACCTCGTTATTCTGTTACTCTAATAAATAAAGCCAAGCTGTCACCTTGGATGGTGGCAGGCAAAACTGTTGCTAGCAGAAGAAAGTATTTTCCAAATGTTGAGTGTGTCCACAAGCTGGACTTTACCCCATAAAGGACTGTGCCAAGCCTGGAGCCAACGTCAACCAAGACCTTTCCCGACAGATCAGGGAGGACATGATGATAAATGAACTTCAATTCCATGAGGGAGAAGGAATGAGAAATAAATCCTGGAGAATTAGAACAGAATAAACATCAAATTGTGCTTGGGTATTAAACATTCTCTTCTTTTTTCGAATTCTTTCATCCATATTTATAAAGTGTATTTCTTTTTTTAAAAAATTTTAAATGTCTATTTTTGAGAGAGAGAGAGAGAGAGAGAATATGAGTGGGGGAAGAGCAGAGAGAGATGGAGAGACATACTCTGAAACAGGCTCCAGGCTGTAAGCTGTCAGCACAGAGCCTGACATGGGGCACGAACGCACAAACGGTGAGATCATGAACTGAGCTGAAGTTGGATGCCCAACAGACTGAGCCACCCAGGTGCCCTATAAAGCGTATTTCATGTTTTTCTCTTCTTCATCAACGAAGGCCATTCAGAGGAGTTTTCAAAAAAATTAATGTGATAATTTTGCACTCATTCACTCTGAGCTATATTAGAGAAGAATAAATATGAAGTCTCTGACATTTAAAAGGCCTCTAGAGAACAGCTACTTAGCAACCTGTCCCTATCCCTGTGCCCCGTCAGGCACACCCTGTGCCCCCCTCACTTCCTTGTTGCTGCTTAGAGGTCCTTGATTTTTCCCTTCTTTTCCCCATGACTGTTATTCTGTGGGATGTTTCCTAACTCCCATACCATCTGGCTTTCCCCCCTTACCCTGAGGAACCAGGTAACAGCCACACAGTACTGCACAGAACACAGACTACCGAATGAATGACCATCTCTGGAGTTGTGCAATGTGGCAGCCCTGACCAACCTAAAATGCGTTCTTGAGTGCATGAGGAGGCTGGTATGAGGGGAGGCGAAGATACTCCCATAAATTATTTTTATTTCCCTTAGTTTAATTGCTACAATTTTTTAACTGCTACAAGCTTCCTAGCCCATCTTCTCACTCCATTGTTTGTGTAACAAATATCTGGAAGAACCTGAGTATATATATATATATTTTTCAGAGTATATTTTTTAAAGACTTACTATGTTATGTTCTACATATAATGGTCGGGAGGGGGAGAAACTTTGGCTATAAGTAATAGATGGTGCCAAAGAAAATGGGAAGCAGGCAGGCTAATCCCTTGGAAGAAAATAAAGGTGTGACTGGGGGGGTGGGAGGGATTTAACCACTACAGTCCTTTTCTGCCTAGAATCCTCATCTGCACACCTGGCCTGCACACCTAGTCACTATTTACAACCTGATTTCTATGGGAAAATGAATCTATTTTCCCAAAAAATGCTTGGTAATTTTCAAATTTCTATGTGTCAAACCTATCTCTTCTTTAGATTTCTGCAAATCAGGTCTTATATGGTATTATAGTTGTAATTTACTTTTCAGTTTTCCTTCTATGGTTCTTGTCTAAGTTCTTTTCCTGTGAATTTCAACTACCTCAAATGGAAATTGTGAGTACTATCTAAAAATAGAATCTTAAGTAAATCAGGGAAGTTTAATTCCCCATTATAATATAGATACAATATATTTGTATTAGGAGCACATTACAAATTTGGTAGTAGTTAACTTTTGACAAGGATATTATCTGAGATCAGTAATATCAACACAAGATTACTTACCTGGAGGCATAAGCCACTATAAGCAGTAACTCTAAATCTAAGTGACCAAAAAGATTGAAACAGCATGTCTAAAGCAACAGCCTAGATGATCATAGCCAATTTGAACATAGAATATATTAACAAAAGAGTTAGCATATTAGCAGCATGGGGTTAGTCTAGCTTCCCATTCGAGACACAGGTGTTGTATCTGAGGGGCAGAGAGGCAGGAGACTTTGTCACTAGAGTTGTACTCTCTTATGGACTGGAGATGTTTCACTAGGTCAAATCATGGCCTGAATAAACTCTTTCTCTAGATTATCTTAAAAAAATTTTTTTTAAATGTTTATTTATATTTGAGAGAGAGACAAAGAAAGAGAGAGAGCACGCAAGCGTGAGTGGGGGAGGGGCAGAAAGAGACCGAAGCAGGCTCCAGGCCCTGAGCTGTTAGCACAGAGCCCGATGCGGGGCTTGAACTCACCAGCCGTGAGAACATGACCTACACCGAGGTTGGACACTCAACCAACTGTGCCACTCAGGCGCTCCCAAGATTATCTATCTCTGTCCTCTGAATCCATGCCCATCCAACAATATCTGGTTACCATTTGACTTCTCAAGTAGATGCTTTTATAAGAAGAACATTTCAGACCCCCTGCAGTTATATTTCTCATTGTAAATGAATCAGCATTATGGTTTATCTATGAATCTCTTTTAAGTATGGAAAGTATAAGTTGGTTTCCCTGTATTCAGTTACTTCTGATTAGTTTCTGGACCTGAAAAGTCACCTGTGTGAAAAGCAGAGAGACCCGCCCTGGAGACATTAAGTGGCCTAGCTTTTCTGGACAAGATTTCTATTTCGCCTCCTAAACCTCGATAATTCTAATGGCTATGTTGGAGATTAGCCTTTTCCTTTCAAAAACCATTAAATGCCTTGATCAAGAATTTGCATTCCTGGGCACCTGAGTGACTTAGTTGGTTAAACATCTGACTCTTGATTTTGGCTCAGGTCATGGTCTCACAGTTGGTGGGATCAAGCCCCGTGTCGCATCAGGTTCTGTGCTGACAGTGCGAAGCCTGCTTGGGATTCTTTCTCCCTCTCTCTCTCTGTCCCACCACTTCTCACACACACTCTCTTAAAAATAAGCTTAAAATTTTTTAATTAATTAAAAAAATTTGTATTCTCATGAAATGTAAAGAAAAGAATACACAAAATCATCAGGTTTGCATATTTGAGTGCCTACCTAAAGGTGCAATCTGGCGTGAGCCACACACCATACAGTAGTTTCTGCTCATTTTTCCTTCCTCACATAATGAATCAATAAAGTCTTCATCATAAAGGAATGCATCAACGTGAACTGTGGGTTCTGGCTGCTGCTGTATCTGGTGGAGAGAAGAAGAACTTCAAAAGAAACAAAGTACAAAGGAGTCTCTTTTTATTGCTAAATAAGGCAAAACATCAGTGGTTCATATGCTAAAAATCTGAGAGCAACAACAAGGAACAGAAAGACGAGTTTCACTTATTGAAGAGCAATCCTGCTCTTCTTTCATTTTATTTGAGACACTTAGAAACTTTCAAGCTGATCTGTAACGATGCAACACATGGCCATGAGAAATATATAAAATTTGAATTAAAGGAGTACTTTGAGACCTTCCTGTCCATCCTAAGTAGTATATTTTACAAATAAAGCAACTCATACTCAGAGAGGTATCTCTGAAGAAACGACCATAAGAGAGGAAAGAATTGAAACTAAAACTAATACCACGTTCTTCTGAGCCCTACATGTCAGTGACTTTCGTACCAACATACTTAGCAAGTGATCTTAGCCCAGAGGCAAAGGTTTCAAATAACAGAGATGTTAGTAAAATTTCTTGCTGACAATTAATAGCCCTTTATTAATACTGGCTACACATGACATAATAGCAAGCGGCTATAAAGAAAAAAAATGTCTGATTCCTTTTACCTTAACAACAATAATCAGCCTATTAGAGACCTACGAAATGATAGCTATACCCACACACACACACGAATCTATGTTATACGTGTGTAAAATGTATGAACATACACAAGGACCAGAAAGAAACAAAGGAAGATAAAAATAGTTTGTTAGGATAAGGGATTATGGGTCAACCATTACAGGCAATGAATATACGTTTTTCTTATTTAACATATTTTGGTATTTCATGCTACTGATAGGACTGCCTTATTAATAACATCCAAACTATTATTACAAATACTCTCTCAGCTTTTATACTATCCACTACTTTCCACCTAGGAGAATCCACTCTGAATGATTAGACGTTTACTAAGATTCGCTAAGTGTTCACAATGTGCACAGCACTATTAAAAACGTACAGGATTTAGTTCTGCTTAGAATTTGCATGCTGAAAAACCACATAGAGAGTTGTTTTCAGATTAGTGGGAGAAGAGATTATTATTAGCTTTGTTTTAGGAAACAATATTCCTAGCATATGCACCCCATAAGAGTTGAGACCTGAAGGGACTTGAATAAGGGGGTTGTTTGGACAAGAAAAATGGGAACTTATTTTAGGAATAAAGGAACTGAATAAGCAAAAATTGTACAGTGCAAAAGCAGTGGAAGGAAACAAAAAGATCAATTTCACCTTTGATAAAAAGGAGGGAAATGGAACAGGAAATGAAAACCAGGACAATGATGTAGGCAGGGCCAGATTATGGTTGGGCCTTGTTTTGTAGGGGGTGGGGATGGATTAAATGCTTGGCAAACAGGATGCCCTCATAAAATATTTGTTGAATGAATGGGGAGCCAAAGGGTTACAGACTCAAAAGAATTGGGGACATTGTTGAAGCGCCAAATGAAATACTGTTTAAAGCAGAATTCAGGACTAATTAGACCAGAGAGGCTGTGGGATTAGGGAAGAAATAGGAGAATCCTCAAATAGCACTAGAAGTAAATTAATTTAAAGTATTTACCTTTTGGAGCGCTAGATGTTCTGAGGAAAGCATGGTTTCTAGAGGTAAGCAATTCCGAAGGTCCTCTGCTATGTTTTTCAACATAATGTCATTATTATCTTGAGTGAATTCATCAAAATCTCCTGAAAAAAAGGGGAAGAAATATCTTTTATGGTTTTAGTCATACCTAAGTGAATACAATGGACATATTTTCCATCAGATAGCATCAATTTATAACAATAAACCTTCTAACCAATGAAATATTCAAATTCTAACAAATGTTCCATTTCAAATAGTGAGTTTTTCTTTTTTCCTAACCGTTTGAAAATACAAAACTTGACTATTTAAACCTGTTCAAGAAGAACAAAGGAATGTAAAAAATATATAGTATTGGGGCGCCTGGGTGGCTCAGTGGGTTAAGCATCCGAATTCAGCTTAGGTCACAATCTCGCAGTTTGTGGGTTTGAGCCCCACATCCGGCTGTGTGCTGACAGCTCAGAGCCTGGAGCCTGCTTCGGATTCTGTGTCTCCCTCTCTCTCTGCCCCTTCCCCACTCGCACTCTGTCTCCACCTCTCAAAAAATGAATAAACATTAAAATAAAATAAAATAAAAAATATATAGTATTTTAGGGGCACCTGGGTGGCTCAGTTGGATAAGAGTTCGATTTCAGCTCAGGTCATGATCTCACGGGTCTGTGAGTTCGAGCCCTGCATCAGGCTCTGTGCTGACAGCTCAGAGCCTTAAGTCTGCTAAGGATTCTGTGTCTCCCTTTCTCTCTGCCCCTGCCTGCTTATGCTCTGTTTCTCTCTCAAAAATAAATAAACATTAAAATAAATAAATAAATAATATGTAGTATTTTAACTCTATTTTTACTCAAGAATAGCACTGCCATTAGTTTTTTAGGGTCTTAAACTCACCAGTAAATGATTAAATATCCCTTCTCTAACCATACAGATCTTAGTGTAGGAGGCATCACAGAGATAAGAAGATAACTTTAAACTGAGTATCTTTGCCTCCAACAAAATGTACCTAAGACTTAAGATAATAAGCACTAATGGCTGACACCAACTATATAATAAACTTAACAATGATCATGTTGCTCTGCTGTATTTGAGCCAGCAGATGAAACTATCATTAAAACAGCGTATTTCTGGGGGCGCCTGGCTAGCTCAGTTGGTGGAACAGGCGAATCTTGATCTTGCAGTCATGAGTCTGAGTCCCATGTTGGATGTAGACATTACTTAAAAAAAAAAAAAAAGCATATTTTTTTTAAAGACTTCTTTCTTTCTTTTTTTTTTTTTTTAATGTTTATTTTTGAGAGAGAGAGAGAGAGAGAGAGAGAGAGAGAGAGAGAGATGCAGAGGATCCAAAGTGGGCTCTGCACTAATAGCAGTGAGCCCAATGCGGGGCTCAAACCCACAAACTGCAAGATCATGATCTAAGCTGAAGTTGGACATTCAAACCAACTGAGCCACTCAGATGCCCCAAAAGAGCATATTACTGATGGCTATGGCCTACTTTTGGATGATCTGGCAAAAAGTGGAGAGGTAGTGGAAGTAAGGGAGAGTGTGTGTAGCAATAAAGATGGAGAAGGTCTAGATAAGAGATGATGAATCTAGGTGAGGGTATAAAAGGGGTGTTTATTGTTTTGTTGTGTCTACTTTTCTGCATGTTCAATATTTTTTGGTTCTAAAAAAGTATTATTTCCAAGCAGCTCATATATAATTTTAAATAGAGTATGACTTATCTGAAAGTAAAATACTCTTAAAGTTAGCTATTATCTGGGATGCCAAAAGTAGACTGGAAAGTACTACTAATGAAAATCTTTTACCTTTCTCTTAAAAAGGCTTTCTTATACTGAATTCTTGCTAGAGTAAAAGCATGCCAAGGGGACCTGTTTTAAAACAGCTGTAGAAGGAAAACAAGGAGATCCCGAAGGAAGTGTCATCTGTCTCCACATTCCCTGCCCCCAATTCATGGGCTGTTTTTAAGTAAGCTCATGATTTCGTTCTTAAATAGAAAAAATAATTTTTATGTTTGTTTAGAATGCCATCATCATGTCACTAATAACAAAAGTTACAAAGCAGACCAATGGCAGCACAAGGAAATAAGCGGAGGTTTTCTGCTTTTAAAAAAAGGTACTCTTCTTTTTCTTTATATTACTCTGTGCCTTACATACAAAGGATCTTTCTCTGCATAACTTCTCACTGAGTAATAGTAATTAATACAAAGATTCAGCTCACTGAACTGATGTGGGAAGGCCTTTGAGCTCTTTTTTCTTTCCTCACCTATCTAGCATAACGTTCTAAGCTGTTGCTACAAGTCATTTCTAGAAGGAGGCAATATATAAACCATAGAGAATCAAAAATACTGTTAAAATTCATTCCAAACTGTTTTAGGTGGAACTTAAACAGCATCTGTGATGCGTTTTTCAAAAAGTTGGTCTTTTTAATTGTATTTGTAAAATCTAATTTTCTCAAGTTGTTAATTAATACTTCACATCTGCTTAGCTTCCTTCCTTCCATAGACAGAACACTGTCTGGGAGCTTCTATGACTCACATTTAATTCTAATAATATCACTCCCACCAGTGATCCTTAGCAGGTTCTCTCAGTTTGTAAATGGTATCACTAGAGAAGCCAAAAAAAATCTCATTATGTTAAACTAAGATATCTCCTATCCCAACTCTTTGGACTTAATTCTGTAACACAAACAACCATATTAATAAAACATAGTTTTCATGTGGGTCTGCCTTATAAAATGAGTCTTACAGGGGACTCCTGGGTGACTCAGGTGGTTAATTGTCTGACTCTTGATTTCAGCTCAGGTCATGATCTCACAGTTCATGAGACTGAGTCCTGAGTCGTGGAGCCTGCTGGATTCTCTCTCTCCCTCCCTGCCCTTTCCCTGCTCATGTGCCTACATGCTTCTCTCTCTCTCAAAATAAATAAACTTAAAAAAAATGAGTCTTACAGTGAAAAAGGAACTTATACTATAACCTATTACCAAATGGCCCATCCATCTATGCATCTCTGATATATACACATGCATTTATATATATATATATGTGTGTGTGTGTGTGTGTGTATGATAGTTGTTTAGTCTTTGCTTGAACACATTCAGGGACAGAATTCCTTCCTCATTCTGAGCCAGAATCTGACTCTCTATAACATTAACTCATTTTTCTAGTTTCAGCCTGAGAGGAATCATCACCTTTAATGCAATACAACATTTACTGAATGAACACTTCAGGCATCCTAGACTTGGTGAAGTGCTTTTCACACACAATCCTAAAAATCGTATAGGTGGTACTATGATTATTTCTTATATTTTATAACAAAAACAACAAAAAATCTGAGGTCAGGGGTTAAGTTACTTGCCTCAGTCATATTGGCCAGAAGATGGTGGAGTTGGGGTTTGAATGCAGGTCTTAGTCTGAACTCTTAATTACTACACCATAGCAAAGACGGTAGCTGGCTAGTAACAGTTCTATCACTACCAGAGTCTTGTCTTCTCCCCACCTCTGACTAGTTCTCCATATGATGTGGCAGCCATATCTTTTGCCATCTGCAAAGAACCCTTTAAATGTAGCCCTGGAACCAACATTGGCAATCTAGTTCTCTAATCCATGACTACCTTATTCTCTTCTCCTATCACATTGTAGCATCTAGGGCCCTGATCACTACTGCTACTCGGTGATTGATAAATTTGGAAGAGGTGATAGGAGCGGTGGAGGCCATAGAGTGTCTTGAATAGTCATATGTAAAGATTGAGGAAGCTGGAACAATGACAGATGGGAATGGCTGCAAATTCTAAGCCATCATGATAGATTTCCAGCTGTCTCTCTGGTGAAATATGTTTATTTGAGAGTCAATACTTCAGTTAATGTGGGCATTACCGGTTGAAAGAGACTATGAAACCTTATTAAATTCAGTCATTTAAAAAGGTAGTACTGAATGAAGAAGACTGCATTTGTTTTACCCCAATACCAAGGATATCAGGTGAAAAAGAGAACTGGCACCTCTTACCCTGGACAACAAACTCTGATTCAACCACATTCAAGGGCAAAAGAGATTTCTTCAGTTACAGCGATGATTCTTTTTTTTTTTTTTATGTTTATTTATTTTGAGAGCGAGAGAGAGTGAGAGACAGCGAGCACAAGCAGGGGAAGGGCAGAGAGAGAGAGGGAGAGAGACAGAATCCCAAGCAGGCTTTGTGCTGTCAGCACGGAGCCCAATATGGGGCTTGAACTAATGAACTGAGAGATTCTGACCTGAGCCGAAACACAAGAGTTAGACTTCAACTGACTGAGCCACTCAGATGTCCCCAACACTAATTCTTCAGTGTGGCCCTAGTTCAAGAGGATCCACATATGGGACTTACATGGTCTATAAAGGGCTTAAAGATGTATGCTTGGTTGTATACATAAATATGTATATTTTTCTAGAAAGGAAGTTCTTAAGAGAGCTTCAATAATTATAGCTAATATTATTGAGCACTATAGAAATTTTTAGTGTGAGGCGGCTAAAATTAGTTTTATTATCTGTAGTGGTTGGCAAATAATTTATGAAAAGAACAGCAAGACATTTTTGCCCTAATAATGGCTGTAAGACAGATCAAAAAAGCATGATATGGTAGGATATTACTGAAGTGTGTAAATCTGGACTTCACCTAATGTTATACTGTTAACTATTCTCTTATTAAAGTGAAATTCCTTAAAACATCATTTCTAAATGCTGTGCAATATTCCACCATTGTATATTTATTTAACCATTCACTCCTTCTAATGCACATTTAGATATAGTTCTAATTGTGAAAAATTAAGGACACTGCAATTGACATTTTTGCATCCTCTTTGCATTTCTGATCATTTGCTTATTGTAAATGCTTAATAGAAGAAGAAGTACTTAAACATTTTAAAGGCTCTTGCTACATATTGTCAAATTTTTTTCCTGAAAGATGATACCAATTTCTTTAACAGAAAAGAATATGTGTTTCATTAAACCCTTGCAGCAGTAAATATTATCATAAAAACAAACTTTGTTGTTTTAATTTGCATTTCTTTAATTACTGACATCTTTTAACATGTATAATAGCTATTTCAGAATGTGTTATAACAGTATTATGATTGGAAAAAGATTAAAGAAAAGTGTTAATCAGTTGCCTGACAGTAAAGTTTTCCTCAAGTTACACATGTAGGTGGGAAAGGGAGTGTAGAAAGAAAAGCTGCTCTAAAGGGCAACATTAATTCTTTAAAAATTTCCTAGCTATATTTAACTAAATATATGAGGAAACAGAAGTCACCAAAAGTGACAGTCTATGAATCAAGCCCCACTTTTTATACCTAGTCAGTATCAAGTCCTGCCATTTTTGCTTGCAAATCCTACTTCCTCTTTATTCCCACTCCAACCACCTCAGCCACAGTCATCACTTCACACTTAGATACTAGGATAAAAACATATCTAGCTCCTTGATCTTGGTTTCCCCCCACTATGACATACCTTGTACATCTACTTTAATTTCACTCAAATCTTACTTTCATGTCACTGGTTTCCCTTACAATTTTTGGATGTCTTTCTACTTTTCAACCTATCAAATCTTACTCTAGATATTTAAGACCCTCTATATCAACTGAATCTAACCATCCTATATTCTATTCTTATTATCCCCTAACATAATTTCTGCTCAAGACAGGCAAATCTCGGGGCGGCTAGGTGACTCCGTTGGTTGAGTGTCCAGCTTCAGCTCAGGGCATGATGTCACAGTTTGTGAGTTCAAGCCTTGCTATAGGGCTCTGTGCTGACAGCTCAGAGCCTGGAGCCTGCTTCTGATTCTGTGTCTCCCTCTCTCTCTGCCCCATCCACCACTTGTACTCTGTCTCTCTATCTTTCAAAAATAATTAAAAAAAAAAAAAAAGGCAAATCTCCCCAGTTGTTTTCCATGGTCCTTCCCATTCATACTGTTCCTTTCAACTGCATGACCTAGCCTTTTGCAGTAAGGGCCTGTCCAAATTATTTTGTGTCCATGAATTCTTTTTTTTTTATTAAAAAATTATTTTAACATTTATTTATTTTTTGAGAGACAGTGTGAGTGGGGGAGAGGTAGAGAGAGAGAGACAGAGAGAGAGAGAGGGAGTCACAGAATCCAAAGCAGGCTCCAGGCTCTGAGTTGTCAGCACAGAGCCCACCGTGGGTCTGGAACCCTCAAACCACTTGATCAAGACCTGAGTCGACATCAGATGCTTAAGCAACTGAGCCACCCAGGCGCCACTCTGTGAATTCTTACCTTCAACCTCTAGCCTTAACTTACCCATATCCTTACATCTAATGACTTACAATGCATAATTAAATACAGTGTTATATATATACGTGTGTGTGTATATATATATATATATATAAAACTTATTATTCATTCATATCATATATTACTCTGAAGTCCCTGTTGAAATTTTAAAAATTTATTGAGGGGACTTCTGGTCCCAGACAAGATGGCAATTTTCCTCACTTTCCTTTATTCCTCCCCTCTAACTACAACTAACTACCCTGGAAATAACTTAACAGCCAATTATAAAATAGGAATCTAAAAGCTAGAAAGAAGGTGAACCACTTAGGGAACTTAGGACTTAAGAACAGTCACTGCAGTGAGTTCCCTGGGGTTTCTTTTCATCTTCTATGCAGCTTGGACTGGGCACCAGAGAAATCCATCCCAGAACCACTAACAGGCATAGGAGAGAAAAAAAAAAAGAATTAAGAAAAGCATGCTATCTCTTGCCAAAGACTGGTAAAGGGGTAGAACAACAGAGACCTACTGAGGAACCCTAATCCCTACTCCACACTTGGGCGAGCAGCAGACTATCTAGTCTTCAGGCCCTCTACCCAGTGGGATGAAGAAACCCAGGTCTGGCATCTCCTAGCTATCTGCTCAGTGGTGGAAAGCAAACTACGCCCTGAATTGCTTGTTCCCTATTCCCACCAGTGGAAGGCAGCTCAGCAAGTGCGGGCAGCCCAATGTCTTCCCCATGACATCAACAGATTGAACAAGAGCTACAACAGTGCTAGAGAACAAGGTAGAGCTGAATAGCATTGCAAGGACACTGAAAATCAAATTGTTATCAGAGCTACAGCCCACATAAGCAGGCCAGAACCAACATGTTAAAACTAAGCAAGGCAACAAACAGCCTACTAATAAAAAATTCGAATAGGAACAGGAGTCTTAACATAATATCCAAAATATCTGAGATATAATCAAAATGATCCTGGCATAATATCCAAAATATCTAGGATATGACGGAAAATCAATTATCATATAAAGAACAGAAAAAAAGTCCTTAACCTGTAAGGGAAGACAGATCAGGTACGCAGCAGACCTATCCATAGAAACTTGACAGGCCAGAAAGGAGTGGCAGGATACATTCAACGCGCTGAATTGGAAAAATATGTAGCCAAGAATTCTTTATCCAGCAAGGCTGTCATTCAAAATAGAAGGAGAGAGAAAGAGTTTCACAGATACACAAAAACTAAAGGAGTTCATGAGCACATGGTTTAGTAACCAGGCCTGCAAGAAATTTTAAGCGGGACTCACTGAGTGGAGAAAAGACAAAACAAAACAAAAAAGACCAAAAGCAACAAAGATTACAAAGGACCAGAAAACATCACCAGTAACACCAACTCTACAGGTAACATAATGGTACTAAATTCCTATCTTTCAGTACTCAGTCTAAATGTAAATGGACTAAATGCTCCAATCAAAAGACATAGTGCATCAGAATGGATAAGAAAACAAGACCCATTTATATGCTGTTTACAAGATACCCATTTTATTTTATTTAAAAAAATTTTTTTAATGTTTTATTTATTTTTGAGACAGAGAGAGTGAGAGTGGGGGGAGGGGCAGAGAGAGGGAGACATGGAATCCGAAGCAGGCTCCAGGCTCTTAGCTGTCAGCACAGAGCCTGACGCAGGGCTCGAATCCATGAACTGCGAGATCATGACCTGAGCCGAAGTCGGACGCTTAACCGACTGAGCCACCCAGGCGCCCCTACAAGATACCCACTTTAGACCTACAGACACCTTCAGATTGAAAGTAAGGGGATAGAAAATCATCCATCATGCTAATGGTTGCCAAAAGAAAGCTAGAGTATCAGACAATCTAGATTTTAAAATAAAGACTGTAACAAGAGATGAAGAATGGCATTATATGATAATTAAGGGAGTCTATACGCCAAGAAGATCTAACAATTGTTAATATTTATGCCCCCAAAGTGGAATTCCCAAATAACCAATTAATCACAAACATAAAGAAACACATTGATAATAATACCATAATAGTAGGGGACTTCAATACCCCACTTGCAGCAATAGACAGATCATGTAAGCAGGAAATCAACAAGGAAACAGTGGTTTTGAATGACACACTGGACTGGATGGACTTAACGGATAGATTCAGAACATTTCATCCTAAAGCAGAATACACATTCTTCTCGAGTGCACATGGAACATTCTCTGGAATAGATCACCTACTGGGTCACAAATCAGCCCTCAACAAGTACAAAAAGAGATCATAACTTGCAGGTTTTCAGACCACAACTCTATGAAACTCAAAATCAACCACAAGAAAAAATTTGGAAAGACTGAATACTTGGAGATTAAAGAACATGCTACTAAAGAATGAATGGGTTCATCATGAAATTAAAGAGGAAATTAAACAGTACACAGAAGCCAATGAAAATGAAAACACAACAGTCCAAATCCTCTCAGATGCAGCGAAGGAGGTCATAATAGGGAAGTATATAGCAATTCAGGCCTTCCTCAAGAAGGAAGAAAGGTCTCAAATGCACGACCTAATCTTACACCTAAAAGAGCTGGAAAAAGAATAGCAAATAAAGCCCAAAACCAGCAGAAGAAAGGAAATAATGAAGACTAGAACAGGAGTCAATGATCTTGAAATAAAAAAAACAGTAGAACCGATCAGTGAAACCAGGAGCTGGTTCTTTGAAAGCATTAACAAAATGATAAACCCCTAGCCAGATTGATCGAAAAGAAAAAGGAAGGGACAAAAATAAATAAAATCATGAACGAAAGAGGAGAGATCACAACCAATACTGCAGAAATACAAACAATAAGAGAATATAATGAACAATTATATGCCAATAAATTGGGCAATCTGGAAGAAATGGACAAATTCCTAGAAACATATAAACTTACAAAACTGAAACAGGAAGACATAGAAAATCTGAACAGACCCATAACCGGGAAAGAAGTCGAATCAGTAATCAAAAATCTCCCAACAAACAAGAGTCCAGGCCTGGATGGCTTTCCAGGGGAATTCCACCAAACATTTAAAGAAGAGTTAACATCTATTCTTTTGAAGCTGTTCCAAAAAATAGAAATGGAAGGAAAACTTCCAAACTCATTCTACGAGGCCAGCATTACCGTGATTCCAAACCAGAAAAAGTCCCCACTAAAAAGGAGAACTACAGAGCAACTTCCCTGATGAACATGGATGCAATGATTCTAACAAGATACTAGCAAACTAGATCCAACAATACATTAAAAGAATTATTTACCACGATCAAGTGGGATTCATTCCTGGCATGCAGGACTGACTCAGTATTTGCAAACCAATCAATGTGATACATCGCATTAATAAAAGAAAGGATAAGAACCACATGATCCTCTCAATAGATGCAGAGAAAGCATTTGACAACATACAGCATCCTTTCTTCTTCTAAAAAAATTTTTTTTTCAATCTTTACTTTTGAGAGAGAGAAGGGGGGAGGGGCAGAGAGAGAGACACACACACAGAATCCAAAGCAAGGTCCAGGCTCTGAACTGTCAGCACAGAGCCCAACGTGGGACTCGAACCCACGGACCACAAGATCATGACCTGAGCCAAAGTCAAGACGCTTAACTGAGTGAGCACCCAGGCGCCCCTCCTTTCTTTTTTTAAATAATGATTATTTATTTTTGAGAGAGAGACAGAGCACAAGTAGGGGTGGGGCAGAGAGAGGGTGACACACGGAATCCCCAGCAGGCTCCAGGCTCTTAGCCGTCAGCACAGAGCTTGATGCAGGGCTCAAACTCATGAACTGTGAGATCATAACCTCAGCTGAAGTTGGATGCTTAACTGACTGCGCCACCCAGGCGCCCCTAATCCTTTCTTGATAAAAACCCTTAAGAAAGTAGGGATAGAAGGAACATGCCTCAAGATCATAAAGGCCATATAAGACTCACCGCTAATATCATCCTTGATGGGAAAAAACTGAAAGATATCCCTTAAGGTCAGGAACATGACAGGGATGTCCACTCTCACCACTACTATTCAACAAAAATAGTGTTGGAAGTCCTAGCCTCAGCAATCAGACAACAAAAAGAAATAGAAGGCATCCAAATCGGCAAGGAGGAAGTCAAACTTTGACTTTTCACAGACAACATGTGAAAAACCCAAAAGACTCTACCAAAAAACTGTTAGAACTGATCCACAAATTCAGCAAAGGTGCAGGATATAAAATTAAGGTACAGAAATCGTATGCATTTCTATACACCAATACTGAAGCAGCAGAAAGAGAAATCAAGGAATTGATCCTATTTACAACTGCACCAAACCCATAAAATACCTAGGAATAAACCTAACCCAGAAATGAAAAACCTATACAATGAAAACTACAGAAAGCTTATGAAAGAAATTGAATAAGAAACACAAAAAATGGAAAAAACATTCCATGCTCATGGGTTGGAAGAACAAATATTGTTAAAATGTCAGTATTACCCAAAGCAATCTACATACTCAATACAATCCCTATCAAAATAACACTAGCATTCTTCACAGAGCTTGAACAAACAATCCTAAAATTTGATAGAATCAGAAAAGTCCCCGAATAGCCTAAGTAATGATGAAAAAGAAAACCAAAGCTGGAGGCATCACAATTCAGGACTTCAAGCTGTATTACAAAGCTGTAATCATCAAGACAATATAGTACTGGCACAAAAACAGACACATAGATCAATGGAACAGAATAGAGAACCAAAAATGGACCCACAAATGTATGGCCAACTAATCTTTGACAAAGCAGGAAAGAATATCCAATAGAAAAAAGACAGCCTCTTCAGCCAGTGGTGTTGGAAAAACTGGACAGCGACATGTAGAATAATGAACCTGGACCACTCTTTTACACCAAACACAAAAATACATTTAAAATGCATGAAAGACCTAAATGTGAGACAGAAAGCCATCAAAATCCTAGAGAACACAGACAACAGCCTCTTTGACCTCAGCTGCAGCAAATTCTTACTCGAAATGTCTCTGGAGACAAGGGAAACAAAAGCAAAAATGAACTACTGGCACCTCATCAAGATAAAAATCTCCTGCACAGCGAAGTAAACAATCAGCAAATTTAAAAGGCAACGGACAGAATGGGAGAAGATATTTGCAAATAACATATCAGAAGAAGGGTTAGTATCCAAAATCTATAAAGAACTTATCAAACTCACCACCTAAAAAACAAATAATTCACAAAGAAATGGGCAGAAGACAGGAATAGACACTTTTCCAAAGAAGACATCCCAATGGCAAACAGACATGAAAAGATGCTCAGCATCACTCATCATCAGGGAAATACAAATCAAAACCACACTGACATACCACCTCACACCTGTCAGAATGGCTAAGATTAACAACTCAGGCAACAGCAGATGTTGGCGAGGATGCAGAGAAAGTGTCTTTTGCACTGCAGGTGGGAATGCAAACTGGTACAGCCACTCTGGAAAAAAGTAAAAATATTTTAATATTATCAAAAAAATTAAAAATAGAACTATCCTATGGCCCAGCAAATGCATTACTAGGTATTTATCCAAAGGATACAAAAGTGCTGCTTTGAAGGGTCACATGCTCCCCAATGTTTATAGCAGCACTATAGACAATAGCTAACGTACTGAAAGAGCCCAAATGTCAGTTGACTGATGAATGGATAAAGATGTGGTATATATATATATATATATATATATATATATATATACACACACACACACACACACACACACACACACACACAAAATAGAATATTACCCAGCGATCAAAAAGAATGAAATCTTACCATTTGCAACAACGTGGATGGAACTAGAGTGTATTATGCTAAGTAAAATAAGTCAGAGAAAGACAAATATCATATGATTTCACTCATATGTGGACTTTAAGAAACAAAACAGATGGAACATAGGGTAAGAGAAGCAAAACAAGCTAAAAACAGAGAGGGAGACAAACGATAAGAGACTTAAATACATGAACAAACTGAGGGTTGCTGGTGGGGTGTTGGGTGGGCGAATGGGCTGAATGGGCAAGGGGCATTAAGGAGGACACTTGTTGTGATGAGCACCGGGTGTTATATGTAAGTGGTCAATCATTAAATTCTATTCCTAAAATCATTGTTACACTATATGTTAACTAACTTGGATTTAAATTTTAAAAGTAAATAAATAAAAATAAGTAAAATAAATAAAATTAAAACTCTGTTAAGAGGATGAACAAATTACAGACTTGGAAAAAATATTTGCAAACCATATATATACTGACAAAGGGCTTATACATAGAATACATTAAGAACTCTCAAAATGAAAGTACAGAAAAAATACAATTAAAATTGGGCAAAAGACATGAACAGATATATCATCAAAGAGGATACTGAAATGGCAAATAAACACATAAAGAGATGTTCAACATCATTAGGGAAATGGAAATTAAAAGCTAATGATACATCAATTAACAGAATGACTAATATAAAAAATACTGATGGAGTGCCTAGGTGGCTCAGTCAGTTAAGTGTCTGAATCTTGATTTCAACTCAGGTCAGGATCTCATGGTTTGTGAGATTGAGCCCCATGTCAGGCGCCGTACTGATAGCCTCTGCCCCTCTCTCTGCTTGCCCCCTCTCTCTCTCACTCTCAAAATACATAAATAAACATTAAAAAAAAAATACTGATTGGGGCACGTGGGTGGCTCAGTTGGTAGAAGCATCTGACTTTGGCTCAGGTCATGATTTCACAGTTTGTGAGTTCGAGGCCTGCGTCAGGCTCTGTGCTGACAGCTTGGATCCTGGAGCCTGCTTCAGATTCTGAGTCTCCTTCTCTCTCTGCCTCTCCCCCACTCACGCTCTGTGTGTTTCTCTCTCAAAAATAAATAAGTATTAAACAAAAGAAAAAAATATCAAACGCTGGCGAGGATGCAGAGAAATTGATTACTCATATATTGTTTGTATAAACATAAAAATGGTTCAGCCACTCTGGAAAACAGTTTGACGGTTTCTATAAAACTAAAAATGCACTTACCATATGACACAGCAATTATACTCTTGAATATTATCACAAAGGAAAACTTATGTTAACACAGAAATCTGCACGTGAATGTTCACAGCAATGTTATTTGTAAGAAAGGCTTGACTAGACCGGGGATTTCAGATGGCTTCTTTACTCACATGCCTGGTGCCTAGGCTAGGATGGCAAGAACAGTTAGAGCCTGGTTGAGCATCTTGCTCTCCATAGGCTGGGGATTCCTGACAGTTTGGTAATCTCAAAGTAGTCAGACTACATATATTATGGTTAGCTTCTCTCAGACCAAGTGTTCCAAGAGAAAGAAAGTAGAAGTTGCCAATTTCTTAAGTCCTGGGTCTGAAACTGATACAGTGTCACTCCTGCCATATTCTCCTGGTCAAAGCTGTCACAGAGCCCATCCAGATTTCCAGGTAGAGAATATAGATCAGACCTCTCATGGAATGAGGGTTAAAGAACTTGTGGCCATTTTGTAAAATGTTTTGTAGAAGAATGTGTACAAATAAACTATACATATTTAAAGTGTATAATTATATAAAGGTTGTCATATGGATACAGTCATGAAACTATCACTACAATTAAGATAGTGGACATATCTGTCACCCCCAAATGTTTCCTTTTGCCCATTTGTAATCCTCCAATCCCTCCACTCACTCAGTTGCCAGAGATCTATGTTCCATCACTATAGACGAGTCTGTGTTTTCTAGTTATAGATAAATGAAATCATGTGGCATACAGTCAGTTTTAGTACGGCTGCTTTCACTCAGTATAATTTATCCATGTTGTGCAAATACTTCTTTCCATTTATTTGCCAAGTAGTATTCCATTATAAAAATATATCACAGTTTATCCATTCATTCATTCCTAATTGAAATGCCTCCCTCCTCCCTTTTCTTGCCATATTGTTACTGACTAGAAGCTGTATTATGATGTTGGATAGTAGTGATGAGTGCACATCCTTGTCATTTCTGATCTTAGAGGAAAGAACTCATCTTTCCACTTTTAAGAATGATGTTAGCTGTAGATTTTTCACAGATGCCCTTTATCAGGTTGAGAATGTTCCCTTCTACTCCTGGTCTGAGAGTTATTATCAGGAAGAGGTGTGGGATGGTGTCAAATGCTTTTCCTGGTCTATTGATAATAATATAGTTTTCCTTTTTACTGAATATGGTGAATTACATTGATTTTATGATGTTTTATTCATTTATTTAAAAAATATTTATTTAGAGACAGGAAAGAGAACACACAAGCAGGGGAGGGGCTGGGGGGAGAGGGAGGGGGAAAGAGAGAAAGAGAGAGAGAGAGAGAGAGAGAATCCCAAGCAGGCTCTGTGCTATCAGTGTGGAGCCTGACGTAGGGCTTGATCTCCTGAACCGTGAGATTGTGACCTAAGCCAAAATTAAGAGTCAGACACTTAACTGACTGAGCCACCAAGGCGCCCCTGATTTTATAATGTTAAACCAACAGTGGATTCTTCAGATAAACCCACTTGTTCATGATGTATTATCTGTTTTATATATCATGCTCATTTTATACACAATAATAATATTAAAGGACAAGAGTACTTTATTCTCTTTTTTAAAAGTGTTTTATTTATTTTTGAGAGGGAGAGTGTGAGGGAGTGAGAGGCAGAGAGAGAAAAAAGGGCCGAGAATCCAACTGGGCTCCGCAATGACAGGAGTGAACCTGATGCCCGACTTGAATTCACAAACTGTGAGACCATAACCGGAGTTGGATCCTCAACTGACTGAGCCACCCAGGTGCCCCAAAGTACAAAAAGTACTTTAGAGAAAAGTATAATTCTTTTTTTTTGTTGTTGTTTAAAGTTTCTTTTCTTTTGAGCGAGTGTATGTGCATGAAGTGGCGGAGGGGGAGAGCGAGAATCCCAAGCTGTTTCTGTGCCTTCAGTGCAGAGCCTGACACATGACTCGAGCTCGCTAATCAAATCGCGAGATCATGACCTGCGCCAAAATCAAGAGTCAGATGCTTAACCAACCCAGCCACCCAGATGCCCCAAATGTATAATTCTTTTTATTTGATAGACAAATTTTAAGAGGTACCAATTTAAAAAAGGTACCAATTTGCTTAGTACACCTTGTTAGTTTTTGGAAAAAAAAATCTATTTTTGTTACCTCATAAATTAATATAAGGTTTCAATAAAGATTGGAATATGTTTGTTATATTGATACTTGCTCAGTGGTAATGCAATATGGAACTGAAGCGGTATACTGTCTGACAAATGGAACTAGAAACCAGGCTTTGCTTTAGATTTGTAGGAATTTCAAAGAACTTCTAACAGCTCTGTAGCTGCCGCTCACAAACAGGTCCACTTCCGGTCAGTTAAGATATACCTAAAACATAGGATACAGTGAAGCTTCTAGTCACCTACTGTTATCTTCTTTAAGCATTAAATATTTTTTGATGATTTTGTTAATTTTCTTAGAGCAAATCTTAATTTTCTATCCTTTGTAATTTGATTCTTAATAGAAACTCTTTTGGGCTGTGTGTTTGGCTTCCTCATTTGTATTTACATATCCAAGAAAATTCAGTGGCTTCAGAATAACATTTGTTAACAGATAGCTGTTCCAATGTATTTTTTAAAAATATGCTTAATGGGGGTCCCACTTGCAGTTCTGGCTCTCAGCTCTCCTCACTTAATGGATTGCAGTCCCTCTCCTACACTTTGAAATCTAGATCAAGAGATTGGAATCAATTAGCTGAGGTCCTGCTATATTTTTTACTTTTATTTATTTATTTATTTATTTATTTATTTATTTATTTATGGGGGGGGGATCTTTGTGTGCTTTGCCCCTCAGACTTGGTTTATTCTTCCTACATTGGTATTCATTTTTTCCCCTAGATCTTTGGCCTAAGCTGTACCAAGGTAAAATGTAGCCTCCCATCTTTATTTTTCTACATCTTCAGTTTATCAGGCATTGACATGTGCTTGGCTCTCCCCTTGTCCAAGCTTCTAGTTCTACCAGCCTGATCCTAAATGACCTCAGGTCTTGGTGTGATAATCCCACTATTCCTTCAGAGATCAAGAATATTATTCCGAGGTGCTTGGGTGGCTCAGTCCGTAAAGTGTCTGACTTTGGCTTAGGTCATGGTCTCACGGCTTGTGGGTTCGAGCTCTGCGTCAGGCTTTCTGCTATCAGCGCAGAGCCCACTTTGGATCCTCTGTCCTCTTCTTTCTTTGCCTCTTCCCCACTCATTCTCTTTTCTCTCTCTCTCTCTCAAAAACAAATAAACATTAAAAAAGATTATGCTTCCTTTTGTGTATCTAAAACAGTTATGATTTTACTTGTTAGCCACATGGTTTTTAGTTTCAATAAATTCTATGAAGCTCAAAACCAAAGCCATACTCAATACCTATTAATATAGTATAAAAATTTAAGAATTACACTTATTAAATGTCTAAGAAAATGTCATACAAATAAGATATTATGCAAGTGACTTAATGCTAGAGATAAAAGATACTTTTTTTTCCTAGAAGGAAATTAATTAGGACAATAAAAAAGTTAATTGGAAGAATCTTTTGTGCTCTCTATAGAGCCACTTCATAAAAAAGTATACTAAGAATTTCAGCTTGGAAAGATGAGAAAGTTCTAGAGACAGATGTGATGGTTGCACAATGTAAATGTATGCAATGTCACTGAAATGTACACTTAAAAATAGCTTAAAATGGTAAATTTTGTTATGTATATTTTACCAACTAAAAAAGGTACACTAGTAAGTTGCCTTTTAAGATTTGTTAAAACACTCCATTTAAAGCAAAGTGACATCCTCATTTCTTAAAATATTGATGTTAATAAATATTCTCAGAAATTCATTGTTTTTTAAATCATTTAAAAAATTGCGTGAGCTCTCTGACTACAGGATCTGCTGTAGAAAGGCACAGAAAGATCTTTTTAAAAAAGTAAAAATGTACTCTAAAGCCAGTGATATTGGGTCTTCTTGTTTACAAAATTATCATCCAAAACATGCTTGCAAGTTCTCCTGATTTTGGAAAATGGAGCTCTCAACTGATGTCTCTAAAACTGGAGATTTAGATTACAAATGGTTTTACAAAACTGAAATTCTGAGGATAAGAGTATTTTAGTAATTGTGCAATTGCCAGAACCAGGCAGTAGGTGGCATTTTTGTAGGCACTCAGGGCTTTTGGAATAAAAGATCTTGTGCTGAGGAATGCAGAAAAAAAATAGAAAACTGCCACTGTTTTATGATCAATTGGGATATGATAGATAAAACTGGCAACACAAGATTTAAATGAGGAGACTGAGCATATTTTGATTCAGCAATTTCTATCTTGAATCTACCTGTCTGGTTTTCTCTACTTTACAGGCTAACGCTATGTTTTCCAAGTTAATTTCAGTTTGGGATCTCATCTAAAATGATCCCCCCAAATATGTAATAATAATAAAAATACCCAAACCTACTGATTGACTAATAGCATCACAAAGAAAGAGAGTTCTAGGAAGAAGTAAAGTTTGGAAGTTATTAGCACAGGTGAATAAAAACTCTCCCTTCCCTCACCCCGGAAAAACTGCTATTAAATTGATGATCCATTTTACAATTGAGAAAATAAATGCACTAACTACAGGTGATTTTGCTTGCAGGGTAAAAGCTTCCTGCCCCACAGCGTGAAACATCTTTTGCAAAGTGCTGTTTCAGGTAGTGACTAATCTTCCTGGTAGTCACAAATTCGTGGGAGTAATGGCGGTGGTGTGGGGAGGGCGAAACCCTCCACCCCTTCTTTTCCTTCAGAAAAGGGTTAGGCACAAGGAGCCTCTAGTGGCTTGTGTGACGTCTGCAGCACAATCACAAACAACCCAGAGCCAGGTCTTCCAGCACCCAATTCCAAACTGGACTCTGAACCTGCTAAGGTTTGAGATGTGCCCCCCGGCAACCTTTCCCATGGCGGAGGAGAGACCAGCACAGCGACCCCTATGAGGCTTTTGGCCTCATGCTGTCTTAGGTCCCCAAGGGCATCACCTATCCTTGCCCCAACCACTTGCGTGTGGCTCTGGTCGCTTACGGGTAGTTCTCATCCACTCGAGCAGCGCTGGGAGGTCTGCCGGAGCCACCGTACGTAGCAGCTGCATTACTGCTTGCTGCGCCGAGCGGAATTCCATGTTGGAGCAGACAGCAGCGCCGGTGAAGGTTCGCAACGCGCACGCGCAAGCGGAGGGCGGTCCCCACACCAGATCCGACACCGCGGAACCCGCCTCCCCGGGATGCGAAATCCTTAAGCCCCGCCCCTTTTTGGTGTTCTCACGTGCGCCTGGGGAGGAAACCCTACTTTGAATCGCACCTCCATCTCTCACTGTTCCCGTCTCAGCTGGCAGTGCACAGCCCAGTCACTTTTTCTTAAGGTGACTTCTCGAGGCCTGAATTCTTTCCTGAGATCGCATCCTTAGGGAGCATTCTATCTTGCCACTTTGCTGCTGCAGTGGTTGGGCAATAAGAAATGGAATGTCCAAAAGCCAGTCGAAGCAAAGAAACATTTCAATAAACCCTTTCAGTAAAAGCACTGAAAGAACGGGACAGGTGCCCCGGAAGCGGAAGTGTATCCTTTTCATGGGAGGCTGGACTTCGCCGAGTGGTGACGTTTCCTCATTGGGCGGAAGGTTCGGTGGCAATCGTCGGTCTTCCAGCTGGTGGGAGTTGGCGTCGCGGTGCTGGGCGCTGGAGCCCTAGTTTGTATAGTTTGGGAAGTCGGGCTGTGGGATCGCATCTGTCTGTCTGATCCCTGCTTTTCTTGGTTTCCTCCCACGGCGCGGGGGCCTCGCGCAGGAGTCCCCGGCCCCTTTGGGCCACAGCGGTAGCGGTGCCTTTTGCGGTAAGTGTCTTGCTTTTTCCCGCCCCCGACCACGGACTGGCAGCTAGGGACAGTCTCAGCTCTGCTTGGGGGCTAGAGACTCCTGAGGGAGTCGGCTTCTCTGGCCACCGACTCTCGTCACCGAAACTGAGGTGCACTGGCCCTTTTTCTTCGCGTGTGCCCCGTCAGAAGTTTTATTAAAGGATGCGCTGTGACCCTTTTAAGTTGTCCAGATTTACCCGAGCCAAATTAGATGTAGGCAATTACAGGCCTGGCTCTTTGCTTTGCTCTCCTGATCAAGAATTTAGATGTGGCTACTTCTCCGAAAACCTTTTGCCGTGTACCAGATTTTGTTTTTCCGTATCCTTTGTGCTTAACACATTGTCCTGCATATAGTAGGCGTTCAGTAAATAATACGGGATATCGGTTCAATGCCAATGGTGACTTCAGATATACTGATGGCTCTCTCTGTACATTTGACACTTTCTTGAAACTCCCCTATTGGCTTTCTTGATGCTATTCTCACTTAGTTCTTTCATATGCTTAATTCAACATAATATTTACTTATTCCTATGTGTAGGGATACAGAAATGAATGACACAAATACTATCATTGAGTAGCTAACAGTACAGCAAGATGAGTAATGAGAAAGCCTCCTAAGTTATAAAGAGCCATGACAGCTAGGGGAACACAGATAAGGTTGCTCAGGGGGGATTTTGACCCTGAGCAGGTTGCTAGTCCAATCCAGCCTGTTTCCTCATCTATCTAATAACAACTTATGGGGATGAAAGATTAGGTGACATGTTCTGGGCAGTGTCTAGAATATAGCAGTGTTGGTGCCAAAGGGGAGAGGAATTATTTCCCTTAAAACTCTTTCTCTCAATGTTTTCATGTGGTCAGTTAGTATTTTCTAATTTAATAAAAGCATCTTCAGGCCCTTCTTCAAACAGATCTTTCCTCTAATTTCACCTAACTGGATTTTACCAAGTTCTGGAAATTCTGGATTTGCCACTGGAATTTACTAAGATAAATATAAATGGTAGCTTTTAAAAAAAATTGATTTTCTTCTGTATGCTTTTGGAGAGGGAAAGGAATTCGTAAGGGCTTCTATCCCTGGTCATTAGTCTTAGTCTTGTTGACCACTTTTTGTTGGCTCTTTGCCATCCTTCTAACCCAAATGGTCTTTCACAGTCTCTCCTTGAGAATCCTCGTCTACATCCATGGCTTCCATGGCATTATCCTTGTATGCCAACCATTTCCAAACTTTTGTAACTTCTCTTTTTTTTCCCTGTAACTTCTGCCTCATGAGTGATACAGTTCTTTAGTTTTTGCAAATTCGGTAGTTCCAAAACCAAACTTACTACCTCCACTTTCCTTTTTTTTTCCTCTTTTCATTATTACTATATGATACATATGAGTTTTTGACTCCTTGTTTCTACTTGAATTTGTGATATTTGTTCAATTTTTAAAGAATAGTAAACTGAATGTGCACAGTATCCAACTTTAGTAGAACTTTACAAATACAACATTACAAAACGTACAGCCCATTCAGCCCTTTTTCTATTAACTCTTTAATTTTCAAGCCAGTTTCTCTTTTGCCTTCCATTCTTTGGTTAATGGTATCATTGGCCATCTGGTACTGTTTGAGACCTTAGAGTCACTTTTTTTTCCTTCATTTTCTGCAATCATTTGGTCATTATGTCCTGTAGCTTCTGTTTTATGGGCTTGACTTGAGCCATTTTGCTTTCTGCTTCACTGGTTCAAGCCCACATGTCTCCACTAGACTTTTGGAGTATGATTAGTGTATGCAATCTCCTTGCTTTCAAGTTTTTCTCCCTCCAAAGTATTTGCTACATTGACTTTGATTTTTAAATTATAGAACAGGCTTTTCTTTTTCTGTTTTCCTTTGAGGTCACTTCCTTTTGATGTTACTATCCCTGGAGATTGATTGACTATTTAATTTTTAGCTGATAGGTGTTAGCTAAATGTCGCTGAAATAGCCCATTGCTTGAAATAGCCCATTTCTCCTCTTCTGTATTTTCAGTCTATGTTCAACTTCAGGACAAACTGTTTCCAAGGAATTCTTTTGACTTGTTTTAATCTTAGTAAAAGTTTACATAAAAATTCTTGTTATGATTGCAGCTCCTGGGTGGCTCAGTCGGTTAAGCATCCGACTTCGGCTCAGGTCATGATCATGCGGTTTGTGGGTTCGAGCCCCGCGTGGGGCTCTGTGCTGACAGCTCGGAGCCTGGAGCCTGCTTCGGATTCTGTGTATTCTTCTCTCTCTGTCCTTCCCCTGCTCCCACTGTCTCTCTCTCTCTCTCTCAAAAATAACTAAACATTAAAAACTTAAAAACAAAATACCTGTTATGATTGACCTGATAGCCAAAAAAGTATCTTAAAGAAATGATTCTCATTGTTTTTGAGCTATTACCCCTTGTTGCTAATTGAATTTTTGGTACGTCTTTTCTGTTATCAAACTATGAAGTGTTGCATTGTTGTTGTTTTTCAATTAAAAGGAGTTTTAAAATTTGGAAACATTATTTTAATGAAGAGGGAATTTCTTGATACTTTTTGACATAGTTGAATATAACCTTTGGTGCAGAATTAAAGCAGGTAAGGCAGTGATGGTATTGATGTATAACTTATCTTCTGAAGTTAATAGAGGAGTCTTGTCTGTGTTAAATTGATGTAATTTATTGATTTGGAGTTAGAGCTTTTCTCATGCCAGGACAATTCCTGGAACACATAGTAGGTGTTTAGTGAATGAATAATTAAATGAATCCAAGTGGCAACTTCATCTCTCATCCCCAGTGTAATATCATTGTAATTCTCACAAGGAGAACTTTGAAAAATAATTAGTTTTCCCTTTGACTGAAAAAATAATAGTTTTAGTCATACCAAAAATTTGTAAATTACAAAAGGATGTAAATAAGAAAATAAAAATTCACTATCCAGAAATGATAAATGTTACTTGCTAACAGCTTTACTGAAATAAAATTCACATATCATACAATTCACCTAAACTGTACAATTCAGTGCTTTTTAGTGTATTGACAGAGTTGTGCAGTTATCACCACAATCAATTTTAGAACATTTTCATCACTCCATGAAGAAACCCCATACCCCCTATTAATGGGTTAATAGTCACTCCTCCTGAGTTCTAACCAACTATTAATCCACTTTCTGTCTCTGTAGATTTACTTCTGGACATTTCATATAAATGGAATCATAAAGTATGTCATCTCTTGTCACTGGTTTCTTTCATGTAGATTATATTTTCAATCTTCTTCCATGTTGTAGGATATATCAGTACTTCATTTCTTTTTTTTTCTTTTCTTTTTTTAAATTTAAATTCAAGTTAGTTAACATTGAGTGTAGTCTTGGCTTCAGTAGCAGAACCCAGTGATTCATCTCTTACATATAACACCCAGTGCTCATCCCAAGTGATGAGCCCATCACCCATTTAACCCATTCCCCAACCTGCTCTCCCCACAGCAACCCTCAGTTTGTTCTCTGTATTTAAGAGTCTCTTGTGGTTTGCCTCCCTCTCTGTTTTTGTCTTATTTTTCCTTCCCTTCTCCTATGTTCATTGGTTGTGGTTCTCAAATCCCACATTTGAAATCATACGATATCTGTCTTTCTCTGACTGACTTATTACACTTAGTATAATGTACTCTAGTTCCATCTACATTGTTGCAAATAGGAAGATTTCATTCTTTTTCGTTGCTGAGTAGTATTCCATTGTAGATATATATATATATATATATATATATATATACCACATCTTTATCCATTCATCAGTCAATGGACATATGAGCTATTGTTCATAGTGCTGCTATATACATTGGGGTGCATGTGCTCCTTCGAATCAGCATTTTTATATCCTTTGGATAAATACCTAGTAGTGCATTTGCTGGTTCATAGGGTAGTTCTACTTTTAACTTTTTGAGGAGCCTACATACTGTTTTCCAGAGTGGCTGTACCAGTTTGCATTCCCACCAACAGTGCAAAAGTGTTCCCCTTTCTCTGCATCCTTGCCAACATCTGTTCTTTCCTGAGTTGTTAAGTTTAGCCATTCTGACGTGTATGAGGTGGTATCTCATTGTGGATTTGATTTGTATCTCTCTGATGATGAGTGACGTTGAACATCTTTTCATGTGTCTGTGAGCCATCTGGATGTCTTCTTTGAAAAAGTGTCTATTCATGTCTTTTGCTCATTTCTTCACTGGATTATTTGTTTTTTGGGTGTTAAGTTTGGTAAGTTCTTCATAGGTTTTGGATACTAACCTTTTATCTGATATGTTATTTGCAAATATCTTCTCCCATTCTGTTGGTTGCCTGTTAGTTTTGTTGATTGTTTCCTTTGCTGTGTTCATTTCTTTTTATTATCAAATATTCCATTTTATGGATATATCACATTATTTTTACCCACTCAATAGTTGAAAAATGTTTGGGTTCTTTCTACTTTTTGGCTAGAGTGAATAATGCTGCCAATGACCATTCATGTACAAATTTTTGTTTGGATATGTCTTACTTTCTCTTGGCTGTACCTTGGAGTGGAATTGCTGGGTCATATATAGTAACTCTATGTTTAATATTCTGAGGAATTGCCAAACTGTTTCCAAGGGGCTGTACCATTTTACATTCCCACCAGCAGTGTATGAAGGTTCTGATTACACCACATTCTGAACAACACTTGTTATGTCTTTTTGACTGTAGCCATCCTACTGTGTGTGAAGTAGTATCTGAGTGTGCCTTTGATTTGCATTTTCCTGGAGGTTAATGTTATTTTTTGATATTTGTTTATAGATAAAAATGGATTATACAATAAATGCCTTTTGCATTTAAGCATGTTTTTAACATTAGCAAGCATGTTTACAAAAGAATTTCCCACATTACTGCTTCCCTTTTCATTACCCCAAACCATAGTTCTTATGAAAACTTGCCTTAATTATATGCATAGAAAATAAAATCTGTAGGAACGTATACCAAATTGTTATTGGTGGTTATCAGAGGACAAGAGGGTGTAAGATTAGAAAAATTATATTTTCTACCTTTAGTATTTCTGTAATGTTTGCATTTTTACAGTGAACAGGTATCCTCCTGTAATCACAAAACATAAATTATTATGAAGTATTTCCTTGGAGGGCTAAGCTTTAGTATTAAAAAATATCCATAAATTTAAGTCATAATTAATGTTATATTACTGGTTATTCAAATATAACAATTTTAATAAATAAAATACAGATAGTCTACTTTGTTAAATAAATTTACTTTTCTGTTACCTAGAATATGAATACATATGCTATACAGAATTTAAATATGTATCCATATATTTAGTATTATAGTCAGGAAAGCAAGTGTTGGTTTGGGCTATTGACTAGTTTATGGAAAGGTATATAATGTAGAAGTGAATTTTGATATTTACTACTAATATGTTTATTTAGTTTTTTAGTCTAATATTGATCCAGTAAGTTACTGACTAGGGCTAAAAATAAGTTTTTTATAGGGATTTTCATTGTAATAGGATTTGAAATCTCAGTCATTAGGATCTGTTTATAAAATCTCAGACCAGGCAAGGTTCTGGCAGGAATATTTATAATTGTTTATGTAGAGAAAAGTGGCTGTTTGGACACTCCAGCTTCTGTTGAATAATAGAATTACAGGAACATGTCATTGGCACTAAAGATTCTTGGGGTGGTTCCTAGGTAATCGGACAGGAACTTTAGTAGGGTAGGGTTGTTAATTTCATTTACCTACACTTCAGATGGTAGTGTAGGGAGAGCCAGTTGGTATCATTCAAGAAAACAAGGAAGTTAATGTACTAGCTGCTTGCAGACAGTTTTATATTTATTGTCTCATTTAACCCTCACAACATCCCTTCAGGGTCACTATCTTGATAATGGTATTATCTCCATTTTGCAGGTGAGGAAAGTGAGGCTCAGAGAGATTAAGTAACTTGCCCAAAGTAACTCAGCCAGTATGTAACAGAGCTGGGATTTGAATCCAGGTCTGTCAGACTCCAAAGCCCATGCTCTTTCCAGTACTTCACACTGCAGCAGGTAAGTATGAGACTTGGCCTCGTCCTTGCCTTATGAGGGCACCCCAGACTTGAGCCTGTTTCCATCACCTCACTATCCAACTCCTCTTAGTCAGATTCTTGTCAGAACATGTGACTCGGACAAAGCTCTGTCCTCACACATCAGATTGCAGTGGTCCTCATCTGTTCTTTCTGGACATTGCAGTTATTCTGCCATGGAGAGGAGTGTGCATTTTTGCTTTCACAATATTATTTCCTCTCTTGTAAAATAACAACGAATTTGACCCTGGAGTTTGCCAGCAGGGGTATTCAACCCTATTTTTTAAAGCATCATTCATGCTATAGGACCTAAGACTGGGTAGCCAAGGGACTGTGGGAAGTCATTTTGCTTTTTTTTTGGTAGGGAATGGCTCTTTCATTCCCTAACCTGCTTGTATCATAAAATTGTGAGGGTGGAATGAGATAATAGATGTTAAATTGAATGAAATGCTATATAGTAATTTACCCTTACCTTTCCAATAGCCTCATCTAAGTAGAGATTCCTCTTTTGTGAAGTTCTAGCGCACACTGCTTTACTTCCATGATCTTTTTAGTTGAACAAGAGAATTTTGAGGGAGTGTTCTTTAATTGTAAATTACTCCAATTTGAGATATAGGGTTAGCTAGTAACATTAAATAAGATGTTTTGCATTTTAGTGTGCATAGTAGATCAAGGTGAAGTTCATTTTTTTAGAATCTTGTTGGAAATTCTTTCTTAGGGAAATTCTAAAAAGTTATAATAAGTGATGGCAAATGAGTATTAATTGTATAATATCAATTACCTAGGTCACTGACTTTCTTTTGATTTATTGTCTTATCTTCATTGGTTTATTTTAGTGGTCGTAAAGGAGATATTGGAAAGGCCTTTCATGACTAAAGGTTCCCTAGTCTTGCTTTATTCCTAAAGTCTTACATTCATTCATTCATTCATAAAGTTTGTTTTTAATACATAACTCTGAGGATATATAAAGCAGTGAGCTCATAGGGGAGAGCAAAAGAGGCAAAAGTCCCTGCCCTCATGTAGCTTACATTTCATTTGGGGGATATAGAGCACAAACGGTGTAAGTAAATCATATGTCAGTTGGTAGTGGAATGATAAGAAAAATAAAGAGAAGGGAGATTGCAATTTTAAACAAGTGGTTAGGGAATGCCTCACTTAGAAACTGCGTCTGGACAACCATCTGAAGGAGATGTTCCCCACGTGGGCCAGAGGAAAAGCACGCCAGCCAGTACAAAGGCCCTGAGGTGGTATTGTGCAGCATCAACAGCAAGGGGGTCCATATGGTTAAAACTGAGTGTGTGTGTGTGTGTGTGTGTTTGGGAGTGCCTTACAGTCCATTTTGAGGACTTGATCTCTGCATGAAATAGGAAGGAATTGATGTTTTGAGCAGAATTCTAATACTAGAGTTTTCAGAAACACATCCTTGGAAATTGCAGAGGAAATACTATATAAATAAAAAGTATTATTAGGTATCATTATTCCTCTACTGAAATGAAGGTTTTTATAATCAGGCAAATGTATAAAAAAATGTGCTGCCATAGGAAAAATGTATTAAAAAACTTCACAGAGGTACCTCATTGGCTCATTTGAGCATCCAACTTTGGCTCAGGTGGTGATCTTGCAGTTCATGAATTCCAGCCCAGTATCGGGCTCAATGTTGACCACACAGAGCCTGCTTCAGATCCTATGTTCCCCGCTTCCCTACCCTGCCCTGCTTGCTCTCTTTCTCTCTCTAAAAAATTTTTTTAAAAAGGAAAGAAAACTTAACAGAAGCTTTTTAAAAAGAGATCTGGTCAACATGGGAAGATAGGTTTATTTTAGTTAACTAGTATAGCTTTTTAAAATGGAGGATGATGTGTTTATGACATGATCTCTAAAAAAGTAAATTGTGGTGTCATAATTAGGATTATATCACTCCTGGTAACACAGTAGTAAAGGAGATGAACTGAAACACCTCTTATTTTTTACCTCAAGAATATTTACTTAAGCATAATAATTTAGTATGAGGAGTATGGGATAAGTAACAAAAAGTGCTGGACCTTTTCTGTGAAGTAGTTGGTCTTTCAGCTGACGTAGCCATGTAATTGTAAACAAGTTACGGTAAGCACATTGTTTTCAATTCCATCAAGTTGTTCATAATTTTTTTAGGTTCTAAGTTACCTAATTTTATCTGAGTGGAAGTGTAGTGCTCAATCTGGAGCTCAACCTGGAATATCTGCCAGTGATAAGTCCTTGAGTGTGTTTCCTTTCCTGCTTCTTTGGCCTCTCCTCATCTCCGCTTTCTCAGTGTTGAATGAGTCAGCAATTTCGTCCTCCTGTTTCTCTTATTTTTAATCTCCTGTATACTTTCTATATAGGATCTAGCCTCGATTATCTTGGTTGACTATATTAGATTGGATTAACTCAGAATAGTTACCAAAATCGTTGTTTTGAATAAATGAACTTTTCTGCCTATGCTTCTTATTTATACCAGGCAATTGGTATTTCTTAACTTGGTTTCAGAGCCGTTTACAAACTATTTCTTTTTAACTTGACAGCCAGCTGTTTAGACCAGAATGTATAATTTACTGTCTCTCAAATAATACATGCTTAATAATGTATATGTAAGGTGTAAGAATGTCCCATGCTTTTCCATGTCTCCATTTCTTCTTATACCATATCATCTTCAAATTCTTTTTTGTTTTTTCCACGTATCCATATTCTACCTATATTTCAGGATCAGATTCATGTTTAAAATTCTCTATACAACCTGTTCTGTCTGCTTGAGCCTGTTTTTCTTCCTTAGAGTTTTTACAGAAATAATCATTGGCTGTTGATCATAAAGTTTCATTGCTAACTTTGAACTAGTACTTTACTGGTTTTAGTCAAAGATCTCCACAAAAACAGAACAATAGGATGTGTGTATATATGTATGTATGTGTGTGTATATACACACAAAAAGAGATTTATTATAAGGAATAATAAATGGCTCATGTGATCATGGAGGCTAATTAAGTCCCAAGATCCTGCAGTTTGGCAAGCTGGACACCTAGGAGAGCTGAGCCAGTGCTGTAGTTCCAGCCCCAAAAGGCTGGCAGGCTCGAGACCCAGGAAGAGCTGATGTTTTGTTTGAGCCAGAAGGTAGGAAAAAGCTCATGTCCCAGTTCAAAGGCAGTAAGGCGAGAGGAATTCTCTTAGTATTTATTTTGCCTTTCATCCATGTGCCTTGTCTTACCTGCTAGCAGATAAGGAGCTTGAGGCCAGGGACCACCTGTCATGCTTGCTTGCTTCCCATCCATGAGTCCTTGCATAGTACAAGGACTTAAGTGTAGGTATGTCTGCCTCCTTTATAAAACCATAACATTTTAGAGCTGGAAAGGGCCTTTGAGGTTATCTTGTTTCAGAGTTGGGGAATGAAGAACAGCTTTAAAATAGGAAGATTAGTAATAGACCCCTTTCCTTGGTTGTTAGAAGAGTAAAATGAGCTAATGTAATGTGTGTGAAAAGTTAGGTGTCCTATTAATTAAAACTTTTTTTTTTTTTGCTTAGAACACGAATCAAGATAGTTTACAAAGTCTTTTAATGTCACAATATTTTAGTTAGACAGTATTTTAATTTATTGTCTTTTAATTTAATTTATTGTCTTAGATTAGACAGTATTTCTGGGTGGAGATTTCACCTTTCTTTCTCTTATTCATATTCAAATGTATGTTCAAAATGTCCATGTACAAATGTATCTCCACATTGGAGATTATATCATCATTTCCTCAAAGCATATTATCTGATTTGTTAAGTTTGTTGATTTGTGTAGAATAGTCCGATTAGGTACACATCATCAAGTGGTAGGTTTAGCTTTTGGACATGCCTGTGTTGACGTGGCAGGTTGAGGCTATAGAAGTTGAGGTTACAGTATCTTTAATGTTTGTTTATTTTTGAGAGGGAGAGAAAGCAGGCGGGAGAGGGATGGAGAGAGAGGGAGACAGAGGATCCAAAGTGGGCTCTGCACTGACAGCAGCAAGCCCTATGTGCAGCCTGAACTCAGGAACCATGAGATCATGATCATGACCTGAGTCCAAGTTGGACACTCAACTGACTGAGCTACCCAGGCGCCCCGAAGTTACAGTATCTAAAGACTAAAGTCCTTTATTTGAACTTAAAGACTCTTCTTTAGAAGTCTTCAGTTATGAGAGCTGGTATTGATTATTTTCAAATGTTTTTATTTAATTTTTTCTTCTTAGATTTTCTTGTAATCGCATCTTAAAGCCTTCAAGATGGTACTCGCAGACCTTGGAAGAAAAATAACATCAGCATTACGCTCATTGAGCAATGCCACCATTATCAATGAAGAGGTATGTAAAATATGTGAAATACATGTGATGGCACATCATTATTAGCTTTGGGAAGATGAATTATTAGAAATCTCTATGTTTATGTTTGTTTTGTTGTAGATTTAATAATTGTAGATAAACAATACTGGAGACACTAGGTAGTGGTTTTTTTTTTTTTTTTGAGTTGACCATCTTACTGTTTAACTTTCTATAAGGAATTATAAAAGAAAGAAACAACAAAAAAACCCAAACCTTAACTAACATGTAAAAATGACATTTTATGTTTTAAAAAGGGCTTAGGTCTGGAGATACACTTTTCTTTCTCTTTTGACATAGGCCTAAAACTTCATTGTCCTGCTTCTTTCTTCTTGGCTAGGCATGTGTGCATCTCACCTTTTTTCTATTTGACTTTTATTTAGCATTCTCATAAAAGGCTAGTATTTCTATTTTGTCTACTTTGATTCATTTTCTCTGAAATCCTTAGGTTGTTTTTAGAGATTTTGTAAGCTGACTCTTTAGAGATTTTGTAAGCTGACTCCTTATATGGTATCTGAACTGCTCTTCCTTCTGGCTTTCTTGTTTTAAGTTTAAAATATTTCTTTCTGGAGGTGTCTGGGTGGCTCAGTTGGTTGAGCATCCAACTCATGATTTCAGCTCAGGTCATGGTCCCAGGGTTGTGGGATCAAGCCTCATGTTGGCTCCATGCTGAGTGTCATTGTCATGCTGAACATGGAGCCTGCTGAAGATTCTCTCTCTTTCTCTCTCTCTCTTTCTCTGTCTCTCTCTGTCTCTCTCTCCCCCACACACACACTCTCGCTGTCTCTTCTTCCCTCTCCCTCTCCCTCTTCTCTTCTGCTCCTCTTTCTCTCTAAAATAAAAAAATATACATTAAAAAAATTCTTAAAATATTTCTTTCTGTTACTTTTCCCCCCATACCTTGTGTCTTAATGATTTGTCAATTGGAAAAAGATGAGAGCCCACAGTATACTTTATATTTTGTGATACCAATGGGAGAGTACTGAATGTGGTTTATAGAAGACCTTGTTTAGCGACCTACTTAGTAGCTTGTGATAGAAATCTGGGCAAGTCAACTTCATATTCCTTAATGTGTAAAATGAGAAAAAAGCATTTACCTTACAAGATGGTTTTAAGGATCAAATGAAATAATAGATGAAAAGTACTTTCTAACTTGGAAGTTTAAAAAAAATTCTTTTTTTTTGAATTAAAAAAAATTTTAATTCCAGTGTAGTTAACAAACAGTGCTATATTAGTTTCAATACAATGTACAACACAGCGATTCAGTAGTTTCATACATTATTTAGTGCTCACTGAAAAAAACATTCTAATGTAGAATTTGTTATCAATATTTTAATAAGCTAATGGTATTGAATAATTTTGGGACCGTCTTTGAATTTAGCTAGTCCAGCTTCTAAGTTAACAGCAACAGAAAGTCAGTTTCACATGTTTATTTATCGGAAGAACCAGGATTAGTGTCTTTTTTCTAATTCCTCATCCAGTGCTTTTTCTTTTTTCTTTTCTTTAAAATTTTTTTTATGTTTATTATTTTTGAGAGAAGGATCGTGAGTGGGAGAAGGGCAGAGAGAGAGAAGGAGACAGAATCAGAAGAAGGCTCCAGGCTCTGAGCTGTCAGCACAGAGCCTGATGCAGGGCTCGAACTTACGAGCTGTTGAGATCATGACCTGAGCCGAAGTTGGACGCTTAACCGACTGAGCCCCCCAGGCACCCCTTCCAACACTTTTTCTAATAATTATTATTAAATGATAAATCATAAATCCCTATTGTTTAGTCTTCGGAATTCAGAATAAATAGAACAACAGCTTTCCAAACATTTTTTCCTATTGTGTAATCCTTATGCTGTTTATGTTTATAGTAGAGAAAAAAAGAAACCAGGGAGAAGAGCTCAGTGGGAAGTAGAGTAACAGCTGCTGTTTGAATTAGCAAACTTCTCTGTTCTTAGTACTGTGCTGCTAGAGAATTAAGAAGAAATCCCTCTAATGAAAGATCAGTTCCATTTTTATCAGGCCCTTTTAATGAGAGAGAGATCTGATAAGCCTCTGTAGGATGTACGAGGTGAGTTGAAGATGGAAATTCATTGAAGAAGATTTGAGGGACTACATTTTTTTTCTAAAGATTTTATTTTTGAGTAATCTCTGCACCCAGCGTGGAGCTCAAACCCAGAACCTGAGATCGAGCGTCACACTGTCCACTAGGTACCCCAAGGCCTACATTTTTGTTGGCACCAGGGATATAGCAGTGACAAAATCCCTACCCTCATGGAGCTTACAGTTTAATGTATCAACACTTAACTTACAATGAGCAGCAAAGGCCTTATCTTTTTTAAGACTTTATGACCTTTTAACTACAGTGCCTTGTAACTCAGCAAATATAAATTTTCTTACAATGTTTATTTATTTTGAGAGACAGAGAGAGAGCATGAGCAGGGGAGGGGCAGAGAGCAGGCTCCCAGCAGGCTCCCAGCATAGAGCTCAATGTGGGGCTCGAACTCACAAACCGTGAGCTCCTGACCTGAGCTAAAATCCAGTGGAAGGAATGCTTAACTGACTGAGCTACCCAGGTGCCCCAATAGTGAGTTATGAATGGAGGATAGTTTTCTTTTCAACTTTGTTCCTCTGCTTTGAGTGGAAATAGTTAAGACAGCTAGGTCAGACTTGGTTATTTTTTTGTTAGATTTTCCTCCGTGGTAGTCCAATTAAGCAGATATAGTGAATATAAAGTGCCGAGTATCAACAACAGAAGGTGTTCAATGGCAGCATCTATTGCATAGTAACTTCGGCTTAAAGAAGAAGTCTTTACTACTGTTACACTAATATAGGAATAAAATTGTGGTAATTAATGTTTGGTTGAATAAAACTAAATAGAATGTCTTATTTTGACAACATGGTTAGACATTTGATAAGACGATCTTTCTAAGGCTAATTGAAAAACTTTTTTTCCTCTAATAGTGTAGTAGTATTTTATGGTACTAAGATAATATGGTAGTATATGATAACTAATCAGCCACTGTTTTTATAAGATTGAAATGATACACTGGGAATGTTAAACTTTTTTGGGGGGGAGTGTTAAATTTTTATGTGTATATTTATTTGCAGGTATTAAATGCTATGCTAAAAGAAGTATGTACAGCATTATTGGAAGCAGATGTTAATATTAAACTAGTGAAGCAACTAAGAGAAAATGTAAAGTAAGTTAAATTAATCAGGTAAATAGCAGGCAAAAATAAATTTAGTTTACTGGGATGAGGAGCTAACCAGAAAAATCTGCTATATCAAGAAATGTTTCTGCTTATAAGCATTTGAAAAGAATAGAACTCACATGTTGCAAGACTGCATTTATAGTGTTTCCATAATGATGTTTCAAAGAATAAACTACATGTGGCTTTCATTTAATTATGGATTTCTTTCCATTTTACTCCTTTATTTGGATGGATTCAATCATATACAGTATAGTATTTCAATATAAAAGCCTTTTAACAATTCTTCATAGAAAAGTGGTGCCATTTTATCCTCTTCAGGCTTAAGGTGACATTAATCAGCCTCCTTCATTATTGCAAAATTGTATACATTTCTTGTTCTCCTTTTGGATTTTCTGTCCATATTTGAATGAAGGAGTAATGTGTGTCGTCTCCATTGTTGTGTTCATTGGGAAAGGCACTGACTGGGGCAGGGCTTATAGAATAATGCAGGCACCTCAATTAACTGCTTGAATCCTCGCCCTTGTCCTGTCCAGGCCATCACTCCCTTTTGTATTGTTAGACTGGGTAATAAATGTAGAACTACTGGCATTTACACATTTAGAATTAGAGAAATTAATCCTATTTTCTGCTGGGTACAAAGATATATAAAGTATATATGTAAAAATAAGTAAATAAAATTAATACTTTGTGGTGGTATGAAGACAAATTAATATTTAGACTTTACAAAAATCCTTTAAAAACTAACCAAAGTCTTGCATCTAATATTTCCTGATCAATTTTTTAGGATATAGATTTATGAATGTAGTAATTATATGCATGATAATCAGAGGACTACTAATGTGAAAGATTGAATATTTTACATTCTTTGGAGCAGAAACTTTTTTTCAGAGCATCTTAACGGGCTTTTCTCTCTCCTACACACAAATAACCATCATCATGAAGGTCTGCTATTGATCTTGAAGAGATGGCATCTGGGCTTAACAAAAGAAAAATGATTCAGCATGCTGTATTTAAGGAACTTGTGAAGGTAAGAGTATATAAGGATTGTGCTGTGATTCTCTGTAGACTCCAGTGGGTAAAAATACATTAGCACTGCAAACAATATTTTTTCAGAATACTTTTTATATTTTTATAGAATATTCATCTGTATTAAAAATATTAATGGAAGGATTATAAACTTTTCTAAAGGGGCCTATTTTTATCATTGACTTTTCTGAATACAAAGTTCTGAGTATAGATATGAAAGGCCACTACTATTCCTGCAAAAATTCCCAAAGCCAGGTTACAAAAAGTAAAACTTCACTATAGATTAATTGACAGAAGGGTCTCTCTTGAGTTTATCCTCTTTAATATCAGGTTTTGCCTGTTGGTCTTGCTTTTGTATGGAAAGTCACTCTTGACAAGTCTTCATTTCTTTTTTTTTTTTTTTTAATTTTTTTTAACGTTTATTTTTGAGAGAGAGAGACACACAGCATGAGCAGCGGAGGGTCAGAGAAAGAGGGAGACACAGAATCCGAAGCAGGCTCCAGGCTCTGAGCTGTCAGCACAGAGCCTGACGCGGGGCTCGAACCCACGAACTGTGAGATCATGACCTGAACTGAAGTCGGCTGCTTAATCGACTGAGCCACCCAGGCGCCCCAACAAGTCTTCATTTCTGAACTGTTCATTGTTTACAGAAATCCCTTTGGAAAGACCCAATAGCCCAACTCTTGCTTAAGTTATGAGCAATTGGTGAAATTTTATTTTGCAAGTAGTAATATAGCCTATTGCCTTGTATCACCTTAGAACTGATTTTGCTTCTGTGGTCTTGAAAATCATGGTAAGAATCATAAAGCTTTAAAAAGTATGTATGGGTCTTGGGGCACCTGGGTGGCTCAGTCAGTTAAGCATCTGACTGCTGATTTCAGCTCGGGTCTTGGTCTCAGGGTTGGGAGATTGAGCCCTGTGTTGGGCACCATGCTGTGAGTGGAGTCTGCTTAAGATTCTTTCTCTCTCTCGCCCCTGCTACAACCACTCCCTCTGCTCCTCTTGTGCGCGTTCTCTCTCTCTCTCTCTCTCTCTCTCTCTCTCTTTCAAAAAAAAAAAATAGGGGTGCCTGGGTGGCTCATTTAGTTGAGCGTCCGACTTCAGCTCAGGTCATGATCTCACGGTACATGGGTTCGAGCCCTGCATTGGGCTCTGTGCTGACAGTTCAGAGCCTGGAGCCTGTTTCGGATTCTGTGTCTCCCTCTCTCTCTGCCCCTCCCCCACTCTTGCCTCCCCTTCTCTCTTTCTCTCAAAAAGACACAAACATTAAAAAAAGTTTAAAAAAAAAGTAGGTATAGATCCAATGGTAGGGGGGAAGAAAGGAACTATAAAAACTTTTTTTAAAGCAACAGATGTCTGCTAGTAACCTTCTAGTATTTTTCCGTTTATTGTGTGAATAGTTTCATTTACTCCTTTGGTTTCAGTAGAGCTGATTGATACTTTGAAAAAGTGTAGTATCTCAGATGGTTATGTCATTTCATGTAGTCTATAAGACTAATAAATAAAAAAAGAAATTCAGACCTAAGTGAGGTCAGAGAATTTATCCAGTCATGCCTCTCCATTTGTAATTGAGAAAAGTGAGACAGTTAGTGGTAGACCTAGGTCTGTTCTCCAAACTCCTTGTAGGAGTCCTTGCATTATTTCCAGTTTGCTTTTCATCTAGCACCTGAAATAGAAGATTTGCCTCTGTAGGCAAAATTCTGGTGCATTAACTGCTTTATTAGGAAGTATTTATTGAGTACTTATTTTATTCTAGGCGATATGCCAAATGCTGCTGATAGTAGATATAAATTAGACTGGTCCCTATACTCAGAAGCTTATGGTCTAGAATAATGATGCACAATGCAAGGTCAAAACTTTTCATAATAATACTAAGATATTATTTGCCCTTTTTTTGCCTTTTTTATTGTTTGATATTTGCACTAACAGTGCCACTAATAACAGAAATTATTAGTTGTATTAAATCTTGACCCTTGAGTATGCACACGTCTTTATAAGATTTTGTGTGATGTGATAGGAAGTGCATAGAAAGCTCCTTTAATGCATACTGAAATTTGATTATGTTGAAGAAATCACATGTGATTATTTGCTTGCTGAGCTAGCTGCTTCTTTCATAAAACACCATTTTTATGTGAACAAACAACAGACAGATAATCTGGTAAGTCAGACTTGAATAAGATTTTCAAGTAAAGTGAGCCTGTCACTTTAAGGCAGATAACTAATAATATTGTGGCCAGTGATAAAATTTGAGCTTTCCAGTGAAAACTAGAAACTTGTATCTCTATCATGAGTTTGACAGGATCCCAGTACATTTCTGATGAGATCAGTATTGATATAATAAATTTTTTTGATGTTTTTTAGTGAAATGTGTCAGTGACTGATATAATGTTACAAAACTATGTACCAGCATAAGATCCATTCAAAGTACAAGATAGAGTAATAACAGATTTTAATGTAATAGAGTCTGAAAGTTTATATGGTTTCAGATTCTACATTGCAACTAACCTTTACAAGCTACTGTAATTATGAAGGAGTCCTGAGACTGGAAAGTAGTGCTGTTCTAGGGTGCAGGAAGAAGAGGAAATTGATTTATAAAATAATTAGTCATTAAAACACATATGTTCCAAATTTAGGTCCATAGAGAGCTGAGTGCTTCTGCTGTGAGATCTAGAGAATGGAGGTGAATATAGGGTGGCATGAGTGTTCTGAAAGGATCTAGGGGGAGGGAGGGAGAGTGAATTTATGTTTAAGATAGATTTTTGCCCATTTCAAAAGTTTCCTTGAGGCTGTGCCTGAGAAAGAGATAAAATGTGTTCCCTTTTCCTCCCTTCTCTACTACATGGCTTTCCTTGAAATTCAGGTATAATAATAATATGGACCAAGTGATCTTTATGATATTGTGTAGCATGGGCTCTGCAAACTTTCTCTTAAGAAGCAGATAGTTTCGGTTTCGTCATGTGATTTCTGTTGCAGCTACCCAGCTCTGTTGTATCACAAAAGTAGTAAATGAATGGGCATGGCAGTGTTCCATAAAAACTTCATTCGCACGCAGTTTGCCAGTCTTTGGTCTAGGACATTAACTACTATTATGCCTTTATTATCATGTGGAGATACATGCTTCTGGCTCTAAACAGCTGGCTTGAAAATGAACTGTTTTTAAAATTTTTTTAATAATGTTTATTTATGAGAGAGAGAGACAGAGAGACAGAGAGAGAGAGCGTGTGATCAGGGGAGAGGCAGAGAAAGAGGGAGACACAGAATCTGAAACAGGCTTCAGGCTCCTGGCTCCTAGCTGTCAGCACAGAGCCCGATGCAGAGCTCAAACCCACGAACTGAGATCATGACCTGAGCCGAAGTCGGACACTCAACCGACTGAGCCACCCAGTCGCTCCTGAACTGTTTTTTTAAAGTGAATTTTAAAAAGGCTTCATGCTTGTTAGTTTGGGGGCTGTCTATATAGGAACGTTAATTTCCCACTGACTAATGAAATTGGTGATTATTTTTTACTAGCCTTTAAATATAATAACTTCATAGAACAGTAGGTGTTTGGCATTGGGGAATTTGACATTTGACTGACCTGGAAAGGCTTTCACATGTAATTTCTAATTTTGCTCATACATAAACATTTGTTAAATTGAACATGAAAATAGTCATGGTGTTGTCTAAGTATGGTAGCCACAAGCCGCATGTGGTATTGTGCACTTGTAATGTGGTTAATCCACTCTGAGATGTGCTACAAGTATGAAATAGACACCACATTTGAAGACCTTGTATAGGAAAAGGGAATATTAAAATATCTCATTGATTTTTAAATATAGATTACATGTTGAAATGATATTTTGGTATATTGGGTTAAATAAAGAATTAAAATTAGTTTCACTTATTTTTACTTTCTTTAATGTCACTACTAGAAATCTATTTATTTAAATGTTTTATTATTTATTTGAGAGACAGAGACAGAGTGCAAGTAGGGGACGGGCAGAGAGGGAGACACAGAACCTGAAGCAGGCTCCAGGCTCCAAGCTGTCAGCAAAGAGCTCGATGCAGAGCTTGAACTCATGAACCGTGAGATTATGACCTGAGCCAAGTCAGACACTTAACTGACTGAGCCACCTAGGCACCCTTGTCCTACTAGAAATTTAAAAATTCATTATGTGGCCTGCACCTATATTTTTATATTTCTGCAGTGCTGATGAAGATCGCTCCTTTGGCTCAAATTTGGTCTCACTATCATCACACTCCAGCTTGTTCTTAAAAAAATGTTTTGAGATCCTTTTCCTGAATTGGTTTGGGAGTATAGGCTTGCTTATGACTTCACAGTGCATGACTTTTATGTTCTTAAATTTTACTATGTGTATACAAAGGGAAAGAGACAAGTTTTATGGGAATGGTAGGATTATGTTGCTTTTTATACCAAAGTGCCTTTAAATTATTTTTACAATTTAGAAATTTGTGGGGAGAGGGGTTTTGAATGTAAGCATGTGTTAACCCAATTTTATTTATTTATTTATTTATTTATTTATTTATTTATTTTTGGTGCATAGCTTGTAGACCCTGGAGTTAAAGCATGGACACCCACTAAAGGAAAACAGAATGTGATCATGTTTGTTGGATTGCAAGGGAGTGGTAAAACAACAACATGTTCAAAGGTAAATTATACTTTAAAAAAAATGTCATGGACCAGATATGTTTGTATAAATGAAGTTTTATGTTAAAGCCAGCCTAGAATGGTTGCTTTACAATATTGTGTCTTGACATATCTTAATATTTTTTGTAATAGTTTTTTGTACAATAGAAGAAAGAATCCAGAGTCTCCCTTGTGATTGCTTTTTAGAAGAATGGTAGACTTCTACATAGCTATGCTATTTCTTTTACCAAAGAGACTCTTCTTGTCCTTTAAGGAGGTGAGGATATGATTTTTGGAGAAGAGAACATGGAAAGTTTAACTTATCTCCTATGGTTCAAGGCTCCCTTTTCATAGTGTCCCACTCAACATAATATGGATCTTCATTTTGCATATCCTTCTACTAATTTTTAATACATTATACCACCTCTTCTTCAGAATTAAGTGCCTCAAGTTTGTTACTGGATTTTGTTTCACAAGCCTCAACTATGTTATAGTCGACAAAAAAAGAAAAAAGGATTATTTCTTAGAGGATTCTGTTATTATTTACTTTTACTTAACATTAATAGTAGTTAACATTTTTCACTATGGTCGTGTATCGCTTGATCATTTTATATCCTTTGAATGTTACTGTACGGCAGTTAGAATTTAAACTCTTGAGCAAATTTGCTGTGTTCAAAAATGTAATAATAGTGGTGTGTGTATACACACACACAATGGAATGTTATTTAGCCATAAAAAAGAATGAAATCTTGCCATTTGAAATGACATGGATGGGGGTTCTTGGGTGGCTAAGTTGGTTAAGGAGCCGACTTCGGCTCAGGTCATGATTTCAAGGTTCTTGAGTTTGAGCCCCACCTCAGGCTCTGTGCTGACAGCTCAGAGCCTGGAGCCTGCTTTGGATTCTGTGTCTCCCTCTCTCTCTGTCTCTCTTGCTCTCTCTCTCTCTCTCTCAAAAATAAATAAACATTAAAAAAATTAAGTAATGAATTGACATGTATGGAGCTAGAGAATATTATGCTAAGTGAAATAAATCACAGAAAGACAATACCATATGATTTCACTCATATGTGGAATTTAAGAAACAAAACAAATGAGGAAGGGGAACAAAAAAGAGAGACAAACCAAGAAACAGTCTCTTAGGGTGCCTGGGTGGCTCAGTCGGTTAAGTGTCCAACTCCTGATTTCAGCTCGGGTCTCTCATGATTTATGAGATCAAGCCCTGTGTCAGGCTCTGCATTGACAGTGCGGAGGCTGCTTGAGATTCTCTCTCTCTCCCTCTCTCTCTGCTCCTCCCCTGCTCATGCTCTCTCTCTCAAAAATAAACAAACCTAAACAGAAACAAAGAAAAAAGCAACAGACTCTTAACTATGGAGAACAAACTGATGGTTACCAGAGGGGAGGTAGGTGGGGGGATGGGTGAAATAGGGGATGGGGATTAAGGAGTGCGCTTGCTGTGATGAGCGCCAGGTGTTGTATGGAAGTGTTGAATCACTATATTGTACACCTGAAACTAATATTATACTGCTAACTAACTGGAATTAAAATAAAAACTTTTAAAAATATAATAATATTACTTTCAGGAGAATAATGAGCAGTTTTACTTCAATCCTTAAGGAAATAACAAGAGTACAGAGAAAAATATGTGTATAATAATTTGTATTTATTGATACTGTATTTTTTAAATCTTCCTTTCCCAGTTAGCATATTATTACCAGAGGAAAGGTTGGAAGACCTGTTTGATATGTGCAGACACATTCAGAGCAGGTAATGTGTTGAAATTTGAAAATCGCTCTCTGTAATTTTTATTTTCAAGTTTGAGGACTCATTAATTCTTTATTTTATAGGAGCTTTCGACCAACTAAAACAGAATGCTACCAAAGCAAGAATTCCATTCTATGGAAGGTGGGTTTCTGGTTTTTATTTTGATACTCATGTCTTCACTAAGTTTGTATTTTATGCTATCTGGTCAATTGTTAATTTTTACGTAGAGGTTTAAATCTTTCTGGAACAAAGTAGGGTATACTTAATAAGTTATCTTTTATTATTGTACCATGATTCTTCTGATCCAGCCTTATAGATCAGAGTGGACATTGTTTAGGTCATAATTCTGCCTGTATTTACCATCCTGTCTTGCATGTTTTCTGACTTGTTTCCCTATTCCCATTGTTTCTTTTAAGACCTATCTGAGGCATTCCTTGATTAAACACACTGGTGTATTCCATATTGTCTGTTTCTTTAGTATATAATTTTAAAAAGTTTGTGTTTGATCATCTTAAAGTAGCTTATATTTGTTATTATCTCAGAGATTCTGATCATTGCTGTCCTTCATTTGATACAGTAGTTCAGTTAGGTAGTTTATACATGTTAGAATGATTGATGAAAAAAATCGAGTCTAGATTGAATTTAGGACTTTTTGAGGGGATAGCATTTTTCTTAACATTATTAATATAAATGGTTTATTTTACCCTTAGAAAGAAAGTTAAAGGAAGCTAAACTTTGAGGTAATTGAATAAATGATGTCATTTTGTTAGTCACTGCCTTCTGCTTTTTGGCTGGCCAGAAATTCTAATGAACTTTGGCTTTTCATATATTCTTTATTTAAAATTTTTTTCCTTTCATTTTCTTAATGATAATGCCTTACAGGTAGATTAAAGAATAATGTTAGGAATTTTATCTTTAGGATAAGAATGGTTTCTAATACAGATTTAAAAATCAAGGGATTAAAAAATCAAGGATTAATAAACCGTCATATCTTTAGGGTTCAAAATTTGTAAATAATTTAGCTGATAATTACTTTAACTATTGGCCCAAACCAAACCATTTTCTTTTAAAGTTTATTTATCTATTTTTTTTTTTTGGCAGAGGAGAGGGACAGAGAGAGGAAGAGAGAAAGAGAATCCCAAGCAGGCTCCACATGGTCAGCATGTGGGGCTCAAGCTTACAAACTGTGAGATCGTGACCTGAGCCGAAATCAAGGGTTAGACGTTTAACTGACTGAGCCACCCAGGCGCCCCTATTTATTTATTTTGTGAGAGAGAGGGCGAGTGAGCACCTGCGAGCATAGCAGGGAAGGGGCAGAGAGAGAGAAAACGCGTGCAGGAGAATCCCAAGCAGGCTCGACATGGTCATCGCCTAGCCTGATGCAGGGCTCAATCTCACAAACTTTGAGATCATGACCTCAGCTAAAATCAGGATTCAGATGCTTAACTGACTGAACCACCCAGGGACCCCCAAAGCCAGAGCATTTTTAAACAGTTATCTCAATACAATTTATTAAATAATCTCTCCTTTGCTCATGTAAACTTAAGAAACATCATACATGTTGGCGTAAAGTATTAGTGTTATTATTGTTTACTCTGGGAAGACTGAAGGGAGTGAGACTGAGGGAGAATTTGAACTGTATCTCTGCTGTTAAATTTACATATTAGCATTTATTTTAGGGGGTGGTACATATAGGACTGTTTGTCATATTATCATTTGGTCTCTGTGTTTTAAAAAAACTGTTTTACATAAAACTTTTAAAGAAGTGAAAGCACTCACAGTTTCACTTCCCAGTTACCAGTTTTTAGTGTGTCCACCTGTGCTTTTTTTCAGTGTCAGTACAAACGACCACACAGATAGAAAGATAATTTTAAATTGAAATGGAGTGTTACAGTGCTTTGTATCTTGATTGTTGTGGTAGCGGTTATGTATAAATTTGTCAAAACTCATCAAAATGAACACTTAAAATAGTACATCTTACTGTATATCAGTAGACCCTGTAATGTTGATTACCAATGGGCTCTTATGACCAGATTGTGATTACTCTGAGGAGGGAGTGTGGTGCTGGTTATTTTGGTTTTTGATCTGGGTGTGTTTGCTTTGTGAAAATTCACTGAGTTTATAATTTGTGCAACTTTTCTTTATATATATTGTACTTCATTAACACATTTATAAAAAAGGGATCTTAATAATTCTGGAATAGACAATATACTATTTAAGGTAATTCTTTTTTATGATATCACTGCATTCCATTGTATACATGTATATAATTAATCCCCTTCTTATGAACATCTTTGGTCATATTTTTTGGTGCTTTTATAAATTTTACTTGTATCTTTAGCATATTTAAAAATATCTGGTAATGTTGATCTCTGTCTTTTTTTTTAACATTCTCTTGCCTAGTCTCACCTGCTTATTTTCCTATATTAAATTTTAAAATTCCTTATTAAGTTCCAAAAAGAAAAATCTCCCTAAGATTTTGACTGGAACTACATTGGAACCAATTAACTTAGTGGAGAGTTGACATCTTTACTGTATCTGTATAGTTCAGTTTAGGAGCTTACTATGTCATTTTTGCTTTAAAAATGTGTGTCCTTAAATATAGTAATTTTTTTCATTTAAATCTCACACATATTCTTATTAAATGCCTTCATACTTGATTTTTATTGTTGTTAATTTAGGGGGGAAACATATGATGGAATGCTATATAGCCTAAAACGCATGTTTTAGAAGAATAATGGTTTTATTTATTTATTTAAATAAAAAAATTTTTTAACGTTTATTCATTTTTGAGAGATGGAGAGAGACAGAGCATGACTAGGGGAGGGGCAGAGGGAGAGAGGGAGACACAGAATCTGAAGCAGGCTTAAGGCTCTGAGCTGTCAGCAGAGAGCCCAATGTGGGGCTTGAACTCACGGACCGTGAGATCATGACCTGAGCCGAAGTCAGACGCTCAACCGACTGAGCCACCCAGGCGCCCCCTTTAGTGGTTTTATAAAATGCTTATGAAAGGGTGTTAAATGGGAAAGCATGTGTGTTATTTAAGAAAATATAAATAGTATTTGAGGAAAACACATTCAGATAAGACATGGGGCAGAATCACATAGAATTTTGTAATTGGAAAACTGGATATTGCTTTATGCTGCTCTAGAAGTGGTTTGCTATTTTTATTTTTTGTTTGCCTTTTTAAATATTTATTAGATCTTCTAAATTGAAATTGTGATCATTATGACTTTTTCAGAATAAAGGTATACTAACAATTTCCAAATTATTGGTATTCATAAGTTTTGCTCTTGTAGTTGTTGTTAAATCATTTGTCCTTGTTAAATAGCTATACAGAAATGGATCCTGTTATCATTGCCTCTGAAGGAGTGGAGAAATTCAAAAATGAAAATTTTGAAATTATTATTGTTGATACAAGTGGCCGCCATAAACAGGAAGACTCTTTGTTTGAGGAAATGCTTCAAGTCGCTAATGCTATAGTAAGTAGCTTTCAATTTAATAACATCGTAAGGACTTTGGTTAATTTAATTACAAAACCTGATTGAATTTATGATCCATGTAAATTTATAAATTATTTTTTGCCTATATGAGAGATTCTAAGTAATTTATTTCTATTTTGGGTACATATATCTGTATGGTAAGGACTTAATTTTCTCTATACTAGGTATGAAATTTTTATAAATAAGTATCCAAAAAATTTTCCTTTCTTAATCATCTTATTAATATATATAAAAAAAAGAAACAAAAAATTTAGAATTAACTTTTAATATCTGTTGAATTTCCTTTCTGTAAATTATTTAAATTAAATTGGAATATTTACTTGAGATGGATTTTGAAAGATTTTCAAAATGAAGCATTTAAAAATGTTAATCATCATTTAGTGGCTCTTTAAAATTATAATGGAAATAATCTGGGGAGAAAAATCGGTTTATAAATAATCTGTAGCACATATTTTGCCCATGCACCTGTGTTTTGCCATTGAAGAGTTGGCAGTAATTCTTTAGTTAATGGTTAATACTAGTGAGGTTTTTTTTAGCCATGCCATTATTTTGACCTAGTTGAGCAGAGCTAAGGGAAAGAGCCTCACCTCTGTTTTATTAATTTTCATTTTAGTACGCACTATTACATGTTTTTTCCTGATTTACTTTTGCTCTTCACTTTGCTTAAAATATGATTCCTCCAGAACTTTGCATAACTTTTTTCCTCTTTATTCAGGTCACGCCTTAACTAAAATTTTACTACCTCCAGAGAGACCTCTCCTGGCTGCCCTACCTAAAGAATCCTCCCGCGTCTCAAAACTAACATTCTCTATCCCATTTTAATTATCGTACATCTGAAAGTTTACTTGCCCATTTATTATCTGTCTCTTCTGACTAGAATGCAAATCTTACAAGAACTAGGATTTATTTATTCATCTCTTTGTCTCGGGACCTAAATGCTCCCTAATACATTTTATTTCCTCAATAAATATTTATTGATTGAATGAATAATTATTTATAATAAATATTTTTCTATAAGGCTTCTAATGATAAAATTTGCTTAAGAGCAGTACAAATATGTATTGTTTTCATTTAAATTTTCTAGCAACCTGATAACATTGTTTATGTGATGGATGCCTCCATTGGGCAGGCTTGTGAAGCCCAGGCAAAGGCTTTTAAAGATAAAGTAGATGTAGCCTCGGTAATAGTGACAAAACTTGATGGCCATGCGAAAGGAGGTGGTGCACTCAGTGCGTAAGTATCATTGATGCTATTGACCTAAGTCTTGGTTGTGTGTGTGTGTGTGTGTATTTATGGGTTTCTTTTTGATCATTTAAAATATATTCGAGGGGCACCTGGGTGGCTCAGTCAGTTAAGCACCTGACTCTCGATTTTGGCTCGGGACGTGATCTCACAGTTCATGAGATTGAGGCCCGTTGTCAGGCTCTGGCTGACAATGCAGGGCCTACATAGGATTCTCTCTTTCCTTCTCTCTGCCTCTTCCCTGCCAGAGTAAATAAATAAACATTTATGAAAATAAAATATATTCCAATGTATACTCAAATTTAAATAATTAAAAATAAAATAAAAATATATTCCAGTAGTGACCTTAATACAGTCTATATTAAATTGAAACAGAATTTTGGAGTCTTTCTGATCTAGTTCCATTTTAATAGGTGAAAAGAAACTTGAACTGTGTACCTTTGTCTAATTACTCTGAAATCTGCTAAAAATTTGTTTGCCTTTTTCAGATTATTTTATATTTTCTTTTTCTTTGCAGAGTTGCTGCCACAAAAAGTCCAATTATTTTCATTGGTACAGGGGAACACATAGATGACTTTGAACCTTTCAAAACACAGCCTTTCATCAGCAAGCTTCTTGGTATGTACAGTGGTGGGGGATATAGAAAAATCTCCAAAAATTAGCATAGACCTTTGGGGTGGATTAGGATTTTAATCCTGCCCTCTCATTGACTAGTTCAGGAAAACCATTACCTTCAGTGATTTATCTTCCTCACCTATAAAAAGTAAGGGTGATGGTTTTCTGCCTCTTATGTTAGAGTGGTAGAAAGAGCAACTCAATGGAAAATTCTAAGGAAAAGTTTTAGAGCACAATACAAAAATATGTAGTTGTGGTAATAGCAGGGGTAATGGCAATAAAACTTTTGTGCCAGGTAATAGAGTTAGAGAGCATGGAATTTGGAACCCTGGGCTGGAGTCCCTGCTTTGTCACTTAACCTCTCTAGGTTCAGTTTTCTCACCTGTAAAGTATACTAGGAATATCTGACCTGCTGTCTCACATGGTTATTATCAATGTGCATGTATTTTGTATAATGTAAAGCAGCAGATGCTATTGTTAATTTTTCTTTTTTTGGGTCTTGTAGGTATGGGTGACATTGAAGGACTGATAGATAAAGTCAATGAGTTGAAGTTGGATGACAATGAAGCACTTATAGAGAAGTTGAAACATGGTAGCAAAAAGCATTTGCTCTCAAATGTCTTCCCATGATTTCTTTTTTATAAAGTTACTATTAATTTGTTTGAAATGATAAATCTCTTATTAAAGTTAGTTCTTCAGATGTTTATTTTCTACATGATTTGTATGCAAATCATTTTAAATCTCAGATATGTGAGCAATTATAGAATTGAGTAATTTTATTTTCTTTCTTATAATCAAATTGCCTTGAAATTAAAATTGAAATGGAGTTTCTTGAGGTAAAACAGGTTAAATGTAGGTTAGAACACTCTAATCTGTTTACTTATAAATTATGTGTATGTATATATGTGTGTATATATTATTTACATACTAAAATATAAAGAAATTTAAAAGAAAGAGATTAATAAGCACACACATTTTTTGACTCCACATTAAAGACTATGCCTATAGAGAATATACGTTGTGATTAAGAGCTCAGGTTCTTAAATCTGCCTTATCTGAGTTTGTATCTCATCTATTTTCAGCTGTGTAACTTTTTCATATTATTTACGTAATTTCCTTATCTGTGAAAAGTAGATAATGCTAAGTATCTTCCTCATGGGGTTGTGAAGATTAAATCAGCTGATGTATATAAAATGTCCAACACATCAGAAGCATTCAACATATATTATTATTGACCATTCTGTTTTTCTCAGTGATCTTACTTTTAGTTTAAGTGGTCACATACTATCCTGCCTCATTGCTCCTTCTCCCTCATCTTGTCATTTACTGATGCCTTTATCTCTCTCTTAAATGTTGGTGTTTTTCAGGGATCATGTTAGGTCATCTTCTTTCTCTGGAGCTTCAGATTCATATCTGTAGGTTTATTAGACCATTCTTGGATGTTCTGTAGACACTTCAAATTCAGCATATCTGCATCTTCCCATCCTAACCTCCCACCCCATTGTTACCATCAATGAATGTTAACGTCATTTGTCTTATTGCCAGAGTTAGGAACTTGGGTATTTTCATGGCCTCTCTTACTTCTTCCTCACCCTGCCCATTCCTTTGCCCATTAGTCAGCTTGTCCTAGTGATTCTACCTCCTATCTTCATCATTCCATTCTCTTCTCCAGCTCCAGTAATTATGCAAGTTTATCTCTTGCCTAGATTGTTTATTCTAAGTCTTTTACCAGATCTTCTTGTTTCTTAGATTCTTCCCCTTGGATCTATTTTTTATACTGCAGCCAAAATGATCTTTCAAAAATGCAAGTCTGATCCTATTACTGCCTTTCTCAAAATCTTTGAGTGGCTTCCCCTTGCTCTTAGAATGTTTTTACATGACTCTACCATCAGGCTGGCTGGCTTAGTCGGAGGACCATGCAACTTGATCCTGGGTTTGTGAGTTTGAGCCCCACGTTGGGTATAGAGATTACTTAAAAATAAAATCCTTAAAAAAAAATGACGCTATCATCTAGCCCACATCCTCCACATCATTTTTGATGCTGTTCTTCTTAGCATTCCATGTGCCAGTCATGCTGAATTTCTCTCCGCTTTTTAAATGTACATTGCTATCTGTTACCTCTGTGCCTTTGCCTATTAGACGGGTATCGTCTCTTCTTCCTGCCTCCACCCTTCTCTTCCCAGCCATACTGGCTAGCTCCTACTCATACTTAAGTCTCTCCTTCTTTGAAAGGCACATTTTACCTGATCCCTGGACTGAGTTAGAACTTTTTGCTTTATGTTTCCATCGCACCCTGTAATTTTTGTATTACTCATCACAATTATTAGATATCTGTCTTCCCTGCTTGAAGGTGAAGGTAAATTTCATAGCTGTGTTCCTCACCTTTTATGTTTACAGTATCTAGCCCAGTTTCTGGCACTTAGTAGATCTCTAGTAAATATTTATTGAAGGAATGAATCTATCCCTCATGGCCTGGTTCTTTTCCCCTGCGTTTCTCTATCTTGAACAGCCCTATCACCTCTTCCACTACCACACTAAACTGGGTAAAATATCCCTAGTCAGTCTATTTTTTGACTCTTAGATCTCTCCTTATGTCTGCATTTTGCTTCTGCTCTTAGCATTCTACTCATTTCTGTGGTCAACAAGGGCAAAACTAGTAACCTTTCTTCTTTTCCCTTGGTTCCCAGTATTTAAGGGTTAACTTTCTTTTGTCTTCAAACTCTTCACTTGGGTTCCATGACAATGGATTTCCTTTATTATCATGGCTTCAATTATCACTTACGTATAATGGCCAAATAGTATTTCAGCCTTAACTTTTTCTACCACTGTTTAATTCTGCATTTCTAGCAGCCTGCTATAACATTTCTTTTAAAATATCGTATTGCCACTTAAAATCAGAATGGCTAAAGCCAAATACCTTTTGCATTTATATCTTTAGGACATAAATAGAAAATACTCTGGATTTTTTTGTTGTTAATTGAAGTTAATTTACATGTAATGAAATGCTTGGATCCCAAGGGTATCATTCCATCAATTTTGACAAAAGCATAATAATCCATATCTGTCAGGAAACAACATTTCCATTATCTAGAAAGTTTGCTTATTCTCCTTGCCAGTAAATACTTCATAGTATAGGAATCCTAGAGTATGTCCTTCCCCTCCCACCCTCACCTGGCTCCTTTGACTCAACATCAAATTTTTGACATTCATCCATGTAGTTGCATGTACCTGTAGCTTGTTCTTTAATTGCTGAGTAGTATTTCATCCACAGTCTATCCATTTTCTTGTTCATGGACAGCTAAGTTGTCTATAAAATGCCAAACGATCTTCTAAAGTATTTTTGCCACTTTACATTCCACCAGCAGTATATGAGAATTCTCTTTGCTCCATGTCTTGCCCCTCATCTTCTTTAACGTTTGGTGTTGTCAGGCTTTTTAATTTTAGTCACCCTAGTGGGTAGAGTTTACCTGCCTTGTTTTCATTTTTTTGTGTATTTGTTGTTTTCCATTTTCTCTGATAGAATGTAAACTTCTCTAGGATAGGATCTGTCTGTGTATCTGTGTATCCTCTGCTGCATTCATTGTATGATCTTGCCCATAGTAACTGCTCAAGAATATTTATTGATTAGATGTTTTGTAAATGTGTTTCAGAATGAACCTATGACTAAGGAAAAGATTAATTTTATTGAATGGAAATGTACACTTTCTAATATATCTGAATCATTTATATTATATTTCAGGTCAGTTTACGTTGCGAGACATGTATGAACAATTTCAAAATATCATGAAAATGGGCCCATTCAGTCAGATCTTGGTTAGTTACCCTAAAAAGCTTTTTTTTTCATCTTTTGTTTTTCATTAAAATTTTTAAGAGTAGATGCATTTGCTTTCATTATTTTTGCTATTTGGGTAAAAATGCTTTGAAAATTTAGTTTGAAAATTAAAGCTGAACAAAATTAAATGTGAACATTCTGAACAATTTAATCTCAAGCTATTGTTGATTTTATGTTTAAATATATCTGTTTTAGGGGATGATCCCTGGTTTTGGAACAGATTTTATGAGCAAAGGAAATGAACAGGAGTCAATGGCAAGGCTAAAGAAATTAATGACGATAATGGATAGTATGAATGATCAAGGTAAGATAGCAGATTACTTGATTTAGACGACAATGTTCCGAATATTTGGAAGTGGATAGTTTCACTGTGCTCTTGTGGACAAGATGGGGAAAAATTTAGATTGAAAGATTATTGTTAGGTAGATTTGTAGCCCTTTGAAAGCTCTTACTCAAAGGGTTATAATTATTGGATTGATTTCATCAGAGAGAGAAATGTCTAGTACAGTTCTCCAAATGAGTTTCATGAAAAGAACACCAGTTCTTCATGATGATGATAGAAATAACTTGAAAGAATTCTGTAGTCAAATAAATTTGGGGAAATTCTGGGTAAAAAAAACTATTAGGCTTATTTATTATAAGTCTCCTCACAGCTCTCATATGCTAACATGAATTGGGAATCCGTAAGAAAGAGACGTAGCTTAAGCAATGTTTACAAACTTACTTTGTACTGAAACTCTCAAAGTTTCGGTATTATTAGAAGTACATTGCTCTCAGGGTGCCTGCGTAGCTCAATCAGTTGAACATCCGACTCTTCATTTTGGCTCAGGTCATGATCCCAGGGTCACAGATCAAGCCCCACATCGGACTCTGTGCTGAGTATGGAGCTTGCTTGGGATTCTCTCTCTCTCCCATGCACGTGTGCGCTAGGAAGGAAGGAAGGAAGGAGGGGAAGAGAGAAGGAGGGAAGGAGGGAGGGAGGGAGGGAGGAAGAAAGGAAAGAGACATACACTGTTCTCTGTAATCCTGTATTACCACTACCTCTTATACTTCCAGGTCTTTTATCTGATCCTCAGTCCATTAACATTTCTAGTACCGTGACCCCTTTATCTTTTTTCCAGTTTTTTAGCACCCTTTCTGATGCAACCCAGCAGATACGCCAAACATGTTTTAGGTCTAACTCTACCACTTGACCTCTGACTTCATTTACAAAGAAACACAGGCTTTTGGCATTGAATTCCTTCGACCTTTGGCTAACCTACCAATAAGATTGTGGAAGCCACAAACCACTCTTCAAGCTTTTTCAAGGACCTTAGGTCTCCCTCAGTAAAATCCTTTCCTGGATCTCCTCTCTCCTCATTTTCTGACTTTTCTTCCCTATCAGCATATAAACATTCTTAAGTTCACATTTTCTGAGCTATACTTCTCCCTCATGCTTTTTTACTCTTTTTCTCTTTTTAGTCAAACTTCTTTCAAGAACAGTTTGTATTTTTCTCAAACTAGTGAAATCTGACTTCTGTCCCCACCATTGCTTGGAAATAGATCCTACTAAGATTTCCAATAACTTACTGGGCTGCTCCAGTGGGTCCTTTTCAGTCTTTTTCTTGACCTTTACAACACTGGCTATTGTTAATCACCTTTTTTTCTTGGTTTCTATTATATCATCTCCCCACTTTTACCCTTACCTTTCTTGTTAACTCAGTCACTTTCCCATTCCGCCCCTTAAATGAATACATATTACAAGTTTTGTCCTCAGCCAATGTTTCTTCTCATTCTGCTCATTTTCTTTGAATAATTCATCCACATCTGTGCTTCCTCTACTGCTTCACTGATTATTTTTTGTATTCTCTACCTCTTTTCTGAGCTCTAGGCTTTCATAGTAACCCGAATAAGATTGTGTCTTTCTCATCTCTTTAACACCGCAAAAAGTTTTATATGTAGAATTAATCATTGCAGCCATATCTAGAGTATTTACATGTCCTGAGCACTTTATATAGGTTAACCCATCTAATCATCACAGTTACTCTCAAGGGACAGTTCTGGGGTTAAAATCCATTATTATGTAGCTTTTGTAGATTAGGAAACTGAGATATAGGAAAGTTGAGTAATTTGTCCAAGGATGCTAGCTACGGAGTGGAGAGACTGGGCTTCAAACTCAGGCATTTTGGCTCAAAAGTCTACACTCTGGATCAGCTCCTCTCTAGATGCTCACTAAATGGTGGACAGACATCTTTATATGTATTTGAAAGTTTTCTGAGGCACAGATCCAAAATGTAGTTTTTCTCCCTTGGTGAGTGACACTTCCATCTATCTGATAGATATCTTTCTACTCAGTCACCTAAGCTAGAAACTGGGGTCAAACTAGATTTATAGCCTTGCTGATTTTCTGTCTAGTGGTTCAATTGATTATGGAGGTAAAGGTATTGAAGTGGCTAACTTTTCTCCTCTTAGTTGTGTCAGTTTTCTGTCAGGTAAGCTCTTTTGTTGGATACAATACATATTTAGGATTCTTAGGTCTTCTTGAATTGACCTTTTTTATCATAATGTCTATAATGTCCTCCTCTGTCCTTTGTCTATTTTGTCTGATTTAAAAATTTTTTTTTCATGTTTATTTATTTATTTTGAGAGAGGAAGACAGAGCATAGCAGGGGAGAGGCAGAGAGAGAGAAGGAGGAGAGAAAGAATACCAAGCAGGCTCCGTGCTGTCAGCACAGAGCCCAGTGAGGGGCCCAATCTCAGGACCAACGAGATCATGACCTGAGCTGAAATCAAGAGTTGGATGCTTAACCGACTAAGCCACCCAGGTGCTCCTAAATAGTTTTCTTAATGGTTGCTTTAGGGGGTACCTGGGTGGCTCAGTCGGTTAAGCGGCTGGCTTCAGCTCAGGTCATGATCTTGTGGTTTGTGAGTTTGAACCCTGCCGTCAGGCTCTGTGCTGACAGCTCAGAGCCTGGAGCCTGCTTCAGATTCTGTGTCTCCTTCTCTCTCTGCCCTTCCCCTGCTCATGATCTGTCTCTCTGTCTCTCAAAAATAAATAAACATTAAAAAATAAATAAAATAAATGGTTGCTTTAGTATTATAGTATGCATATATATGTAACCTAAAACAGTGTACTTCTATCAGTATTTTATCACTTTTAGGGAAATACAGGAACCTTAACATTATCTTAGATATAGTGAGTTCCATTTTCTAAATATTTCTCATATCTTCCATCTTCTCTTTGTCTCTGAATCTCCTACATTAGTTCATACACTCATCATTTTCCTTTTTTTTTACACCTATCATTTCTTACCTAGATTGCTATCATAGGTTCCTAACATTTCCCTTTCTCTTTTTGCATTCCTCTTTTCAGTTTGTCGTCTTCATTGCCACAAGAATGGTCTTTCTAAACATAAAAAATTCTGGGGTCTAACTCCTTCAATCGCTCTTTAATGCTGTCATAATGAATTTGAAACTCTTAAGCCTGGCATACAAGTTCTTTATAATCTTGTCCTTATCTACTTTTGCAACCTCTTAAATCTCAGCCCTTATTCAAGCTTGGGTTCTTCTACACAAAACTATTTTAATTCTAGAAATCCATGTTCTGCTTCCTAGAATGTCCCTTGCTCCTTTCTCTTCTTTACTTAACTCAGACTTGTCCTTAAGGATTACTCAGTTAAAGAGAAACCATCAGCATAGAGCCTTTCCTTTCCTGACTTCCTTCTTTAAATTATGTCCCCTTTTGCCATTTGCTTAACTCTATCATATTGCTTACCATGATGTGCTGTTACTAGCTTGTCTTTTTCTTCATTCCACTTGAGTCTTAGAATACATATTTCCTAAATATTTTATGGTGAAGATGTGGCTTAAAAGCTGCATTTATTAAATGGATTTAGGTTTTAATGACTATGAGTTTATTATGAGATAATTTGCTCTTTATTTATATCTCATTGGTAATTAAACCTTACCTGGATTTCAGTTCACTTATGGACTATATGCTTAGAGGGCATAGACAAATCAGAAGATATGTTTAGGAAATCAGATGATAAATGGAGTTCTAAATCATGTTTAGAGGAAAAGTCAAAAGAGTTGGTTATTTGTAACAGAGGAAATTTACAAGAATTTGAAATATTCTCTTAAATTCTCAAATATTTGAGAATATTTGAAAGCCTTATTCTTTGTGCCTGGCAAGAAGACATGTATGCAAATATGAAAAATACCAGACAAACATGTTTCATTTTAATATGTGAAAAGATTTTCCATAATTATAGGTGTAATAGGATGGCATAGATTATTACATTTTATTATTTATTTGTTTTTAAAGTTTATTGATTTGAGAGAGAGACAGAGTGTGTGTGTGTGTGCGCGCGTGCGCACCCTAGTGAGGGAGGGGCAGAGAGAGAGGGAGAGAGAGAATCTCAAGCAGGCTATGTGCTGATGCAGGGTTTGATTTCACAAACCATGAGATTGCAACCTGAGCCAAAATCAAGAGTCAGATGCTTAACCGACTGAGCCACCTAGGCACCCCGGAAATATTTTCCATAATTATAGGTACATTAGAATGACATAGATTACTGTATTTCACATAGTGGGTCACCTCTCCTGGGGATATTAAGATGGAGGCTAGATGACAGTTTATTGGGGAATGTTATAGAGAGAATGCAGACATAATAGAAATTTTGACCAAAGTCCATCCTGTTCTGAGATTGTATGCAGCTAAAGCCAGAAGAAATGCACATCATACTCCAAAAGGTATAAAAACGCTGGAGGAATAGGGCGCCTGGGTGTCTCAGTCAGTTAAGTATCTGACTTAGGCTCAGGTCAAGATCTCACATTCTGTGAGTTTGAGCCTGGCATTGGCCTCTCCACTGACAGTGCAGACAGAGCCTGCTTGGGATTCTCTCCCCCTCTTTCTGCCCCTCTCCCACTCATGCTTTCTCTCTCTCTCAAATAAATAAACTTAAAAATTAAAAAAAAAAATGGAGCTCCTGGGTGGCTCAGTCGGCTAAGTGTCTGGCTTTGGCTCAGGTAGTGATCTCATGGTCTGTGAGTTCGAGCCCCGTGTCGGGGTCTGTGCTGAGAGCTTAGAGCTTGGAGCCTGCTTCATAGTCTGTGTGTCTCCCTCTCTCTCTGCCTGCCCCCACTTTGCACTCTGTGTCTCTCAAAAATAAACATCAAGGGGTGCCTGGATGGCTCAGTCGGTTGAGTGTCTGACTTCCTCTCAGGTCATGATCTCACCGTTGGTGAGTTCAAGCCCTGCATTGGGCTCTGTGCTGACAGCTCAGAGTCTGGAGCCTGCTTCAGATTCTGTGTCTCCCTCTTGCTCTGCTCCTCCCCTGCTTGTGCTCTGTCTCTTTCTGTCTCTCAGGAATAAATAAACATTTAAAAAAAAATAAAGATATAAACATCAAAAAATATTTTTAATTAAAAAATACTATTCTTTAAGAGATAAATTAAAAAATAAAAATGCTGGAGGGAACTAAGTCATTCTTTATGTTCCAGAAAGGATTAAAATACTACTAATAATTATGTGATTATAGAAAATATAACCATTATTCTGTTGATGCTAGACAGAACTTACCTACTTCCATTTGCTTAAATGCCAAATTTATGATTTAAATGTTACTAGTTATTTAGAAAGCAGTATTCTTTTTTGAAATACACCTCATGCTTCTAATATATGCTCTGAGGAGCAGTTGGATATGAGATATGGAAAAAGTGGACATGGGTTTCAAAGGTTTTTAGAGTGTTCTATTTTACTTAAACTGGGGTGAGTACATGTGTATTTGTTTTAAAGTTTATTTATTTTGGGAGAGAACACATGTAAGCAGGGGGAGGTGCAGAGAGAGAGAAGAGAGAAAATCCCAAGCAGGCACCCTGCTGTCGGCACAGAGCCCAATGTGGGGCTCGATCCCACAAACCGTCAGATCATGATGTGAGCCGAAATCAAGAGTCATACACTTAATCGACTAAGCCAGAAGCCCCTGTTTTATTGTTCTTATAGCTTACGAATATTATAAATGTTCTTTTGAATATACTCCATGTTTAATTTTTAAAAATCACATGCAAACATGGCAGATGATAATATTTGTTAAATCTGGTGGTGGTTTCACCATTTTATTTGTTTTTGTTTGGGGGGTATTTGTACATAACTGTTTTGATAATGAATGTTAATTGAAAATAATTAATCCTTGTCTACAGAACTTGACAGTACCGATGGTGCCAAGGTTTTTAGTAAACAACCAGGAAGAATCCAAAGAGTAGCAAGAGGATCAGGTGTGTCAACAAGAGATGTTCAAGAACTTTTGACACAATATACCAAGTTTGCACAGATGGTAAAAAAGATGGGAGGTATCAAAGGACTTTTCAAAGGTAAGAAAAGTAACAAACTCATCATTTGTTAGCATACTGAAAGTAAAGCAAGAAGTTGAGAAACTAAAATTAAAGGCAGGAAGTGCTACCAGGATTGGCAAACATATTGCGGAATTTCAAGTTATATTCAAGTACTTGAATGTGATCTGTTATTTATCTGTTTCAGATTCAAAGTAATAAACACTAATATATTTTTTAAGTTTGTTTATGCTTATTTATTATTGAGACAGAGAGAAACAGAGCACGAGTGGGGGAGGGGCAGAGAGAGAGAGGGAGACACAGAATCTGAAGCAGGCTCCAGGCTATGAGCTGTCAGCACAGAGCCCGACGTGGGGCTTGAACCCCCAAACTGTGAGATCATAACCTGAGCCGAAGTCGGATGCTTAACCAACTGAGTCACCCAGGTGCCCTGAAACACTGATATTTTTTTAAAAAAACAAACTTAATGACCTTATTTTTATGATGTTATATATATTAAAGAAAATTTATGGCATATAAGAAAGAATAAGAAAAAAACTTAAAACACCCATTACCTTTTCTCTCCGGAGAATCCTATGGGTCTTATTGTAAATAACATTTGGTAAACTAGTACTTTCTTCTGATACATCATGACTATTTTTATGTATTGTCAAATATTCTTCAAAATATAACTTTGAAGCACTGAATACTCTTCCAGTTATGCTTATATCTTCGTTTAGTGCAATGGTTATTTATGTTGATTCATTTCTTTCTATCAGTTTCTGCATCAGCTCCTGTGCAGTCTTCTATGAGGCCAGGGATTTTGTTGGTTTTGATCAGATACATAGCAGATGCTGTATGAATTTTAGAATAATTTAGTATTTCCAATTTGGTGGTTAAATGTTTTCTCAGTATGTGTTTTTTAAACTTGATTACTACTCAAGTTTAACATCTCTTCATACATTTTTTGGTTCAAATTTCCTTTGTGAATCACCTCTTAGGTTCCTTGTTTAGTGTCTCATTTTTCCCCCTATTGCTTTGTAGTAACTCTTGAAAATATTTGGTTTATGTCTGCAAATATTTTACCCAGTTTTCATTTGCCTGTTACTTTTATTTATTTTTTTTAGTGAAAGGAAGCTTTCACTTTTTTTTTTTTTTTT